>OY101451.1:33259721-34459721 GCA_956483635.1 Panzeria rudis | reverse complement strand
CTTCTCTTTTCTTCTCGTATAACTTGAGGTGTCTCTTTAACGTATGCAAACTGTGTGGAAGAAGGTTTATTGTTGTTCCATACTAATTTATTTATGTCATCACATAATGATAATTTAAGTGGTACAACTGTTGTCATATATAAATGAGAGTCAGAAACTTGATCATCTGAAAACCTCTGTTGGTATTCGCTTTGACTAGATGCCCCATCACATCCCCATTTATAGTACATTGTTAGATTTCCGCTTGCAATTTCATTTATTTCCTTTACTGACTTGGTCTCAAAGACTCTTTTAGCAGTATGATCCAACAGATTTTGCATAGGTACACTGCCTGAACTTTCAGTAATAGAAATTCCTTGAGGATAGCTGTTAGTTTTTTCTTTCGTGAGTTCTTTGTATGGTACGATTATTTTGTACCCTTCATTTTCTAACCAATGCATTAGATACTCGTATTTTTCTTTTGTAAGTTCAAGCTTTGTAAACATCCCCAAAGTTTTTAATGTACAAATTTTGTGGTTGGTTTTTGAAATACTAGAAGTAAAATTAATTACTTCTTGAGGAAACATAGCACGTACTTCATGCCTTTTGTATCGTTTGGCGCGATCACAGCACTTCTCAAGCGATTTACGTGGCCGACCAAGTGCAGAATTGGTAGAACATTCAGCCTCAGTAAACTTAATTGTAAATAAGCGTTCAAGCCAATTTCCATTCTTTTTTTCAAATCACGACTTCGTACGATTAGAATCCTGCCATCTTTGTTTGAAGTTAGAGTAAAAGCCTTTATATATTGTATCCAAAATTTCACATGCTCTATTTTCGTTTAAGCCAACGTGCGATTGTTGCAAAAACTGTTTTAATTTTGTTCTGTCTTTGTCAAACTCCAAAAGTTTCGAGCATAAAACCCCATGTGAAATAGAAAAACTTTCCATTGTCGTAAAACTCTTGGACCTTAGTTTCAGTTATAATTAAAAAACCGCAGAAAAATCGATTGTACTTTTCGCGTTCGTCGGCACTTGTTGAATGACAATAATCGATCAATGAACACCTATAAATACTACGTATTTTTCAATATTTTACTGACAGGTACTTATGAATGGGCGCATATTTCGAAACGTTCCAAAACATGAGCACTCATAAATGTGGGTGCAATTTCTGTAAAAAAATCATGCAGGTAACTAACGGAAAAACCCAAATAATTAAAAAAAGTGCACTTTTCTTTTTTCCTTTTAATTGTCCACGCAAATTTATTAGCGCTTATTACTTTGCTACTGCAATCATAAAAATCAAATAACCTTTTGTTTATTACTTTTTTTAATTCTGAGAATCATAAAAAAAGTCATTAATGTTTTTTCCAAAAAATTTTGTGCATATCTCGAGCAAATTGTTTAAATTCATACCTTTACTTAATTGTGAATAAAATCGAAACGCGTTCATCGATTTTCATGATTTATGTCTCATTTTCTTCAAAGGTTATGCGACTTTACGTGAAAGTAATAGGACTTGACTCTTTTTTACCGTTTTGGATTTTTTAGGAATTAAAAAAAAAATTAATTTTTTATGCAAAAAATATTTTTTTTCTTCATACATTCATTTATAACTGCGAAACTGTTGCTTATGTAGCGAAACGTTATATAAACACATGAAAATAATTGTAATTCTTGATTTTTCTAAATTTGTTTAAGCAAAATCCGACAAGTGGTTCTTGAGTTATGTTAAACAAAAGAGCCCTATCAGAATTGAGTCGCGAATCAATCAGCTGAAAAATGTTGTTCTGTGTAATGCAACAAATTGAGAGGTGGCACTTGAAATTGATTAAAAATGTAAAAACAGATATGAGACAATGTATTAGTAGTGATTTCCAACTGTGGGAAGTATGGCTAAAATTACAGGTCCAAATGTTTGGAGAAAAAAAGGGATTTTTGTTATATGTTCATAAAAATAAACCAAAAAAACTTAAGTCTCTGCAGAGTTTATTTTTTAAATTTTAGTATACTGAAATATCCTACTTTAAAATAAAAAGAAACCCTTTAGCTCACATAATAAAATAATATTCGTTTTGAAATTCTTAGGTTTAAATTAAGTTGGTTCGTTAAAACATACAAGTATGCACGGCTATAAAAAAACTAGCAGTCAGATCGGTGTAATTCTTTTTGATTTGATTGTACTATTTAGTCTAAAATTTCAAAATATCACTGCATATTGCATGAAGAGTATGTTGACAATTTGACTTTTTTCCGCGAAATCCCCAGTGTGCGCCGCCGGCCTTATTTGCATTAATTAAGTCGCCTCCGATAGAGTGGCTGGAATCGGCTTATTTTCGTCAACTGCATTTACGAAATTAGCCGCTTGAGCCGATTGTAGCCACAAAAGTTTTTGTTTATTTGTAAAAAAATTAAATTTTTCCATCAAATTTAGTCATTTTGAAACAGGTTTATTTAAATATATGCAAAAATTGCTAAAACGCTTACAGCTGAAACGCTAAACTGGCATAAACTGAAATTTCTACTCATATTCATAGCTATAATTTTCAACGATTTATAGTAATTTTGACGATTTTGGTCTTTAAAAATTGCACTTCGCCGAATTGATGATTTTTCCCCTAAATTTGACGATTTTTAGAAATTAAAGGTTGACAATATTTTTTCATACTATTACACAGCATCTTCACGTATCAATAATTATTGCTGAGCACAAGCAAAACTTTGGCAGCTTTTTTATTTTATTTTTTGCTTCTTGTTTGAGTACGTGCTCTACAGCAGGTTTTTCCACAAATTTCGTTCGTCATTAAAGTCTCTTTCGCTTGAAAGCTTAATTGAGTAGAACACATCGGGAAATGCATTTTTTTAATTGCAACGTCTGTAGCTCAATAGAACTTATATCGCTTAAAAGAGCAGTTATACAAAGAGCAGATATAATAATAAGAAAATTCTTTTCGAACATATAGCAAATGTATATTTATCTGAGAGGTATCTACACAGATGTGTATAGACGGCAAAATAATAATTGAATTTCCTAATATAGTTGAACTTGGGCAGTTCCTAATACGACCTATTTTAAATCGAAATTTTGAATTTATTGCATATGTTCTGAAATCCCAAGGCTGGAACTCCAAAACCTTTGCCACTTTTGAAAACCCTTATGTATACGTAGTTATTTGGTAAAGTGTTAAATGGGCGTTGGATCAAGCGTGGACGTAATGGGCAAAAATTTTCAATATTGCATATTTTTGGGATTTATTGCAACTTTCTTAAGAATTCTGAGATTCTCAGAACAAAATCTTTATTTTTTTTGCATCGTATTTAGTAGATAAATTCGAATACAACTGAAAAATTTCATTCAAAAATATCAACAATCAACGATTTTATAGCATGAAGAAAAAAATTAATATGCATAAGACATCATATAACAACATTTTTCCCTTGCGTTGCAAAAAGTCTTTCCAAATATTTTACATTTTTTAAATCTGAATGCACATAATTGTGTAACTTTCGATGTGTGATATGTCTAACTTTCCCTTTTATACGTATAATTATTTATGGACTTATAAGTAAAAACCCGTACGCAAAAAGCTTTACTTGTCCTGTTAGATATAATGGACAACACGGCGTATACTTACTATTTAGCATATTGAATACGTGATATATGTATATTAAATTTTGTTAATTATTATTAATGTATTAACTTTCTGTTAATGATATAAAATCATTGATTATTGATATTTTCAAATAAAATTTTGCATTTATAAAGGACTCTTTGTACTAAATACCATGCAAGAAAAAAATTAAGATTTTCTTCTGAGAATCTTAGAATTCTTAAGAAAATTGCAAGAAATCCAAAAAATGCAATTCTGAACAATTTTGCCCATAGCGTTCGCACTTGATCCAAGACCTATTTAGCACTTTGCCAAATAACTGCGTACACATAAGGATTTTCAGAAGTGGCAATAGCTTTGGCATTCCAGCTTTGAAATTTTAGAATATGTGGACTGATTCAAAATTTCGATTTAAAATAGGACCAAAGTTTTGAGATATTTTATTTAAATAAAAGAGATAAGTATACAAACAAATATATATTTTTTAGATCTTATTACGAGCTATAATACAGCAAAAACGTTTTGAAATTGGATGAGAAATAAAAAAGTGGACTACTTTGAGATTTCAGAGCACCATTCCTGAGCAAGTAAGAGATATTTAAAATGTAAATTGAAATGCTCCTTTTCTATGTTTATGTAAAATTTTATTTCGATAGAACTATGCGTTTAGAAATGCCTGATTTATGTTCCAAATATTATGAATCTGCCCCACTGTGGTATGTGTCAAAACCCCCATTTTTCGACCACTCAATTGCAAATACCAAATGCTGTAGTTTTTTACAGAAATGTTTAAATATGAAATGTGCATTTATGGTTTTTTAGAAAAATTTTATTTTATTTTTGAAAAATTGAACTAAAGTCCATACAAGGGTGCTAAGCAAAAACTTACTTATATTTTCACGCAAGTCAGTGATCACTATATGTATAATTTTCCTGATAATACCATTTAACTTTAACATATTTAGCATGTAAATTGGGCCTTTCCTCGTTATATGCTAGAATAAAATTTATGGAGTGCATGTTTAATGTTGCTTGCAACAAACCCTTTCAAAAATGGTCTACGCTATAGACCAAGATAAACAATTAAAACAAAAAGACAAGCGTCGTATAAAAAAAGAACTCAAGAAACGAATGAATATAAGAGTAGATTCAGTTTAACAAGGTTGCTGATATCACCGGAGTTTGCGAAGAGTTGATAGATCGTTTCTGAATAATATTACCAATAATAACGTGTGGCCAGAAACTCTTGGTATACTCGTTAAAAAATGTGATTGGTATTTCATGCCGGTGACCGTCCATAAAATACTTATCATGGATACACCGATTCTTCCTATCGGTATGCTAAATGAAGAATCGAAAAAAGCAAGAAATAAGAACTACAAGAAGTGCAGGCTAAGCGATTTCTAAGAAATTCAAACGAGCTTAGTGGTTTCACCAGACTCTTATATAACCAGCTTAAGACATGAGCCATCCAAACAGGGTTTGGAATTTGACGATATAGTCAAAAAAATGATAGATGAAGAAAAAAAAAAGGTTTTTTTTGGCGAATGATAAACAAAATAAAGAAAAATAAAATTTTGTATGGGTCTCATCGGGGTGGGCGTGGCCGATTTTATTGAAACTCTGCATGCGTTTTTTAAAGTGAAAACTTCTATATGCACGTTAGGCAATTTGTTTCTATGACTACATTTTTTTATGATAAAAAAAAAGTTTCATTTTGGCATCACCGACATGCTAAAAGACTTATTTATCCCATATCTACAGAGCGGATATAGTTAGAATCCTAAAATTTCGTGTAGGCTACTTTCATAATAAAGTGGGCAGTCAAGCAAAAAAAACCGACATGATAGGAGCAGGCAGAAGTGTATCCCTCTTACAAAAAAATTAAATATTCTATATCTGGAGAATTAGTGTCCTCAAAATAAGTGTAAGTTATTTTAAACATTATGTGAGTAACGACTCAACACCACAAACAGACTATTCGCTATGGGGAGCAGGCAAAGGCCTCAAAAGTCCGGTGATATATAAGCCACCATTACAAAGTTCAAATGGAGACTGGATCAGAACTGACACTAAAAAATGTACTCTGTTTGTAAACCACTTGCAGAAAGTATTTACTCCAAATACGTCTGATACTAAAGTTAAGCACTCCCTGTACCTGAGGCTCAAATGTCGTGATATTGAACACTGTATTGCGGACTTAAATTCGAAAAAAGTTCCAGGTGCTATACAATAAGGAGCAAAGTGTTCTTAGAACTACCGTATACTGCAAAAAGGATAATTGTATTTATTTTTAATGGTATTGAGCGCCTCAAATGATATCTCGCAGAATGGAAGGTTTCGCTGATTAACATGATACCTAAGCCAGGCAAAGATCATACGCAGGTGGAATCCTACAGGCCTATAAGCCTATTGTCTAACATGACAAAACTATATGAAAAGCTGCTTATGAGTAGGCTAACACCCATACTGAATGGTACTGGATGCATACCAGACCACCAATTCGGTTTCAGGAGACAACATAGCACGATCGAACAAACACATGGAGTCGTGAACGTGGTTAGAAAAACTTTCGAGGAAAAGAAATATTGTTCTGCGCTCTTTATCGATGTTTCTCAGGCATTTGATAGAGTATGGCACGAAGGTTTAGTACAAAAACTAAAGCTAAACCTACCCGAAAACACCCGCCATCCGCAATCGATTGAAGTCGGAGTTCTTCAAGGCAGCATCCTCGGACCTGTATTATATCTGATATATGGCTGCAACTTGCCGATAAGCAGTAGCATTTACATATAAACGTTCGCTGATGATACAACTTATGTAAGTGTTCACAAAAGCCATCAAGAAGCTTCCCTAAAACTGCAAGATTATATACTTCAGTTCGAAAAATGGCTAAAACAATGGCAGATATAAATTTTTTTTTTTTTTTTTTTTTTTATTGAATATAATTGTACATAATATTTTCATTCATTACAATTTAGACCTCAGCGCCAAGAAGGCATTTTTGAGGCAAGTTGGCAGTTATTTAAACACTAAATGTACAAATATTCAAGTTATATACATCTGCACGTAAATATATATAAATATAAAATATATGTAGATAATAAATTTAATTTTATTTTATTTTTATATATTTTAAGTTAAAATTTAGTTACATTAGAAGTGTTTCCATTAAACCATTTAAATATTCTTTGCACATAACTTTAAATGTCGATAATCTGTCAATAGATTTTAAGTTAGGAGGTAAATCATTATACATATTACCACCTACATAATCAATACGTTGCTTAGTTTTTTCCAATCTGCACCTAGGAACTCTAATGTTTGATACGTTTCGTGTATTGAAATACGACTGGTTTTGTAAAAAAGGAATTGCTTGCCCACCTATGTTATGGATACTTTTGAATACAAATAATAAAGCCTGATACTTGTGTAAACCATAAATGGGCAAAACAGTTTTGCAAACATCTCTATATAATGAAATTGTTGGATGAGTTCTTTGTAAGCTGTATACAGTTTTTAAAGCTTTATTCTGAACACATTGTAAAGATTTTTGAAGATTATTACTCTTGTTGTAGGCATATACACAAGCTAAGTAATTCAGATGCGGTTGTATCAAACCATTATAAATCATTAGCTTCGCTTTCACACTTAGCTTACTTTTAAACTTATATAATATCCCAATAGCAGGAGCTATTTTGTTCTTGACCTCATTAATGTGAATATCCCAGGATAAGTTGCTTTGTAAAGTTATTCCCAAATATTTAACTGAATGAGTTTCACAAATAGAGGTACCATCAACATCAACAGAAAAGTTATTATTCAAACTAGCTGAGCGCGGTCGAAAACGAATTAATTTGGTTTTATCAGAATTTAGTAGCAAACCATTTAAACGAGCAAATTCAAATAAAAGAGATGCATCTCTCCCAATATTAGTTTTAAGAACAAGATCATATTTGAAAGGATAGAAGAGGCATATATCATCGGCAAACATATATAACTGGCCAGTAAGATTAAGATTCTTCAAGTCATTCAAGTAAATTGAAAACAATAAAGGACCTAATCCACTTCCTTGCGGAACGCCATATTCAACGGTACCAAGAAAGCTTTTGCAGTGTCCAATTTGGACATACTGTTTTCTATTAATAAAATAATTCCTGAACAACAATAGCTCACTACCTTGAACACCATAAAATTCTAGTTTTTTGAGTATTATTTCATGATCAACAAGATCAAAGGCCTTTGAAAGATCAAAAAACATACCCGCTACCCCACTGTAACCGTCGTCCAAACCTTTGCAAATGCACCTTACAACATTCAAGACAGCGTCTTGGGTACTCATGCCTCTTCTAAATCCAAATTGGTATTTGAATAAAAGATTATTCTGCTCTAGATAATCTAAAAGCTTATCGTACAAGAGTTTTTCAAAAATTTTATCTATAGCCGAAAGCACAGCGATTGGTCGATATTTGTCTATAGTAACTGCATGAGCGGTTTTCGGAATGGGCACTATCTTATGAATTTTTAAAATATCTGGATACATAGAAGTGTAAATCATTTTGTTGAAGATTTCAACTAGGATATGTGAAATTTCACCAAAACATTCCTTTACAAACTTTATGGTTATGTTATCAAAGCCTGGAGATTTATTTACTTCCATATTACACACAATTTCATGAACATCATTTATGTTAATATTATTAAAAATGAAACGACATCGTACAGCTGTGAGTGTCCTTAATGAGTTAAAGGAGTCTCCTGGTAAAATAGCTATTTTCTGTTTGAGCTCTTTTAGAACAGAAATAAAATACTTATTTAAACAATCTACTTTGATTTCATCATCTGCAATAATCCTCCCATGCAAATCACAGAGTTTGACACCACTAGTTTTTGATCGACCAAGTGTAGTGTTGATAAATTTCCAACATTTCTTTGGATCACTGCCAGCCTTATACAAACCATCAGTATAAAAATTATCCCTACATGTTTTAACGGCCACTTTAATAACCCTACTTAATCTTTTCAAAGCAATGTTAATATTTTCTTTGTTTTTTGATCTACGTCTTTGCCTTAATAATTTATGTTTAAATAAGATTAACTCTTGAAGATTTTTGTTTATCCACGGGGTTAGTTCAAAATGCAACGGCTTTTTTGACTTTGTTACGACCGTTGAATTAAGAACAGCTGATTCTATACAAGATATCAATGAATTTGTTAGAACAGAGACATCTAATGTTGAATAATTACGGGGTAGGATATTTCTTAAGTGAGCTCTAGCCATATCATAATCACAATAAGTTTTTGATATTTCAATGTATTTTTTGCTTTTAAAGCTATTCTTTAATTTACATGATAATATATTATGATCTGAAAGTGTGCACTCAACAGAATCAATAAAAATATTCTCAGACAAATTACTAAATATATGGTCAATGCACGTTTTACTTCCAGGTCTTGTGATAAGATTATGCGCACTAGTACAATCATAATTTTGGAATAGTGAGACCAGTTCAGTAGATGAATAATTATTAAAAAGATCAATATTTGAGTCACCAACAACTATTAGTGGGGTTTGAGCTAAGTCATCCAACAAAACATCAAGAAGGTTTATGAAATACGCATCACTGCATTTTTGTGAGCGGTAATATGACACAATTTGTAAAGGTTTATATTCAATTTTGATGTTGTTTAAAATAACAGCTATGAACTCGACATAGCTTTCACTTTTACAAATTCTGACACTAAATTCGATGTCTTTGTTTATGTACAACGACGTACCACCGTACCCATCTTCTCTACAAGAATGGATATTCGCAAAACCAGGTATTTCATATAACTGTATAATATCTTTATTAAACCAAGTTTCTTGAATTGCTATTATATCGGGTAGTTTTGGAAATTGAGCTAAGAACGATTTGAAATTATTAAATTTTTCTATGGACGAAACACTTCTTATGTTAATACTAATAATATTAAGAAAATTACAGTTTAAACTAGTAATATAGTTTTTAAAATTTGAAAAACTATTAAAATATTGATTTTTAATCATAGAAAAAACAAAGGAATTACAAAAAGTTCAATTAACAAAATATATTCTTTATTGTATACATATTTATTTATTTATGAAGGCAATACAAACGGAGCACCATCTTCCACATCATCTTCACTAGAATCCTCATTTTCAGCTGGTCTGGAATGGCTAAAAGATCTTCTGCCCCAATGCTTATTAGTTGTGGCATTCAATAACAAGTTATCTACATCAACCTCATCATAAATTAACTGCTGCTTGGAAGTTTCATTTTTCTTGCAATAAACTCTTCCATTTCTTATAAAAACATACTGGTAACCAATGGTTTTTAACGATTTAGCATGGTAAAAAAGGTTCATAGTTTCTTTGCTGTTAAAATTGTTTATAAATACATTTTTTGTTTTTTCATTTTCTTTAAGTTTTGCTTTGGATGACATAAATTCTTCCTTATTAGCTTTTGATGTAAATTTAACAACTATTGTTTTTTTATCATTGTTTTTGTTTTTATTTTTTAGGAAATAAGCATCTTCCACTGCATTTTTTTGAAATGAAACACCAGTATTCTTGGAAAGGTTTTCCACAGCATCAAAAGCACTTATGTTTTCGGCCACTTTTAAACCACTAATTATACAATCGTTTCTAACCCGATGATCATTTAAGATTTTTACTGAAGACTTCAACGCTTTTATTTCTGTTTTTAGTTTTTTATTTTCTTTTTCAACTTCAGTCAATTTTTTTTTGTTTTCAGCCACATCTTTGAACACTTCGTCAAATTTAGTTGACATAAACATAATAGACTCACTCAGCTGATCTAACTTCTCAAGTTTTTCAAGTTTTTTAAGTTCTGTTTTGATTGAGTTTAATTCTTGTCTTATTTCACCTCCTTCTTCTTTACACAAGTGACAGTTAAAAATTTCGTTTTCATTTTTGAGTAGCCTCTCAAATTCTCTTCTACTCAAATTCGAACATTGTGAGTGATAATTTTTAGCGCACTTGTCGCATTGAATATAATCATCGGTTTCTTCTTTGATTTCATTCTCACATTTATCACAATATATAATTTTCTTTTTATTTGCAATACTACGGCGACCACTTTTTTTGGGCATATTTGATTTATTTCCAATTCCTTATGTTTTATTTTACTTGTTTACAAAATTTTATTATTCTTTTATAAGGTTTTATTCTCTAAATTTCGTTTTTTTGTAACTACGTTTTGAGCACTGTTGAAAAGTACGTCTTGCTACAAGGGTTGCCAACTTGCTAAAGCAAAAAGAGAAACCTGCCCACCTATACAAATAAATTATACTTCAACACACTAAAGTAAAATATCTCGGTGTTCATCTTGACCGTCATCTAAAATGGAAGTCCCACATAAATGCAAGGGTGACCCAAATGAAATTAAATGCAGCTCAAATGAATTGGCTCATTGGAAGGAACTCTACTCTAAGCCTAGATTGCAAACTTCTTCTATACAACTCTATTCTAAAACCAATATGGTCCTACGGTATACCGATACGGAGCACTGCCTCGGCATCAACTATAGAAAAAATTCAAAGGCGACAAAATAAAATACTCCGTACGATTACAGCAGCACCATAGTATGTTAGAAAAAAGCGAATTCATATAGATTTAATTGTGCCGCTAGTTATGACATTGTTTTCTAAACATGTGACAAGATACATAAAAAAAAACTTGGGTTGCACCCAAATCCCCTAGCCCGAAACATCATTAACTTTAGGGGCCACACTCGGCTGAGAAGGAGATACACTCTTTCTCGCAGCTGAACATAAGAGACGTAGACAACCATAGAACCAACCGCTGAAACAAATATTTTTGTCTGGCATTGGCTGGACTTAAAAATTATAGTTTTATAGTTAAAATTTTATTACTTATTGTTAGTTCAATTTTATTGAAGATACAATAAATAAAATAACCGCAAAAAAAAACAGAAGCTTATGGCCTTCTTTTCTACAAAAAATGTTGCATTGTTTGCACTTTTCAATGAAAATTTGCAATATAATAATTTTTAGAAGAAGTGAGTGTTGTATCATAATTTTTTCTTTAAATATCTTAATAAAAAGTAAAAAATGTAACACTTTTTCTAGAAAAGAAAACGCCATTACTGTGTGTGCAAATTTTGATAGGAATCTGTTGTGTAGAAGTAGTTGAAAAGGCATACAATTTTACTTCGTGTGTGCATGACGCTGTCCATTTTTCAACGGGACCAATCTGAAAGTATATCCTTTTAAATAAATAAAAAATCCAATATCGGTTTATAAATGGCGGAGTTTTGAGGGAACATACATAAAAAAATTCATGACGAATTGATAACCTTTCTCCTTTTTTCGAAGTGGGTTAAAAATAAGGACAATTTAATCATATATGGTAACTTTTTTGTGAGAGTGAGAGTTTTAAGGCAAAAGCAAATAAAAATGCGTTCTCCAAATAAAATAAATTCTATTTCAAAATTGAGCGGGAATTCTAATTCATCATTTAGCTAGTAAATTAATTTCTATTAATTGTATTGTTTTGAGTTTTTTTAACATGTCATAATTTGCGAGGAATCAAATGAAACAAAGGAAAAGTTATTTATTTCGATAGCACAGCAAAAGAGAACAACACGGCGTTTTTACAGGACCGTACTTTTCTTCATCAGTTTTCATGCCTATTTACGCTATCAACAAAAATTTAATACTAGATTTAATACAAAACAAGAATAATTTTTTCCAACTATTTTCAATTAATTTAATCTGATTTATTTCGTACCTCAAAAATTTCACACAGAAGTCGAAAATTTTAAAAACCTTGAAATGCTTAATAAAACGGAAATTGTATACTTTATTATCTTTATAAATAGCTTAAATTATAAAATCTAAAAATACTCATATTCTGCAATTAATAATAAGTTATAAATCAGGCACTTAAATTTATATAAACAATAAATCGAAAAATAAAAAACATGATCTTAAGTGAGTACGAATCAGTACGAAACAAAGATAGAATCGTGAATAACTGTTAAGTCACGATCATATACCTTAGGCCGGATCGACTTATACAGCGAAAAATCATATAGCAGAAATTTAATCTACCATGATACCAACAAACCAGTTTTCTTTGGACCTTCAGATTATTATGAAATTTGCTACGAATGATGTTCTAACGTAACTAGTATTAAGGCAAAATCTTAGGGCACTCCTTTTTTTTGCTAGAGAATTTTAGCGGTTTTGAAAATGGATATATTCAACAATACTAAGCCCACTTTACAAAATTATGTATATATTCATACCTACTTAACCTAGATTTCCCATTGTGGTGCCATATGAAAGGGCACAAAATGGACTTAAAAATTACAGATGTTATGATTTCATTATTCAATCCGATTTTTATAAAAGTTGGTATAAATGGCATTAGGGATGGGCAAAAATATCGATATTTTCTCAAAAATATTTCGAAATATATGTATAGTCAATTTATTTGATAGCAATACATGCACATATCGATATATCGATATTTTTTAAATAATATCGACAGTATCATATTCCATATTTTTTAGCTTTGGTTTTGTTTTTCGTGTAGTTCTTAAGAAATTTCGACAATTTTCATGAAATAGAAATTACTAACACAAAATTTACACGATGAAATATTTCATGAAATTTTCTTCATGAACCTTTTTTTATTTGCTTATTTATTGCAAATGGTTTAAAGCAAATTGGTCAAAACTATCTGAAATTTTATTTCCTATCGTGTAAATTTATTGTAAAATTTTTTTATTATTTATAATCTTTTGTATATTCAAAAAATTAATATTTTTGAGTATAATTTTGTTGATGTCCGTTCCATGAAATATTGGTGAAACAGTAAGGAAGTTGGAAATTAACTCTTTTCGGCTTAATTAATTATAAGAAAAGTACTTTATGTTATATTTTTAAAAAAAATTTGGTATATATATATATATATATATATATATATATATATATATATATATATATATATATATATATATATATATATATATATATATATATATATACATATATATATATATATATATATACATATATATATATATATATATATATATATATATATATATATATATATATATATATATATATATATATATATATATATATATATATATATATATATATATATATATATATATATATATATATATATATATATATATATATATATATATATATATATATATATATATATATATATATATATATATATATATATATATATATATATATATATATATATATATATATATATATATATATATATATATATATATATATATATATATATATATATATATATATATATATATATATATATATATATATAGTGCAAAGTCTTGACTCAATAGCCCAAATCACAATCTCGTGCAAATGGTCTTGCATCGTTGCATTTGCAAAATTGTATAGTATATTGATACTCAACACTAACAATTGTTAAGTGGTGAGTATCAATATATTATATCGATTTGCAAATAGTACGATGCAAGACCATTTGCACAAGATTTTCAAATGGGCTAATATACTTTCTGGTTCGCGAAATATAGCGAATTTAAAATGGAAAAATTCAATAAAAATGTATTAAGCCGAAAAGTATGTTCTACTTACTAGATGATCCATTGAGGTGTCATATTAAAGGGCACACAGTGGACTTTACTATGACATATGACATTATATATTAATATGATTATTTCGAACGTATTTGCTTGTGAATCCAAATTGATTATTAGGCTAAGGTTCGTAACGTTATATGCACAACTCTTCACCGCCAAGATCGCCCTAGTGGCTTTCTGTGTTACGCATTCAACATGATAGTTCCAAGTCAACCTACTATCAAGAGTAACCCCCAAATATTTGACATCGATCGAATAAGGAATATTGCACCCATTCTACGAAACTGTCCCCAGACAAAGTTTTCTCATAAGAGAGAAAGGCACCAAAACAGTCATGTCAGAGTTGACCGGCGGTGTATCCCATACTCTAAAACACTTTTGTTGAAAATTACGTCGATAATAGTACAGATTATTATCGACCTAAAATTACACACGCATTATTTTTCAATAAAATGTTTTTACTAAAAAAAGCGATTGGATTTGAACCGCGACATACTGACTGATAGTCTGACGTATCTACTATTCAGCCATAGCCGTATTATAGTTTATGTTACATTTTTTCCACTTGGACTAAATATGTTTAATTTGAAAGATTTTTTCTTTAATAAAATAACTACAAAATCGATGTAATTTTAGACAAGGATAAATTTTCAACACAAATTTAGACAATATATGAAGTAAATATATTTGAAGTAAAGTTTTAGAGTGCACACATAACAGTGTTAAAAGAATAATTGATGACGTCCTATAACTTCCTTGTTCACTAAGAATGAGGAGAAGTTCATCAATCGTCACTGCCCAAAAGAGTGGTGATAAAACACAACCTTGGGGACACCCTTTGACTGCATTAATAGTAACTTTATCGTTTCCCATTGAAGCAGCTATGTCCATTCTTTCAAGCATATAACTAATCCATGTCACAGAAGCGTGGTCAAAACGTTTTTGCCTAAAAGAGCACTCTATAGAATCATTCTTGAAATGCACCATCAATGCCGAAAAAGCCACACCCCGATCCATGACCCGTTTCAGTCTTTGTAACAAGATGATGTCGAGATCATGCTCAGTCGATTTACCCTTAGCATATGTGTATTGATTTACGTGCAATGGGACGGTATTCAAAACCGTCGATTCATCAATTTCAGCAAAAAGGATGTAAAGCTAATTAGTCTGTATTATTTGGCCAAGTTTTCTGACCTGTTGCCCATTTTAGTTATTAATACAACGTTAACTTTCCTCCACAGTAGGGGAATGTGTCCGAAGCCAAACTGGCCCTAAATAGGGCAGCAAGAGCACAAAGCAGTGTATAAATGCACATTTGCAAGAAAGCTGGAAAGATACCATTCCCGCCAGGAGCATTAAAACACTGTATGCGTCCTAAATAAAATTTAGTAAAAAAATTTACTGATTCAGTAAAGAACATTTGTTGAAAGTGAAATTTTATTTAAAACAAACTTTTTTTTAAATTTTGGTGATAATTATTTTAATAATTAAAAAAATTTACTGTTCTTTAAGTTTCACGTAAATCGCTCTTAAGCTATTGCCACACTTGGTAAATATTTGAGGAAAAAACAAACAAACGAAATTTTTATTTCCTTTAATTCCAATATTTTGTTAAATATAGGTTCGCATTTATCAAAAATTATATAAATGTGGCTTTTTGCAGCATAATTAATTTTATTTTGTAATATAAACTCCAACCCAGCAAAAAGTTGGGAATGGTTTGTCACTACCAAACAACATACTTTTCAACCACAAACTACATACCGTCTGAATTACTTTACAGTTTCAGTAATTCAACAAGCCATTTATTCTCTTATTGGCAGAGTAGTAGTGTGTGTATCTGCTTATCATACAGTCGATAAGCACTTCAATCCCTGGGGAAGCAAATGGGATTTTTTTAATTGTATTCATGTTTGTGAAAACAAGTTTTAAGTCCGGAACACAATAGTTGTGCAGTAGTTTTGCTCACTAGCAAAACACTTGGCATAAAACACCACAATGAGTTCAATGCTTAGCAGAGACTTTTAATTTGTATTAGCCCAATTCACAATCTTGTGCAAATGGTCTTGCATCGTAGCATTTGCAAAATGGTATTGCATATTGATACTCACCACTTAACAATTGTTAGTGGTGAGTATAAATATACTATACCATTTTGCAAATGCTACGATGCAAGACCATTTGCACAAGATTGTGAATTGGGCTATTGTGTTTTATGTATTTAATGCCTTCTTCACATTGAAACTTGTAACAAATGTGGTAACTGCTTGCCTCCAATGACATCGCCATGTTAAAGTAATTGGTTAAAATGCCAAATTAGAAGTAGTGAAGGGTATGTTTATTAGCATTTTAACTCATTACTTTTCCATCAAAGATTTTCCTGGGAATTTGAATCACACTAACCCTGAGCAAAAGTAGTGTCTGTGCTTATTCGTCAAATACTTGCAAGTGTTACCTTAGCTTTAGACACAATCTGTCACGGATATATTTCCCCATTTACGCTCACGCGATTGATGAGCATATCACCAGGCCAACCATGTAAATAAGCACATATAAAATCCAACATCTTCTGAGTTCCAACCATCCAGTTTAAAAATGACTCGACATAAAAACCAAACAAACAATACACAGTCTGGTCTATTGCACATTTCAACAAAGATTTAATGAACTAAACATGTCACTGCCATTGACAATAAACTACTTTACATTTGGATCAATAACAAGACGATCGTTCCCACAAAAGCAACAAAAATGAAGTAAATAATATTTCATATATTATTAAATCATAACTGCATTAAATCAAAACATTTTTTTTGTGTAGTTATGTGTGTGTTTTTATTTTCCTCAAATGCATTAAAAAAACACTTGTTGAAGAAGTTTCGATATCAACTTTAATGAGTTTAACATTGATCGCAACTTATTGAAAAGGAAGTGCTAACATAAAGAAAAGAAAACAAACAAAAAATAATAATAAAATAAAAATTTACACTAATCATATCAGTAACAGCCTTTCCGATTTAAGGCAACACAATTTGATCACCGAGTCGCACATCATCTACTATTCAACATCACAAGGCAGAGTTTCTTAAATGATAAATTATTTTTTAAACCAAACATTTAATATAACATGCAACTTTCAACTAATGGCGTTTTCTTTTCTACAAAAGTGTGTTGCACTATTTACCATTTTTAATGAAAATTTGCAATATAATCATGTTTCAAAGAAGTGAATTTATTAGAAATTATTGTATTATCCCTTACGAAGGGAAATTTTTCCTTTAAAGGAATGTTAAATTGCAATTTTTTTGATAAAAAGTAAAAAAAAGTCACATTTTTTTGTAGAATAGAAAACGCCATAAGAGACCATTTAGACTGCGCCGAGGTGATATAAATAAGTCCAAAAAATCTTGTTAAGGGTGAGAAGAGTAGAGAAGCTTACAACGAGATAGACCCCTTTTACAACCTGGAAATTGAAAGACAGACAGACGAAATGTGATGGCAAGGGGTTGAAGAGGTGACATGACTATCTGTAGTGGACTTTTTTCGATTCTCTCTCTTCGTTATCGTAATTTTTATACACATTCACACACATCCCATAAACAATATGCAAAAACTGATGCTCTGTCTGTCTATTAATTTCCAGCTTGTAAAAGCTTTTGGCAGGTTCAAAAGAGAATTGAAAAATGTCCGCCCATCAACTTCAGCCTTGTAAAAGGGGTCATACGAAAGTAACACGTAAACAGTTTTTTCTGCCATAGAACAATTAAAAACGTGTCAAATAATAAATGTTGCATGTTGTCTCTCTTTCTCTCTCTCTCTCTCTATCGTAACGTATAAATTTATTTACAACAGATTAAGTGTTACCGCCACGTTACATTACACCTCTATAAGATGCAAAGCTAATTATACACTTTTCCACAAATGGCTCGACTTTTGAAGAGAATCTAACCCTGTTTTAATGAGTTTATTAAAATTTTTGAAAAACAATAACAACTCGTCATATCAGGGCTGTATTTTCTCTAAAAATTGAAAGACTTGCTGGATGGTGTAAAATTAGCTTAAAGGGCGAAATAAACTACGCAAGCGGCTTGCCAAACATGACAGAAATTTTGCGTTGGTACAAGCCTATTGTGTAATCTATGGTGGCCTTTTTTGTGTTTGACAACCGGCTTGGCAGGCGGCTTGAAGAAAAATTTAGATATTTTAACTGCCATATTGAATTTGTGGTGAACTGATTGTATAGTCGGCTGTATGAAATAACGCCAAACGAAATAACTTCCAAATAAAAAATGAAAAAAATACCAAAAAAATATCATACATTTTCGAAGTTATTGCATTATGAAATAATTACCAAATTTCGGGATTTATTTCATTTTATTTTGGAAGTAATTAAACTTTTTTGGGAATTATTTCATTTTTTAAAGAAAACTGCAAATTAAATAAATCAAAAAAAAATCATGTTAGGGTCTTAATTCTTTGCGAAAAATTTTGGGACTTATATAATTTTTTTCAGGATTTATTTAATTTTTTTCCATGCGATGTTTTCTCTAAAATATTTAGTTGAATACTTCCTAACTAATGGTTGTATTGAATAATTAATATACACCATGAAAGAATAGTAAATGTGTTTTTGTTTTCAAAGAAGAAAATCCTTGCGATTACTAAGGATTTTCGGCATTGAGGATTTTCTCCTTTGAGGTATTTCCTAAATCGGCTCCGCTTACTGACGTTTTTCTGCATTGCTGGCCTTTGGCCGGGCTTAGGGATTTTTTTCTCTGAAGTATTTCCAAAGTCGGCTTCGCTTACTGAGGATTTTTGCATTCCGGCTTTCGGCCGGGATTAAGGAAGTTTTCCTGCGAGGCATTTCCTAGACCGGCTTGGCTTAATGACGGTTTATTGCATTGCCGGCCTTTGGCCGTGCATAAGAATATTTTCTTCTCAGGTATTTACAAAACCGGCTCTGCTTCTTTAAGATTTCCTGTGTAATGCTAGGAACACAACTGGGACGAACGAAAAAATTCGCTATATAAATTCGTCGTATGAAACACAATAGCGACGAAAACGTAGCAACTGTTATAATGGAGAAAGTTGTTTACTGTGTGTGCAAAGCGTGAGCATATTAAAAAAATAATACATACTTGAAAAATTTAACATTAACAAAAACACAACTAGCACCAATTATTATCGTTAATTATTATCTATATTTTTCTAAAATGCTATAAAATAAAAATAAAACAATAATTAAAGTAAAAAGTAACGTTATTTACTAAAACACTTGAAAACTAAAACCAAACATGGTCACTTGGTACTGATTTGTTCGTCGTTCGCCGGCGTAAGAAATAGAAACAAATATATTCAGAGTTCGCTTTCATATACACAAACATGTTATATTTTTGGCGACGAATATTCGTGGACGAAAATTCGTCGTTCGTCCCAGTTGTGTTCCTAGCATTAAGCATGGTACTGTGTTCATCATTTCGTGCGAGCTGCTGCCAAAAGTTCATATAAAAAAATTTTCACGAATTTCTCATGAAAAATTGTTGCAGTAGTAGTACTCTGTTTATTTTGTGAAAAACATATGAAATGTATCTACAACATTTTGAGTCTTCATGCGAAATAATATAAGCACCACTTTTTTCGTGTGGAATTTTGCAACAAGCATATTGGGTTTTTTTTAAAAACGTACACAATTGCAGCATACTTTCAAGGGCTATTATAATTGGTTTTGTCATATTTTTCGTATGAAAAAACCAATGTTGATCAACATTTTTCGCAAATTTGAACAGAGTACTAAGCTTTACTAGCAAAAATTTGCACATATCAGAGGAACAGGAAGCCACCCGATGGCCGCTAACGTAGAAAAACCTCAGTAAGCAAAGTTGGTTTTGCAAATACCTGAGAGAAGAAAATCCTTAAGCCTGGTCGAAGGCCGGCAATACAAAAAATCTTTAGTAAGCGAAGCCAGTTTTGGAAATACTTCAGAGGAGAGAATCTTTAAGCATTGCAATCAACTGTTAGCAAGCGAAGCAGGTTTTTGAAATACCTTAAATGAGAAAATTCTTAAGCCCATCCGAAGGCTGGCAGCGAAAGACCCTCAGTAAGCGAAGCCACCTCTGGAAATATATCAGAGAAGGAAATCCTAAAGCCCGGCCAAAGGCGGGGAATACCGGGAGTACATAAATCTAAAGTAAGCAAAGCAGGTTTTGGAAATAGCTCAGAGGAGAAAACTCTTAAGCCCGTCTTCATTTACTAAGGGTATTTGGAATTGCCGCCCTTGCCCGGCCTAAAGGAATTTGTCTTCTGAGGTATTTAGAAAACAGTCTACGGCCACTAAAGATTTACTAAAAAAAAGTATTTTTTATGTCATAAACCCATAAAAAATTCGGGACTTATTTCATATTTTTTGGGCTTTATTGCATTAGGACTTATTTCATTTTTTTGTATGGAAGTTATTTCATTATGAAGCAAGTTCCACAAATTGGAACTTATTTCATTTGAGGTTTGGGAATAATTTCATTTTTCTTTGGATTTATTTTATTACATTTTTAAACTTATTTCATTTTTTTAGGTCCCATTTCATTGGGTGTTATTTCATACAGCGTGTATAGCATATTCTAACATTGGATCATTTGCACCAAAATTTCCATAAAGTGAGGTTGTCGTGGAAAATTACAATTTAAATTAGTGATTAATGTGAAAAATTGTTTCTTGTATGAGCTAATTTTGCGTGAAAAAAGCATGCGTAGTTTATTTGGCACTTAACTACAAACTTTATGTGTAAAACGTTAGTCGTTACATGCCATTACTGAAGCATTTAGCTAACTGAACTTTAATCATATGAACTGAGTATTTCTGTTAAATCATTACAAACCTTACTTAAGAAAATAATATTAAAAATAAGATGTTATTTTATTAACGCTTCTAGTTTTAAGAAACTCTGGCTTTTCTTAACACTTAACGCGTTCATATAAAAAAATGTGATCAATAATCGCTTGATCATGATCATTAGCAAATCAAAAGAAACAGCGAAATCATCACTTTTGTATGTAGTTTGAACAAAAAACAATAATCTTGGCAGCCTGATTTTTTTTAATTCTTTATATATCTGAGCTCACAAGCCATAACCGCTTAAGTCGTTCTCTATTTTTTTAGAAACATCTGTTTAAAAAAGTCTTTAAAACACGCTGTGATTCAAGTGAAGATTTATTTTCCTTTAGCCTGTTTACAGATAATTTCCTTCTTAAAAAAGTTACAAACATAAAAAATGTGTAGCAAGTTGATTTAGGCACAAATAAACACGACGGCAGCAAAAACTCAATATTGTCCTAACACGAGTTAAGTCGTTATTGTTTGTAACCACCGATATAATGAAAATTTCATGTATTATTGACTGCAGATTTCACATATTTCCCTCTTGCTGTACTATAAGGTGTGTCTGGACATACAATAAAGATTATATTTTTTGTAATTCTTGCATTTAATTTCTTTTTCTGGCAAGTCATTTTTATCTCATCAAGTTGAAATAAATAATTCACTAAATTGATTAATATTGTTGATTCTTTTTATTTTCATTATACACACTGTGCTATTAATTTCGCTATTAAATTAATGAATTGGAACTAATTTTTAAGTCAATAAAATAATTCTTTTTTTTTAATTTTAAATTTTTTTTTACTTCACTTACTTGTATTTGATAATCGTTCTCGCCACGCCATTGGATTTGCTACGAGACCTTGTAAACCCGGCCAATATAGATGTGTTCTATCGACCATATGGCCGGCATGCGTTTTTAATGGCGTTCCTTGATTTTGTGATAAATATTGGGCCATGCCCGCTGCTGCCGCCGCGATAGAGAAACGTGGTATGCCGCCTGAAAAAGTTTAATTAAATAAAAGAAAGTTGTAAAAGATATGTTATTAAAATTGTGTCAGATAGCTAATTACACAGGGGAACACTAAAATATTTTCCAGACTTTTGTTTTTAGTTAAATTAATAGTGCTGGTTACGGTGGTATCATTTGTTTTTTCCCAGCATCTCTTGTTTTAAAGATATAGTGGCATAAATATTTGCATAGCTTACATAATTTTTATTATTAGTCGCTTACTATTTTACGAATAGTTTAAAATACTTTCTGGATTATTAATCTACACAAAAATCCCTTTTATTTGATTGGAGTCATGGCATTCTATGTTTAAGGAGATCTTACTTACATTGCAAGATATTAAAAATTTTTTTAGTTTAGTCCTTGTCCTTAAAATTTTTAAAACTCCATTTTTTATTGCCTTGTCAAGATATGCATAAACCAGACATTAAAACTGCCCATATTTTTTTTTGTAAAAAAGCTAGAAACCCAGAACTTCACATTTCAACCAGTTGAAAATAGTACCAAAACTGTTTCTATTTACATAAAACAATCAATTTTTACAAACTTTATTTTACAGAGTTAATTTGAATACATACGCTCAAATTTTTCTCTTATAGGACTTTTTTAAATTAATTTTCCATAATATGGTTGTCCCATCTTCCGTTATATATTTCTTCCATTAATCGTACACCTTGGTGAAATCTTGCTCGTCATTAAAGTCTCCAAAATTCTTATGAAGTCGATACAGAATTCGAATGTAAATAAAGAAATTTAATACTCATGTTGTACGAAATGAAAATTGTTTTCTGACTTACGATTGCCAAAACACTTTAATTAACAAATGATTTTTATCTTCTTTTGTCGAGATCATTCATGCACTAAAAATATTCTGTATTTTAAATTAACTGAAATTGGAATACAAAATTAATTAAAACTCAATTAAAAACCAGTCTTCTACTTATTTTTCAATTAAGTTTAACAAAAAGTTTATTCAACTTTAAATGTTAAAAAGTTAACAGACTTAAAACAATCGGCCCTGTTCTGTAAACCGAATCCGAGAACATTTCTCGTTTTCCAAAAATAAATAATGCTCCCATTGATGAATTTTAAATTGTATATAGTAAATTTATTTCAGATGTGATATTTTATGGTCTAAAAAATATGAAACTGCAAAAAAGTCTGAAAAATTTTTGCTATTACCCAGCAAAAATTATTGTTTGCTGGAAGCATTTTTGTAAAGGACACTACAAAAGAGAATCACTTGCAATTGCGCTTTTACAATGCATGATTTTTGTTCGCGATGAGCCGCTTAGAAGCAATAGTTTCTGCTTCTCTAAAATGCTTATGTTAGTGCTGAAAATAATCAAAATTTTCAGCACTAAAACTGAAAATATATGGAAAAAATGGTTCGATGGTTTGCTAGCAGCTTAGCCCCATAATTATTTCGAAAATGGGAGGGGCAAAATTTGCTCCCCCTCCGCCCCCACCCACTATCCATAACTATGTCATTTGTGAACCGATTTTCAAAATTCTTGTGTTATTTGCAATTGTTCGCTAGTAGTTTCGCCCCACAACTCTTTTCGAAAATGCGAGGGGGAAAATTGCTCCTCCATGCATCACTGTCAGTTCTGAACCGATTTTCAAAATTGTTTTTTTGTTTGAAAGGGTTTGACTAGAGTTTTGTTCCATAGTTTTTTTTTCGAAAATCAGTTGGGAAATTTGCTGCAAACCCTCTTGCAGGTTGGTACCATAATTTGTCTCCAAAATCTGTGCGTGATTCCCCCTTCCTCCCAAAAATTTGACTATCGCATAGCTCCTCCATTTATGGGCCGACTTCTAAAATTCCTTTTTTGTTTGGAATGGTTTGCTTAGAGTTTGGTCGCATAATTTTTCTACAAAAATCAGTGGCGCAAGTGCTCCACGCCTCGACCCAAAATTCTTATTAGATTTTTCAAAATTGTTTACATATATGAAAGGCCATCAAACACTGAAGTCGGTTTTGCTTTACCAGAATTATTGTTCACATTTATGTTTTTGTACGAATAGTAGTTTTACAGTACACTAAGCTATACACTTTTTTATATAGATAACAATTTCTTCTTGATGCAAAAATTTATTTTAATTAATCAATACTTATTTTATAAATTTAATATAAAAATTAATATAGAAATAAAAAAAATTAACTCAAATAGAAACATACGACTTTTTATTAAAACTTCTCTATCATATCTAAATGTTACCCAATATCAGTTAGCTTTTACGTTCGCTCCTTAATAAATTATATTTTAACTTGGGCTGTTTCAAAACAGCCAAACTTTGGCCCTTATGAATATTATAACTAAAAAGTTTACAGGGGCCAAATTTTGGCGTTTAAAAAATATACATATAATAAGTATTAGTTTTAATGATAACTACAAAAAATAAGACAAAAAACCTTTTTTTAAATGTTTAGAACACTTTACTTTTATACTAAAATTAAACTCAAAATGAAAATGTAGTTTAAAACCTCCATAACTCTTTTTATTATCAGTCGATTTTTATGTTCTATAGCAAACATTAAAGGCCACTATCCCACCTACTATCGCGTAGCAAATTTCCAAACCAGTCAAAAGTTATGGATTTTTTACCGCCTTCTTTTGAAATTGGCCACTCTGCGTCTGTTGCAAAATTTTTCTTTTATAATGCTTTTTATACCCACATTTGCTTTATTTATTTTGTTTTATAAAATTTAGATGATTTTTTTCTTAAAACTTTTTGTTTACTTTCCAAGGTTGTAAATACTTTCATGGTTGTAAAAAGTGGAATTTCTTTTACAAAAACAGCGTTGTGTATTGCAATTTCATATTGATTTCGGCGAAATTAAGTACAATGATTTAATTTAGTATATATCAAAATGTTTCACGAAATCACGAAATTATTTAATTCAGTGTCACACTGAATGGGCTATAAATCAAGATTTTCTACGTGTTTGACAAATTTCAAAAACAGATTCTTGTTGTGCTCGATAACACCTACCAGAAAAATACTATGTATCACTTTCCAGGTATTTTTTCTATTGCATGGTGTTATTAGCTTTTAATTTCCATGAACAATGCAAAATTATTTCAATAAAATTATTGATGCTAAACGCTTGCTTGAATATGAGACTTTAATGCGGATGCTAGACGGATCAATATTTTAGCTTCAATATATGTGCTTGTGTGCGTTTGTTATGAATATCAAAAGCATTTTGATATTGTTCAATATTTCCCCTCCGTACAAACATATATTTTGAAAGTGAATATTGATGTGTTTAGCACTTAATACATGAATATGGTAACATGTTTAGTACAATGCGTGACGTCTCATTTATTCTTCTTTATTTTTCTTTCTCTTTTTAATTTGACACTTTTCGTTATTTTAACTATTTTTGTTTTAATGGCAATTAGTTCTGCTTTTTAATTGATTTGGCAGTTAAATATAAATAATAATTACATTTTATGACAAATGATTGACATGAAGGCAATTGTGCGTTTAAAATGTAGGTAAAATAAAATAAATAAACAACAATGACTGCCACAAATTGAAAGATTTTTATTAATTGAACATAAATTATTATGTTTACTGAACTTTCAATTGATACAATAATTTTGTGTTAAGAGTATATATTCGGAACATGTTTTTAGAAAACCAAAAGCTATTTTGAAAGCATTTTAATTGGGAAAAACTAGGTAAGGCCAGAAAAACTTGTTTTTCTTCAAAAAATATTTTATTTTCGGAACATCTCCGAATTCTGTTTAAGGTATATCCTTTAAATTAAAAGTGACGTTAGTTTTAAATTAAAAATTATTACTTTTGACTGAAAAATTAAGCATTCAATATCATATTTTTAATATTATTTTTTTTCCAAAATGTTTTTAAAATTATTTAAATGCAATAATATCCCAGCAAAAATATCCGTCAACCGGAAGCAGATTTGTAGGGAAGAGATTTCGGTACTCTCCCTTACCAACCTGCTTCGGTATTACATGATTTTTGTATGGGATGTCGCACTTGGTAGGTCTCGAGGCATAAGCTTCTTTCTGCGCATCCTAGATGCATTAACCCCATATCTTTTTTATATGTATATAATTAAAAAATTTTCTGCTCTTTATATCACAATTTCACCTACACTTGAATAAATTTTTTATTTGAAATTATTTTATGTGGTTTTTATATTTATTTATTTATTTAATGGTGCAAACACAATTGGAAACTATATTACACTACAATTTACTTTTATTAAATATTATTTGGTCGCGTATTGAAGCAGGAATCGATCCCACGATCTACACATGGTAGGCTAAAACACTAACCACTAAGCTACCGAGGCACATTTATTTTCATACACAATTCAATGGAAGAAGAAAAAATCATATTACGAAGTAAAAATAACACTCGCATCGCTATTTGTATCCACGTAAGCGAGAGAGGATGCACTATAAAAAAGTTTGACTTGAATAAAAAACTTCGCGTTTAAGAAACATGAAACAACATAAATAGCCGACCACCTTTATCGTGTATACGATAAATTTCTTCATTCGCTTACATTATTGCAACCTCGTAAGGCAGAGGGCATGCACTGTGTGCATTTGCGCCTCTCCGAAGCCCTTCTATTTAAGCTTACTGCTTCCTTGTACGAAATTTATTTTCGCTGGGATAGTCTCATAATCATCTAGCAAACTAATTTTAACAAATTTAGAGTTCATTTGGTTTCACTCCAGCTGTTTTGTATAGAAACTACCACACCTACTATCGCCTTTCTTTTGTTTAAAAACTACAAAACTATACTTTTCTTAAACACGAGCGGTCATCGCTGGATACCCAAAAGATTTGCTCGTCATAAAACAAACCAATCTTTAATTAGAGAGTGGTAACAAAAGTAATTGTTCATCTTCTAATGTACATAGTATCTGTAGAAAATTCTCGTCATTATGGCAATATAAAGCCAAAAATCTAAAAAATAACTGAGCATATAGTACTTCATTTAAAATTTGCTTGTAATTGTAATTGCAATCATGCCAATACAAATTACTTGTAATTTTAATTGGCATGGTTGCGTTAACAATTACAATTAATTTGTAATAAGCTTGCTACAATTACAATTATTTGTGCAGATATCACTGTCATTAAGAAAGTTATGTATGATATTTCCTTAAGAGGATCAGGTATTCTGTCCCCTCTGCTATGGCACCTCGTCATAAGCTATATGGTCATGAAACTTTACTACATGATGTTTTTAAATATAGCTTATTCCAATTTCCGCTCACATTGTGGTTGCAGTATCCCGTAAGCACCTGAATACTCTCTCACAGCGTCAGCAGACTTCACTGGGAATCATCTGTAAATGAAGTACCGAACATGGTTCCAGTATAAATCCGCAGAAATCGGAGCTTGTGTTTTTCATAAGAAGATATAAGTTATCAACTTTTCCGCCGCCTACCCCAAACGGAGTAAAACTTAAGTTGTCAGACAGAGCGAAGTAGCTGGGTATATACCTGGATTGCAAGCTCTCTTGACACTAGGGATGCCAATCCCGAAATCGCGATCCCGAATTAATATTCTTATACATACAATAATTAAAATTCTTATACAAAAAACTCATAATGAAAAGTAACATTAATTTATATACACATTTAGATGTATTATGGTTGTCAAAGGGTGCCCTCTATCCCCACTCTAATGGTCGGTGGTGATAAACGAGTTGCTGCAAGTTCTTTGTGAAAGTGGGCATGGTAACTGTAAAATTCGGCTGTGATCTTGTAGACATTATGAATGATGCTTTCTTCACTTAGGAGAAAACGATTTTGGAATAGTAACGTTAAATTGATACAATATCCCTTATTCTATGAATGTCAAGTGTTTATATGATTTTTTTGACAAAAGTCTGACTTGGAATCCCTATGAAGAATACTTATAACAGAAGCATCTAGAGTTTGTGTTGGAAGCACCTGGAGCATGAGCCTTAAAATTATCACGTAGAATTACAAAATTATAATCAGACCGAGTATCATGTGCGGGGCGATTGTATGGTTGGCGATAATTCGGCAGGCTTAGAGACTACCAAACTATACAA
Source organism: Panzeria rudis (assembly GCA_956483635.1). NCBI lineage: Eukaryota > Metazoa > Arthropoda > Insecta > Diptera > Tachinidae > Panzeria > Panzeria rudis. The sequence continues at coordinate 34,431,504 of OY101451.1, read as the reverse complement.
GGTCCAGATGTTCTTGGTACCGATATAATGAGAATATGTCCAGCTTTGGCCCTTCAGGCCTTAATTAGTCCTCTGAAGTAGTGGCTGCTTGCAGGCTTTGTCTTGGAAACTCTGTTCATTCTGTTAGCAACGAGTATTCATCGACCCTGAATATCTTGTAGAGAACTATAAGGTATTCCGAGTGGCAGCATAAACTATGAACCGAGGTTCCGCCTGTGATATTTCCGGCAGAAATTGAGACAATTGCAACATGTGCCGTCATTATTTTAAATAAATGTCTTCAGAGCTCACATAAAGCTACCTTTTCCGATAGCCAAGTAACTCTTCAGTCTTTCCTTTCATTGAACACACTGTACATATTGTATGACGACATGGGTACACTACGTTGAGATCCTGAGTCTTAAACTAACTATATATGCTATAAATATGTAACAAAATTTTGATTTACTGCTATTTCCAATAATGGGCTCAGATCATTTATGTGACGTCATTTGGTCAACGGATAACCAGTAATAAAGGGATATGGAATTTCTACCTCAAAGGTTATATCTAATTTATTTTCTTGATTCTAAGTAATTAATTTCTGTAATTCTTTTTCATTTTGTAATGTCCTTACTCCCCAATTTATATTTAACTGTTCAGTAAATTATTAACATTTTTATTAATATAGATTGAAATTAACTTTTCTTTATAAATTTTTTAAAGTTGTTGTTATGAATATACAGAATTAAAATATTTTACATTATAAATCGATTGTTTTAACTAAAAAGAAAAATCCCGAGTCCCTGGATCCCGGGATTTGAAATTCTGAAATCCCAGGATTTGCAAAAATCAATCCCGTTTGGCATCCCTTCTTGGCAACCTGCTTTCGAACAGTCAAAAGCATTTGCAAAGGCTACCAGAGGACAAGTCAGGATTTTGGGATTCCTAACAGGCTATCCGGAAAGCATTGATTAGTGCTCACCCTATCTTCTGCCAATTACCTTGGTTAGAATTGCACCAATACATTAAATAAAGTAAAATCAATTAATTGAATTGTAGAATAGTCGATAGCGTGCTAAACTATTAACCGGGTTGTCATAGGTTAGATGCCTGCAAAGCCTTAAGCAGTAAGTGTGTTTGTTTAAAAAAAATTTTTGTTTGTTTGTAATGCTTAGGCCTTGAACTTAGGTTCGCATGTTTATAAACCGGATCCCTTTATTATCCCAGTCAAATGATTTTGTAAAAGCGCCCATCAGTCTATTAAATTTAGTATTAATACTTGTCAAAAACTAAAATCTTAAGTAAAAACCAAACAGTGTGAAAACAAATTGTTATGTTCTGTCAAATAATACGTAAGGAAATTTTAAAGTGTTATAGTTTTCGTCATCAAAAAATTAAGGAAACAATCTTTATACGGTTATTTAGAACCATGCTATTTTTATATACAAATATGATATGATTAGTTTAAATCATGGTATGTTTACATTCAATTAAACAACAATGTTATATTTAGAACAGATTTATTTTCTTAATAGTATGACTTGACCCTAACCATATAATTCAATCATAGTATGTTGCTCTTAGGTTATGGTTGTTCCAACCATGTTTTTTCTTTGCGTGTGGACTCGTGAGCGTAGTAGGTAAAACTTTCGAGGAAAAGGAATATTGCTCTGTGCTCTTCATCGATGTTTCTCCGGCATTTGATAAAATATGGCACTAAGGTTTAATACACAAACTAAAGCAAAACATACACAGAAAAAAATATCATCAAACTGCAACTAACAATTTCAATTGTTAATATGTAATTTAAATTCAACAATATATTTTGTTAATACAACAAATTTAGTTGTTGATACGACAAACACAGAAATTTTTTCCACAAACTGAACTAACCAAAGTTTTGTTATGTATTGTGGAAAACAATGAACAATCACCATTGTTGATATAGCAAATTAATCTACACATGTAGATGCAACAAGGCAAATCAGGTTTTGTGTGTATTCATTATTTACGTATTCAATAACGAATTGCTCTATACCTGAGAGGTAAGAACGTTAGGCTATTAGTCCAGAGGTCGCCGGTTCGATTCCGCCCAAAGACATTTAGTGTTTTTCTCAGACAACCAGAAAGTCGCTTCAAGGATTGTGATTGTGTAAAAAATATTGTTAATACAACAATTATGATAGTTAAAATTTGTTCGGAAAATCAACAATTCACATTGTTGATATAACAATAATCTTAATTGAAATAAATTTGAAATCAACAAAAACAATTAAAATTTTTTTTTTTATTTTCCTTTAACTTACAATTTCGTAATTGTCTTTACAAAAATCGTTGTAGGTTCAAAATCAATTAAATATTTAATTGATGTAGCAAAAAAAAAGGAACTGTATTTACAAATTTTTTTCTGTGTACCCGCAAAGATTTTAGAAAGCTACTTAACTGAGAGAAAATTTGCTGTTAAGGAAGGTAATTTTCTAAGCACTCCGCAGCCGATTGAAGCCGGAGTTCCTCAAGGCAGCATCCTGATACATGCCTCTGACTTGCCGGTAAGCAATAACATACTCATATCAACATTCGCTTATGATACAGCTTTTCTAAGTCAAGAAGCCATCAAGAAGCTTACCGCAAACTGCAAGATTATATACCTCAATTGGAAAAATGGCTAAAATAATGGCGGATAAAAATTAACGAACAAAAATATACATATTACTTTTGCATTGTGCAGAGAAACATGCCCGCCTATAGAAATCAGTACCCAAAATAAGTATACCTCAACACATTGAAGTTAAATATCGCGTTGCTCATCTTGATCGTTGTCTAACATGGAAATCCCAAATAAATGGAAAGATGACCCAAATGAAACCAAAAGCAGCTCAAATTAATTGGCTCAGTGGAAGGAATTCTACACTAAGCCTGGATTGTAAATTTCGTTTATACAGCTCTATTTTAAAACGAATATGGTCCTACGGTATCCAGTTATGGGACACCGCTTTGGCATCAAATATAGAGAAAATGCAAAAACGATAAAATAAAATACTTCGTACGGTTACAGCAGATCTCTGGTTTGTCAGAAACATGCGAATTCATAAAGATCTAGATGTCCCGATGGTTAGGACTGTGTTTTCAAAACATGTGACAAGATACATTAAAAAACTTGAGTTTCACCCAAATCCCCTATTCCGCAACATCATTAACTTAAGAGGCCACACCAGGGATGGCAAATGAGGTTTTAAAATTGTACCAATTGTAATCTAAAATGGTACTTTTTTGGACATAATTGTACCAAAACAGATTTTTGAAACCAGAAACATTTTTTAAATACAGAAAATACATTACTTTTCTATACATATATTTGTGGCAAAAGGGAAACTGTGCTTAATTCTGATTTAGCTACTGCAATTTCTAATCTAAAATAGCTCACATACTAGCTATTGGAAGGTAGAACGACATACATACATATTTTCAATAAAGTTCCGAAAAATGTACCTTTACTACAATGCAAATAAATTTATAAAAATTTATTTTTTCCAGACTCTAATATGTATCACGATCATTAAGAGCTTGAAATTATACAGACGTTTTGTTAGCTAACCTTATTTGACAACTTTTAAGTCAGACTTTGTTTTCAGTACTTCGCAAAATTTTAATTTAATTTAGATAAAAATGGCATATGTACGAGCGGACGAAAAGGATAAAATATTTTATCGCAATAAAAGTACTGCAATAAGGAGGGTTGCTAAAAAATAGAAAAATTATTAATTGTACTAAATAAGCCATTGGTGTACCATTGTACTTTTAAAAACTACAAAACTATACTTTTCTTAAACACGAGCGGTCATCGCTGGATACCCAAAAGATTTGCTCGTCATAAAACAAACCAATCTTTAATTAGAGAGTGGTAACAAAAGTAATTGTTCATCTTCTAATGTACATAGTATCTGTAGAAAATTCTCGTCATTATGGCAATATAAAGCCAAAAATCTAAAAAATAACTGAGCATATAGTACTTCATTTAAAATTTGCTTGTAATTGTAATTGCAATCATGCCAATACAAATTACTTGTAATTTTAATTGGCATGGTTGCGTTAACAATTACAATTAATTTGTAATAAGCTTGCTACAATTACAATTATTTGTGCAGATATCACTGTCATTAAGAAAGTTATGTATGATATTTCCTTAAGAGGATCAGGTATTCTGTCCCCTCTGCTATGGCACCTCGTCATAAGCTATATGGTCATGAAACTTTACTACATGATGTTTTTAAATATAGCTTATTCCAATTTCCGCTCACATTGTGGTTGCAGTATCCCGTAAGCACCTGAATACTCTCTCACAGCGTCAGCAGACTTCACTGGGAATCATCTGTAAATGAAGTACCGAACATGGTTCCAGTATAAATCCGCAGAAATCGGAGCTTGTGTTTTTCATAAGAAGATATAAGTTATCAACTTTTCCGCCGCCTACCCCAAACGGAGTAAAACTTAAGTTGTCAGACAGAGCGAAGTAGCTGGGTATATACCTGGATTGCAAGCTCTCTTGACACTAGGGATGCCAATCCCGAAATCGCGATCCCGAATTAATATTCTTATACATACAATAATTAAAATTCTTATACAAAAAACTCATAATGAAAAGTAACATTAATTTATATACACATTTAGATGCATTATGGTTGTCAAAGGGTATCCTCTATCCCCACTCTAATGGTCGGTGGTGATAAACAAGTTGCTCCAAGTTCTTTGTGAAAGTGGGCATGGAAACTGGAAAATTCGGCTGTGATCTTGTAGACGTTATGAATGATGCTTTCTTCACTTAGGAGAAAACGATTTTGGTATAGTAACGTTAAATTGATACAATATCCCTTATTCTATGAATGTCAAGTGTTTGTGATGTTTTTGACAAAAGTCTGACTTGGAGTCCCTATGAAGAATACTTATAACAGAAGCATCTAGAGTTTGCGTTGGATGCACCTGGAGCATGAGCCTTAAAATTATCACGTGGAATTATAAAATTATAATCAGACCGAGTATCATGTGCTTGGCGAATGTATGGTCGCCGAGAACTCGGCAGGCTGTAGAGACTACCAAACTATACAAGGTCCAGATGTTCTTGGTACCGATGTAATGAGAATATGTCCAGCTTTGGCCATTCAGGCCTTAATTAGTCCTCTGAAGTAGTGGCTGCTTGCAGGCTTTGTCTTGGAAACTCTGTTCATTGTGTTAGCAACGAGTATTCATCGACCCTGAATATCTTGTAGAGAACTATAAGGTATTCCGAGTGGCAGCATAAACTATGAACTGAGGTTCCGCCTATGATATTTCCGGCAGAAATATGTGCCGTCATTATTTTAAATAAATGTCTTCACAGCTCACATAAAGCTACCTTTTCCGATAGCCAAGTAACTCTTCATTCTTTCCTTTCATTGAACACACTGTACATATTGTATGACGACATGGGTACACTACATTGAGATCCGGAGTCTTAAACTAACTACATATGCTATAAATATGTAACAAAATTTTGATTTACTGCTATATCCAATAATGGACTCAGATCATTTATGTGACGTCATTTGGTCAACGGATAACCAGTAATAAAGGGAAATGGAATTTCTACCTTCTTCTTCTTCTTGATTCTAAGTAATTAATTTTTGTAATTATTTTTCATTTTGTAATGTCCTTACTCCCCAATTTATACTTTACTGTTCAGTAAAATATTAAAATTTTTATTAATATACATTGAAATTAACTTTTCTTTATAAATTTTTTAAAGTTGTTATTATGAATATACAGAATTAAAATATTTTACATTATAAATCGATTGTTTTAACTAAAAAGAAAAATCCCGAGTCCCTGGATCCCGGGATTTGAAATTCTGAAATCCCAGGATTTGCAAAAATCAATCCCGTTTGGCATCCCTTCTTGGCAACCTGCTTTCGAACAGTCAAAAGCATTTGCAAAGGCTACCAGAGGACAAGTCAGGATTTTGGGATTCCTAACAGGCTATCCGGAAAGCATTGATTAGTGCTCACCCTATCTTCTGCCAATTACCTTGGTTAGAATTGCACCAATACATAAAATAAAGTAAAATCAATTAATTGAATTGTAGAATAGTCGATAGCGTGCTAAACTATTAACCGGGTTGTCATAGGTTAGATGCCTGCCAAGCCTTAAGCAGTAAGTGTGTTTGTTTAAAAAAAATTTTTGTTTGTTTGTAATGCTTAGGCCTTGAACTTAGGTTCGCATGTTTATAAACCGGATCCCTTTATTATCCCAGTCAAATGATTTTGTAAAAGCGCCCATCAGACTATTAAATTTAGTATTAATACTTGTCAAAAACTAAAATCTTAAGTAAAAACCAAACAGTGTGAAAACAAATTGTTATGTTCTGTCAAATAATACGTAAGGAAATTTTAAAGTGTTATAGTTTTCGTCATCAAAAAATTAAGGAAACAATCTTTATACGGTTATTTAGAACCATGCTATTTTTATATACAAATATGATATGATTAGTTTAAATCATGGTATGTTTACATTCAATTAAACAACAATGTTATATTTAGAACAGATTTATTTTCTTAATAGTATGACTTGACCCTAACCATATAATTCAATCATAGTATGTTGCTCTTAGGTTATGGTTGTTCCAACCATGTTTTTTCTTTGCGTGTGGACTCGTGAGCGTAGTAGGTAAAACTTTCGAGGAAAAGGAATATTGCTCTGTGCTCTTCATCGATGTTTCTCCGGCATTTGATAAAATATGGCACTAAGGTTTAATACACAAACTAAAGCAAAACATACACAGAAAAAAATATCATCAAACTGCAACTAACAATTTCAATTGTTAATATGTAATTTAAATTCAACAATATATTTTGTTAATACAACAAATTTAGTTGTTGATACGACAAACACAGAAATTTTTTCCACAAACTGAACTAACCAAAGTTTTGTTATGTATTGTGGAAAACAATGAACAATCACCATTGTTGATATAGCAAATTAATCTACACATGTAGATGCAACAAGGCAAATCAGGTTTTGTGTGTATTCATTATTTACGTATTCAATAACGAATTGCTCTATACCTGAGAGGTAAGAACGTTAGGCTATTAGTCCAGAGGTCGCCGGTTCGATTCCGCCCAAAGACATTTAGTGTTTTTCTCAGACAACCAGAAAGTCGCTTCAAGGATTGTGATTGTGTAAAAAATATTGTTAATACAACAATTATGATAGTTAAAATTTGTTCGGAAAATCAACAATTCACATTGTTGATATAACAATAATCTTAATTGAAATCAACAAAAACAATTAAAATTTTTTTTTTTATTTTCCTTTAACTTACAATTTCGTAATTGTCTTTACAAAAATCGTTGTAGGTTCAAAATCAATTAAATATTTAATTGATGTAGCAAAAAAAAAGGAACTGTATTTACAAATTTTTTTCTGTGTACCCGCAAAGATTTTAGAAAGCTACTTAACTGAGAGAAAATTTGCTGTTAAGGAAGGTAATTTTCTAAGCACTCCGCAGCCGATTGAAGCCGGAGTTCCTCAAGGCAGCATCCTGATACATGCCTCTGACTTGCCGGTAAGCAATAACATACTCATATCAACATTCGCTCATGATACAGCTTTTCTAAGTCAAGAAGCCATCAAGAAGCTTACCGCAAACTGCAAGATTATATACCTCAATTGGAAAAATGGCTAAAATAATGGCGGATAAAAATTAACGAACAAAAATATACATATTACTTTTGCATTGTGCAGAGAAACATGCCCGCCTATAGAAATCAGTACCCAAAATAAGTATACCTCAACACATTGAAGTTAAATATCGCGTTGCTCATCTTGATCGTTGTCTAACATGGAAATCCCAAATAAATGGAAAGATGACCCAAATGAAACCAAAAGCAGCTCAAATTAATTGGCTCAGTGGAAGGAATTCTACACTAAGCCTGGATTGTAAATTTCGTTTATACAGCTCTATTTTAAAACGAATATGGTCCTACGGTATCCAGTTATGGGACACCGCTTTGGCATCAAATATAGAGAAAATGCAAAAACGATAAAATAAAATACTTCGTACGGTTACAGCAGATCTCTGGTTTGTCAGAAACATGCGAATTCATAAAGATCTAGATGTCCCGATGGTTAGGACTGTGTTTTCAAAACATGTGACAAGATACATTAAAAAACTTGAGTTTCACCCAAATCCCCTATTCCGCAACATCATTAACTTAAGAGGCCACACCAGGGATGGCAAATGAGGTTTTAAAATTGTACCAATTGTAATCTAAAATGGTACTTTTTTGGACATAATTGTACCAAAACAGATTTTTGAAACCAGAAACATTTTTTAAATACAGAAAATACATTACTTTTCTATACATATATTTGTGGCAAAAGGGAAACTGTGCTTAATTCTGATTTAGCTACTGCAATTTCTAATCTAAAATAGCTCACATACTAGCTATTGGAAGGTAGAACGACATACATACATATTTTCAATAAAGTTCCGAAAAATGTACCTTTACTACAATGCAAATAAATTTATAAAAATTTATTTTTTCCAGACTCTAATATGTATCACGATCATTAAGAGCTTGAAATTATACAGACGTTTTGTTAGCTAACCTTATTTGACAACTTTTAAGTCAGACTTTGTTTTCAGTACTTCGCAAAATTTTAATTTAATTTAGATAAAAATGGCATATGTACGAGCGGACGAAAAGGATAAAATATTTTATCGCAATAAAAGTACTGCAATAAGGAGGGTTGCTAAAAAATAGAAAAATTATTAATTGTACTAAATAAGCCATTGGTGTACCATTGTACTTTTAAAATCCGAATTGTACCAAAAATGGTACAATTGTACCAACTTTGCAATACCTGGGCCATACTCTTCTGAGAAGGAAGGACACTCATGCTCTCTGTCGAACACGAGAGACGTAAGACAACCTAAGAACGAACCGAAGAATCAAATATTTTTGTCTGACATTGGCTGTCCCTTAAAATTAAAATTTTAGAGTTAAGATTTGATTACTTATTGTTAGTTCAGTATTATTGAACAATAAGTAAAAATAAACGCCAAAAAATAAACTCAAATAATATTTGAATGTTTTGTGTGTGAATACAACTGTGACCGAACATTGCTGTGTTTTATGGCGTTTTCTTTTCTAAAACAAAAGTGTATCATAAGTGTACATGTGATTGGGCAACATTTTTAAATGATCGCCTGATTTTTAAGAAGTGTTGCATATTTGACGTTTACAAAAGAACAGTAGGCTATTTATTTCAGAAACAATAACATAATCAGCTGTTAATGTAGCGCTGCACTAATGCCCCTTTAACTAAAATGAGTGTTGAACATGTAACATTTTTTTCTTTTTAAGGGCAACACCATAAGAAAATAACAGGTTACACTTTTAAAATAAAAAAATTTTTCAGAAAAGAACATAAAATATATAAAAGGCACAATAAATGCAGAATATTACTCAGAAAACGAAACGCCATTAGTATTTTGAAATGAGTTTTTTACATATTCCAAACAAACATGTATGCCATATGCGTCGTTTGAACAGAATTAAGCATTTCTTTTTGTGTTTTGACAATATCAACCTTCGTCGTTCTCATTGAGTGTTTAACCTTCCTATAACCGCGCTAATTTTTATAACACATATACCCGTGCACGGTCTCACAGACCGAAAGTTTGAACTAGATGAAATACTAGTTTTTTGAAACAAAACTAAAAACAAAAGATTCTTTTTTAATCTCAATGATATAATAAAAAAATAAAATCACGCATTTAATTTGTATTCACTTATTTTATTGATTTTTAGTCCTTAACAAATAAGCCATCAAAATCGATAGTTTGTTCTTAGATATTACAAAAACAAAACAAAAACATAATTTTTTCTTCAAATAAATAAACATAACTTATACCAACTTAAAAGCACTTCTTGCACAATACATAAATCATAGGTTAACTTAGTTTTCGGGCTTTGAATAAAAATCAGGGCATATCGCACTGCATGTTTTACCTTCACAAAAGGTTACACATATACCCGCATCGGTCTCACAGACCAATTGTTATGAAATACACCAACACGCTAGTCTAGTGCAAACACCAAATCAACACTAAAACGGAGCTTGTAAAAAAAAGCGGAAGCTAACAGAAAAGTCAGCTTTGTAGAGTTTCTGGAAAAAAAATATGCACGTAAATCGTTTTGTCGGCCTCACAGACCAACGCGCGGCTATAGGAAGTTTAATATTTGAATGCATGTTGTGTGTGTTGTGTGCAGCCAAACAAATTAATGTAATCTTGCTGTTCTGTAGTGTATACCGACATACACAAAAATCACCAAAGTGTGTTAACGGGGAATTAAAGATTCTAATTCTCAATACTGATTTATTAATTGAACGATTAACCGATTCAAAGAGAACACCGATGAATTGAGTACTCAACTCGTAACTATTTTGGTACGGTATAGCTCGTTAGTGATTTTGCTGGCAACATGAATTTCGAGGCAGTTTTGGAAGATTATATAGCCACTGTGACTGCACCTATCACAGAATTTACACGATTTCTCTGCTGAAAAACTGGATTTTGTTCCCTCACCAAATCACCATCGGAAACTACTACCATACCGTCAATCTCAACCTGAGCTCAGTAGAGTTATAAATAACCACTAACAATTAGTTTTAATTACTGAAAAGTTGAATACATTTGCCACAGCTGGAAGAGGCGTTTCCCGATAGCACAATGTATAATTTTGCCATTTTGAAGTGGTTGGCAAGATCGGTCGATTTGAGACGTTTTTTGGAGTCACAAAATTCAACATGTTTTCAATTTATAATTTTATGAATATGCAAATATGGGAGTCATAAAACGTGTTGCGTGGCCGAGGTATTTTAGTTTGGTATTTCACATCGCAACTCAATCTCAATCAAATTAAAAGAGTTTGACTTTCTTGAAAATTTCCAAGACCTTTAACTAACTTCCATCCCTTAAAAATGTCCAGCTACGCCAATTGCTATGACATTTTTATGTGACATAAACTTACTAGAAAAATCTTTTGCATACTTTTTAATGTTGGGATTAAATGAATCCGCTTCTTATATATTCTACACAGATCAGTGTATAAATAAAGCTTATTTCTTTAGTACTGGTCCAAAAGAAGTATAAAACAGTGACTAGAACTAAAGATAATGTTAAAGCACTACACTTTGAAATATTTCTCATACTTCTCAAATTTCCAAATATTTTATGTTGAAAATTTATTAATCGCATCAAAATTTTTTTCAGAAACAAATTTAAGCAAATCCTTACTACAAATGTAGCAATATAAGCCCTTTTTCAAATTTTCAAACCACAAACAAATTTTGAAACGAAAAAGAAACTTACCTCCCGTTAAAGCACTTAATCCAGCTGATGTAACTGGTGGTGGTTTTGATAAGATCGTATCGATACCATGGGGATTTGCGGTGCCCTGTGTCAGTGTATTGGTTGTACCTGCATTCGAGCCTGAAGAATTGCAACGATTTTCACTAATCATATGGGAATTTTGTGCGATACCATAGGAGCCATTAAGCGTAGCACTACCCGCCATATTACCAGTTTTCATTTCGGTCATGGAATGTAAAGCAGCCAAGGGAGGACCCAAGAAACTTAAAGGCAATTTATGATCCATACCAATATTATTATTGTTATGTATTCCTAAAGGATGACCCGTATTGGAAGACGTAAATTTACGACTTGAAAGATTTTCGGGACTATAATCCGAGGGCGGAGGACTTGATTCGCTATTATTGCCAGCCTCTTCGCTAGAGCGCTGGCTAACGGAAAAAGATTTTGAACTATCTACACCGGGACTTGAATTGTTGTCGTAACGTGATCTTTGATTTAAAGAGTTGTGACAATTGTCCGGCGATTCAGACTGTAGGCGGGAGGAAGTTTGTGAGTTATTGGTATTATTTTCGGTACTGGAAAGTAAAGGTGGAGGTGTAGAGGAGTCATCAACAGATCTCGGGGATTTACATATTGAGGGCATTTTATCGGTATTATTATTAGTGTTTTTCAAAAGCATTAGGGGCGTCGTTAAATGATTGTTATTATTGGCCGCATAAGCAGCAGCCGCCGCAGCGCTATGATAATCCAACAATTGATTTTGATAATCCATTTGTGAATGATCTGGAAACCCATTACCTATATGATTTTGATGATGATGCAAAGGTGGACTGCGATTTAATAGATTTACTGAAGATGTGTTATTAGGTTGGGCAGTCGCTGCAGCAAATGAATGGTGCCTCATGTAGGGATTAATCAAATCCATATTATCGTTATCGTTTGCAGTATTATGGGTATTTGTAATGGATATATAATCCGAACTTTCTTCACAACGATCGTTGAAACGGGAGTATAAACTAAGAGGCGATTGCACCGACGGCGTTTGCAAAGGTGAAGAAAAACCGTTGATACCGGCGGCTACGGCAGCTTGAAAAGCGTTAAATGTTGTCGAAGAGCGTAAAGCCAAATTAAAAGCGGAATTTTGTGACAATTGAAAGGATTTGTTGACAATGGAGGCTGGAGTTGCTGTTGTAGCGGCGGAGGATAAAGGTGAAGCTATTTGAGGCGTAGAAGCGATATCGTTATGTGAAGCAAGCGGACTTTCCGAGCCCGTGGGCGTTTGATTTATATACGGACTACCCAGGTTGAACTTTGTTTAGTTGCAAAAATGTATCGATTATTAAATATTAATTTTTTTTTATATGTTTTAATTTTTCACTAACAAAAGCACAAGTTATTATGATATTAGATTTCTTTTAATTGATATATTTGTTTTTATGAAAACTTTTTTAATCTGCATTTTTTTCTTAATCACTTTAAAATCATTTAGCCATTATTTTAATATATATATTTTTCTTTATTTTATAGTTATTTAACCTTTTTTTATTAATACGTTTCTAATGTAAAACCGTTAAACCGTCCGTATGTTTAGGCCTATAACTAGAGAATGATTTCGAGATATAATTGAATTCTGTATGCGAACGAGTTTTCACTGTGTTCACTGAGCGAGTTTAATTGCCGGACCATCTACTGCAAAGTGTCAAACAAACCAAAAATAAAATGATTTCGATTCAAGCCTTACAAAAACCCACCACCACACTAACGCATATTTTTGCTAACAAAATATAAACAGTGCCAAGAGACATGAGTAGAAAACATGACAGGCGTTTCAATTTACCATTAAAAGCAAAACTTTACTCACATACTTCCATACGCAGGAAATCCGGTTTTGAAATCATGCTCAATTGATTTCAATTCATCAAAAATGAGTTTTAACTCTGCACAAACAGTCATCTGGCTCTCTCATTCTTTTGCCTGGTTTTACTTGTTTATCTGTTTCAATCAAACGTGTATGGCAAAGGTTAAAACGAGACAACCAATATTTTGATATTTTAACTCTATTATTATTGCACTTAGTAAATCAAGTTAGAGAAAGAACAACAACTACAACAATACTAACAAAAATAATACGGAATAAAAATAAATTCAATCTTATTGTCTTTACAAAATCTCTGTTATTCTTTTTTCAACAACTACAACTTCATTAACTAAGTAAGAGATGCTAATTTTTTGTAACATAAAAAATAAACGCTAATAGGTACATGGACATTTTTTACATATAAGTACATATACTTAACTGTATTTTGTACTGACTGATCTACATATGTATAAGGAGATTGAGATGGCTAATCCAAAGCATGCTCATCTGAAAAATGATATATGTACCGCTTTAGTCTTGAGATCGTATAAAGCCTGAAGGGCTTCTAATTTTTCTAATAAAACTAGGTAGAGTCCTCATAGGTAACAATTTGTAGACACTGAAACGGGATTGGAGGTATTCTCTGACGATAGTGATTTGAAGTTACAACTTACATAAGCCGATAGCTACAAAATATTGCAATCGAATATTCACACCATAACCGAAAATCTGGGGTAAAAAAATATTAAGGGTCTCACTTCAGAGATAACGACTAGCGACATTGATATAGACGATTTTGCCGCAATCAAACCCCTTGATTCGAAAGTGGATGCAGTTTTGTCGACATCCGTGTCAGGAAATTTTAACTTTAAGGAATGAGAACATTCTTGAAAACGAGTTGGGCTATGAATAGCCAGCTCGATCTACAAAATGTCACACTTATAAATATTATATTGAGTGGATGAATATCATGAAGGAGTAGTCGCTGAAAAATACATTAGTCTCTTTGCGAACAATTACCACTTCTTAAGATAATCAAAACGCTTATAAGTATAAAACTGTGTGATACTGTTTTTCTGGTAGCTATTATCGAGTACAACAAAAAACTATTTGTGTAATTTGTCAAACACCCACAAAATCTTGAGTTACTGGTAAAAATAAATACGGGGCTTTGTACCTTTATGCACTTATATGTCAGGAACTTTATTGAATATCAACCGATGTTAAGTTTCTCTTAATATATTTTTGTATATTTCTCCAGTAAACAATATACATATGTATATATATTTTTTTAAATTTATAATCGCACTGTTAGGTTAGGTTGTACAGGATGCTTGCGCACACTTGGGTCCACGGTTGGTCCCTTTGTGTTACCTGCAAGTAGAGGAAAAGGGAGAGAAAAGAAGGAGAACAAGTGGGAGGTGTGAAAGTGAAGTGGAGAAAGAGAGAAAGAAGGGAGTGAAAAAGAAAAGAAGAGAAAGTATGGCAACAACTCACCAGGAGGGGATGGTTCAGGACTGGAACCATCCACAGCGCCTTATGAAAAGGCCAAGTTTGTTGGGGTTCGTCGTTGTCAGCTCAGATGGACTGAGGAAGGATTGCTGACCGAGTTGCGTCAGCCGCTAATTCTCCAGCGAAGGGCAGAGGCAAAGGAGATGAAAGATCGTCTCCTCTTCCTCCTCATCCCGACAGCTTCTACAGAAATCGTGGGACTTTAATCCCATTAGCTTGGCATGTTTGCCGAATTCGCAGTGACCTGTGATCGTTGCGACGATGACTTTCAGGTGTGATTTCTGAAGTCTTAATAGATTTCTAGTGCGGTCTGGATACAGCCTTGGCCAGATCAGCCTGGAGGTCCTACAAGAAGGTTCAATGAACCAGCTGGTCTGGCCTGGGTATGCAACAAGTTTTCGATTTCCTGCTTGCAGGCGTGTAGGGGAATACCACAGAAGACATCAATGTCGAGCTCTGGTAATGTCGTCCCCTTTTTGCTAGCTCGTCAGTTATGCAGTTGCCTGCACTGGTCCCGTGTCCATGCACCCATATAAAGGTGATATTTGAATGTCTCACCATCCCGTTCAGGGATGCCCGGCATTCCTGGACCAGGTTAGATGTTGTATATACACCTGTTAAGGACCTGATTGCGGCTTTGCTGTCGGTGAAGATTCGGATATTCCTGTTAAAAAAATATGAACTAAAAACTTAAAAATATGCTCCTAAAATGTAGAAAATATGCTCTTGAAGCTTAACCATTTCGTTTATAATTTATATGATATTCATTTCTGATGCCACAAACTATTTACATATATTGGTAGCATGCAATAATGTCTAAGAAGATAATGACTATGAACATTATCTCCACTTGAAAAACGTAATAATGTCCATGGGAGTGTCGAATAGTGGCTTCGCAGAGTAAAGGTTTTCTGCCTAGTCAAAAATCTGAACTCTGCGAAGCGACTATTCGACATATCCAGAGAAGTAAACAAATTAATCACATCCATAGCCCGGCTATGCCGTCAATCTTCACTCTGCAGTAGCATTTGCAGGAACTTTATTTGCATTTTTTTAAGATAATTATTCCCTTTTCAATGTGGAAATAACGTCCATGGACACTATTTGATTGGGCGATATTCTATGCCACCTATATATTCTGGTTTCTTATGGGCAAGGGAGTCAAACTAACAATGCCGGTCTGACCTTTCATATTCCGAATATAAAATGTTGGACACCAAGACACCAATACATATCTTGTGGTTCCTATTAGGAACAAATCAGCAAACTCACATAAAAACGCGTCTATTCTCGTCCTTCTATTTCTATGAAGTGCAAATAAACCAACAATCTCGACAAAATTGAAATTGCTCTAAAAATCCTCAAAACTACATAGTTTTTAAAGCTGTGAATAAATCAGTGGTATGAAGAACATTTGTAAGAAAGTGGGGAAAAATACATTAGAGTAAATTTAAAATCGTAGAAAAATGATTTTTTAATGTAGAAAAATTTCTAAATTTTCGATGGCAAAACAAATAAATATGCACATTAAAATTTTAAAAACCAAAATATGCAAAAAAAGAGCTAAAAATGACACAAAAAATAGAAAAAATTTCCTAAATATGAGACTAGGTCTAAAATATGCTAAATATGATGTAAAGGGTAAAAAATTCAAAAAAGCACTAACAAATCGGTGCCAAAATTCCTAAACAGTTCTGAAACGTATAAATATCCTTTTATGCCTACACACATCGCACAGGAAAAAACATACAATTGCATATTTGCGGTTTCCCTGGTAATTAGGATGTGCTAAGCACGAGAAAAAATTCATGTTGGCCATTGCCCAGATACATATATATACTTCCCTTAAAAAACGTTTAAGCAGAAAATATCGCCAGCCCCTATAAATTGTCACAACGAAAAAAAATATAAAATTAAAATAGATCGCAAAACGGAAAAACCACTAAAACAAAAAAGTTCGGCGAAACGAACAAATCCTTAAAAAGTAAAGAAAAGTCTCATAAAGGAAGACATCTCATTAAGTGGGAAAATTGCTAAAACGGAAAAGAGTCGCCGAAACGAAAAAAATAATCGCCCAGGAGAATAGCTTTTTCTATAATATCGCGAGCAAAATCACTCAACTGACAGCACTGTTTTTTAACTCTAACAAAAGTTACAAGCATTCTATATAATAGACCCATCTGTGCCATAGGAATTTTATGGAATTGGTACAAATACAATTGCAATAAAAAGAACGACAACAAAAATATTAACAAATAGACTAGAAAAAACAAGAAATGTGATTTTTATTATGTACGTCATTAAAATGCACTAATGTACGGTTTAAATACCCACTCATGTTTCAAGTCAGCAATGAGTACATTCTACTCTAAAAAAAAGCAAAAAGGAATAAAAATATTGTCTTTCGTAAATAGTTCTTTGAGTGTGTTAGTTTGTTCATAAAGGATGCGAGACAAAAAGGAGGTGTTTGTCTTCTTTTTTTCTAACTGTATGTAAGTTCTACTCTTCTCATTTACTACAATTTGTGTTTATTTGTTTAAAATGTAATAAATATTGAGTGGCAGTCAATGTTTTTTTGTTTTTTTTTCGTCTTCTTTGTCTGGAATATACTTGTAGTATATATTAAATTGTTTGTCTGCTGCCTGCATATAACTACATACATATACAAACATAATGTATATAAGTAGGTATGTTTGAATGTATGTATATTACAGTTGCTTTTTAATGAAGTATTTTATTATATACACTTTTTTACCAATATAATCGTCATACTATAATCGAAAAAAAAAACAACTAAACATATTTATAAATTGATTTATGTTTCTTTACTGTATTAATACTTCATACATTTGCATGAAAAATATAAATAAATTGCACTATTAATGTACATATGTATGTATTAAACTTTTTGTATGTACATATACTACATATGTATGTATGTAAACACAATTATATTATATTGAAATGCCAAATAATTTTTATTAAAGCCGTCGGCATTTGAAGTAAGCAATTATATATTACTTTAATATATCGACGGTTTATACACGCAAAAAATAGGTATGGTTGCGGTATGGTTGCGTCAGCAATGTCATGTTTCCCGATATAGCTTATGGTTGTGGCAAATAAGTAATTATTGCATTAAATAATTGTGAACCTTAATTAGTTTACGTACAAAAAACGTATGCTTACATTTAATCGTGACATTATTAGCATTCATATTGATTGCAACATGGTTGAATTTATTGTTAAAAAAATATTATAGCTACAATCATGGTATATTTGAAAATTCTATTACAATAAAATATGGTTCTTCTCTATACTATTTTAAAGCAGTTTGTTTACAATCAAGCTATGGTTACAAAAGACACATGGATCTTTGCTTCCAAAAAAGTTTTTGTTCTATCCTTTGGTTGAATGATTTTTTATTAGTTTTTTGTTTTACTTGAGAGCTGTTGGTTTGTTTTTTGTGTCACTTAAAAAAAATTAAAATAACAAAATCGAATAAAAGCTAGCAAATAATATTCCACCATTTCTTTTTGAAATTTCAAAATTTCAAAAAAGAAAAACACTGTTCTTTTAATCGGATAATTTAGTGCATTCGTAGCTTAGTTAGGTTGGATAAATTATCTGATATATCTGAGACATAAAAATTAACTGAAAAGCTGCAATAAGTGAGCGTCTTGGTTTAACTCTTTTCTGAAAGTTGCCGATTTCAAAACGAAATAATTTTTAGAACATGTCCGATTGTTAATAAAAGATGGGTCAACAAATATGTATACATATATGTATGTATCTATGTGAAAATAGATAATACTTTTTATTTCAGATTCAAAACATTTTATTTTATATAACTTAAAAATACCTATATATACATATTTTTTTAACTGCTGTCGATATTTAATCTAAATATGATTAAGAAAAAAACCTTTATATGATTATACAGAAACATGCCATTTACAAGTATAATATGATAAGTTTTAAAATTAGTATATTTACATTCAATTAAACATTAGGTTGTATGGATCATATTAGTGTTATATAAGACAACAATATTATATTTAGAACAGATTTATTTTCACAATAGTATGATTTGACTCCAACCATATAATTCAATCATAGTATGTCGCTCTTAGGTTATGGTTGCCTCAACCATGTTTTTTCTTTGCGTGTAGGTACCTATGTAGGTATACAAAAGCCTCCATAACTAGATATTCGATTTTAACGAAAATCACTTTTTGACGGCGAAGTTTGCGTGAAATAACAAGCAGCGATGCCATATATGATGCTTTTTCCGATATTACATACTGTCTTGTCATATCGTAAGTTTTTTACGATATGACAACACTAAGATAGACAAACACGGTGTCGTCATATCGTAAAAAACTTACGATACGACAACACAGTATGCAATATCGTTTTTTGTACTATCGTAAAAAACTTCATACATGGCATCGCTGATAAGGAGCATCTATGGTATGTATAAATATAAAAGTTTTAATTTTCCAAGGAACAATGGAAAAATTAACATCAACTTAATTTTTTCAACGTACACAGCAGAACAGAGTAGCGCCACTTTCGGAAGCCGCTACACTTCCATCGTCAGTGCTCACGTGTATTTGCTATCACCACTTGTCAGGTGGCTCTGTTGAATGTGATTTTAATTCTTATATATACAACTTTTTCGCGAAAATTGAATACGAGAATTAAATCACTCTCAAGCTGATATTAAAGTGCACTTTCCCAGCGTTGCCATCGGTTTATTTTTCTTCATTCCCATTTTTCTGATTTTTGTTCTACTCAAGACAAACTTTTTTGGTTTGATTTTATACTTAAGTATATATGAACATGTAAACATGTGAAAAGCTCAAGCCAGTAGCTAATTGTTTTATTAATATGATTATTTCGAACGTATTTGCTTTGTGAATCTAAATTGATTATTAGGCTAAGGTTCGTAACGTTATATTCAGAAAGAATTGGGTATGATTAATATTCCAAGGAACAATGGAAAAATTAACATCAACTTAATTTTTTCAACGTACACAGCAGAACAGAGTAGCGCCACTTTCGGAAGCCGCTACACTTCCATCGTCAGTGCTCACGTGTATTTGCTATCACCACTTGTCAGGTGGCTCTGTTGAATGTGATTTTAATTCTTATATATACAACTTTTTCGCGAAAATTGAATACGAGAATTAAATCACTCTCAAGCTGATATTAAAGTGCACTTTCCCAGCGTTGCCATCGGTTTATTTTTCTTCATTCCCATTTTTCTGATTTTTGTTCTACTCAAGACAAACTTTTTTGGTTTGATTTTATACTTAAGTATATATGAACATGTAAACATGTGAAAAGCTCAAGCCAGTAGCTAATTGTTTTATTAATATGATTATTTCGAACGTATTTGCTTTGTGAATCTAAATTGATTATTAGGCTAAGGTTCGTAACGTTATATTCAGAAAGAATTGGGTATGATTAATATTCCAAGGAACAATGGAAAAATTAACATCAACTTAATTTTTTCAACGTACACAGCAGAACAGAGTAGCGCCACTTTCGGAAGCCGCTACACTTCCATCGTCAGTGCTCACGTGTATTTGCTATCACCACTTGTCAGGTGGCTCTGTTGAATGTGATTTTAATTCTTATATATACAACTTTTTCGCGAAAATTGAATACGAGAATTAAATCACTCTCAAGCTGATATTAAAGTGCACTTTCCCAGCGTTGCCATCGGTTTATTTTTCTTCATTCCCATTTTTCTGATTTTTGTTCTACTCAAGACAAACTTTTTTGGTTTGATTTTATACTTAAGTATATATGAACATGTAAACATGTGAAAAGCTCAAGCCAGTAGCTAATTGTTTTATTAATATGATTATTTCGAACGTATTTGCTTTGTGAATCTAAATTGATTATTAGGCTAAGGTTCGTAACGTTATATTCAGAAAGAATTGGGTATGATTAATATTCCAAGGAACAATGGAAAAATTAACATCAACTTAATTTTTTCAACGTACACAGCAGAACAGAGTAGCGCCACTTTCGGAAGCCGCTACACTTCCATCGTCAGTGCTCACGTGTATTTGCTATCACCACTTGTCAGGTGGCTCTGTTGAATGTGATTTTAATTCTTATATATACAACTTTTTCGCGAAAATTGAATACGAGAATTAAATCACTCTCAAGCTGATATTAAAGTGCACTAACGTTACGAACCTTAGCCTAATAATCAATTTAGATTCACAAAGCAAATACGTTCGAAATAATCATATTAATAAAACAATTAGCTACTGGCTTGAGCTTTTCACATGTTTACATGTTCATATATACTTAAGTATAAAATCAAACCAAAAAAGTTTGTCTTGAGTAGAACAAAAATCAGAAAAATGGGAATGAAGAAAAATAAACCGATGGCAACGCTGGGAAAGTGCACTTTAATATCAGCTTGAGAGTGATTTAATTCTCGTATTCAATTTTCGCGAAAAAGTTGTATATATAAGAATTAAAATCACATTCAACAGAGCCACCTGACAAGTGGTGATAGCAAATACACGTGAGCACTGACGATGGAAGTGTAGCGGCTTCCGAAAGTGGCGCTACTCTGTTCTGCTGTGTACGTTGAAAAAATTAAGTTGATGTTAATTTTTCCATTGTTCCTTGGAATATTAATCATACCCAATTCTTTCTGAATATAACGTTACGAACCTTAGCCTAATAATCAATTTAGATTCACAAAGCAAATACGTTCGAAATAATCATATTAATAAAAGTTTTAATTTTATCTTAATTTTTTATTTTTCTATCTCACAACCAGCGATACATATTATGCTTTTTCCCGAGATGACAAAAACGATATGACATACTGTGTTGTCATATCGTAAGTTTTTTACGACATGACAACACAGTACGTAATATTGTTTTTTGTCATATCGTAAAAAAATTTCATAAATGGCATCGCTGCTTACAACAGTTAATTTTTACGAATGCTAAACTCTACATCTCCTAAAATGTTATAAGTAGCAATATGTAAAAAAAATTGAATATGATTACTTGGGCCGTCGGCAACAATATTTGTTCTACGACTTTTTTATATTTGAGCTATTAAAAAATGTATCGTTATTTTTCACTTACTCACGAAAATCGCCGATTTGGCCCCCAAAACCTCTAAATATGGCCTTACAACGTTCAACAGTTTTGCGAAGAAAGGTTAATTGTTTATTTTATTGGAATCTTTTAACCTTGAAAAGTTTAATTTTATAGCAAATTTTTACAGTCTTCTTCCAAAAATTTAATTAGCGCCATCTTCCGGCAAATTTTTGAAACTACTGGTGAGACAGTGAAAAATAAAAATTTACAGGCTTTTCATTAAGGTATTATTAATTTAAATCGGATTAAAATTATGGCAACTGGGGGCAAAAGTATATAAGTAAAATGTTTACTTGCCTTTATTCATCTCTTTATGTGTATAAACATAACATGCAAGTCTGGTAACGTTGTATGCATATTAGGGTGGCCATTGTTTTGAAAAAAGTGGATTTCTCCCAGTCTCAACAAAAAACTGATGAAAATCTCTGTTCTAAAAAGTTTGTCCGGTTAAGGGAGGTTTCCGATTCTTGGAGGTGTCCGTTATTAGAGGTTTCACTGTACTATGAATGGCTACAATGTTACGATTAATTTTAAAAGCCCCAAATATGTAAGAAAACCAACACTTTGGAAAAATTACGCCTATCGCGAAAATAGCGAAAATTCGCGAAAAATTACTAAGCTTTAAGCAAGCCGTAATTTTGATTAAAAATCGCTAAAACTATAAGGAATGCCAAAGATTTGCTAACAGCATGATAACAAAGTCTATTATGATTTAAAATCGTGTAAGCTGTAAAGAGCCTAAAAACTTACAAAAAGTCGCTTCTATCGCAAACATTGCCAAAATTCATATAATTTTAGTATTCGCAATTTCGAACGACTTTCCATAATTTCTCGAATGTGTAATGCAAGACGTGTATGCAATAATTGGATAGAAAAAATTTGCCTTGATAGCCTAGATGTGTTAGTTTGTTAACCTGGAGGTATCGTGTTCGGTTCTCTCTGACTGCAGCGTGAGTTAAAATTGGAAAATAAATTAATATTCGATTTGTATTAAAATAAATTAAAAAATAAAGATAACAATCTTGAAAAATTAGTTTTTTCAGCCTTTTTGCGATATCGAAATATATTTGACCTCGGTTCACTTTTGATATTGGTACAGATTCGCCATTGATTCGTTAGAGAAACATCGAAATCGAAAGATTGGCTGCCACAAACTGAGCGAAGAGTGAGCTCAGCAGGTCTTTCCCTTCCGGTTTTGATAGTCGCTCTCGATTGTATGGCCGAGAAATGATTACGCTACATTGGAATGTTTTGGTTAGCTGTGTAAGAGTCTGTTGACAAATTTTATTAAATTTTTTTTAAATATAGCATAAATTGTTTTTCACTCTTGTCATCATAACTTACAGGGAATCCTAATTTCACTACCAATATTTACCCAAATTGTAGCTACGGTAAAGCTGAACAACTTTTATGAACATATTGATACAGACTGAACGTGTCTAGGCACCATAAATAGCGCATAAACACCATTTTGTATCTCAAACATTGTCGTTTTTCACTAGTTAGACTATACTTTTAACACATTTCCTTACTTTCTTTATTATTTTTGCATTTCTTGTGTTGCTGATTTTAGTATTTAATATTTTTAGCTTTGAATAAGCTGTGTGAAAGTAATAATAAAATACCTATTATCAACTTTAAATTTCTAAAAATCGTACAATTTAGGGCATGAATCGTCAAAGTGCAATTTTTAGAGCCCGAAATCGTCAAAATGACGATAAATTTTCGAATATGGCAGCCACGAATACAAGTAGAATTTTCAAGTAATGCCATTTTAGTGTTTCAGCTGTAAGCAATATAGCGATTTTTGCATATTTGTAAATAAGCTTGTTTCAAAATTGCTAAATTTATTTCAAATAATCAAAAATTTTTCTGCTTAAAATCGGCTCAAGCGGCTAATTTTGTAAATGTCCTTGATGAAAATAAGCCGATTCCAGCCGCTCCATCGGCGGCGGCTTGCTCAATGAAAATAAAGCCGGCGGTATTAGCCAGCCGGCTATCATCCACACGGATTGCACTGCTGTATGGGTGAGTTCCAAAACATTAAAATAAATCGTAGTAATGCGCCTTTACATTGCTTACAAAAACAAAGCATCTAAGAATTTTCATCACTACAATCCATTTTGATGTTTTGAAACTCAATCTATCTCCGCCTATGTCCGCCATTTTGAATTTAAGATAAAAAAATTTGCCTATAAACATCGCAGCACAATAATTAATCGATAGACACCTCATTTATCAAAATTGGGCTAGTTATTTAGGCGCTAGCGTGGCACATGCTTACAAACTTTCCTTGATAGACTGATAAGCACAGACCCTCCTTTAGGAGTCCGTAGTCAGGTGAACAATATTTGTATGCCTACTTAAAGAAATTTATATGTGTATGTATTTATAGAAATTTGAAATAACTTACACAGCTCGGTTTATTTCAAAAGTTTATTTGATTCCTTACCGATGAAGCCATTATAACGATGTTAGTCTTATAGCGACAATGTTGTGGGCTCGATTCTCACAAAGACCCTTCGAAATTCTGCAGAGAAAGAGAAAAAAAGTTTCATTTTATTGACCCTCTGATAAAAAAATGCTTTATATGCGTTGGAATTGAGTTTGTAAATAATTATTGCACAGATTTCGAGAGGAATGCCAAACTTGTACATTATACTGGTACCATAACTCATGCGTTAAAAAAAGTCAAATAATCATGTGGTATGTATATACATATAAAAATCTTGAAAATTTTTATCTAAATTCATATTTTTGTAGTTGAGTGATTCCACGTAAAACGGCCCTATTCAGGAAAGCAATAATAATTTTCTCATTTTAATAACAATCTCTCAATTTTCAGAAAATGACAATTATAAAAAATTAAATAAATACACTATTTAATATATTTTAATCAATTTGTGGCACTTTTATATGATCATGCAAGAAACATTTTGCTTTCCCTCTTTGAACTTGAATATATGTACGTTTTTTGCTTTTTGTTCAATTTAAAAAAATATTCAGCTAGAGTATTCTGCTGTCTATAATAGAACGGATAGCAAATAATTTAATGCCTTATTATTTTCTTATGAGTTTATCTTTATATTATTTATATTAATTAATTCAATAAAAAGTTTTATTTCTTCGAAATTTTTAAATGTTCGTACTAGGTTATATTTACCTGTCGGTCACACCCGTCGGTCACACCCGCCTCATTTTGAAAATGGTTTTTTATAAGAAAAATATATTTTTTATCAAACAGTAAATGCACAATACAATTAAAAACACAATGAACAGCTATCTATACTAAATTATTGTATACCTTATAGTAAAATGTTTACAGAATTTATACTGAAAGTCATAAATTTTTAAAACTAGGATTTGTAAGGTCACACCCGTCGCAGCTTTCTGGCGACTATTCTGAGCAGAAATCGTGTTCTATCAGTTTCTACCCATTATTCAACGACTTTAAACTTAATGTCCTTGCGAGCCGCACCGTTTTTTTTTTTATTAAAAAATTTTATATTCTTGATTTATAACAAAAAAATGTGTGTAAAATGATCACACCCGGCTAAATGGAATTACTCAGTTCGATACTCTCTACATTAACAGTTAAGCGTTGTGTTAAGCAAACATACTTTACTGAATATTAATAAAGATATAAGTTCAATTATAAAAAATACATATTTCAAAAGACATAAAAACACATCCTTCCTATAATGTCGTTCTTGTTTATGATTTCATTATAAACAATAATAATTATTACATTATTTAATGCTGCTATCGCTCGTCTGAACCTTATGTCTTCCCAAATTTAAGATGACATTTGTACATGTTGAAAAACATGACATTACTGCATTGTTTATGTACCTACATCCATATATACAAAACACAACATACTAACTATGTACAAATATATGTATGGCTGCATCATCAACAACTGTCTTTAAAGCTACTAAAGTTGTTGCTGTTAAAATTGTTGTTTTTGCTGTTGTATCTGCTTCTGTTTCCCAGTATATGAACATGCAGCTCCATTTAATAATAAACTTCTTGCATAAAATTTAATTTACTCCTCTTATACAGCTATGTACGTACAAAAAACAACAAGAATATAATACACATTTATGCACTCATGCATAAAACACTACAACATTTTTTTATGTCCCTACAACTAAACTTGAAAACCTAAAAATGCAAACAAATAATCTACTAACTACTTGAAAATAAACAATTATTAAAATTCTTATTGGATGAGCCATTGTTAATGAAACGGAAATGAAACGTTTTGAGTTTTTTCGTTTTAAAAACACACCTTTTTCACAGAATAATGTGGTTATTTCTCCTTATCTCGCTCTCACACTCATAGCAATGAATGAAACAGTCTAGAGTGTAGAATCTACACGCCATTGTTTGTCATAAAAGCACTCATTTTGAGTAATTATTTTTCAGCCATTGCAGTCAATGACGTTAGCTTAGCGCTTTTCGCGCTAGATATACACTGCGCCGCATAAGTATGCGTACAAGAGTAATATCCGTAAGTAAACGTTAGTTTTTCACATAAAACTAAAAATGTAACCGTTAATATTTTTTTAACATAATTAAGTTTAACAAAATATAGAGGAACTTAAAAAGTAAAAATGTGTCATTTTATGGCTATGCAAAAGTATGCGTACATAACCTTAAATTCAATAAATGTTATATATATATATTAAGAATTTACTAGTTATTATTAACCCTGCTGTTAGGTTTGGACCATTTTGGTAAATTTTTTTCTTTTCGCTTTAACTACGGAACGGCTCAACATGTCAACTTAAAACGTTAGCTAGTGTGGTATTTTTCTATTTTACTACTTCTACAAAATTTTTAATTATCTACATCATGTAAAGGAAGATAAAAATAAAAAAAATACAAATCTTAGGTTCGGACCATTTTGGTCCGTTCATGTTTTTTGATATGAACAAAATTTACCAAACAAGTGCAAAAATTTAAATTTTCTCAGTATATGATGAGCAAATTATTTTTCGTTGTGATTTGCATATAAATTTGGTGCATATGATGTACTTACTATCGCATTTGAATTTGCAGCAGCTGCAAGTCCCTCGTTTTATGGCAGATGAAATTTTTTGTAAACCGCTCGTAGATGCTGCACAATCAGAATATGATAATTTCAGTCGGAAGCGATCCCACAAATCTCGAATAGGTGCTAACTTATCATTAAAAAGTCGAAAAACACATTTTAGAGCACTTTTTGTTAAAAAAAAGTATATAGACCAAAATGGTCCTATACCTAATATTCGTAAGATTCTTAAACCTAACAGCAGGGTTAAGAAGTAAATTAAATCTAAGTTTTAAAAGATAATTAAGGTCTTTTGTAATGTTTTGAACCAGTTTTAAAGTAAATTCGGTTCTAATATTGCGCTATTCGTAGAGCACCACAGTTTTGACCATTTATTTTGAAGTTACACCCTGATTTCGTCTTCTGCGTTCCAGTAATCTACATAAATAACAAATGGGGAGCAACCCTGAAGAATTCAGTGATCTTATCTACTAGTTAATAATGTTATATAACAATCAAAGGCTTGTTTTGTGCATAGCATACTTCGGGCTGTTGTATTGGTGAAAAAAATAATCTTCCTCAAAGCCCAATTTCTTATGAGGGACTCTCGTTGAAAGAAATTCCATATTACCCAGAGATTTGGTGGCCCCACAGTCCATACCTTTAAATCACTTCCGTCTTGTTGCACAGTTGATTTTGAATTTTCCGAGCCCGTCCCTGTACGTTGTTTTCTTCAAACAAGTTAACGTTTTTTATCCCTAAAAATACAATACTTAATTTCGTCATTGAATAATTGATTTTCTTAAACTCCGAAGACTTATCTATATGCGCTTTTGAAAACGCCATTCCTCTTAGTCTATTGATTAATGAAAAATATGGTTTCTTCTGTGCTACATGAGTACGACAACTGTCCTTTTTCAAAATTAAACACACATTGTCCTCAATAACCATCTTATTAAGATGTGCATGCAGGTTTTTAGCAATTTTTGATGCTGTTAAGCTCAGATTTTCTTACACAGAATGCACAAAAACTCAGTTTTCTCGCCGAGTAAACTTCACTGAAAGCCCAAAAACGGGTCTTCGCTGCCAAAGTTTTTAGGTTTTTTCTAAGGTCTGTGGACTGCAGAATGAGTTCTTTCAGCTATCTCACCAATTCGCTTTATGTTGTTCCCTTTTTCCTTAAATAAAAATGAATAAATATCGTTTAGCAGAAATATTTCTCTTCTTCTTCCCATTATTCATAAATTGTTGCATTACAAAAGAAAAAACCGCTATAAAACTAGTTGAGTGATATTGTTCACAGGTTCGAAGAACCGACTATGTTCAACATGTTGTCACATAAGTACGAGAATAGTTATAAAGTTCAACTTCTTTCCGCGTACGCATATTTTGCATAGTCTTAAAATTACATATTTTTAATTTTTGTGTTTCCTTGATTTTTTTAAGCTTTAAATGGAGGTTCTACTATCTAGAATGTTTCTTA
Source organism: Panzeria rudis (assembly GCA_956483635.1). Taxonomy (NCBI): domain Eukaryota; kingdom Metazoa; phylum Arthropoda; class Insecta; order Diptera; family Tachinidae; genus Panzeria; species Panzeria rudis. Next base: position 34,403,072 of record OY101451.1, on the reverse strand, counting down.
AGTATATCAGCCCAAATAATTCTGGCAAAAAAAACCGACTTCAGTACAAAGAGCTATATACTTGATGGCCTTTCATATAAACAATTTTGAAAATCGGTATGCAAATGGAGGAATTGTTCTCTAGTAAATATTTTGGGTAAAGGCGTGGAAGACTTGCCCCACCGATTTTCGTAGAAACATTATGCGACCAAACTCTAAGCAAACCATTCCAAACAAGAAAAGAATTTTGGAAGTCGGCCCATAAATGGAGGAGCTATACGATAATCAATATTTCCGGGGAAGGGGGAAAAATTATGGTACCAACCTGCAAGGGGGGTTTGCAGCAAATTTCCCAACTGATTAAAAAAAAACTATGGAACAAAACTGTATCAAAGCCTTTCAAACAAAAAAACAATTTGGAAAATCGGTTCCCAAATGACAAAGCTATGCATGGGGGGGAGTAAGTTTCCCCTCCCATTTTCGAAAAGAATTGTGGGGCCAAACTACTAGCGAACCCTTGCAAACAACACAAGAATTTTGAAAATCGGTTCACAAATGACATTGTTATTGATTTGGAGGGGGGCGGAGGGAGGAGCAATTTTCCCCCTCCAATTTTCGAAAATAATTATTGGGCCAAACTGCTAGCAAACGCTTTCAAACAAAAAAGAATTTTGAAAATCGGTTAAATAATAACAGAGTTATGGATTGGCGGGGAGCAAATTTCCCCCTCCGATTTTCGACAAAAAAATTTTGTGACCAATTTCTGTCAAACCCTATCAAACAAAACAAGAGTTTTGAAAATCGGATCACAAATGACATAGTTATTGATTTGGGGGGGGGCGGACGGGGGGAGCAAAATTCCCGCTCCCATTTTCAAGAAGAATTATTGGGCCAAACTGCTAGCAAGCCCTTTCAAATAAAAAATAATTTTGAAAATCAGTTCACATATGACAGAGTTATGGATTGGGGGGAGGGGGAGCAAGTTTTCCCCTCCGGTTTTCGACAAATAAATTTTGGGACCAATTTTTGTCAAACACTTTCAAACAAAACAAGAATTCTGAAAATCGGTTCACAAATGACAGATTTATGCATGGGGGGAGCAAATTTCCTCCTCCGATTTTCGAAAAAAAATTATGGGACCATAGTGATGCATGTACAAACACAAAAAAAGTAAAAAAAAGAACATACAAACGAATTGATAGCCTCCTTCCTTTTTGAATTCGGTTAAAAAATACAAATGTTTACCTCTTATTTTTGAATAAAATAATAAGGTTTACTTAGTCTATGTCCATACGAGACAACTTTTGCTTCTGCAACTTTCTTAAATTTTCTTTTGAAGTAGCATTCGTGTCCACATAATGAAATTCATAGATTTTGTTGTTGCTTAATATTACGATGAAGAAAACAAAAGAGAGTTGCATCTACATGAATCAGTATACCTCTCCCAAATATTCTCAGCTCCCACTCTCATGTACTCAAATGTTGCGCAGCAAAAGTTGACTCGTATGGACATAGACTTACAACAATTACTATTGCACGCATATTTATGCGGCTGAGTGTAGAGTGCTTCTGAAAAAAGTAGTATTTTTCAATGAATTCCTTTAAGACAGTGGTGTCCAAACGTACACTATCCTACTCTTTGTTTGTATATGTGCTTCGCGGCTAAATAGATACCCAGCGGGAAAAGTAGTCAATCATTGATTGCATATATAAAATGAAAGATATCTTTTACTAATATAATTATTTCGAACGTATTTGCTTTGTGAATCCAAATTGACTATTAGGCTAAGGTTCGTAACGTCATATTCAGAAAGAATTGGGCATGATTAATATTCCAAGGAGCAAGGGAAAAATTAACACCAACTTAATTTTTCAACGTACTCTGTTCTTTATATATGTTGTCACATAATTTGAAAACACAGTTTTTACTAATGGAACATCAAGATCGTTATGGATGCGCTGGTTTCTGACACACCAAGGTGCCGCTGTAATCAAATACAGAATTTATTTTGTCGCCTTTGAATTTTCTCTATATTTGATGCAGTGCCCCATAATTGAATACCATAGCTCCATATTTGTTTAAGTATTGTGTTGTATAGAAGAAGTCTAGACTAAGTGGTGAATTTCTCGCCATTAGCCAATTAAGTTGAACTGCTTTCAATTTCAATTGGGTCAGCTTTGAATCTATGTAGGTCTTCCATGTTAGACGACGATCAAGGTGAATTCCTAGGTATTTATCCTCAAAGTGTTGCGGTATGATATGATTATTGATATAAATAGGCGGACATGTTTCCCTGCGTAATGTAAACGTAACATGTACACATTTCTGTTCGTTTATTTTTATTCTCCACTGCTTTAACCATTTTTCCAGGTGCAATATATAATCCTGCAATTTTTCGGATGCTTCTTGTGGACTTGCGCTTACGCTTAGAAAAGGTGTATCGTCAGCAAATGCTGATGTGTGAATGTCATAGCCTGTTGGCATGTCGGAGCTATATATCAGGTACAATAGAGGAGCTAAAATGCTACCTTGAGGAACCCCAGCCTGAATCATCAGAAGTGTGCTCAGAAAATGACCTTCCTTTATTATGAATTTTCGTCCAGTTAAATAGCTTTCTAATAGCTTATGAGTGATAGAGGGTAAATTTTGCTTTAATTTCTGGATTAATCCTTCATGCCATACTTTATCAAAAGCCTGAGAAACATCAACGAAGAGAGCAGACAAATATTTCTTTTCTTGAAACGTTTTTCTAACTACATTCACAATACTATGAGTTTGCTCGATAGTGTTATGTTGTCTACTGAAGCCAAACTGATGATCAGTAATGTATCCACTCTCATTTAGTATGGGGGTCAACTTACTCATAAGCAGTTTCTCAAATAGTTTTGATGTGTTTGACAATAAGCTTATAGGCCTATAAAATTCCACTTTTGTTATGGTCTTTTCCAGGCTTATGTATCATAGTGATCAATGACATCTTCCATTCCGCAGGTAGTATTCTATTCGTAAAACTACATTAAAAATTAACAGAATTGTCGTTTTTGCTATACGGGGTAGCTCTAGGATCATTTTGTTACTGATTTTATCAGCACCTGATGCTTTCTTCGAATTTTTCAATTTCTCGAATGTTAAACCTTAAAGGAACGGCAGCTGCAGCGAAAACTGTCTATATCAGATGGTGTGTTTGGAGTGAATACATTTTTCACGTAATTAACGAACAGCGTGCCTTTTTCAGCATCAGTTTTTGCCCAGTCCCTATTCGATTTTCGTAATAGAGGTTTGCTTATGACCGGTCTTTTACGGCCTCTGACTGCTCGCCATAGCGAATAGTCCGTTTGTGGTGTTGCGTCAAGTTCGTGCAGGAATTTTTTCAAATATGCAGCTTTTTGGAGTTCAAATAATTTTTTAAGCTGCTTGGTGCATTCTTTCAGCGTAATTTTTAGCTGCGGGGAACTGTTGCGTTGCCATTCTCTACGAACTCTTCTCTCACATAATAGCCGTTCAACATTCTCGGAGTATATTTTATTCAATCTCACCTGTCGAAATATAGAAGAAGCTTTTTCAGCAGCTTGCTTAATGTTTGCCTCTAACTGTGTAATAGAGGCCTCTTTGTCCTCAGGCGTTCTCAGCCGCAAATTTTCTGTGCAATGCGCACTTAAATATTTTTTATATTTCAGCCAATCAATGCGTGTGTGCATCAAACCAGGAGTAGGTGAGGTTGTTGTGAGTGAGTATATAACGAGTGATTTTTTTGCTATTATCTTTTTGGCAACACTAGTTTTGACAGCTCACGCACGTTTTGTATCTTGTGTCACTGTCAAACATCTTCAGTTTGGTCTATAATTTAATCATGAATCGTCTTCCAAACGAACAACGCTTGCAAATTATTGAATTTTATTACCAAAATGCGTGCTCTGTTAAGAAAGTTCATCGCGCGCTTCTTCCATTTTATGGTCAGTTTAATCGACCTACTGAGGCTTCTATTCGGGCTATTGTAAAAAAATTTCGCACCAAATTTACATTGTTGGACATTAAACCAACAACACGTTTACGTAGAGTGCGAACTGAAGAAAATATCGCAGCCGTATCGGCCAGTGTTGGTGATGACCGTGAATTATCGATTCGGCGCCGTTCGCAGCAATTGGGCCTCTGTTACTCCACTACGTGGTAACTTTTTTCTGCCCAAAATGGAAGAGCTTGACTTGCATGACATGTGGTTTCAACAAGACGGTGCCACATGCCACACAGCACGCGAAACAATGGACCAATTGAGAGGCGAGTTCGGTGAACAGTTTATTTCACGCTTGGGACCAGTCAATTGGCCGCCCAGATCGTGCGATTTAACGCCTCTAGACTATTTTTTGTGAGGCTATGTTAACGCTAAAGTCTAAAGCGACAAGCCCGCTTCGATTAACGCACTGGAAGCCAACATTGCCAACATTATTCGTGAGATACCGGCCGAAATGTTGGAAAGAGTATGCCAAAATTGGACTAAGCGGATGGACCATTTGAGACGCAGCCGCGGCCAACATTTGCATGAAATAATCTTCAAACATTAAATTATATCGACCCAACTATCGATCCAAATAAATATTTCATGCATTTTTCTGAATTTTATGTGTTTTTTTTTTACTTTCCGATAGTTTTTATAAAATCACCCATTAGTTAGAATCAGGGCTCGGACTTTCATGCAAATGCATGTATTTTGTGGTGATAGATAAAGACGTATTGACTAATTGTCCATGCGAATGATCAAATTTTAAGTAGTTTGGCATCGATTTGTAGTTGCATATGTTTGCATATTTTGGTGGTAAGTGCATATTTTTACATATTTTGGCAATAAATGTATATTTTTGGAGTTATAAACATTTGTTAAATGCATACCCGTTTAGAAATTTTCATGCAAACACATTTGGGATCTAACTGGGATCCCAATTCCGATGTAACGCAGGAACGTATTTCGGACCCGATTGGTTTACTGTGGGGAAATATCAAAATCTTGAAAAAATTTCCTCAAATCGGGAATATATCAAACTCTAATATTGAATTAAAATTGCTGAAGCTATCCAAGGGACAAAGTACGTAACAATCACCTCTGTAGTATATGAGCAAAATATAGGATTAAAAATATGTGTTAGGTTTTCCCAACAAGTTCCCAATAGTTTCCCACTTGTGAAGAGCTTATGTTAAGTCACTAATTTGTATATGGGCTATCTCAAAAAGTTCCCGATCAAATCACAAATGGGATAACCCTTTTGGGTGTGCCACATAAATTCCCAATCGGGCCCCAATATGAGTATTGGGAGAATTTCTAGTCGGGTATGTCTCAATTTTTGGAAAAAATATTAATAGGGCGATTATGCATGGCAATCGAACATCAGCTAGTGTCAGGTGCTGAAAATGATATTACTGAGTGCAGTCAATTTCAGTTCAGAGTGCAGTCAACTTAGTGCATTTCCTGCAACCATTAATTTTCAGTTGGCGACTGGCAACTCAAGTAAAGTTAGGTTGCATTAAATAATAGACCAAATTATGGTTATAATAAATTAAAAAAAATATTTTCATATTATTTTAATTTTGGTACTTTGTTCGTAGGTAATGCATATTTTTGCGCATACTTTTCATTATTAGGTGCATTTGTTAAGCGCTTAGAATCAATTTTTAGCTGCATGAAAGTCCGAGCCATGGTTATAATAGAGGGTGAGTGATCTGAAGATAAATCTAAGGAGGCTTCAACTTTAATTATTTCGCTGGCAACTCCTTTTACTTCTCCGAAGTCAATAACATCAGGTATTTTTCGGCGATCTGTTGGCCAGTAAGTTGGCTGTCTATTCAATCGCCTTTTAGTAATTGTGTCAAACAGCATGCGACCTTTAGGGGTGATTAGCCGCGGTCCCCAGAACTAAAAAATGTACTATATTGAATTTCTTTAATAGAATACCTGGGAGGAGAGTAAATTGATGAAATCACCAGGTTTTGATGAACATTTTCAATGCAGATGTTGATGACTGGAAGATAGTCTTTACAATGATCACCTATTAGGTAGTGTTTTAATCCGGACTTTATTAGTATAGCCGAGACACTACAAGCTCTACCTTTGGGTTCCTTTGTGTCGCACATAATATATCCGTTCATTTTAAAAAAGATTCTAGCCGTAAAGAGTTTCTAAATTATCTATTGAAGCCTCAATTCTATCAATGAAAAATATAATATTTTATATTAAAAAGCGAAATAATGCATTCCTTTGGAAGCGAGAGCGAATGTATTATTTCTGCTTGCAACAATTATTCGTGTTTTCCTCGTATTTGTTTTTAAAAAATTCGTTATTTCTCTTTGCTTTCATGTATCCTACAAACTTTGCAATTTCTACTTTAAAACACAGTTTATGTTTGAACGCGTGCCTGAGAAGTAAATACAATGAATATGTGAATGAATGAGGAATAAGGAGTCAATACATTGAATATGTAAATGAATATGTATGTATCCAGGAATTCCCTCAGACGTTTGGCGGAGCAGTAGGCAGTTTTCTGGTACGACGTTTCTGCACATTGTCTGAAATATTATCCGATTACTATCAGAATAGTCTGCACATTATCCGAAGTCAATTTAATTTCCTTTAAGGCATTTAACAGAGCAGTCTGCACATTTTCTGATCTACGTCTTACAACTTTTAGCAGTCACTTCTGCACATTGTCTGATTTTAGTTTTCGTTACAATTCTCATTTATCTCTCGAGCTTATACGCACAAATATTTGAGTTTTGAAACTATAAAATATGAGTAAATGTTTTCTGAAGAACTGCCATAAGCAGCACAACAATGCATGGAGAATTGTAAACGACATTTCTGATAAATTTTTAATTTTAGCTCCGACTTTTCTCTTTTATTAATACGCCAGGACGTAAAACGTATCAGATAAATCGGAAAATTTTCTGATGTTCAGACATTTTTCCGACATTTACAAAACATGTGGAAAATTCTTTTAGAATTTCCTTAGGAAATTCGTCGGAATTCAAACAGAATTCTGTTAGACCTTTCGGTATAGTTTTTAGAATTTCCTCAGACAAAGAGATCCGGTTTCTTGTCAACCACTCATATGATTTGTGGTACGTTTTCTGACCGACATCGGATACGAATTCGGCATCTTGTGCAGACTATCTGACCGACTTCGGACGGAAATCGGCAAAAATTGTTTGCTGGGTATATTTGTACTAGGGATGCCAATCCCGATACCGAAAGCCATGGGATTTTTCGGGATTGAGAAATTCCGAATCCTGGGATTCGGATATAGATTTTTAAGTAAAATTTTTATAAAAACTCGTAATGAAAAGTAAGGATTGTAGCACTAATTTGCGTATTTAAACGTATTCTGGCTGCCAAAGGTTATCCTCTATTATCACTCTATTGAAAGTTGCATAAGATAAGAAGTTTGTAACTGTTCAAAGTTGTGGTTGAAGTCTACTGATCATTTGGTAAAGCGCCAATGAAATGCATATAAACAATGCTTAACTATCAGCAAATAAACTTTATTTAAAATAAAACAATGACAATACGTCAAATAATAACTTTTTTAAAGGTTTAATTTACATTTTATTTTTCATTTTATTGTTATACAATGGATTCATAATTGTATAAAGGATGCAGAAAACTAAAATAGATTCATATCGAATACAAATTATTTGCTGGGTTTTGTATAAGTTTCTAAGCCTACTATGCCTATTTTATTCTTTTGTGATTTTTGAAAATATTATCATCTGTAACTTCTCAAATGGTTTTTGAAAGTCTGTGCATAAGATAAGAGGTTTGTAACTGTTCAAAGTTGTGGTTGAAGTCTACTGGCGATTTGGTAAAGCGCCAATGAAATGCATATAGACAATGCTTAACTATCAGCAAATAAACTTCATTTAAAATAAAATTATGACATTATGTCAAATAATAAATTTCCTAAATGAAATAATTTTTTTTGTAAGTTCATATTTTACATTTTTTCTTATTCTGGTTGTGTTACTCATAATAATTAATTTTTGATCACAAACCAGAAACGATAAATATGTAATTTAGCTGCAGTTGTAATGAATAAATTAACTTTGATCGTCATACTGTTAAAATGTTTCCAATTTATGTTTCCCTTTAAACAGTGTTTGCGCGTTGATTTATAACACAGTGCAACAGTCCAGAAACACACGAACTTGACAGAATAGATTTAATTGTACTATCATGGGGTAGTAAAACTCTATACTCAGTTTGCCAAATTTGGTGACCAATTTTATTTTATGGCCCTTCAAAGTTTTAGAAAATCAGCAGGCCCTCAAAAAAAGGTGTCACAGCTTTTGGCCAACATATAATTCAAACTTGATGATACCGCATAACTATATATGGCAATAATTTACCTAAGAGTTCACTAAACAGATTTTATTCACATCTTATGCCAAAAAAATTTTTTTTCGTGCACATTTTTTTAAATTACGGCAAAACGGTTTTTAATTTTTTTCATAATAACTAACAGGGACTCATCATTTTTACTAACAATATTTGGAAGAGTTGTAGTTAGAATAGAGGTGAACAACTTTTGTGAACATATCAATAAAATCTGAACGTATCTAGCACCGTAAATAGCCCAAAAATAACTAATTCGTACCTTAAAAATTGTAGTTTTTTTACCAGTTAGCCTAAATTTTTATTGCATATTTTTACTTTCTTTGTTATTGTTCCACTTCTTATGTTGCTGATTTTGGTATTTACTGTTTTTATTGTTTGTTGTCATTTTGCCAAATATAGGTAGCGGAAAATTTGGAGTCCCTGTAAGCATAATGTTATTTATAAACACATTCAGTTTAGCAGGCTTCACGACTACAAATGCTGTTGGCAGCAATCGTCGTCGTTTAGTCAGCTACTTAATTATTTTGAACACGGCAGCAACATCGTAACCAGCAGGCATTTTGTTGTTGCAGTACATATTTCAGTGGTGCTACTTTCAAAAATTTTAATTGTATAAAAATAAAATCGCTTATTCAAAATGTAAACAAAATATAAGAACAAAACAAAGTATTTCTTTAAAACCTATTGATTGTTATATCACTTTTAATACCAAATTTTTTTTTGTTTTTCTCTATGTAATAAAATATAAATGGTTAATAAAATAGAATATTGACTTAAGTCAGCATCGTGTAATTTTTTTTTATCTCTATTGGCTCTTGAGTTACGGGGCACAAAAATTGTATTTTTTTTATTGGCCATAACTCCTAGAATATACAACGGATATAAGCGATAAGGATATTACTTTAAACTTCTCTAAAATATCTTTCTACTGGTATGGAAACAATTAACCCATTGTGAGTGAAATGTAATTTAAAAAATTTTTTATCTGACTGGTCGATATAATGGATGTATATAGCTTTATAGAGAACTTTCCATGCTTTTATTTGGAGTATACTTGCAAGCTGAAATACGACGGTAATTATACTTTAAAAATTAGTTTAAGTGTTAAATGAGTTAATTTATTTTTGAAATCTCGTTTTTAAAGAGACATAACTTACGAATTTCATCGATGATAGCTTTCAAGTAGACATCAAATGAAAGCTTGGAATATTTTCTATTTAGCTAAGTACATTTTTAAGTACCATTGTATGGAACAGTTTTTAAGATAACGGCGCTTTTACGTGAGAAGTCATATAAAAAATGGGTTATTGGATTTGAAAATTTTATATACCTGTACAAAGGTATTTTAGAGCATTTTGTAATAATACCTATATCGTCTATAGCGGTTCTATATTGTAGGACTTATGATCAATAATATATTAAAGTTATTAGCCCCGTAACTACGGAATCAAGAGAGAGAGAGAGAGAGAGAGAGAGAGCGCTGAAAATAATTACACAAAAATTTTTAGGTAAAAAAGGGCTACTGCCCTGTGATTTTTTTAATTTTCAACAATGTTGGTATTTTGACTCAAGTCAATATTCTATATAATAATATAACAAATAAATTTATTTTTTTAGAGATTCTTGATGGATATATATTACAACAATAATATATATATTACAACAATTAAATGTTGTAATTTTCTCATTTATTTCACAATAAATTATATTTCTAATCACTAATTTGCTTTACATATTTTGTTATATTGGCAACACTGTTTTTGTTTTGTAGCCAACAAAAATAGAAATTAGTTTAATTTGACTACACGACAAAAGTAGCATGGGCAACAACCTGCAGTCGCGTAGCTTTGTAGTCGTGAAAGTAATCATTTTCATATACACACATGTATTCTATTTTTGACAGGCTGTAGTCGGTAGCCTGCTGTGGCGAATGTCCTTAATGCATTATTGTTAGTTGAATTTACAATTGAAGATTCAATAAATACATTTTAAAGTTAAAAAAAATCTTTTCTAATTGGGTATACTTTTGCTTTTTTCTATTTTAACTAAGAAATAAGTTCTTTATTGGGGTAAAATTTACCCTAAGTTAGAACCAGCAGTCTATAGTACCTGCATACAAAATGTCATGACAATCCGTTCAGTGGTTTTTGTGTGGAGCGTGTCCGGGCAGACGACAGACAGACAGACAAAAATTCCAAAAGTTGGCGTTATGTGGTCTACATCGATTACTGTTTACGCCACCATAAAAATGTTTAAAAAATATTTCATGTACAGACATCCCCTTTTTACAATATCAACAAAATTTAATGAGAATCGGATAACTTTTGTAAGAGTTATAGTATTTTTACGATAAATGGTGTATGGCAGGAACTAGAGTTCTTGTTTCAATCACAATAAAAATTACCACACAAGTTACAAGCATGGGATATAAAACATCTATGAATTTTATCGACTTTGTGTGCAGTTATGTATCCAATATTGAAAATTTAGTTTTTGGCATATATGGGCGGTAGGCGTGTTCTTTGTCCGATTTCTTTTTTTTAATTAAAGTATTTTTCTTAATTAAAGTATTTTATAGTATTGTACCAAATTTCAAAACTCTGCGACAACTGCTTCTATTTTTGTCCTATCGAAGCACTGTGCGACGTATGCTGCAAAAACTTGAGCAGCATTTGTTTAAAGAAGTTTTTCTATAGCGGAAAAATACCACCAGCGATGCCATTTATGAAGTTTTTTACGATATGATAAAAACTATATTACATACTGTGTTGTCATATCATAAGTTGATTACGATATGACAACACAGCGATATGACAACACCGTGTTTGGCTAACTTAGTGTTGTCATATCGTAAAAAACTTACGATATGACAACACAGTATGTCATATCGTTTTTTGTCATGTCGGAAAAAAGCTTAATAATTGGCATCGCTGCATACCACACAAATCATTGATGACTCATATGGTAATTTCCATAGAAAGTTTTACTTTTTGTCACGTAACGTGAGCATACAATTAAGTTTGTATTTCAGTACCATGTAATTCATTCTTTCCTTATCTTTTACTTTTTGTAGAGTTACAAACAGTCTATACAAAAACTCAAGTTTTCTTTGAACAAATATCTGACTTTTCTGTTGGAATGCCCATTTTTTATCTTAAAGATTACAAATTGATACGATTAATTCTAATTGATTTACAAATCAAATCAATGTAATTGTCACATTTTACATGATAGCCAACAAAGAATTTATGACACATTTAAACAAGTCCTTTCGAAAGCAGAAAAACAAAATGACAAAAGCGCCCTGCAGCAAAAAAAAAAGCAAATTTTAACCAAAGGTATTTTATGGCATCACATGCATATAAATAATAGTTTGATTGTTTTTCGGAGAAACAATCACATCAAAACAAATCAAAAAATTTGCCAAATACGATTTTTTTAAATAGAAAAGTGAATAAACAACAACCTTAGCTGCTAAAATAACAAAAGCAAATAATAATTTATAAATGACAACAAAATCTACATATCAGAAATTGAAAACTTACGTGACTGGTGGTCGGGCGTTCGGTATTTTTAAAGAATAAATAAAATCCTTTTATATCTAAACTCCAATGAAAAAATATGAAATGGTAATTTTAGAATAAAAAAATAAAATAAAATGTTAAACCTCAACACATGAGACAAAGAACCCACTGAAGGAATACAAATGCCGAATAGTTTTAGCTAAGATTGCTAAAATAGAAATAAAAGAAAATGACACTAGAGAGAAAAAAAAGTATTTTAAGCTAAACAATATTCACACCTAGTTTTAAAATGATTTGATTTCAAAGCATCATCGTGTATTCAATATTTGTATTCATAAAACCAAATTCCATTCAAAATAATATGTCAACTTTAGGTTAACGAATAACACACGCAGCTTGTTTTGTATACACTCAGCGGAAATTGTTAATCAAAATAGAGTTAGGAGTGAAGGAAGGAAGGAATGTATTATATTTTTTATATATTTTTTTTCTCTTACTTCTATAAGGAGCATAGGGCCGCTCCAACTTAGATTTAAACGAGCTACTTCATACTCAATCAGCCGCTTCCCCGTATGTCTTGGTTCCAATCTATGGCTTGTTTTGCAATATCAGTCTGCGTTTAGCGTAGTCTATAGCCGATCCACCTCCATTTGCATATTTGTGATTGTCGTATACCAGTATATGCGATTTATCTTTCTTAAACATTTTATTATAAAGACTTGTAGAGATTGTAAGACATACTATACTGCGTTGAACGTGAATTTCATTTGATGTTTAAGTTAAATATTTTTAGTTTAGTTAATCTTGATATATAATGGGTGATTTTATAAGAACTATCGGAAAGTAAAAAAAAACACATAAAATTCAGAAAAATGCATGAAATATTTATTTGGATCGATAGTTGGGTCGATATAATTTAATGTTTGAAGATTATTTCATGCAAATGTTGGCCGCGGCTGCGCCTCAAATGGTCCATCCGCTTAGTCCAATTTTGGCATACTCTTTCCAACATTTCGGCCGGTATCTCACGAATAATGTTGGCAATGTTGGCTTCCAGTGCGTCAATCGAAGCGGGATTGTCGCTATAGACATTAGCCTTAACATAGCCCCACAAAAAATAGTATAGAGGCGTTAAATCGCACGATCTGGGCGGCCAATTGACTGGTCCCAAGCGTGAAATAAACTGCTCACCGAACTCGCCTCTCAATTGGTCCATTGTTTCGCGTGCTGTGTGGCATGTGGCACCGTCTTGTTGAAACCACATGTCATGCAAGTCAAGCTCTTCCATTTTGGGCAGAAAAAAGTTTGTTATCATCGCACGGTAGCGCTCACCATTCACAGTAACGTTGTGATTCGCATCATCTTTGAAGAAATACGGCCCAATGATGCCGCCAGCCCATAATCCGCACCAAACGGTTGTTTTTTGTGGATGCATTGGTAGCTCTTGCAATGCTTCTGGCTGCTCTTCACTCCAAATACGGCAGTTTTGCTTGTTCACGTATCCATTCAACCAGAAATGAGCCTCGTCGCTGAACACAATTCTTCGATAAAAAAAGTGGATCTTCATCTAACTTTTCAAGAGCCCATTCACCAAAAATTTGGCGTTGTGGTAGGTCGTTTGGCTTCAATTCTTGCACCAGCTGTATCTTATAAGGCTTCACACCCAAATCCTTCCGCAAAATTTTCCACGTAGTGGAGTAACAGAGGCCCAATTGCTGCGAACGGCGCCGAATCGATAATTCACGGTCATCACCAACACTGGCCGATACGGCTGCGATATTTTCTTCAGTTCGCACTCTACGTAAACGTGTTGGTGGTTTAATGTCCAACAATGTAAATTTGGTGCGAAATTTTTTTACAATAGCCCGAATAGAAGCCTCAGTAGGTCGATTAAACTGACCATAAAATGGAAGAAGCGCGCGATGAACTTTCTTAACAGAGCACGCATTTTGGTAATAAAATTCAATAATTTGCAAGCGTTGTTCGTTTGTAAGACGATTCATGATTAAATTATAGACCAAACTGAAGATGTTTGACAGTGACACAAGATACAAAACGTGCGTGAGCTGTCAAAACTAGTGTTGCCAAAAAGATAATAGCAAAAAAATCACTCGTTACATATGAAGTTTCAAACGTCGAGTTCTTGGCGGGCTTTATTTAAGCGGCTGGAGATGTCACCTTTGGTGCTTTCCACGTAACAAAACGATTATACGCCCAGCAGAAATAAATTTGGTACAAGAAAGCAGTAACATTAATTAGAACGTCTTCGGCGATGCGCAAAAGCACACAGTGAATCCCCTCTGCTTTACGAGGATGCAATAACGGAAGCGAGTGAAGAAATTCGCCAGACACACGACGCAGTTGGTCGGCTATTTATGTTTTTTCATGTTTTTTTAACCCGAAGTTTTTTATCCAAGTCACACTATTTTATTGTGCATCTTCTCTGGCTTATGTGGATACAAATATAGATGCGAGTGTTATTTTTATTTCGTAAATACGGCAACAATGGAGAATGAACGGCTAAAACTGAAGGCATGAGAAAAAACGTTCTCAAAATAAAATAGATTATATATGATGAAACAGAACAAGTCTGCAACTTCAGGCAAAAACGCTACAAAAATAAACAGACCCAAAACTAAATCGACGACAGTAGCTTCAAAATTTTCTCATATTATTATTTATTTTGTTTTGTTCTTATATTTCGCATGAAAAATGTATGAAATTTTATTAAAACACGGCAAAATTGTTGAGAGAATAAGTTAGAGGTGGAAAACTATCGATGGCACTATCGATAATATCGATATTAAAAATTTTTTTGTGACTATCGATATTTTTATTCTGCAATCGATTATTATTTGAAAACAATCGATATTTTTGCCGCTATCGATAGTAAATGATCTACTACTATTGTTGTACTAGACATTATTTTCAACGATCATCAGTTAGTTAAATTAGGCTTAAAAATCACTAATCTCACACATTTTTCTTATATTGAAATGTTACAAGGATTTTAGTTTTGTTATTTATTGAGCTACGAAATAATGTTCTGTTTTGTTTAAAAACCTTTTTCATTAGCATTTATACATACATATATTTAGTGCATTCTCTGAGAACAATAAAACTTTGATAGTATCACGATAGTATCGTCGACATATCGATAGTTTTTCTAACTTTTGATAGTTTAGAATCGATATATCGATATGTTTTTTCTAAATATCGAAAATTTTCTATAGTTACACTATCGATAGTTTTCCACCTCTAGAATGAGTGGCTAAAACTGAGAGCATGAGAAAAAACGTTCCATAATAAATGATGAAACAGAAGTAAGTCTGCAACTTCAGGTAAAAACGCTGCCAAATAAACAGGCCCAAAACTAAATCGACGGCAGTAGCTTCAAAATGCTCTCATATTATTGTTTATTTTCTTTTGGTCTTATATTTCGTAAGAAAAATGTATGAAATTTTATTAAAACACGGCAGCATTGTTGAGAGAAGGAGTGGCTAAAACTGAGAGCATGAGGAAAAACGTGATCAAAATAAAATAGATTCTATCCCATGACTGCTTTTTACGGCGTATGATGAATGTCAATTTGTATGGAAAAACTCGTCTAGGTTCAGTTCTGTTTCCTCATTTAGTCTTGAAAATATTTGTAAACCTTATTATGAACGGTTTTTTATTATTAAAAAACATTTTTTAATAAAAAAGATAGAAAAAATAACTAAGACAGGAACATATTTATCGATAACTTTGAAAATATAATATAACTTCTCATTCCTGGCTATCAAAAACAGCTGGCATTTTATCATGGCGGTTGCGACTCATGCAAAAGTAGAAAGTAAACCATCTTTTCGCGTCCGACGCGGCTAAGCGTTTTACTCCGTATGCTATGTAACTTATCACATACAATTATACTCATTCTACTTTTTTTAACATACGCTTATAACGCGTTAAAGCTTGTGACGCGTGTTGAGGACTTTCAGCTTAAGTCTAGTAGTTTTAATTCATCCCGATTATGTTAATCGGGATGAATTGATTATTTCCATAGGTCAACTCAGATTTCTGAGAAAAGTTTTAAGAAGGTGCGAAAAGTCATAACTGTGAGAGCTGGTGCATGATATTTTGGTGGCACAATATATTGGCAAAAATCTAAAAAAATTTTGATATATATTGCATAACCAAGAAATGCGTGCATCGTGTGAGCAACATTATTAAGTGCTATGTTTAGCTTTTCACTGTGAGAAAAGTTGAGCGATATTTTATTGGAAAGTATTGTGCCACTTATTGCATAGTATATGTCAAAACGACAATAATATGTACAATATTGTGTTCAATAACATTGCATTGTCCGCAGGTATATTTTCAGTTTCATATTTTGAGTGTGTAATCTTTTGGTTGAAATACTTAGAGGACAAGATTACAAAGAAAATAAGTTTGACTTTTTTGGATTGTGAAAGGAGAGAAAATAATTTTCTGCATTTAAAATATTAAATCTAATTTGTTTTCTTAAGTGTATATGGTGTCTTGCAACCCTTTTTTCAGTTTTATTTTTTATTCATTTATTTTGGTGCAAATTTTGAATCAATACAACAAATTTCATACTAATCTAGGACTTTATTTAACTATAAAATAACCAATCACTTTTTTTATTATTTTCGTATAAAAACTTTTTTGGTCATCTTCTTTCATAATCTTTATATTATTTTTTGTATCAGTTTTCAGTATATCCTAATTTAATATGTACAAATATACCTTATCAAACACAGATTGCTGTTTACTCCTCGTAACTCATTTTAAAGGTCCGAGGTATTACAGACACAAGCATGTTTTGGCCATACTTAGTTGGCTGATGCATGTATTCAATCATTGAAGAACAAGGTTAAAACCTTTGGTGTTCTTAAACGAATATAAACTGATGTTAATTTTGTTGTGTGCATTTTAAGGGTTATAATTGGTTATCAATAGCACATGGTAACAAAGATTCTATATCAAATCTTTCTATGAAAAAATAAAAATAAATAAATAAATAAAACATACATATATTTGGTTTTACTGTGCTTATTTTGAACTTATTTGCTTTGAAATCCAACGTGGATATTAGGCTAATACCATGTTCAGACATACGCCTTAATTGCGCAATTTAGAAAATTTACGCAAGAAAGGCCTTAATTGAGCTCAATTTACCATACAAGGCTTCAATTAATAAATTGAGCAATTAGTACTTAATTGTTTCATAAATTGAGTATAAGGTTTGTAACGTTATACTCAGAAAGAATCTGATTCTTCAATCATGATTAATATTCCAAGGAAGAAAGGAAAAATTAACATCAATTTAATTGAAATAATGTGTTTTATAGTCGAACTATATGGGTTTTAATCCAAAAAATTTTTTTATTATTCAGGCTTTAGTTCGTTCAATTTAATTTTACAATGAAATTATTTTTATTGAGAAATAATTTTTCAAAGCATGCAATAATTGAATCAGAACAAAACCCGATTTCTTGACTTTTGTAACGGTCGAAATGAACATCAATGTTTTCGGGATCAGACACGACCTCATCGACAGATATCTTTGTACGAAGATAAATATCCAACTTTAAACCAATTCGCATTAAGCTCTTTTTACTTAAGGGTTTTGGTGGTTTAGAAATTTACCATATTTGGTTATTGTCTTAGCCAAACACTGCTTGTCCTTTTTTCCTTACTCACCTAAGTTGAGAAAAGATTGCTTTTTGAAGTCTTAGGGATTAAATGTGTTTGTTTTTCCTTAATATTCTGACAAAATATTTTTCAAAAATACCTACTCAGTCAAAAGTTATACGCAGTTTAAATTAATATTTTGAAAAAAGTCGATTTTGCCCCCTTTTTTCAGAAAAAAGTATGTATACTTGTTTGAAAGGTAATACTATACATAAAGCAGATCACTGAAATTTGTTTTTTTAATTTTCGTTATTGAGTTAGAAAGAGTGTGTCAAAATATACCTATTTTTTTCTCAAATCGCAAAGCTTTAATCAAAAAGGGTATTAACTCATTTTGAGGCCTAATGTAACCTCAAACATTTCTCAAAAAATGATCTGCGATCCGCTAAAAATAAGAAAAGTAGAGTCGAAATACTGAAAATCCCATTTTTCTTAAATTTCTTTGGGAGTTTTGGGGTTCCCCTATATAACTGCAAAATTTAAGAAAAAGTTATACTTATACACAAAACACAAGCGTTCCCCGTTGTTAGTGTATTACGTGCACTTAAACCAAATATTAAGTAGATTGATGATCAAAGCTATTTCAGTACGAGATTTTACTTATACGTCCGTTAATGTTCCACATTTAACGAAAGAAATTTTGCAGTTATATAGGAATCTATGTACTAAGTACCAAGGCAGAAAAATATACTAAGTTTTGCCTCTAAGAACCCCGAAATTTCAGAAAACCCAAAAATGGCATTTTCAGTATTTTCGCCGTATTTTGCTTATTTTTTCGCAGGGCGCAGATAATTTGTTGGGGAACGTTTAACCCTAATCATACTGACATAAAAACTTACAAATCTTACTAACATCTTACTAAGACACATATAAAAAAACTTACGGAACAATTTTTAAACTTTTTTTATTTTTTATTCATTACATTCTTTACATAAAATAACTTTCATAGCATGTTCATTGCAGACATTACTATTACATTTTTGGCAGCATTGCTTAATAATACGGCTTATTTTGGGATTGCATAAATAGCACCTCTTGCGTTTATTTGTTGCACTCTGGGTATTAGTAGGTGCAATTCCTTCTTGAAGGACTTCTTCCATTAGTTGAACGATAGGTCGTTGCAATTTATTTTTCGGTCTTTGGCGTATTTGGGGTGTAACAAGCCTTTCAGCGACTTCTCGTAAAAAGATTTTTCGAGCTTTCTTTGCTTGCGTTGCTTTCCACGAAGGATGCAAGTTTTTCCAAACTACGTACGCAGCGATTTCGCAAACGTCAACTAAATTGCAAAAAAATTCAAATGGCCATCTGTTAGATTTTCTGCGGCAAGTAAAACTATGTGTAAGTTGATCCAGAGTGTCAACTGCTCCTTTAGTGTGATTATAATGCAGGTTTTTCTCTGATTTGTTTTTATTTTGTAAGTCGCAGTGAGCGGTGTAATGCATTGATCAGAGTAAAAGAACTGCTCTATTTTGTTTTGGGACGTAGGACACTAAAGTCATGTTTTCAGTAAAACCAAACAAATTACTTTCCACGTCTCTTCTTCTATTTGGTAAAAATGATGAAGGAACACAACGTTTGTTCTTTTTGAGAGTGCCCGTTAGTGTTAAGCCTTTAGCCAATAAATTTTGCGCTAGTTCAATACTCGTGAAATAATTATCACACGTTATATTTCTGCCTGTATTTTCATAATTCTGCACTAACTCTTCTACTACTTTCTGACCCAAGCCATAGCCCCTCTGATTATTTACTTTGCCTAAATAGGTTTTTGCATTCAATGGATAGCTTGTTTTACTGTCACAGAGCCACCAAATTTTGAGTCCATACTTATCTGGTATACTAGGCATATATTGCCGAAAAGAACACCTTCCACGAAAAGGAACAAGCTGCTCATCGACCGTTATGTTATCACCAGGACAGTAAAATTTTTTTAAGTTTTTGTTTATAATTTCAAATAAATCCCTAATGGGTGCAAGTTTGTCTTTTTGTTGTCGAATGGTCCTAGTGCTTTTGTCATCAAAGCGCAAATGTTTTGAAATTTTCATAAAACGATCTCGGCTCATGGTTGTGCGGAAAATTGGGCAGCCGTATCGCGAACACCAAAACTCAGAAATCTCCGCATTTCCATCTTTTTTTGTCCCTGCTAAAATCAGTAGTCCAATAAATGCCCTTATTTCTATTTCATTTGTTGGCTGCCAGTCGATTTGATTTGTAGTTACTGCATACAAATTAGTAAATTTCACAAGTGCGTAAAAAATTTCATTATTCAAATACAGCTCAATTGACGCTAAAGGGTCTACAACTTGTTTGCCTGGTGGAATTTTAACTTTGTTCAATGGGCACCGAAAAATATTACGAGCAGGAAAACGCCTTTGAGTTTTTGGAGTCGAAGACCATTGAGTTCCATCCTTACCAATATAAATTTCACTAGGATCCTCAACTGCAACTTCTTCGGTATCGAAAACAGTATCAGACATCTCTGAAGCATCATCTTGACAGTTTTCACTAATCTCACTCTCTTCTCCATCAGATGGTATAAAAATATCCTCGTCTTCAACATCACTGGTCATTTGCTCATCAACTTCTTCCGCGGCTAGCCTAATTTCTTCTTCCGTTAGTCGCTTTGGCATATTTTTGATAAGAAGTATTTTCACGTCGATACTGTGCCAAAATTTTTTGCAACTGCCTATTTTATTCAAAGGGGAATCCCAGAGTTAAAAATATAACAAATGCTTATGACATTATATACAAAAGCTTGTTATTGTAATGCAAAAATCTATATAAAAGATAGTTGCTATGTCAAAAATGTTACGAAATATGTTGATAGACAGTAAACGATAGACATCCAAAAATATGTAAACAAAAGCATTCATATTTGCATGTATGTGTCTCTGAGACACATGTCAGTATTTACTGCTACATTTTTATGTTTTGGCATATAAAAGATGTAAGAAGGCAATACTTAAAATTTTTTTTTATTAAATTATACAAAACATATGTCAAAAAAAAGTCATGAAGTTTGGTTGCGAATGTTATATATTTCTGTAGTTAAATTGAATGGAACATCCAAATGTGTCTCACAGACACATGTTAGTAAGATTAGGGTTAAGGATACAAAATAAGCTAATAATCTTTTTGATTACAGCTTTGCGATTTGAGAAAGCGCGCCTAAAACTGATATTTGCAATAAAAATAGGTTTATTTTTAAACGATCTGGCTAATTCAATAACAAAAATTTAGAAAAAAAATTCCAGTGATCTGCTTTATATTATTACCTTTCAAATAGATATAAATATATTATAATATATTATAATTACGAAATAATTAAACCGATTTTTTAAAAATTTTAATTAAAACTGCGTATAACTTTGGACCGATTAGCTATTCTTGAACAAGATGTTGTCAGAATATTAATAATTTTCTTAGTAGTCAACGAAAAAAAGTTTTTGCAAATCAGGTAAGATTTGACTTCCCCATTAGCAAAACTGTGGACCGAGGTGGGTAAAAAAGTTAAAGTTAAAATTTTTTAGTCGAATATCTCCTATACTGTAAGCGGAAACCCATAAATGTAGTAGACTTTTTTTACAGCTTGGCATAGCAGGCCAGTCTTAAAATACCCCTTTTTTTAAATCCAACTTTTTGTAATATCAAAGTGCGCAAAAGTTCGATCGATATTGAAATGTTTGCTATGGCAAACAAGTTCTTAATATGTGTACTACTTATATTTTTGCGACCCTTTGCGTTCGAGCTATCGGCAATTAAACCAAAACTGTATGTAAGCTTTGCGTTTTAACAAGTGATAATTACATCAGCACACAAAACAAAAAAAGTTGGTGTACATTTCACCAGACCCACCATCCTACATGGATTTCTACCCAATGAATCCGAATTTGAGGTCCATTTGATTAGCGCACCCTCAAAATTTCGAGTAAATGACGAAAAGTGTAGTTTTTTTTTGGGTGCTCCAGCCAAACAGACCTCAGACTCGGAATCAGCGCGTCAAGAACATTGATATTACTTCACCACTAAATACAAATTTGAAAAATAAATAAATGACAGCATCAAATCTATTTATTATTGAAAAATTTTTGCCGTACATCTTTTATGCTAAAAATTTTTTAAATTCTAACTTTTGTTATACTACACTTAAAGATCTGTTACGAAATCTAACAAATTTATAAATATAATAATCCGCCATTTTGAATTTAAAAAATCATATCTTAGTATTCTTATACCACGCTTTAAATCTTATCAACCTTACTGTTGGTTATTATAGAATTTTATTCAAAATTTCTTATCGCCATCTTCAATTGGTAAATTTGAATGTCATAATCTTTATGTTAGTTAAATGTAAGATTATATCGGACGAATAAACAGTTTTTCATTATTACAACTTTAATGTAATCTAAAAGTGAACGATAAGTTAATGGTAAGTTCATCCTTGATGTAACTTTTATCGGGTGGTTTACATTTTCCTGAGCTGCCATACATTCTAATAATAGTCGGTAAATGCTCTGCTATAGCCATACTTTTTATTTACAGGGAAGTTGTAATAATAAAAAATATGTAAGGATCAGTTTATCACTCACTTTTGCTAAAGGTGCCCTTAGCCAACGTCTGCTTTACTGGCAAGTTGTAATAACGGTATCAATGGTATCAAAAGTATGAATATTATAGCCTCCATATTAAATTCACCATTTTAAATTCCATATATCTGTTTGTAAAATATCTATCACGGCCTTCCATAGTTTCCTTTGCCTTCTTTAAAAATTTAAAAATATGATTTTTAAGCATTTTGACCGCCATATTGGATCTGCCAAATTGGATTTGTAGATTTTATTATCGGATTCGTAGTCCGCCACTCCTACCTACATATGGATGATCTCTAACCTCTGTCGCCCTTAGTCTTAAAATAATTAGAAAACTATGATGTTCCTTTGAAAAAGTATCAATATTACAGCCACCATATTGATTTCACCATTTTGAATATCATTCATTTGTTTGAATAATATCTGTCACGAATCCCCAGAGTTTCTTTTGGCTTTTTTTTAAATTGAAAAGTTGCTTATTTTTAATTCCACCGCCATATTGGATCCGCCATCTTAAATATTAAAATTTAAATTTCAGAATTGAAATCAGTGGTGCCCAAAACACGCAATGCAATATTTTACAAAACCAGTAAACCAATGCTCTATTTATGGCCAAAATTCTGGGTTCCTTGCCCATCGTGCATAGGTTCAAATTTTTCAAGATGTTGGCTGAATAGTTAGTGCATTTGACTACAAACCCTGAGGTCTGAGTTCAAGAGTAGTTTCAGGCAAGCCAACAACATCATGCATTTTTCTGATGTGCATTGGTGTGCTATTGTGTTGGTTGTTGTTGGACTGTTAAAGTGATGAAGGCATAGCGCTGATCACTTTGGCAGTAACGGCAGCTATCAATACTAACATATCCTAATGCACTTCGGATTGTAGCAGATCCGTCGGCGAAGTAAAAGTAACTAATAAAATGGCTACACAGCTTAAACAAATTAATGCCTCTAAATGACACCAGAGGCACTTACTTCACCACCTGTTCTCTCTACACTATCCCTTTCCCATAGTATGTAACACATTAAATTATTAATTAGCAGGCAGTAATTTCCGGATTGTGTTACTTTTCTTTATAATTGTGGCTCCACCCCCTTTTAAAATATAAAGTTTAGACTCCAAACTTAAGCTCAGTAGCACTTCTTTTCATGCCCTATGAAATTTTATAAGAATCGGACTGCGTAATTAGAAACTGCAGATTTATTTAAATTTTTTTTCAAAATCCCCCACTTTGTGTCGGTTGTGTTCACTCATCCTAATATATGAGTGGTCCATGACTCTCAATTTTCATGTGATCCACCAGATCTCCGGTTATTATAATGGAGATCCCTGTTAACCAAAGTGATTTCCTGTGGTCCTTCTACATATAATAAACAATATATAAAATGGTTTCTTTAATTATCGCAATGCGTTTAGTCGTTAAAGATGATCAACGTAAGTGATTTATGAAAAAATTATTTGTTCAAAAACCAGGCGTATTTAAAATCCATCAATGTTTGCACGCATTTGACATTGGTACCCAAATTTTTCATCAAGAAAAAAGTCGCCCTAAGTTTTTATTCTTGCTTTATTCTATTATATTTTTAATGCTTTCTTTTAACAAGCAAACTTTTAAAAAGCAACAACATTACAAGCCTTAAAAAATATAAGAACCCTGTAGGCCAGTGTAATCTAATCAAATAACCCACCGTAGCCACAGTGTAACAAGTGTTGCTACTGTTTTTTTTTTAATCTAAAAAGGGTTGAAAATTTAAATCAATTTTCTTGCCTTTTTTTCAATCATTATGTGGTCAATAGAAAATGCATGATGGTGTGGTGTTGGGGGATGAGAGGTTGGTATTTGTTTATTTTAGCTTCATGTGGCCTCTTACGTTTCTCATTTTTCAACCAACATTGAAATTTTATGCCCTAATCCTTAAAATTGTTAAAACGTGCGTGTCAAATTTTATTTTCTGCCCGTATTGGACGATTTGTTGTTGCTGTTGCAAGGTATGCTGTAACCCCTTTTTAACTATTCGTTTTTATACTAAATAGACATGGTCATACAAATAAAACTGCATGTTATATTAACCATTTGAAAGACATAAAAATATTTTAGAATTTTATTTAATGTTCAGCTTTTTTTACAGGAATCAATAAAAATGTTTTAAACGATTTTGACACCCATCGGAAATAGTTTTTAGTGAAATATCAATTTCATAAATAAGATTTAAAAATAAAAAATAACACAATAAAAAATGGGAATGAGCAATATAAAATTTTTAGATGGCAGTACTAGTTAGGAAGTGGCAGCATATTGCTGTAACAATGATGAATGATGGCGAAAGCAATAAGTTGGCAAATTTTTTGGATTTTTATAGTTTTTAAATTTTAAATTTTTCAAAGGAGATATATTAGCAAAAGCAATTATAAAACAGATATCAAAATTCCACAATATTATGTGTTGCAGATTTTAACCAGCGGCAAAGTTTTCTAAATAAAAATAGTTTAAGTTTAAGCCAGAATTAAAATTTAAGACCGCAACAAATCGTAAATGTAAAAATAAGGCCAAGAAGGTCCAATCCAAAAATTGCGGTCATAAAAAGTACTGAGATAAGAAGAAGAGCAATTACTTGATAGTGTAGTGAACATATCTAATTTACCTATTTGTTAATTTTTTTATATAATTATAAATATTTAATTACTTTTATAATTCAGATTTTTTTCATTCCAATTTTTTCTTTTGAGTCAAAACATTCGTTTATGATAAATATCCTTATTTTAAAAAATTATAAATTTTATTAAAATTTATTTAAAAAGAAAGATAAGGAAGCCACAAATTGGTGACCCCGTAAAAGAACAAATAAAATGGCTTTCATCCATTCACCGTTGCAAAGAACAGGAGATTTGCTCAATCAAGAACCAATAAACCCAATTTCATCGGAATCTGCAACAACACAAGAAGTTACAATTGTTCCTAATGAAAGGAATAATGGATCATCAAATATTCAAATTGATGCAACTTCAGCAATCAAGTTTCCTCCTTTCTGGCAAAAGAATCCAAAAGTATGGTTTTTTCAAGTTGAAACTATATTCAGCTTAGAACGAATTACAGCCGATGATACTAAATTCCGTTATTTAGTGGCAAATATCGATCCAGGTACACTTGATCTTGTGAGCGATTTACTGTATAATGGTCAATACGGAAATAGGTATGAAGTGCTTAAATTAAGAGTTATCAATTTATTTTCTGAATCTGATGAACGTAAACTCAAACGACTTTTGAGTGGTCAAGTTCTAGGAGATCAAAAACCTTCACAATTCTTCAAATCGATTTTCTAAAGTGCATATCGACGTTGTTGGTCCTTTACCACCTTCAGAAGGATACAGATATATTTTTACGATATTGATCGCTTTTCGAAATGGCCCGAAGCTATTCCACTACATGAAAGTATATCTGAAGCCATATGCCGATCTTTTTATGAGTGCTGGATTGCAAGATACGGATTTCCTAATAAAGTTATTCGTGACAGAGGACGACAATTTACTTCAAAACATTTTAACGACTTTTTCAAATTTATCGGAGCAAGATGTCAACATACAACATCCTTTCATCCTCAAGCCAATGGCATGATTGAACGTTTTCACAACACTCTTAAAAGTGCCCTCGCTTGTCTAAATAATATTCAATGGACAATAGCGTTGCCATCAGTTTTACTTGGTATTAGAGCTGCATTTAAGGAAGACATTAAATCTTCAGCTGCAGAAATGCTATATGGTAAATCAATACATCGTCCTGGTGAATTTTTCAGCAATCATCTCAAAATGAAAACCATAATGACTTCATGTATAGCTTGAAAAAAATTGTTGGAAACTTTCAACCTCAACAAGCTACGAACCATAATATACAAAAACCTTTTATAAATAAGGATTTATTTGCTTCCGATTATGTTTGGGTAAGAAATGATGCAACTCATCCACCACTTTCATTTAAATATAAAGTAATTGATCGAAAAGGGAAGTATTTTAAAATTCTTTTGGACAATAGGGAAGATACTGTTACCATAGATCGTTTAAAGCCAGCTTATATTGAAAATGGAAATATCAACAACATTGAGATTATCCTCGCACAACCTACACCCAAGAAATCTATTAGAAAAGTATCGCTATCGCTGGAAGGAGAGTAGTGTAGTGAACATATCTAATTTACCTACTTGTTAATTTTTTTATATAATTATAAATTTTTAATTACTTTTATAATTCAGATTTTTTTCATTCCAATTTTTTCTTTTGAGTCAAAACATTATTTTATAATAAATATCCTTATTTTAAAATATTATAAATTTTATTAAAATTTATTTAAAAAGAAAGATAAGGAAGCCACAAACAATAGGTACAATACCATCTCATTTCTATGCAACCTGCTAGCTAGGCAATATATTTCCCATAACTCTTTCCCATATTAGAAAGGTAAAAAATATTGCCAAGCTAGCAGTTTACCTTTACGTAATGGCTACCCGAAATTGTAATGTCGCTTCCGAGGACCACAGACTGTTGGCGAATATAAATTTTAGATTTATACGAATAAGATGCTTTCAATATATTTGCTATTAAAAATCCACACAGAAATTATATTTTTTATTAGTTCTAAAGGTAGAAAGAAGTAAACAACACGCGTTGCGCACGTAATAAGTCACACACTTCTGTCAAAAAAGTTGAAGTAGTCTGTTAACATACATATGTACCTAGCTATTCACATATTACGTAACGCTATTTGCTATTTGTAGTTATACATGTATTTGATAAATGAGTAGTCCTCTTTCAAATACCGCTATGTTAATATATCGAAATTTGTAGAAAATCGATTAAAACTTCAAACAACAAATAAATTGGCGGCTTTTAGCGAATTTTTATTTTTTTTTCAACTTAGCGGTGTTTGCAAGTGGACTACTCAAATATACTTGGGTTTATAATATTTATTTAATATTTGGATGTGTCTGAAGCTAGAAGGCCTAACTCCACTTTTCGAAAATTTCTAAATTTTGTCAAATTACTATCTAATTAGTCCTTGCAAATAATTTGGTTCTTCTATTTAATCTTTGAAAATTATTTTGTTCTTCTAATTATTTAAATATTTTCCATTAAAAAATATGAAAAATCGGTATACGTTTTGATTCTTATTTGAATTTTTTTCACATGTTTTTAGAAATTTGTTAAAATTAGCCAACCCACCTCTTTCGCAGAAATCCCCTACCTACTCATTTTGTCTGTTAAATATCATAAAAATGTATGGTAACAATAAAAATTAACAAAAATAATTAAAATCAATTTTTCAAACATCACTAGTTTACTCTACTTTTTATTTTGTGGAGTTAGGCCTTTTAGCTTCTGACACATCCATTTAACGACAAATGGTAACAGAATTTATACCATACACATTTCTATATATTGCTCTAGTTAAATAAAATTAGAGTATTTTATTATTGAGGAAAAATGTAGTAATAAGAACGGAAGGATATCTTTGAATGGGCGTGGCACTGTCCACTTTTCTTGTCATAATATTTAATGTTCACCGCAGCTGAATGTATTTGCCAAGTTTCATAAGATTCGGTTAAGTAGAAGTTGTTTAAAAAGAAGATTTGCTTTGAATGGGCGTGGCACTGCCCACTGGTTTAGTCATTATATTGTGTTGTCACAGGAAGAGAGTGTTTCTACAAAGTTTCATAAAGAGCAATAAAGAACTTCGCCCTAGAATATTTTTGGCCAAAGAAAGTGGTCGTCTAAGCCACTGTAGAATGGTAAAAACCAATGATATCAAATGAAAATTGTTTCCCCTCGCACCCTACGCATAGTCCCAGGGAATTTTTGCTTTTTGCGACTGTTTGTTTTCATAAATCGTCACTTCCCTCGTATTTAAACAAAATAAAATTAACGTAGATCAAATTCACCTAAAAATATATAAAAAATTTGAGTTGCTTAAGTAAAATTCAACCATAAAACCATAAATAATAGATAAAAAACTATTTATTTAACATCAATGTATATAAAAATCAAATCATACCGAATTGTAACTATAATAAAAATTTATGTTACACAAGAAGATCAGCCACAATATTTCTCTGACGCCAATTCAATCGATTTAGATGTTTTTTTGAATAGTTTTGATCTTTCAAAGCCATAAACTCATAAATTTAAAGAAAATATGCATAAAAGAGTACAAGGGATGCTGATATGATGACCACGGTTGCTTTTATGCAACAGGAAAATTAAATCGAACCATTAAAATAAATACTTGGATTGATTTATGGATTTATTGCTGCAAATTACAGTGTAATTTCGTTTAACCTTAAATCATGGAGATTTAAAATAAAAAACTAACACTAAATTTAGAAATTTAGAATCAAATAAAATGCTACATTTTTTATATATTTCTTTCTGGTTATTCTTTGAAATGATTAATAGAATGTTAAATATTTTTGATTGTATTTTCTTTTCTGTTAATTTAATATAAAAGAAATGGTAATGTGTCAGAAATGTCGTTATTTTTTTTTTACTTTTCTTTACTGCAGACATTATAAATTATGACCCAAATAAGTATATTTAAAAATGATTTTAATTATGCAAGCGAATTTAATTACAAAAAACCTCCCACCAACTTCCTTCGCCTTTTAAGAAAATTCATAATTAATTTTTTTGTTGGTACGAGTACCACCAAAATCTTCAGCCACAAATAACAAACAGTGTTGCCAAGACAATAAAGCAAGTATGTGTATTAAAATAGCTCAAAATAATTAAATACAACTGAAACCGCTGGCATCAAAATACATCAAGGGAGAGGGCGACAAATTAAAACTAAGTGACTGTCGACAGCACACAGCTTTTATACTACCTTGCCATAAAATACATTTTAATCAATATATATGTATGTACTTGTATATTATGAAACAATTCCAAATAAAAATAAAAATATTTTCAAAATTATTTCTTTTTCAAAAATAAAAAGAAAAATAAATTTAGATGGCATTATTTTTTTCGTGGTCAATTCATATACACTTGGTACTGAGCATCAGTGCCTATAAATTACTTTTTTTGAATTGACTCTGTATCTCGAGATTTTCCGTTATATAGAACAAAGAGGATGCTGCATCTCATAATTTGCAGTTACTCGAGAACTAGTTCTTCGATTAAATAAAAAAAACTCAGAAGGATCGGAAACAAAATAACCTTTAAATTACTACCTTATTAGTTTTTTAACAGTTTAGAGTTGCGGAGATATTCAGAAAGTTTTATCAAAAAATAAATTTTTAAAAAAATTTTGAAATACTTTTTTTTAAAAGACTCATTAAAACTTTAAGTTGAAGAAAATTTTAAATTTTATTGTTAATTCTGATAACTTCATATGTTGTAAATAAAATGTGCCAAAATTTATTAAAATCATTTCATAAGTTCTGAATTTGTTCAAAATATAGTAGTAGCACATATTTTACAGATTTGTTTTTAATTTTTATTTATTTTAAACTGACTTACAAAAATTAAACAAAAGCTGTTAAGAAAATCATTTTGTACGGGATTTTCTATTATATATTAGTTAGGTGCTACCATTGTATTTTGAATAAGTTCAGAACTTATGAAATGATTTTAATAAATGTTAGCTCATTTTATTTGTGAGATATGAAGCTATCAGAATTAAGAATAAAATTTAAAATATTCCTTAGTTTAAAATTTTAATTAGTCTTTTAAAATTTTTAAAAACTTTTTTTTTTAAATTAATTTTTTTGATAAGACTTTTTGAATATCTCCGAAACTATAAGACTTTTTAATAGTTAATAAGGAAGTAATTTAAATGCTATTTTTTCCGATCCTTCTGTTTTTTTTAACTTAATCGAAGAACTAGTTTTTTTATAACGGAAAATCTCGAGATATAGTCAATTGAAAAAAAAGTCATTTATAGGTATTGGAGCCATAGTTGGAAATTTAGCGCCATTGGCGCTAGTTTCAACGCTTATTGATGTAGCAAAAGTCGCATGATTTTTCTATAGCGTTTTTTCTATTTGTGTTTTTTGTCAAAAATTTTTGCACATATAGTTGTTAAAACCGTCTTATTTTGACTTTGAAATAAAAATTAATAAAATATTTTTATCTTAAAAAGATGTATGTATCTAAATCTATTGCTTGCAGTATTTTGGTTCAAAATCTACCAATTTTCACAAACAGATTTGGCTATAATTATCCGTATCAGGATATTCCACTTGTATACCTGAAATACTGAATGCTTTTTAGCTCAATTTTCGTTACTATCAACTTTTTATTGAATTGCCAATGATTATTTGATAAAAATTTTTTTCATAAGCTCTATTTTATACGGCTGTTATTCTCGAATATAGTTTTACTTTAAGTATTGTCTGTAAAAAGATCAAATTTGTGACATGGAATGAAGTAAGCAAACTGTAGCAACAATCTACTTTCAGCCTTTTGTCGATTCTTATGCAGAAAACTATGATTTATGTGATTCCCTACAGCGTTATTTCAAAATGTAACTCAATAACAGCTTGAAATATTGAAAACATGTAGTGCGAAGTTTCTAACATGCATTTTCTGTTCTGTAAACGAAATAAATATCTATGTTTTTTAGAGTTTTTTTTTCATATGTTATAATCTAGTGCTTTTTAAGTGGGTGGGCAGCACTATTTTGCTATGAACAGTTTACAACACTGATTGGAGTTCTGTATCTTATGTGCGCAAATTGACCAAGAAATCACGGGCCTTAGAAATTTAAACAAATTTGGTCATCGGTCCGAAATGTTAAAAGTTATGTCAATTTTCAATAATTAGTCGTTCCAAAATATGACCTACCTTATACATTCTTCGAAAATATAAAAATCCACAGTGCAGAAGAAGCAAATCAAAAATATCTAAACGGATAATGTTCTCTCTATCGCAGCTGTTAACTTTTTTGCCGTCCTAAAATTTATAGATAAATTATATTTCAGAATTTTGTTAACGTAACGCTCAGTGCATTTTCTTATAAATTCAATATTTTTTCAGAGCACACACTATATTTTGAATTTAAATCAATTCAGATGTATAATCTCCGATTGGTTGTAACATAAACTCCTTAATTACCCAACAAAAATTTACTTACTAGAAAACGTACTTATATTTGCTCTTGATATCCAAAAACGAATGCATTATACTTTGGAGGTATACATCCAAAAAAATAAGTAATATTCCTTTTACTTGAAAAATTCCTAGATAAGCAAGTTTTTTAATGTCCACCTGGAAAATAATGAATTGTACATATATACATACATGCCTACATCGTCTTAAACAGTCGCGGATCTGTTTCAAGCTTTTTCCATTAATGCAGCACTTACATACATATACCATATTTACACTATGCAACTTTGTTGCATGCAATTTTCATTTTAAGTGAGAGTGTTGAAATAGAAATGTACACATTTTGTATTTCTTCTCTGTCTTTCTCACTGAAAAATGAGAGTTGCATGCAACAAAGTTGCATAGTGTAAATGTGGTATTACATGCATACACAATACAAAGAGATTGCTGTATTCCGAAAGTGGAATGTTCGCTTGCTCTTCTTCGGGATCCGCGACAAGCAGTAAGACTTCCATTAATGCGTGATGATTGATTTTATTTAAAAAAACAATTTTTTTTTTTTGAAAATTTGCTAGTACATAAATTTTATTTTAATTTATGTTTGTCATGTTTGAAGTGGCTTGCTTTTACAATTTTTAATTTGGAAATAGAACTTAAATGTGAATAAAGCTACAAAATAATGAGTGTAGGAAGTTGTTCAAATACGGATTGTATGTTAAGTTTTTGCTGGGTATGCACCAAACATTTTCAATTATATTAAAAAAAAAATTTATAGCACTCAATTAGAGTTTTTCTTTTCCCAGTCTTTTTCATTTCCCGGGAAATCGGGAATAAGTTTGAAATTTCCCGAGATCCCGAGAAGCCCGCTCAGAATAAATTATTACAATATAAGTACAATTTAGGGTGATTTTTTGTACTTTACTAGATCGATTTTATTAAGAAAAAATATATATTAAAATAACAAATATAACAGTGTGGCTGCTCCGGTAGACTAGTAGGTAGCGTGCTAGCCTATCAGCTTAAGACTGGTCTGTTTCGCTACATCGAGTGAAGGCCTATGCTACTATTTTCCTATAAATTAAGTTATGATATAATTTGAATTTTATTTGTAATATTTATATTTAAATATAAAAGACGCCAGAAGCAAATATTGTACCTATTAAAGTACAACAAAACTTGCGGAATATATTTCTGGTGAGCTCATAATTGTGGGTGGAATATCTTGTGATACTCTTTCTAATACCTTTTTATGAATTTCTTTCCAGAACTTCTTAATATTGTCAGCATTTTACCTCCCGGCCTTCTTTTTTTTTAAGTCAATAATTGGTGATTGGTCGCGTTCTTAAGACGTAGCTGTTAAGCTCAACTATTGTAAAACTGATGCCAACTGTACCGCCCAACAGTTACGTCTTAGAAACGGCTTGATGGATACACTGCAATATGAACAGCTGATAAATGTATACAATTAAAAACAGGCACAAAAGACATAGTTGAAGTTTTGAGTGCATTTTGGTTCCATAATATATTCTATAAACATGGTTTCCAATGCGATAGTCAGCACCAAAGGAATTGTCCATTTTCATTTTATTTTAAAAATTTCACGACAAATCAAAAAACACTGCAATAAAATAAGAAGGCTGCGCCGATAATTTTTTAATTCAACGACGCTAAGCCGCCACCGTGTTAAAAATTTTTTTCAACATTATAGTATATTAAATACTATGTAATATAGTAAGTAAACAACACAATTATATTCCTTTATATGTTTACTTTATCAATGTAATGCAAAATTTGTTAAACTAGTTTGCAGCGGCCAGATAATAAAGCGGCGTTGTATTAGAATATAAACGGCATAACTTTTTTGATCAGTTGTGCATGTTAAGCACAACATGTTGACCATAAGTAGCGAAAAAATTTTATGATGGAAAAAATGGCAGCAAATACACAACTGTTGTGTGTAGCGGAACTACTCAACTGTGCGTTTCTATGGCAAACACACAACAGTTGCACAACTGTTACGTCTTATGAACGCAACCATTGTCTCGATCGCTTTGAAATTTATCGTTTAAAATTGATAAATTAAAGTCTCGCAATACTGTTTGTTATTTTAACTATTTTAAGGATAGATCAAATAATATATATATTTCGGCAGATAGTCGTTGTATTTCAAAGCATAGCCACAACAAATTTTTTAAGAAATACTCCTTAACTTGACCAGTTGGTCATAAAAATTTAAATTAATTTTGAATTGAACTCAATGTTAAATTTGTTAGCTTCCCTAATACTACTTTTTGTATCACATAAAATTTCACCAAAATTTTATCTTGTAAACTATCACTTTCGTGTAATACATGGATTTTATCACCAAACTGGGATAATAAAGCTGTTTGGCATACACAACTATAGAAATTTTTAAAGCATTTGTCTATTAATTATAGATTTTATTAAAAATGTCAAGATTATTAATGGAATTTTATTCGTAAATTAAGGCAAAAAAATTACCGGGAATTTTCACACTAATTTCCCGCGATTTTGGGCTTGAAAATTAATCGGAGTTCCTGAAAATTCCTATCCCGGGAAATCCCGTGAAAAACTCAACACTCAATACATTTTTTTATACAAACTGGTTTGGTGCGGGAATTTTTTTGACAACAGCGTAAAAGTAAGATGGCGTTTCTTCACATTCTTTATGACCATTTTGGCTAGGGCATGTAAAATTTGATATTTGCAAAAATAGCAAAAAAGTTATCGCCCTAATGTACATATGTATGTCTAGATAGATAAGTCAGAAAAAAAATAAAAAGCTTATATAAAATTCTCGAGAATACATAAAAAGTAAAAATCATTCATAACTGTTATTTAAAGACCTAAAAATAAAAATCATATATAAAGAGCTCAAAGGACTTAAAAAATGAAAACCTTTCATAACTGTTATTTAAAGACCTAAAAACTAAAAATCTTTCATAACTGTTATAAGAAGGAAGGAAAATTTTTTTTCTAATTTTTAATTGTTATTCAGAGAGCACTGTTTTAAAAATCAATATCATTTAAAAAAGCCCTAAGTCACAAAAAATTATAAACCTTTTTGATTGATTATGATGCACCGTATCAAAATAAATGTTATTACGAAATAAGCGAATGTTCGAAGAAATTTCAAATAAGGTCTTCGATATATCTTCGCGAATCTAAAAAAGTTTTATGTTCGCTAAAGCGAACTTCTCTCGATAATTTTTCGAATGTGTGACGATAGCCTAGTGGATGTGCGTTAGTCTGTCAGCCAAGAGGTACCATGTTCGAATATGTCTGACTGCATTGTAAGTTTAAAGAATTAAAAGAACACATATGTACATATGTGCAATAATTGAACACAAAAAAATTTACCACGATAGCCTAGTGACTGTGTGTTAGTCTATTAGCCTGGAGGTAGCGCGTTCAAATCTGATTGACTGCAGCGTAAGTTAAAGAACTAAAAAATAAATAAATGAATATATAATAATAATCTTAAAAAATTGCGTTTGCTCCTGCCTTTTTGCGATATCGAAATTTGTTCAATTTTGGCTCACTTTTGATATTGCTAACATAGCGTCTTCACGAGCCATTGATCTATCTTGACAAAAGTCAAAGTCGATATGATATTTTTATGTATGAAGTTTGACAAATGTTAGAACAAAATTATAGTGAAGTCGGGGTGTAACGAACCTTCGAAATCGAATGTTTTTTTAAACAAAACTGAGCGACAGGTAAACTTTTTTCGATTCATTTTTGTCATAACGAAAGTCTTGGTCAAGTGAGTACTCAGTTTAATTATTGTAATTGTATTAACAACATACAATAAATAAATGTCTATCCGTCTTTCTGTCTATCACAGGCTGTTTTCTCGGAAACCGTAAGAGCTACGGACCTGAAATTTTTAATGAATATATAGAACTTTGGCCGTTACAACAACAAATATATGACAGTTATAAATTAAAGGGTGCTCTAAAGCGCGCAACGAAAAATGTTGAAATACTATGTAATGTAATATGCAGACACTTATATATAGACCACGCTTGGGGAGTAATGATTACATTTTCACTTAAATTACATACAAGTAATTTGTAATTGCCTTGGTGCAATTACAAATTACTTGTAATTGTAATTGGACTACTACCAAATACAATTACTTTTGATTGTAATTGCTTTAGCACCAATTACAACTATAAATAATTGTAATTGTAGGAAGCCTATTACAAATTACTTGTAATTGTTAATGCAATCATACCAATTGAAATTACAAGTAATTTGTGTTGGCATGATTGCAATTACAATTACAAGGAAAATTTAATTTAATTACAACATAATCAATTATATTTTCAAATTTTTGGAAGACTTTTATATAGCCAAAATGACGGAAAATTTCTGCAGATTGTGAGAATAAGAAACAATCCCTTAAATTTTTTATACTCACAAGCTTGACGAGCAGCAAAAAAATGGCAAAACACCACTTTTACTCTCAAAATACGCAAATTGCAAACAAGCCGTAAAATATATTAAACATCGCTAAAATTATAAGGAATGCCAAAATCTCAGAAAAAAATGGCGAAAACTATGAAAATTCGCAAAAACTTAACATTAAAAACATAGAAAAGTCTGAGAGTGATTAAAAATTGGCAAAACTGTTATAAATACAAGAACTTTCTAAAAAAAACACTTTTTTCGCGAAAATTCGCGAAAAACGGCAAAATTGCAAACAAGCCTTAAAATTGCTTAAAAATAGCTAAAATTGTAAGGAATGCAAAAAGCTCGGAAAAAATTGTAAGGAATGCAAAGAGCTCGGAAAAAGATATCAATGTCTGATATTGATTAAAAAATTTTTCATTGTTGCGATGTAAGTAATTTTTCTACTTTTTATCCTCTTTTAGACCTCTAGATATATCCAGTTAATTTTAGAGATATTAAAAAGAAATAAATAATAGATTTTATTTGTAATAAAATACATTTATAGTAATTTTTATTGTTAAAGTAATTATTACCCCTTTATGAGCAATTACTATTACTTTTGCCCAAATACATGTAATTGTGGTTGATAATCTTCAATAACAATTAAAATAATTTGTAATTGCTATATATCAACTACCCATTACATGTAATTGTAATTGTTCATGCCTCAATTACAATTACATGTAATTGTAATTGCTCTTCAGGCAATTACACATTACAAGTAATTGTGATTGTAGTGTACCAATTACAAATTACATGTAATGTGTATTTGAACATGTAATTAATTACAAAATGTAATCATTACCCCCCAAGCCTGATATAGACACTTTAAATTTTCAAAGTTCGTGTTAATTGGTGTAGTCTGTAGAATAAACTACACCAATTAACACCGATATTTGAAGCAATAAAAATTAAAGGGTGTTCTATCAGTTAATGTAATTTTACTATGTAATTTAGACAATCTGCTGTATCTTGGGAGCCGTAAGAGCTACGGACCTGAAATTTTCACAGAATATGTAAAACTTTAAAATTAAAGGGTGATGTAAAGCGAGAAACGAAAAATGTTGAAGTACTAATGTAATGTTTTCTCGGGAACCATAAGATCTAGGGACCTGAATTTGCACAGAATATGTAAAACTTTGGCCGCTACAACAACAAATATATGGCAGCTAAAAATTAAAGCATGTTCTAAAGCGAGCAACGAAAAATGTTGAAATACTATTGTAATATGCAGACTACACCAATTAACACCGATATTTAAAACAATAAAAATAAAGGGTATTCTATCAGCTAATGTAATTTTGACTATGTAATATAGACAATTTGATGTATCTTGGAAACCGTAAGAGGTAAAATCTTGAAATTTTAAAAAATGTGAAAGCAAAAAATAACACTAAAATGAATAAGGCGCTTAAAGGAAAAAAGCACCAAAATGAAAAAATTGCTAAAAAGCAAAATATCACTAAACCTAAAGAGATCGCAAAAATACTAAAAAACGCCAAAAACCGAAAATTCGTCAAAACGAAAAAAACACTACAACATAAAAAAATTGCTAAAACTAAATATACCATAAAAAAACGAAAAAAATCGACGTAAATGAAAAAAACTCACCACAACGAAAAAAAAGCGCAAAAACCAAATAAGCGCCGAAACTAAGAAAATCGACAAGAACCAAAAAAAGAATCCCCAAAACAAAAAAAGTGTCAAAACAAAAAAAAAATCGCTAAAACTAAAAAAATAACAAAAAAACGACAAAAATCTACAAAACCGAATAAGAGCCAAAACTGAAAAAAAAACGCAAAAACAAAAATAAATCGCTAAAACTAAAAATATCGACAAAAAGCGAAAAACGTTAAAATAAAAAAACCAAAAAAAAGCCAAAACTAAAAATATCGGCAAAAAAATTCAAAAAACCAAAAATCGCCAACAAAAAAAAACGAAAAAAACGTGTCATAACCAAAAAAAAAATCGCTAAAGCTAAAATATCACCAAAAACCGAAAAAATTTCCCAAAACCAAAAAAAAAGCGTCAAAACTTTCAAAAATATCCATAACTAAATCGCTAAAATTAAAAATATCGTCAAAAAGTGAAAAAACGTTTTAAAAAACACCAAAACCAAAAAATCGTCAATATTAAAAAAAAATCTAAAAAAAATTCCAAAAAACGAAAAATAGCAAAAAAAAAAACGAAAAAAATCACAAAAATTAAAAAAGCGCCAAAATGGAAAAAATGGTCAAAAACAACGATAAATACTTAAATAATAAAATTAAATAAAAAAAACACAACGAAAAAACTGCCAAAATGAAAAAAGGGGCAAGAACGAAAAGGGATATACATATGTTTATTCGTACGGAACCCTTTGTGTGCGAGCCAAAGTTACACTTTACTTAATTTATTCTGATGTTAACATGCTTTATCGAAATTCTCTAGCTTTGCAGAGCTTTATAATTTTCGAAATTTGTTTGTGAATTTTCCCGTTTTCATGACGATTTTTATATATTTTATGGAGAAGAAAACGTGCAAGGAAATCATATTAATGCCTACCTGCAAAAATTATTGCACCACGTGGTCCATTTTAGTTGAAGTGGACTAGTTAGAACATGGACCTATGTAATGCAGCCATGGACCATATCATTTGCAAACAAAAGTTTGTAGTTACTCGACAAGTGTTCTCATTTTAAAGATTGCAAATAACATATGCAATTGTTAAAATACGAACACTTGAGTGGTCCATCAAGTAGTGACGTAGTGTAGTTTCAAAACTAGCATCATGTTGGTGCTCCATCCAGTCGTTACATCGGTGTTGTTTTTAGGGGAGTCCTGTGTAATGCAAAGCTGGACTACATGATTCAGCCCTAGGACATCGCAATGTTAAATGGCCAACGTTTATTGCATATATTTTTAACTACTCCTGGTCCTTTGTGGAGTACTCTATACACGCTGTATGAAGTAGTCGCAAGTTCTACAGGTTAAGACTTGGTTTTTGTTTTAGTTTGCTCTAAAATTTTCATTGTTCAGCTTTACATTGAATTGAATTTTAGAATAAAAAAATTGTGATGATTTTTTATACCAAAATATGATTTTTATTTTGCCAAATGATTTTTTTCGAATGTCTTCTGGCAACGTTGCTCACAACAAAGAAGAGGAAAACAAAAATTATGAGAGAAAAAACTCAAAATTTAGAGAGAAGTTGCAAAAGCTTCGCTCTCGAACTATTGCGAAACTATTAAAAACGACTGTTTAGCGATATTAAACTCGAGCAACTAGAACTATTTTTAGTGAATATTTACTGATACAGTAATTTTGAGTTAGCTGCACAATAAACTTTTCATGATTTTTAGTGCAGATAACTCAAATATGCTGTTATCCTAAATGCGCTTACCTGCCTTAATCTGCATGTAAACACAATTATTTAGTGTGTGCAGCTTACTTTGATTTTTTATATGAAAATTATTTAAAACTGCAAAAATATGTTAAATGAGAAGGTATACTAACTGCTTTTAAAAAAGTATTTTGAAGAATAATCACAGAAAACAAATATTTTGTGCACTTCAGTCAAAATGCAACTAAGATTGATTTTTTGTATGAAAATAATTTTGAAATGCCAAAAATTTAAGGCACTTATCTTAAAACTGCAGGTATAAAATGTGCACATAAAAAAATTTATTTGTATGGGTTTTTAAAGAGTAGTGACACAAATTTATAATTTTGTGCAGTTAAGTCAAAAGTGCGCTTAAGCAAAAGGCAGTTAAATCAAAACTACTGTATCGTCAAAGTTGTTCGTTTTAGATAATGCTAAAGATTCGCTACTAATACCAAAGCAAACCTTCGAGATCGAAGGATTTGCAGCCACAAACTGAGCGACGGGTGAACTCTATGAGTTCTTTTTCGTTTTACTAGCAATAGTCGTTCTCGAACATTATATCCGAAAAGCAATTGCCAATTGTTCGATAGCGATATTATTTTCGTTTGCCGTGGGCTAGCGGTAATAACAAAAAGCATGTTTTTATACTCTATGCAACTGGTAGTATAACTGCCCCATAGGGTATTCATTCGAACAATGTTTGATCGATTAATCGAATAATTGAAGTCATATAATGTTCGATCAAACAAAAAATTTCGATTTCGAGTAAAAATTAATTCGAGTAATTTAGGTTGATTAATCGAATAACTCGACTACAAAATTGTATGTAAATTTTCTTTTTGTTAAATGTTTTTATTTTTTGTTTTATGTTTTTATTAAGAAATCTTCAAAAACTGAAGATTTCTTAATAAAAACTGGCAAAATTTTTTAAATTGCATACATGAATTTGCCGTAACGTTCGAATTGCATGAACGGTTTTCATACTAATAGACCACGTGATCAAAGAATTAAGTAAATAATGCAGTAACAATAACATGGAGAAAGGAACGCACTTCAAATACATATCTTGTAAAAAATTGGGAAATATAACCATCAAACAAAAATTATTCTAAGTAAAGAAGATATTTCGAGAGCAATAAAAATATTTTTCATATTCAAATATCGAATGTAATCTAATGATGAAATTCAATGAAATATTAAAAACATTCACAAAATCAAAGAGGAAAAAAATTACTTTTGTCATATAAAATATTACTGTATGGATCTATTAAAAACAAAGAATTGATCCGATAAGTTGGAAATGCTTTTTAATTCACTTTTCTCAACTTCTCCAGCATCAACGATTAGTGAGAAATGTTCAATCGAAAAAATATCTATGAAATTAATAAAAAGAACTATTATTTTTGGGATTAAATGTATTGATATTGTTTGAATATTTAATGAATTATCCTGTTCTGTTCTCCATGTGATATGAAAATGTTCGGAATCATAAAAGCTTTGTTACAAGTTAATATTTATTCCATTTTTATTCCGCATTGAAACATTTGAATAGTATTAAAAGAACAATTTTAAATGAACAGTTTATGATCTAATTTATGTAGAAATATTGTTTTTTCTCTTCTTTTTATTAAAGTATATAAAACGCGAAAAAAACTTGATTTGTTTTATTTTTGTCCATAGAAATTTACAAAAAACCGAGTAATTATAAAAATTTCGGATTAACTCGAATAATTTTTATCAGTAAAGCTTACTCGAATAACTCGAACGAAATAAACGTTTTACTCGATTGTTCGAGTAATTTAAAACCTAAATTTCGATTAATTGATTAATCGAACAATTGAAAAGTCGATTAAAATGAATGCCCTCGTGCCTCATCAAGTGCCACCACATATTGAAAATATTATTAATGCCCAAAAGTATACTCTTGAAAAAATAAATGAATAACAAACGGTCGCCAGAAATTACTGACAAATTTAATAATAAAAAATGTATGACAGCGATTAATATGGCAACTCAAAGTAATGCAGACTTTTTGCTTGGGATATGCTTCCTAATATATTTTATGAAAAGCTGAAAGATGTTGCAAAAATTAGGTAGATTTGTGTACACTAAAAGCTGAAATGGAAAAATGAGATTTTCTAATTTTCTTTGACCTTTTTAGTTTATTTAAATAATTGTTTTAAGCTTTAGATCTTTTTTACAAAAATGTTTTTAAATTTATTTCAATATTTCCCCGCACCGTTGGTTGGCTTCTTCAGTAAAGCTGTGTTTAGACCAGTGATTGCCACTCCATATGACATATGGCATCCCT
Organism: Panzeria rudis; assembly: GCA_956483635.1. NCBI lineage: Eukaryota > Metazoa > Arthropoda > Insecta > Diptera > Tachinidae > Panzeria > Panzeria rudis. Next base: position 34,361,658 of record OY101451.1, on the reverse strand, counting down.
GTGTTGTATATATGTCAATTGTCGACCGTGTCTGTGTGAAAAATACGATTATTGACTGCCTCTCGAGGCTATGGAGTGGCAATCACTGGTTTAGACTATTACACAAGCTGTTCGACTTCTGCGCAAAATGCAACCTTGATATAATGTGTTGTTATTGCTTTTTTAAAGCTTTATAAGCTCATTAGATCAGGGTTACATTTTCTGCAGAAGTCGAACGGCTTGTGAGATGGTGTAAGACAGGCATAAAGAGAAATTTATAAATTAGCTGCAAAAGGAAAGTTAAAGGGTTGTAAGGTATATGTTCAAAAAGATTATACTGATGATTAGCAACGTTTAATATACAATCTACGTCAAGTCAGCAGAAGCATTAGCAAAAAATACCAAAAACGTCAATGTACGACTTGGAGAGTTTTGTCCTTTCGTCAATAATAAGAAATTTACATAGGCCAGAGAAAAGTCTTAGCATATTCTAATGAAGATGTGTCATTTATTCAATAAAAATTGTTTCAAAGTCTCAAGATTGATATACCTCAGGGTTTGCAAAGCTAAAAAACTAGAATTCTATAACAAACATTTAGAGCTACTTAATACAGTAAAATCTTCTAGTGATTAGTGGGAATTGTCAAGTGCCATGAAAAATCGAATTACGAGTATCACATCTTCCGCCGCCTTATGTATGGTTGATTTTTATTCTCATTTTAGTGGTATGCTAAAAATCAACGATGAGACTCATAAAATTAATTGGTGTATGCCTTACCACATTAATTCAATATTAGACTCCGCTCAGTTTTTATTTTGCAAGTATCACAAAATACGAAGATACCATATCGCCCTGATGATTTTAATTATTTTTATAATTGGTGTTCTGCAAAACTTATGGAATTAAATTGAAACAAATGTAAATCTATGATTTTTTTCTAAGCACCTTGATAATGGTGTGTATGTATTTTCTAAATGTTACTAAGCTAAGTGCTCTTGACTCAGGCGTGGATACCAGGGGAGGGAAAAATGAGTAAAATATACTATATTTCTATTGAGTTTCTAAAAAACTTTTTGCAAAATAGTATGTTTCAGTTAGAAGTTTACAACCTTAGTAAGACCTATACTTAAATAGTGTTCAGATATTTGGGATCCACAATACATTTTGTATAGTAATAAAATAATAACTAGGTTTAAAAACAATTCCTGTTGTTTTGTCTTCGCAATGGAATCCAAAGGTAAACCTTCCACCCTATCGTATTCGTTTGGTATTTATAAGCCAACCGAAAAGCTGAAGGATTGTATATAACATTACATTTTTTGGAACCTACTTCAATGTAAAATTGGGTCTACATGTTAGAAAAAATAATCTTCCATGCATATATAAAATTTCATAGATCACATTTCATGAGCTTTGATACATTCCGAAGAAGTTTTGTAGTTATCAATAAATTTTATGATCACTTTGACTTCTCTGATAGCGTTGAGCAAGCTACTACTTACTTTTTCTCCTTAACTTCTTACAACTACAATTTAGAATCGGAAAAAGGCCGTCAGTGTAGTATTGGTAAATACATAGTAAGAAAATACTATTACATTATTTATTGCTGAGTTATGTTTAAACTTTGATGTTGTTTAAGCTTATTATTTATTTAAATAAAAATTTGCTACAATATCTTTAGTTTTTCTATGAGATTTTTGGGTAAAGGTTCCTCGACGATCTGCATTTAACCCCAGTGAAATGCGCATAGGAACTAGCTAATAACCATCGGCAAGCAATTGCAATGTGTTTTTAATAAAACATAAAATATTTTATTTTTAAATTTAAAAGACAATGGCAACATATTTTCAATTTATTTACATTCTAATTGACATAACTTATACCAACGATAGTGAAAATTGCACAACGTATACTGCATTCATGTAATTTCAATTATTACCAATTTCCTTTTGTTCTACTTTCACAAAATCAAAATATAAAAAAAGAAAATAACAATAAGACGGAAAAACTTTTTCTATTTACACTTGTGATTTTATTTCTTTGGCTTCATACTAAACGTCTACAATAACTACAAATGTTGCAATTGGTTTCGACAGCAAATGATACTTGAGTTCAAAGTTCTTATAAGAACGTATTCAGAGGTCCAAGTCGCCTAATTTTCGTGCTCGGAGCTAATTTCCGTACTCGAGCCGCCGCCAACTTTGACGGCTCACATCGGCTACTAAATGTCAGACGCCTAATATTTTCCAGCCGACTTTCAAAACTCGGTGATATATTACAAAGTGCATTTAATTAAGTTTTGTGGAAAGGAAAATTAAGACGTCCTTTTTTACATAGAAGTACTCTGGCAGGAATAAATAGGAAAATTGATAGAATGTAAGAAACAGTGCTGCTAGCCATTTATTTCAGTAAAAACTCTCAAAATATTGGAATATATATGGAATGTAGAAGTGTTGCTAGACATTTTCCCCCTAAATTGTTAAATTTGGGACAGTTGTGGGACTTTTTGTTCAATATATTTCTAGTCTGTATTGTAAATTTTGTATGGGAGCTCCTTAAGGAATGGAGCTTGGAGTAGGTATGTTCAGTAAAAATGTGCGGCCGGTCCTACATTTTACCCCTCTAGGAGTGACTTTGTGGCAGTAATGGAGTTGTTTTTTCAATACTGTGTTTGGTCCCACTTTGCGCTCGACGAGCGCGTACTTGCCTTCTTCCTCTTTCCTACATTTTTTTCCTCCATTTTTGGCTCATGACTTTTTCGCAAACCTCATAAAATTAGGGGCCTAGCGCATCCAAATCGTGTTAGTAAGAAATTCCATCCATCACTATCCCATACCTAATGTACATGTCGCTCCTTTATTGCAACGCGGTCATATCTCAAAAAAATTAAACTTGGCAAAACGGGTTTAAAGTTTTGAGAATATTAGGAAGTATGTGGACGGCATTACGAGGGCTTATATTCAAATAGTGTTATCTGAAATTTTTTCTAAAATGAGTTTATTATAACAACGTGTTCTCTGACTGAATTGTCATCTGCCATATTAATTTGAAAAAAAATTTATTTCTTAAAGGTTTTTTCCAAGGCGTATTCATACTAGGTGGCCGCGAGCCACCTAGTATAATAACATAGATAGCAAGGTCTCGTACTGTCAATAAAATAATGACAACTCTCTTAACACATGCGAGTACTGTGAATTCAACTTAATGAGCCAGAAAATATTTTTCTTTTCAACACACTTGAGAGGCCATACATTTTGCACTTGAATAGCCATTAATTTGCAATTTTCTTACACGCACAATCACTTTTTAATTTTAATTGATTTTTTGTCACTACTTGAAACAAAATTTGTGTTTCTTTTCATTGTATTATCAAAATATTTTTTTATATTTGTTTGTTGAATTTTTTCGATTAGTTGAATTATTTTTTCATGAACAGTATTGTATTTTTTTCCTATTTGGGATAACATTTTTTGTACCAAAAACAAAAAATTGTAAAAAAATATTTAGAAAATCAATATTTTTTGAGCTCAAATCTACTAAAACGCATTCTAATATCATATTTTCATTAATTATTACAACAATAATTGTATAAACTTCTAAAAATTCATGTTTAAAAAATAAAATTTTTTTAATATACTTTTTATTGCAACCAAGTGCGGTTTTAGTGCTATGGGGAAAATTTCATTTTAAACCAATACTAATAGAAAATGTTCTACTAATACATTCTTAGGCTTAAGTTTTTGACAGCAGACATAGATATCAAGCTCTCGCACTGTCAATAAAATAATGACAACTCTCTTTACACATATAGTTATTGTGAATTCAACAAAAATGAGAGGACACCATTTTTGCATTTCAACACTTTTCCACTTGAAAATGAACTAAATCGTAACTTTTTTCCACGCACAAACACTTTTTAGTTATATTTAATTTTTTTATTTGTTTTAATATAAATTTTATATTTCTTCTTGCTGTAATTTTAAAATATTTTTTAATTTTGTTGACATTTGTGTGTTGAAATTTATCAAAGTTTTCAACCCTATTTTTGTTTGAACAGTATTGTATTTTTGTTCCTATTTGGGATATACATTTTAGGTACCAAATAGAAAAATTGCAGAAAAATGTTAAGCAAATCAATATTTTTTGAGCTCGAATGTATTAAAAAGCATTCTAGATTCATATTTTCATTAATTAATACAACAATAATTGCATACACTTCTAAAAATTCATGTATAAAATATATAAATAGTTTAGAATACTTTTTGTTACAACCAAGTGCGGTTTTAGTGCTGTGGGTAAATTTTTATTTTAAACCAATACATAATAAGACAACATAAACTTACTCGATTTTATGAATTTAACATTACAAATAAAAAAAAGCACACGAATGGTCTTGGCTGAAATTGAACACGTGACCTCTCGTTTAATAGTCTAACGTACTAACCACTACACCACTGTTCTGAAATGCAATTGCAAATTCCGTTAATTTTACGTATAGAATATTTTTAGTATTTGTGTGTGTGTTATTTCTATGCTTATATAATATGTATTTATATATATATATATATATATATATATATATATATATATATATATATATATATATATATATATATATATAGATATATATATATATATATATATATATATATATATATATATATATATATATATATATATATATATATATATATATATATATATATATATATATATATATATATATATATATATATATATATATATATATATATATATATATATATATATATATATATATATATATATATATATATATATATATATATATATATATAATGTATAATGTGTATTTAGTTTTTTTATTGAACGTTAGAATCGGTTAAAATAAGATTGCTTAGAATTTTATATGTTTACTCTTTTAAAAATTATTGCGAGTGTAAGATATTTATTCTCTTATTGGCAGAGCATTACCCCCATATTCATAAATTATTAGTAAAGTTAATGAGTGCAGTGAAACCGGGTTTCCCTTACAAAATTCGTATAGTAAACCAACATTAACTTTAAGAAATTTTTATGAATATGGGGGTTAGAGTAGTTGCTTATCATAAAGATGATAAACAGTTCAACTCCTGGGGAAGCAAAATAGACTTTTTCAATTGTGTTCATGTTTGTGAAAAAAAGTTTTAAAGCCGTACCAAAATAGTTGTGCTGTAGCCTAGTGAGTAAAACACTTGCCTTAAAATAACACAATAACTGAAAACGGCATGAGTTCAATTCTCACCAGATACATTTAATTTTTATTGTGTTCTGTGTATTCAATGTAGAGATGGGCGCATATCGACATTTTTCAACACGACACGAATCCCGGATGTCCAACACGTACGAAACACGCACGCCCAACAATTTCAGAACATGACACAACACGCACGTAATCAAATCCAAAAACAAAAAAGTAAAAATTGTTTATATTGAAAGACATATTTGTCTTCTATTTTAACGTTTCATGTTCTATTTGTATTTTTATTTACATATTTTCGTTGAGAAACAGTAACTTATTAAGATTTTTGCTCAATAATCTTGTGCGGCAAGCTTTCTGCATTCATACATATTTTAATATGAATATCGTTTCTTGTTTTTTCGTGTCAAGTTTGCGCAACACGACACTACACGAACACGAACGAAATCAGATTTTCGGTCACGAACACTTCGTGTTCATTCGTGCGTGCCCGTAATTCAATGTCTTCTAAATATTGAAACAATACTTGGTTATTTGTAATCAAATGTGGTAAGTACTTGCCTCCAATGGCATCGCCATGTTAAAGTAATTTGTTAAAATGTTAAAGTAGTGAAGGGTATGTTTATTAACATTTTGATTCATTGCTTCGCCATCAACATTTTTCCTGGGATATTTTAAAATATTTTGCCCAGCCGCCGCCGGAGAAAATTTTAAAACGACTTGGAACGTCTTGTTTCATTTTACTTTGTTGTTGGTGTCTCCTGTAGCTGCATGTTGTTGTTATAATTTCCCAAATTAATAAAAACTCTATATTATTTGGTAAATGTCAAAAACAATATTGTTGTTTTCTGTAAAGTTTATTGCAAATATATATGTTTGTATGTACACAACTGCTTTTATATAGGGAGAAAACAAAAACAAATTTTGAAATGTTATTTTATTATTTATGACTTTTTCAATAACTTGCAAAGCGAAAAATTTATTAATTGAAATCATGTTGAAAAGAAATCAAAAATTTAAATCTTAGGTAAGTAAAATATGCATAGATATTATTTTATTGCTCATTTTGTTACCAATAAATGTTTTGCAACAATACAAAAAAAATTTATAGTTGAATATAAGACCTGAACGAATACTTATGTACCCTTACAAAGCCCGAAAAGCTTAATAACTTTGTAACATAATATACATGAATATATGTAGTAGCTGCTGGATTGTGATTTTATTTGTTTATTTCATCTATTGGCTTAGCTGTTAATACCTACATAATTATTCAGTTATTACAGCAAAGTTATAGAAAACTTGCATCATCAAATAACCTCAAAATATCAGGACTTTATCTACTGCATATACAGTAGATCTGGCAACTAGCTTAGTTTTATAATCGAAAAGCCCAAAGGTATGCTTATTTTTTTTGTCTTAAAATGCTATTGAATTTTCTGGTAGTTCAATCACGTAAATCACTCCACACATCTTTATGTACAAATTACTCTTTTATATATGGTAATACAGGTTCCGGTTCCTGTAGTAGAATATATCTAATACAGGTAGATCTCGGTTAAGCGGGCATCTATAAACACGGCCTAGGTCTAACACGATTCATATTTTGCCACACATTCTTGTTTAACACGAAAAATCTCGCTTTTACACGGTTCTAGAATAAATTTTATGATACAATTTTTTTATTGTTTTTATGTTCATAAAGTCGTGAAATATTTTTAAAGAATTGAATGTTGTGTATTTGTTTTTATGCACAAATATATAAATATAGACACATATATATACATATGTATATATTTTTAAATTAAAATCGAAAACATATAAAATATATGCCTAAAATTGCCTTTTTTGGAAATAATGGAACGTAAACCTTCTTTTCGCAATGGTTTCTTGTCTCGCTTAGCATGGTAACAGCCGTGTTAAATGAGGTCTACCGGTAAACCAATACCTTCAAAGCAAAAAAAAAGAGATTATATTAGAAGGGACTAGGAAAGGAGTATTTTAGCGTTAGATTTTTCGTTTTGTTTCTAAAAAATGCACTTTAGAAATAACAAACATGCTGGTATTTTTTTTTCGCAAGTGATTTGTATATAACACTGAAATTTACGTACAATAGAAATCATGCACGCTGCTATTATGATATTTATGGTTATTCCGGCGAAACCATACTATGTCCAATTCGTTTTTAGTAAATACACGAATTTGAGTGTCATCAATAGCTCGGAATAAAAAAGTACATTACTCAAATCTGCTATAAGAATAACGGACTAAAAATATGTACGTCCATTTGCTTTTAAGCAGACCTTCCCTAGAAAATCTTCAAAATATCCTTTATTACAAGGCAATTTTTTATAAACGAACACAGGGACACGAAATTTTTATATACAGTGAGTGCCAAAAGTTACCATGGAGTTTAAAAATTTAATAACTTTTTCCTTTATATATATTTTTATTATTTTTTTTTTAAATTATATAAATAACACTTGGAGAAAATTTTTTACGTCCTGCTCTTGAAAACATATCTGGTATGTGGTTTCAGCAGAACGGAACCATTGCACACACTGCCCGAAACACAATGGCACTTTTCAAATTTTTGTAGAGCGAATAATTTCCAGAAATTCGGAAATTATTTGGCCAGCGCGATCGACAGATTTTACGGCACCCGACTATTTTCTTTGGGGTTATTTGAAGGAGCGAGTGTATGTGAACAAGCCAGAGGCAATCTTTGAACTCAAGGCAAACATTGTTGCAGAAATTCGAACGCTACGGCCACAAATTTTGAAAGATGTTATGGAAAGTGCTCTAAAACGAGCCCATCAGTGCGAAGCTGAAAACGGTGGTCATTTAAGAGACATTATTTTTCATACTTAGTGTAAAAAATTTTTCATTTTGTATATTATATAATCTGAGAAAAAAAATTAATAAACGAAAAAGTTATTAAACTTTTAAGCCCCATGGTAACTTTTGGCCCAGCCTGTATTAAGATTTAAATAACTGAATGCATTACGCTAACTTTTGTTATTAACAAAATCTCGCCAAGAAGTTAGCATAGGGATGAAATTGAATTTAGTATTAACGAGTTTTTCTTTACAATTTTACTTAAAAAATCGGCGTATAACATCATGAGAGAGCGTTATGTGTTAAGAACACATTCTTCAGTGATTTTTATTTTCAAATTGGATAGAAAAACAAAGCCACAAAACCGGAAAGAGACGCCTAGATAAATTTAGTGCCGCCAACAAACTAAACAATTAAACTAGCCACTTCTTCGTCTATAGCGACAACTATAAAAAGAAATAATTTTTTGAATGCCATTTCACTTGCCATGAAATATAAAGTAACGAGTGTTTTTTTTTTAACGTTTGTAATAAAATCGAAATGTCGCATATTTTTATGACAAAATCATCCCTTATACCTCCGCTTAAATCCCAATTTGCGCACTTTCTTCGCATTCAGCTAAAATTGGCTTTTTTCAATTTGATATAAAAATGCACCACTACATACACATAAATACTTTTTAGTGCAAACGAGCATGAGAAATCATTGAACTTTTAATTTTGTTTTTCTTCAATTTTTCTTTTCTTTTTTTTAAATCAGCGCGTTATTTTCATCTTTTCTTTTCTTGAAATTCTTTTTGTTTTTATAATATTATTAAAATGACATATTGCCACTGCAATCAGGAATAATGAGAAATAATATTAATTTTTTTGTTAGATTATTTTTTCTAATGAATTTCATTAATTAATAACAATCAGCTGGCAAATATGCGGAAGGTGTAACATTAATTTGGAACAGAAAAAAGTCGGTTGTCCAGATACATATTTAGCATACGAATGTATATATAATACGTATGTAATAGAAAGGTATTTTTTGTGGTAGAATAGAAAAGGACATATGTACGAATAATTATAATATTGTGCGTTTCTTTTTTCAAGGGCGACTAAAAAGATATTACATATGTTTAAAAATGGAGAATTGGTATAAAAGTTCACAAAATTATCTTTTAATGGACACATGAAAAAAAGTCGTAAGATCTTTCTGTTAAAATATCAGATAAAAACTATGGCGCATTACTTTTGAAGCGGACAACCCAAAATATTTTTTGCCGAAATTTCTTCATATTTGGCATAACTATAATTTTAGTGGCTATAAATGTGTATGCAAAAATGTTTTTTGTATGATGTTTATTTATCGAGTTATGGGGTGCGAAAGTGTTTTTGAAAAAACAATTTAAATATTGTTTCGAACTAGAAAAAAATTAAACAAAAAATTAAATTAAGTGATTCTGATAGAAAATCGTCTGATTAAAAAAAAAATATTTAATAAAAAAAATTTTCAAGATCAAAACCGGAAATGACCAATTGAAAATAAGATTTGTCTTACATCGACCTGTTTTATTTATTTATTTTTTTTTTCTACCAAAAATGGCCTAGGGTGTCCTCATTATACTGTAAAAGTTTGATAATGGGATCTCTATAAGTTTAAAAGTTATGGAAATTTCTAATTTTGGTAAAAAAAATTAAAAAATAAAAATGGTCGAAGTTAGAAAAATATTACTTTCAATTTGTTATATCCGGTTTTGATCCTAAACTTTTTTTCTTTAATTAAATTTTTTTTAAAGATTAGACGATTTCCTATAAGAATCACTTATTATAATTTTGTTACTTTGTTTTACTTTTTTCTAGTTCGAAACAATAATTTAAAAAATGATTCAAAAACGTTAACACTTTCGCACCCCATAACTTTACAAATAAACATCACACAAAAAAAAGTTTTTGTATACACATATTTATTCCTTCTATAGCTATGGTTATACTAAATATCAAGGAATTTCGGCAAAAAAAAAACAACACAAGCTAGTTTCTTGTCTGGCGCACAGTTTTTCAATCATTTTTCATTGAGCAAAACTCTGTAACTTTTGAACTAATGAAGATTTTTTGTAATTCTTTTTTTAGTGGATGTATAACATCCTAAACTTTTATCCACTTTTAGTTTCATTAAAATCAGTACAGTGGTTGTGGAGAAATTTAAGGTTAAATTACAACTTTCGATTTTTTTAAATTTTGCATAGAAATGCGCGCTTTTTTATTTTTGTTGAAAAAAGGCCTTATAATGAAACTTAAAGCATCTTTATAAAAACAACAAAGTAGGTTTTTGAAAATTTAATAATCCTAGTTTTTTCAGTCATAATAGATCCTAGACTCTTTTGGTTATTTGAATATACATATAAACATAAGTATGTAAGACATCCCTAGACATAAATAACTGAACCGGTTCTGCAAGATGAATGTGTGCAAGATACTGAATTAAAAAAAAATTACTTAAACACTACTTATGAGAATTATAAAACTAGTTTAAAACAATTAAGTATTAGTTAAAGCACAAATTTCCAGTTAATACTTAACCCAAATTGTCCGGGAATATGTTTTGTTTTAAATTTAAATAAAAGTTATTAACTGTCTGTTCAACGTTGTGGATAGAAGATGTTCATGCGCATTCTAAGCGAAAGAACACTGATTTGCGTTCATCAACAAAGTCATAAATATGTTTCTATACGAACGATGACTCGAACGTCAAGTAGAACGAAAACGTAAGTGGTTTCATACTATATCCGATTCATTAATGTCGAAGCAATAGGAACATAATGTCAAAATCACTCACTTATTGTGTTGCTTGCGACTGGTAAAAATTTTGCATAAAAGTCCATTAAGTTCTTAGAACTCGTAATAGCTCTCTTTATTAGGTATAAATATTTCATCATTCTATTAATTTTTTTTTTTATTATTTATGCACATACGCATGATTTTTTTAAACAAAATATAACAGAGCGTCTTCACGAAGCCTTGTACACCGTTGCATACATATTTCTCCACAGGTATTTGGATGTACACATGTATATATACTAGCAGTTTCCTCGGCACAATCACCAAATTTCCTAGCATTAGTTTGCTCGTTGCACGCAAGTTTTTACATAATTGTTTTAAATCTTGAAATAAGGTCTATATCAACAAACCAAATTTGACGTGGGATGACGAAAAATCGTTCCAAAGTCTATATCAACACCTGTTATATTAGATGTAGTTGCAGGATCAAAAAATAATCTTTTTGCGGTATTGCCATCATTTGCATTGCCTGACCCTTGTTTTTATTGATCTATAATCAACCCATGCTTGAGAAATTCATCTTAAACGTGTTTTTTTATTTCCTTAGCTCTTTGTTGGTGTCGCTATTTCTAACTGATCCTGAAGATCCGAAGAACTGATTTTCAGTATATGTTCTATAAACCTTATTCTTGTATGTAGCGGTGATAATCGGAATTGCTATGCATATAATACAGCTGGATGAAGCATTTGTTTCAGTGAAAGCGTTGTCAGCTTTTTAATCCATCATTAAAAGCACACGCAAAGAAAAAACATGGTTGAGGCAACCATAAACCGTTTTAAATATAATATGGTTAAACACAACCATATATACATGGTTCCAAACAACCATATATATGGCTCAAAATTACAATATATGGTTTGAAATAACCATATATATGGTTCAAGACAACCATATACATATATGGTTCAAAATTACAATATATGGTTTGAAATAACCATATATGTGGTTCGAGATAACCATATACATATATGGTTCAAAATTACAATATATGGTTTGAATTAACCATATCGAGACAACCATATATATGGCTCAAAATTACAATATATGGTTTGAATTAACCATATATGTATATGGTTCAAGACCACCATATATGGTTCAAATTACAATATATGGTTTGAAATAACCATTTATATGCTTCGAGACAACCATATATATGGTTCAAAATTACAATATATTGTTCGAAATAACCATATATATGGTTCGAGACAACGATATATATGGTTCAATATTACAATATATGGTTTGAATTAGCCATATATATGGTTCGAGACAACAATATATATGGTTAAAATTTTACTATTTTTTATCTGGTCGGTGTGTGGAATATGAAATAAAAAGTATTATCTATTCTCACATAGATATATTATGTACATACATATTTGCTGACACATGTTTTATTTACAAAACCATTTAGTTTTAAAATATTGCAGCTTTTCAGTTAGTTTTTATGTTTCAGATATTTAAGATATTTTATCCGAACTAAGCTACGAATGCACTAAATTGTTCGATCAAAAGAACATTATTTTTTTTTCAAATGGTTTTCACAACATGGCCGAATATTAATTACTAGCATTTATCAGTTTTTGTTATTTGTACTAATTTATTACTATTTTTATTTTTTCAAACCAAGCGACACACAAAAATAAACTAACAGCTCTGAAGCAAAACAAAAACTGACGAAAAAGCATTCAACCAAGGGATAGAACCAAAATCTTTTTGGAAGCAGAGAGCCATGTCTCTTTTGTAACCAAAGCTTGATTGCAAGTAAACTGTTTTAAAATAGTATGGGCAAGAATCATATTTTATTGTTATAGAACCATACTGTTGTTGAATTTTTAAATATCATGACTGTAGCTCGAATTGTTTTAATAATAATATTGTTGTGATTCAAGCATGTTGCTATTAATGTGAGTGATAATAATGTCATGATTAAATGTAAGCATGAGTTTTTTGTCGTAAACTAATTAAGGTTCACAATTCTTTAAAACAATAATAACTTATTCGATACAACCATAAGCTATATAGGGAAACATGACATTGTTGACGTAACCATGCCACAACCATATCTTTTCTTTGTGTCCACTAATTGGTATTTTCATTCAATAGTCTACCTCCAATTGTAATGGCTGTAGTGTTGAAACTTGAGCTTTAATATTAATTACTTCATACATTAATGGTATCATCAGTTTCCTTTTTAAATTAAAATTTTATTGTTCTTCAGTATTTAGTAGAGGATGGTGTTTTATTTTTCCAAATATAGTTTGTTTGCATTTTTTTTTCATTTCGTAAGAGCTGCTGATTTCAAATGTAGGATATACTAAGTACAAATAACAAAAAAAAAAAATTCAAAACTGTTAGGGATGCCCATGTGGCTGAGTGATAGCGATGCAGAGGTCGTGGGTTCCATTCCCGCCACAGACACTGTGTGTTTTCCGCAGACAAGCTAATCGCTTCGCGGCTTGTGTTTGTTCTAAATATATATATATATATATATATATATATATATATATATATATATATATATATATATATATATATATATATATATATATATATATATATATATATATATATATATATATATATATATATATATATATATATATATATAAATTATATATATATATAAATTAAGATAAAGGGCCATATTCATAATATATAATAATAATAATAATATAATAATACAACATTTTTTATACATAATATTAACATTAATGACTTGTAAATTGACAAATGTAATATAAAAAACAAATTTTTTGATGGCGTAAGAAGAGAACAATTCAAAGTATTTTTTATGTAATGCACAATTGCTCTAGGTACTACAAAAATAATATAGCTATTTTCGTAATAAGCGGACGAAAATACATAAGGATCAGTTATTTTGATTTAAAAAAATTTAAATTAAAAACAATTTAAGGACTAAACAAAAAATACACGATTTTTAATATCCTTGTAATAACAGTAAGATATCCTGCTATACTCATCAATGTGGCTCTACTTAAATGAAAGAGACTTGTATGTAGATTAATAATCCAGATTTTTCGCATAATAACTTTAAGTTTTTTTTCTTTTTTCAAAATAAATTATTTTTTAAATCCAATAAACATTAAATAAAAAATTTAACATAAGAAATTTTTATTTCTATGGGAAAAACGTTTACAAAGGGAAATTAGATGGCATTCATATATATGAACAATCTTGTAAAAGTAAAGTAGCTTGGTTTTATTTAGTTCATATTGTCGCGAGTCTACTGTTAGAAAAATATTCGATTTCAACATTTCGATATTCGCAGTTTAATGGCTATAACATCGGTTTATATTAAGATTCATTGCCAATATTTTTTAACATATTAAGAAGGCATTAAGGAGCACTTTTTCTTCAGTAACTTAAACATTTCGTTTTTTTAGATATCACTATGTTGCAATAAAGGATCAATATTACGATACCATCTTTGTTTGACGCGTTGTACTTTTTCCACAAAATAATAAAAAAGATAAAAAGCCATATAAAATGTTTTAGATCGCTTGGAGTAGGTATCGCACGAGAAACCTCTAGAATATAGATTTCATTGCGGACTTGTCGTAAATGTTGCAAGAATGTCCAATAGTACTTCCCCCTTTCTATGTAGGCCTTTTCGTACAAAGGGAACATTGGACGTAGTCATTGGTTTTACTAAAATATTTTTATACTACTGATTGTGTAACAAAACAACGAGCAGCAACGTAAAAATGTAAAATCAATAAAAGTTAATTTGAATATCTCGAAAATTCCCGGACAAAATTTCCTGGGATTAGTTTTAAAAAAATTTCCGGGATTTCCCGGGATTTTTTCCCGCGTAGAAACTCTATACTTACCTCACATGAGACAGTTAAGTGAAATTCTTATAAAATATAACTTGATAAAACCTCTTTTTATTCTTATTCCAACACAATGCGATGGATCGTAAATCCATAAATCAAACTACAAACTGCTACATTCTTGGCTTTTAACATAATAAAAAGCACTTAATAACACCCAACATGCAGCCAATGAATCAGGGGCACAATACAATACCCATGGAAACAACTTACTTAAATTTACAGTTTAAAATGAAGTAGTATGAAGTAATGGATTTTTAAAGCAATTGCCAAAAATACAAATCCACACACATAAAAATTGAGACTCGTATATGAAATTAAACATGCTTTTAAAGGCCATAATTGCACAAACGAATGTACGAACTTATGAATTAAAGCAATAAACTTATTGCCACTACAAAAAGGGGAAATTAACCGAGCTAAATATATTATATTTAAAAGCAAAGTTATACTTGTGCACTCGCATTTTACGAAATATTTATAAGCAACCCTTCCTGCAAGGCAGCACATAAATAATAAAAAAGTCATATATTTAAAAGAATACACAAAGAACAATTGTTTAGAAGACCATAAAGACCATGAAGTGAAACAAGTGTAAGATAAAGTAATAATTAAATAAACACAAGCACATTCGCCGAAATATCTTAAGCACCATCACCATATAGCCCACCAGTAATCAGCCCATAAACCTTCCTTATTTGTATCCTTTTTTCTTTGTGTTTGATGGTTGTTCTTTTTAATTGTTCCCCTGATAAACATTCAAGAAGCTTTAATAATGATGAAAATAATAGAGATGCTAACCAATGTTGTCCAATGCTAGAAAATGAAGTGAGTTATATTTCACATTTTTGTGTGAAATATAACTCGAAAGGTGCTAAATTGGCATTACTTAAGGTGATATAATTTTCATATCGAGAAAAAATCAACAACAAAACAAATATTTGTAAATTAATGCAAAGTGTACGAAGAGCTTAAATTAAGGAAGATTTTGCTAAATCGATTGCTAGAGACTTTTTCTATTTATGAAAAATGGAAGGTAAAAAATTTTATACTGTCACCAAAGACTTTTAGTTAAAGGGGTCAGCAGCTGAGAAAAACAATGATGATTCGTTGTTTTGTTACACAATCAGTACTATGAAAATATTTTATTAAAAGCAACGATTACGTCCAATGTTCCCTTTGTACGAAAATACCTTCATACAAAGGTGGAAGTACTATTGACTTCCTGCGTCATTTACGACAAGTTCGCATTGAAATCGATGTTATAGAGCAGGGGTGTCAGAAATAAAACTATTAAACACTGTAAGAAAAGTTGTCTTATCTAAAAGAAGTACTATCAAGTACACAGAAAAATAAATATTTTAACTCATGTATGTATGTTTGAAGTTAACTCAGGTCTTATTTTAACTTTATTTATTTTCATAATAGGAGAGTTCACGAAACATTTGGTAACAGTTTATTCCTTGAATTAGTAGATTTTTCCATATATTTTGTTGCTGCAAAATGTATCTAAAAATATTTTGACAACAAAATGTATGGGCAATTTTAATAATTTCATTAACAAACAGTTACCGAATGTTGTATTTGTTTATATTTGCAATGAACAAAATAGTTTAATTTTTACAACAAAAATATTATTTTCATTAAAAAGTATTTTTTTATTTTTTCCCTTGAATATTGCTTACCATAAAATATTTTTCGCGTATTTTTTAACACACGTACATATGATGTTTGAACTTTAAGCTTGTTTAAAATTTTATTTGTTTTTATAGTGAATTTGCTTAAATTATTTGTCTTTCTTGAGAACAATTTTGTTTAATTATTTTAAATAATAATCCAGCCCCCTTATTCCGTAATTCACTTAAGATAAAGCCAAATCTCGATCGCTAAAATGCTGAACATATACAATGTTAAACATTTTTGGCGATGACATACAACACTAAAGCTTTTGCGGATTCAATTTTTAAGACATTGCCTTATTTAGCAATACGCGTTGCAAAATCGTATTCGTAGCCAAAAATCGATAAATCGACTTTATAGATTTATAGCGATGGCGATTGAGCTTTAGCGAGTTACAGAATAAGGGAGCAGTAAATAAGAATTTAGCAGGGACCGAAAAAAACGATTATTTTTAAAATTTAAACTAAAAAAATCAAGCTGAAAGAGAAGTGCTATGTGCATAAAGAATACACCAAAATAATCCTGGACTACCTTTATATGCATTAATTTTTATTTTAAGTTTTATTAAAAAACTTAACTTTATCGATTATTTTCTGAGTTTTATTTATTCCTCAGTAAATACAATTTATTTCTTTAGTTTTATTTATTCCTCAGAAAATAAACGTTATTTCTTGATTTGTTTTTATTTCTCAGAAAATAAAAGTATTTTTTCCACCTCACGATATAAAAAATATTTTTTTTGGGTTATTTTTTACTTAGGAAATAAAAATGACTTTCTGAGTTTTTTTTAATTAAACCAAAATAGTTATTTTTTTAGTTTTAATTTTTGCTTAGAAAATAACAGATACTTTTTGAGTTGCATTTATATATATTTATATATTTATTTTTACAAAAACTCTTATTTGTTAAATTAAACTAATTTATTTTTATTTTATTCAGTTTAAAAATTACTTTTTTTAAGCAAAAAATAAATAAAATTCAAAAAGCAACCGTTATTTTCTAAGCAAAAAATAAAACTCAAACAAATTATTTTTATATCCTGCGGAATAAATAAAACTCAAAGAATAACTTATCTTCTGAGGAATAAATTAAACTCAAAAAATCACTTATTTTCTGAGGAATAAATAAAACTCAGAAAAAGCTTTTATTTTCTAAGCGAAAAAATAAAACTCAAGAAATAATGATTAAAAGGTAATGTTTAAAATAAAACTTATCACCGTTACAGTCACTGGAATTTAACTAAATTTTGCGTTGAACTTTTTTCCACATCAAACAACCATCCTCTTAGTTTTTCTAAAAAAATATTATTATTTTTCATTAAAAAGCATGTCCCTCCCTTTCTTTTCCATTAAATTCATTATGAAAAGAATTAAAATGCCGTTTCAATAAATACTCATATGTTTCCTCTAATGTTTTGTAACATAAGACACATTGAATATTGGTAAAAGCATTTATCAACATAAAATATTTTTCGCATACACATATTTCTTTTCTTTCAGTGGACTAATAAAAAAATTATAAAAAAATGTTATCAGTCCCCTATGCATGTGCTATCGTCGCTGTCTAATTGACGCCTAAAGGAAAGAGAGTAAGAATGTGTGTGAGTATGGGTAGCACAATTGTGCTATGAATCTGACTTCACTGTTATAGAGGTTTCTCATGCGATTCCTACATCAAGCGTTCTAAAATATTTTAAATGGCTTTTAATCTTTTTTATTCCTTTGTGGAAAAAGTAGAACAAGAAAAAACTATATCAGATATTAAAAAGATAGTGGTACAAAGCGTTAAACGAAGATGGTATATTAATATCGATCCTTTATTGCAAAGTAGTGATATCTTAAAAATACAAAACAAAATTTCTAATTTACTGAAGAAACAGTGCTCCTTAATGCCTTCTTTATATGTAAATTTATCTTAATATAAAACGAAGTTATAGCCATTAGATGACGGCTAATATTGGTTATATATCGGTTGTATATCCAAGCTTAATTTTGTCGAAATATAAGTACGTTCCTACTTAAATTTTTTCGAGATATAAGTACGTTCCAATAAAGGGTCAATATGCGCCTGTATAATATAGAACATTATAATATGTATAGCTTAGGGTTGGTGCACATTTCAGGAGCATTTGAGAGATAAAATTTTTTAAATTTTGTTTTTGTTTCCATAAATTTCACGTTGATGGTGTGATTTAGACTAGGGGTGCCCAAAAGTTCCTTATGGAAGAGCAAACACCAATACATATAAAGAAAAACTAATTTTTATTCAATATTGTTTGTTGTAAAAACCAATACACACAAAGAAAAAAAATATTTCATATATATTTGTTGTTGCTTTCCACTTGCGTGTATACAGTGAAGAACGATAAAAAAAACTACCCAGCAAACATTTTTTGCCGATTTCGGTCCGAAGTCGGTCAGAAAGTCTGCACAAGATGTCGAATCCGTATCCGGTGTCGGTCAGAAAACGTACCGAAAATCATATGAGTGGTTGACAAGAAACCGGACCTCTTTGTCTGAGGAAATTCTAAAAACTATACCGAAAGGTCTCACAGAATTCTGTATGAATGCCGACGAGTTTCCTAAGGAAATCCTAAAGGAATTTTCGACATGTCTTGTAAATGTCGGAAAAATGTCTGACAAAACATCAGAAAATTTTCCGATTTATCTGACACGTTTTACGTCCTGACGTATTAATATCAGAGTAAAGTCTGAGCTAAAATTAGAAATTTATCAGAAATGTCGTTTAAAATTATCCATGCATTGTTGTCCTGCTTATGGCAGCTCATCAGCAAACATATACCCATATTTTATGAGTTTAAAAACTCAAATATTTGTGCGTCTAAGCTCAAGAGATAAATGAGAATTGTATCGAAAACTAAAATCAGACAATGTGCAGAAGTGAATGCAAAAAGTCGTAAGACGTAGATCAGAAAATGTGCAGATTACTCTGTTAAATGCCTTAAATGAAATTAAATTGCCTTCGGATAATGTGCAGATTATTCTGATATCAATCGGATAATATTTCAGACAATGTGCAGAAACGTCGTACCAGAAAACTGTCTACTGCTCCGCCAAATGTCTGATTGTCTGCTAAAGTCTCAGATATGTTAGACATGTCGGCCAAAATTGTTTCCTGTTTATTACGCAGCCTATAGCTAAGTGCTTTTACAAAAACAAATGAGCACCAAGCGCATAGGGCTTGGGCAACGCTGATCTAGACAATTTAAAAAAAGATCATACATACATATATGAATTTTATAATTTTTATTACTTTTTAAATGTGTATATGTATGATTTTGCTTTTAGAATGAATAAACTTGCTTTTATTCTTATATTTTTATTAAAAAACGAATTGTAATTCTTATCTTGAGCTCGTTGGATTCAAATCACTAATTTTCAAAAAATCCCGGGAAAAAGAAATTTTATTTCATATTTCCCGGGAATGGAAAAAGTCCGGAAAATTAAAAACCCTAACTAATACTAAACTAAAAAGTCATTTCGCTCTATGGCCAGCACTGTTTTAGAGTGCAGTAGTTCAGTCCCTGGCGAAGCAATGTGGATTTTTTTAATTGCGCACATGTTCATAAAAACAACTTTTAACAGGGCTGCTAGTTTAGGGTTTCTGACCCCAAATTAGGGAAATTGTCATCACAAAAAAGGATGAAACTTTACATTTGGGGTTTGGGGTTTTCATTGGGGTTATTGAAAAAATACATTGGGGTTTTTTGAGGAAATTCCATAAAAGTTTCTTTCCTTAGATCTACAATTAAAACTAGTTCTTCCAAACTATTTTTAGCATACATTCATACGAGTATATTGAGAGATTTGGACCCCAAATAATGTACTAATTCCTAAAGTTCAGTCTTATCAATTTTATTTAAAAGCTTACTAACTCTTAGTTTGCCTGAACTTAAGTTATAGTGAAAGTTTAATATTATCGTTAAGATTTTATTAGTGCTTTTCCAAATCATGAGTAATTTATTAAAAAAACTTAAACATTTTCAGCCGTATGTAATTTTTCTTAACACTTTGTATGTGATAACAATTATCTCCTGATACATAAGGGGTATACGTTGAAACTACTAACTTTAGCAATCATTAAATTGTTTGCCTTTAGCAGCAAAGTTAAATGAACGCACCTCGTAAGCACACTGCTTAATTTTTTTCATTTAGTCATCAGATTTTTCGAGATTGCGTCATTCCTACTGGTTTAAGCGATTTATAATCACATTTAGGCTTGTTTTCGACTTTAAAATTGTTCGCAAATTTCCGCTTTTTTCGCGAAAAATGTAATTTTTTTTAGTTATTGCCCTTTTTATAATTCAAGCGATCTCTAAACTATATTAGACCTTGCTAACTCTCCGATATTAGCCAGTTTTTGCGAATATTCGCAATGTTTTCAAAGTTTTCAGCATTCCTTACAATTTTAGCAGTTTTTAATCCATTTTACAGCTGTTTGGTAATATTGAAATGTTTCGCGAATTTTCGCTGTTTTTTGCAAGCTTATGAGCTTTACACAGTTTAAGCTGCGATAACTCAATATTCTTTGGCGACAAAAGCAGTTTTGTACTAGTTAATAATTTGGGCAAAATGAACTCATTTCATTTATTTCTAATTCACAGTGAATTAAAATAATGGGTCACAAGTTTATTCTGTCATGTATGTTTAGCAGGCAATTTAAGAGCCAAAAAATTGCGTCTTAAAATTTTAAGAACCTTGTATAATAGTTTTCCATAGACATTTTTACAAATATTTTAAGAGCTCTTAAATATACAAACTTGAAGAATAATAAGAGGCATATAGAAGGTTAAACGAGAACCCTTATAATATATAAGTCCGTGAATAATATAGACTAAATTTACATGTTGAAATATTTCATGAAACATTTTTATTTGCTTTTTGTAACTGTGGAGATGCAAATAAGAGAAAGAAACTTGATAAGAGTCATTTAAACATTCATTTCATACCACTTTTTCTACCAAATTTCTTCCCTGACCAAAAATTTTATGCAGCAAATTTCATGAAATATTTCATCGTGTAAACTTCGAATCTTCTTAAAAAAATATGTTTTTTTCATGAGGATTTTCTATGGGGATTTTCCTTTTAGCAGGGCCTTTTTGGGGGAAATATTTATTCAAATTTGGGGAGCGCGATGAAAAGGACCTGGCAGCCCTGCGTATCAAAACAGTTGTGCAGTAGACCAATAAGTAAAGCACTTAAAACCCAACAGTAACATAAAATGGCACGAGTACAATGGCACGAGTTCAATGGCGCGTGTTCAGCAGAAACATTTAACTTTTATAAAGTTTTCTAAAAATGGAAATGTTTAGTTCTTACTTGTGAGCCAAGGCGCTAAATACTTGCCCCTAATGACATCCTCTTAATAAAGTAATAAAACGCCAAGGTAGAAGTTGTTGAAGGTAATGTCTATTAGCATTTTGACTCATTACGTTGTCATCAACATACATATATACTGGGTAGTCTAACTGCATTTTGTAAGAATAATTGCCTGACTTGTCAAAAAACTAACTTACCACTACATCAGTGTATTAGTATTAAAATAGTTAATATGCCATAGCGATATTAGCGTAGTTCTACACAGAAAAAATAAAATGCGCTTTGATTAAAAATTCCGAAGAATGGAGTAAAGAAATTTTTATATTACAACATATTAAAAAATTCGTAAGTCCAAGTAATCGAAATTAATGGAAAGTTTCTTTTTTAAATTTTCAATTAATATAATACATATGTATTTAACAATAAATTTACTTAAAGTTTAAAAAAAAAATCAAACAAGATATAATTAAAAAAATACCTTATTTTATCAAAAAAAATACTCAAGTATTTTAATTCAAATTATTTTTCTCAGTACAAGTGTTGCGTATACTCTAAAAAAAACTTCAGGTTTTTCAGACATAAAATGAAATCTTATATTTTTACATAAATGAATAAAGAATACTTTTGTAACTTATTTGGTTTGCAAATGTGTTGACAGTACTTTTTTAATATAACAGCAAAATCAATAAAAGAAAACATTGATTTATCTAAAAAATAATTTAAAAACTAATTTTTTACTGAGCAAACAGTCAATTTGAAAAATTTACCAATAATTTTTTCCGCGTAATAAAAATGCATATTTTTAAATTCACGTTAATTTTTGGGTTTATTGTGTTGTCAATACTCTTTTCCTAAATACTTAAAAAATATTCTTCAAAATTAATAAATCGTTCTTCCAATAGTTAATTTTCTGAAAAAATATATATGTAGTTATAAATCGTCAATACGTAAGGAGTTCTAAGTAAAAAATCGTCAACCGTGATTTTGTTGGGTTGTAATAAAAAAATCTCGTCAAAATAAAGAAAAATAATCACATATAAAATTTCTGTACCAAATGTAACCCTGATGTAATGAGTTTATGGAAAGTTTAAAAAAAGCAATCACTATACTTTACAGGGTTGCATTTTCTGCAGAGTTCAACCGCATGTGGAATAGTTCAAAACTACCTTAATGGGGATTTCCTATCTTATGCTGACTTTAGACGACATGTATTTTACATCTGACTTGTCAAATTTCCCACTGAATAAGTGATACATGCAGTGTGAAACATATGAAACA
The DNA here is from genome assembly GCA_956483635.1 of Panzeria rudis. Classification (NCBI taxonomy): domain Eukaryota; kingdom Metazoa; phylum Arthropoda; class Insecta; order Diptera; family Tachinidae; genus Panzeria; species Panzeria rudis. The sequence continues at coordinate 34,338,642 of OY101451.1, read as the reverse complement.
TTGTCAGATGACATTTACAGAAGCAAAGTCAGATGAAAAATGTTCAATTAGAGCGTGTTCTATTTTCATCTGACAAGGCATCTGACATCAGCTGTATTAAATGATCAAAAGTGTGCTTTGGCTGAAAAAACATTAAAAAGCAAAGAGCGCTTTATATATTTACGAAAATTGTGCAAAAACTCAGCTGTTGTGAAAACTCAGAGGTTATGTCAGATGTAATTGCACATGTACGTGTGAAAGCAAATATTATAAACCGTCTGTAAATTGACAATTTTGACAAACATGCGAAGTTACATATGTCTCACACACCTAACAAGCCATATGTAAAAAACATGTCGTCTAAAGTCAGCATTATCCAACAAAAATTTTTGTATAAAACATCTGTGCATATCCTTATGACGTCATTAATATTATCATCTTAATAAAGAAAACAGTAAAATTTAAATACTTAGAAAAATCTGTAGTCAAAAATCCTTTTATAAAATTAAAGCCACAAAATTTATATTTATTAATTAAAAACATTTGTTTTCATTAGAATTCATAATTGTGCAACACATCTACACCCACATTGAACAGAAATATGTTTTATTTGGCGCCAAAATACCATTAACTCGTTCCATTAATTACCACCCCCATCCAAGCACTCAGTGACAAAACTAAACTCTTTTTATACAGGAGGATGGAGTTATAATAGAAAAATCTCTTATTAACCCCTTTTTATTGTAAATTAAAATGTTACAAATTTTATACTCATAATAAAAGCAGCAACAAAAATAACGATAATTAATTTGGTGTATTTAATGGATTTTATTGTTGCTGTTGCATGTAAGAAGTACAGACTATTTGTTTTTCACTTCTTGTTAAACAAGCCTTATATATGTTGTGTTCTTTTACAAGCAGGCCCCACAGTGATTCGTTCCCTTATAACGAGTGGGTAAAATTAGAGGAATTATCCTAGACGTATGAAATCTGGTACATTCATAGTTTTATATTGGCTTCGACAAAAAAAATGCCAAGTTTGAAAAATATTGGAGCAGTTTTGGAGAATATAAGAACATTTTAAAATTTACGTTTTTGGTGCTTTTTCAAACCGAGAGAACTTGGAGATAAAAAAAGGAAAATATATATGTTATAAATGCTTTTATTTTCTTCATTTATTTATACTAGAGACCTGTTTAAGTATTAGCAAATCGCAGTATTAGAAAATCGCATTTTTAAATCAAGGTTTTTCTGTGGTGCTTTTTCCTAGCCAGAGCGAACTTTGGAGTGAAAAAAGGGGAAAATGTATAACTTAATTTTTTTATTTTATTCATTCATTATCAAAAGATCGAAAGATCTGTGGTGCTTCTTCCTAGCCAGAGTGAACTTTTGAGTGCAAAAAGTGCAAAATGTATATTTTAATTTTTTTTTGCTTGTATTTTTTGCTGTTGTCAACGAATCGTCTACACTCTTTATTTTAGCTTTAATGAGAAGAGAAGTTTTTAACAGTTAGGAAACGATTTTTTATGGTCTCATTTTGATATGTTGAAAATATATGCGGCTGAACGTAAAACTAAAAATTTTCATAAAAAATTTTATTTATTTGTCTTAGCTGGTAAAACGTGTTATATGTGTTGACTAGAATCATTAAAATGCACCAGTGAATCTCTGGTACCAGTGTTTCCATATGGTCTAATAAGAACCACCTAGTCTATAGTAAGTCAACAGTTCCGAGGTCACTAGTGGAATCTCAATGACAAGTACATGTTAAATGTCTATAGCACAGAACATTGTCTGGGTACAATTAGTCAGTAGTACTGGTGACAAAGTCAATAGTGAATCAGTACAATTTTACTGTAGACATTTCCTGCAGGGTATTATCAAAAGAGTAAAGTCTAAATTTAGTAACAACCGAGAAAAGAGATTTGTGATATACAATTTTTTGATTTGCCAATAGGTATTATGAATTAAGAACTCAAAGTTTCAAATAAACGGTGTTCCAGATGACTTCGGGCAAGTTCGGACTAATGAGAGTAAACTCAACATTTACTTTCTCTAATTAAAAAAGTTGCCCAAAACATCTGGAACATGAAAAACCACAATTTGGGTTGCTGTTGGCTGAATGACTAGCGCGTTTGACTACAAACCCTGAGGTCTTGAGTTCAAGACTAGTTTCAGAGAAGCTAACAACATCATGAATTTTTCTGAAGTGCATTGGTGTGTTATTGTGTTGGTTGTTGTTGGACTGTTACAGTGATGAATGCATAGCACTGATCAATTTGGCAGTGCCGGCAGCGATTAATACTAACATTTCTTAATGCACTTCCAGCACCCTCCTTCGTCGGTATTATAGCAGAACCGTCGGCGAAGCAAAAGAACTAATAAATGGCTACACAGCTTAAACAAAGTAATGCCTCTACTTCACACCAGAGGGCTACAACACTGCTCTACAAAAAACGCGCAGTAGCAGAGTCGTAAATGAATTAAGCTTTCTAACTCTCTCCCACTTCACCACCTGTTTTCTCTACCCTATCCCATTCCCAAAGAAGGTAGCACATTAATTAATTAACTGGTAGGCATTAATTGCCTGATTGTGTTACTTCTCTTATATAAAAAAAAATTAAGTAAAAACATTTCAATAGTGCTAACTTATTAACTTTAAACTTAAGTCGGCGATTTTAATCGTTTTAATCACGTAATATAATGCATTCTTATTGCGAACGAAATATGTGCATCACTGGCAAAATCTATTAAAGAAAATGCTTTTCTATATTTAAAATAAGAAATAACCACCCAGCTACTTACATTTGGAAATAAGTTAGAAATATTTTCCATTTAAATGTTTTAAAGCTAATTGCTTCAAAATCGACAGCATATTTTACTGTTTAATTCCTTTGCTAAATTTCAATTGTTATTTATGTAAACAGCTAATCGAAGAAAAAGCTCGTGAAACGTTGGTCAGGAAATTAAATAAAATTACTCCCTCATGAGCTCTCTCTTGTCCAATTGTTGTAATCTGTAACGCTTTTCGGGCACGTTTGTGTAACTTTGGGCAAGTTTGGGCGACTTGGTTATCCATCTGGAGCACGCCTAAAAGATCTAATTTCAAATGCTTTCTATTACAGGTAATTTATCTGATTTCGGTTGTCTCATACCAGAAAAAGCTGATGTGTGAATCCTAATGCTGACTTAATGCGATATTTGCTTACATATTTTTATCTTCGGATCCACTTTTATCTTCACAAAGGAACATACTCCGTATTAAATATGAAAGTATATTATATCCACAAATTTTGTAGCAACATATGGCGAAATTATGTCATCATCAAGCGAAAGTTGTGAAAATGAATCTGAAGAATAAATGAACTCAAAAAACTTTTCTCGGTTGTTACTTAATTTGGGCAAGTTTTGTCCTTGGATGATACTTAAACAGGTTACAAGAATAAATAAAAAACAAAATACCATACAGTGAAACCCCTCCTAACGGACACCTCCCGTGACCGGACAATCTTTTTATAACGGACACTCTAATAACCGGTCGCGGCCACTAACTGCCAGGCCCACTATGTCGAAACGATTCTTTCTTGTGCACAATTACGTTTAAAACAATTCAAAAATTATGTTTTTGTTTTAAATGTAATTGTAAGAAAGAAAGAATCGTGACAACATGGTGGGCCTGGCAGTAAATTTTAGAAAAATGTGCCCAAAACACCTTTCACAAGCGGACAGAAGCGTTGAAATACACCGGAATTTTATTAAATTTTTATTATCTTTATCATGTGGAAAAATAATAGAATTTTTGTCGTATTTTGATTTTTATGAATTTCTTAAAAACATTTTTTCCCACGATTTCCACAATATCTCTGAAACTACTGAGCTCATTAAAAAACAACCTTGCACCGCTTTCGCACTAACAAGTTTACTTTACAAACTTTTAATTCAGCCGGTAGAAAAACAAAGAGCGGAACACTTCATCTCTCTGTCTTTCTGGCGGCTGAATTAAAACTTTGCAAAGTAAGCTTTGCTTGTGCGAAAGCGGTGTTGGCACTGCTTAAAGATGTTGTTGCCGAGTTGCGGAGGACTAACCATTCTCCAGTTAATATTTGTCGTGCAACTGCTCCTTTTTTGATATAACGGTACAATTTGAAAACTAGAACCAATTTTAATAAACCGAGTGCAGATTCTAATTCAACGCCCTAAATAACGAAACAACACTCCGTTGCTCCAGTTCAAAAGTTGACCTGAAATTCTGAACTTCTGTAATCGGTAATTTTAAAAGTGATCGATTTGCAAAAAAATGTTAGCAGATGTAGCATATGGCTAGGCAGTCCTCGAACAGTTTACAGTATGTACTTTTGTTTTCACCTATTGGTCAGAGAAGTTTTAACTATTTTTTTAATTGAATTCAATGTTTTTTTCCATAGTATTTTATTTAGGAACTTCATTAATATTACTTTTTGTATTATATAAAATTTTCTCCGAGTTTTTTCTTGTAGAATATTACTTCCAGCAGAGTAGAGTGCTCCCTTCCTTCTAAAGCGAATGCCAGACAGGTCAATATTCAACTTCAATATTTGTGTTTGTGTGCGTTTGTTTACAAAAAATAGTCACACATATACGGAGGGGAAATATTGACTCTGCAGTCCCAGTTGTTACCGACGGCATTTTCATCGATGATGTCTGCCAGACAATCAATGATTTTTCGCCTATAAAACACATTGTGAAATAAGTTTGGCGACAAGGTGGTATACGTTGTCGTGTATAAAGAATTTGTTCAGACAAAATTATGAAAATATATGCTAAAAATCCTTATTGACGACAACATTGGAAACAAATTCATCGAAGTTGTCGTCACTACAATTTTATTGACGACAACAAGAGTAACAACTGCATCGAAATTGTCGTACATCTATTTGTGTGCATTAAAGAGTTTAAGTTGCCCACAAAACGTGTTTTTGTACAAAGTTTTTTAAATACCTCGTTAGGTAGCCCATCAGCGCGGAGGTTGTAGTTTAAATGCGATTATTATATTTTTAAATTTTATTATCATTCATTGACGACAACTTTAGTAGCATGTTACCAACGTTGTCGTCAACGACATTTGTGCCCTTTGTTCGAAAATGTCGGCAATAGTTGGCTTGGACTGTCGTCAATTCGTCGTCGTTTATAGATACTTGTTTCAAAAATTAATCGATGATGTCTCGAAGACATGGCCTACGGGACAAGAATATCAAAATGATTTTGATTTTCATAACAAACGCACACAAACACATATATTGAAGCCTAAATATTGATCTATCTAGCATCCGCTTAATGAATCGATTTTACCAATTTATCATTATATAACTATCCTGCAGACAAAACTACAAAATTGTTTAAGCATTTGGGAGTAAGTTATTGATTCTATTTAAAAGAATCTTATATGTGACCTTCGCCCAAAAAAGGGATATAGTGTGTCAAAAAACGGGTTTAGACTCAAGAGTGGATTCTGGTACCTTAAAGGGTGTAGAATAAGATGAAATGAGTTATCTCAAAACTTCATTTTCACCCACTAGGTCCCTTTTCCCGGAGAAGGTCACATATATTAATAGGCCACACAATATTTTGTCGTACACTTTTAACTATGTCTCTTATTGTCCGCTTATATTGGTGAAACATATGTGATTGAAAAGGTATTTTTTCCGTAGATGTACAGAATATATTTTTGTTTGCCTAAAAAATCCGGTTACAAAGGAATCCGGTTACGGGTCCAGTGGTCGAATTTCGACCACCGGGCGGGATCCTAGTGTGCATTAAAATTCTCGCAATAAATTCCCGGGACTAAAAATTTTACACAGTTTCCGAGCATGTATGCAAGACGGAACTATTTTTCTAGTTAAGTCCAAAAACAGGGTAAAATGTCACTAAAAATTGCAAAAATCGCAAAATAAGATGAGTTTGAAAAAGTCGCACAAAAACTCGCTGGCCGTCAAAAAGGTCGCAAATTGCGACTTAAGTCGACGTACGGTAACGCTGTGTGATCCTCTCTCATAAGCGGACAAAAATACTACTTCGGTAAGTGTCCGGTTCTGAAAGGTTTCACTGTATACGTTTTGCATTTTTTTCCGCTTCAAAGTTCGCTCTGTCTATAAAAAAGCACCACAGAAAACCATTAATTTAAAAATGCACTTTTCTTGGATATTATAATTTTTCCGTTTTTCACCTCCAACTTCGCTCGGTTTATGAAAAAGCACCGCCTAAAAACATAAAATTTCAAAAATGCTCGTATCTTCTCCAAATCAGCTCTGATAGTTTGCAAATTTGGTATTTTTCTTAGCGAAGCCAATATAAAAATGTGTACCAAATTTCATAGATCTAGGATAATTTTTCTATTTTAGCCCACTTTCGAATCACTGTGGGCCCTCTTCGTTTGCACAATTTGATTGTTTTTGTTTGCATGGCAATGAATGGGATACAAGCAGAATGGTAGTTTGCAATCAAGTGGGATGGGCTTGGGGTTATATCAAATAAGCGTAGCAGGTGAGTGCCATGATTCTAAATGATTAATTATGATTTTATGCTACATTTTTAAATAATTAAAATAATTAAAAACAATTGGTTGGTTGATGTTGCGAAATGTTAATATTTTAATGTTTATTTGCATTTATTTTTATTCATTCCCTTTTCAAATTATTGTTTGTGGTTGAGGCTTAAGTACTATAAATTTGTTTACATATTTAATTGATGGTTTGAAAAATAATATTAATGAAAACAAAAAATAAATATAACAAAAAATATGTATAATATTTTATTAATGCTTTTCATAAAAAATTAAGTGGAAATTATAAAAAGCATTTATTTACGAGTGGTGGGTTTACAATTATTTTCATTTGAAAATATTGCATACCTTTTGGCTGTTTATTTATGGTTATATGGAATAATAAGTGCGTTCATGACTGAGTATGGGAGACTGGGGCAACTTCGTCACTTTTTCTTTAAAGCTCTGAATCTACGAAAGTATTTGACAGATTTAAAAATGTTATCGCTTTTTGTTATCCTTGGATATCGAATAATAAGATATTGGTACAAAGTTTTATCAACACTTGGTATTAAATACTTATTTCTGAGCATTATTAGAAAAAGTCATTTTCGCTGAATGTGCCCCATGCCGGGGTAGCTGCGGCTTTTGACGGGACACATTTATCGATCCTATAATTAAATGCAATTTGTTAGATAAAATACCTCTTAAGATAAAGGGATTATGAGCCAATCAAGTATTTATTTATTAGCTGTATTAAATTAATGTAAAATAAACAGGGCTCAAATCGTCACATCCGTGAACGTACAAGTCGCCACGTAAAAATGCCATTTTCGGATTATGACATACGTGAACGTACTGTAATCTCATACAATTTATACGATTGACGTGTCACGTAATTCATTTTAGTACGATTGCCGATACGATCACGGATGCGACGATTTGAGCCCAGATTTCTGTTTTTGTACTCTTAAAACGTAAAAGAAAAAATTATTCCATATTAAATACTTATTTAATTTAATAGGGGCTAAAGTCTACTTCAAATAAATATTTAGTGCGTCTGCGTGAAGTTCAAGGTAGTTTCGAAGAACTTGGCAACTTAAGTTCTATTTCGTCCCAATTTAAACCGCCACAATTAGAAACGCCGAATCTACCCCGAAAGCACTTCTACACTTTTTTTCTTTTTTATAATTTTAATATTCAACAAAGATTTACATTTGACTTATTTTTTATGCAAATAGCACAATTATTAATGTTGTTTTGTAAACTCTATTTTAAATATTTAAAAATTTCAAAGACAAAATTCTTACAAAATAGAATAAAAATATTACAAAAACAATTGCAAAAAGACTAAAACACATGTAGCTAAGCTAGTTCGTAAAATAGAGATGACAAACTTTGTGGGAGTTCTTTATTTAAATTTTCGGTAAATTTACATCAATAGTCATTGATGTACAATGGGTGCTTCATAACGAAAACGTGTTTGCCGAAGGTACCCCAAAGACGAAGCTGCCCTAGTCACCCCTATTTACAAATTCTTACTGCACAAAGTTTTTATAAAATGAAAAACATATCGCTCATTTACTTCAATAGTGTCATAAATAAAAATTTGATTTTACTTTTAATAATGCAGAATATCGTTTTTTATATTGTGTAACAATTTCGTAAACATATCTTAAGAGCATAATGTACTATTATTTTTCCATTAAGTTGTATGTAAAATGAAAACTTTAATGTTGTTTTCTTGAGTTTTGACACTATTGAAGTAAATGATTCAAAAGGCAAACAAACAGAAATAAAAGGTGAATAATTGAGGAGTAGTGATATTTCAAAAGTGAATATTTCTACTTCCGAACTTGAACCCCTAAGAATGCCAAAGCCATTACATTAAATAACAATATTTTAATGAAACAAATGTCAATTTATATATTTTTGCTCCCCACAGTTGTATATATTTTGTTCCAAAAAATGAAATTTAAAACAAAAACAGGGATGTGAATTGTAATTTCAAGTTAATTTCACCGAAATTAAGGACAATTCTACTAGCCCTGGGGGCTAGTAGAATTGTTGACACAAGAGATACATTTTTGACAAGAAGAAATTAGAAGCATGGTATCATAACAAGGTAAAACCACCGCCGTCGTTTTTGGAAATACGAGCCGTCGCCCAATACATCGATTTTTGCGGCTCTTATATGTAGTTAGACTGTGAAAAATGCATTGTTTATTTTAATTTGCGAAAAATTTTACATCATATTATACAATTTTGCGCTACAGCAGAGAATTTTGTCTTATATGTATAAAAATGTTCTTTTAAAACTAAATGCAATTTTTCGAAAAATTAATATCTGAGTTGGGATTTGAGCACTCCTTTTGTTCATTATGCATTGCGCATTTCTTAAAAGTGTATTAAAAATGCGCACAAGCGGCAGGAGCGGAGCGAAAAAAAGGAGCAACTAGTTAGCACAGCGCAAGCGCATTCGATTTATTAGCGCCGCTCTTTGCACAATGCGCATTTATTATATTTGTCTAGCGGTTTACGCTGCGCATTGCGCATATTGAGCGGCGCATTGGGCATGCTCTTTTTATGCCAACAGTGGTTAGTTTGAGATTGTTCAGTGCTGCAAAATACATACATCTTTCGTAGTGACGTAATTTAAAGACATTTGGATTTATAATAGCATTATATCGTTCTTCTTTCTTTTTTTATTCTTGATCCCATACAAATATGATGTCCCTAGATGGGTCAAACTTCCGGACCGGAACCGCAATTATGCACCGCACTAAAGATCCAATTTCCGGTCCAGACCGGAACCGGATATATGAACTGCACTGCCGACGAAATTTCCGGTCTAGTCCCTAAACCGGAAGTGTGAAATACACTACCGACCCAACTTCCGGTAAAGACCGGAACCGGAAATATGAACTGTATTGTTGACCCAATTTCCGGTATAGTCCCTAAACCGGAAGAGTGACCTGCACCACCGACCCAACTTTCGATCGAGACTGCAACCGGAAATATGAACTGCACTACCGACCCAATTCCCGGTCCAGCCCCTAAACCGGAAGTGCCATACCGTGATTTAAAAAAACTACGATGGTATGTAATACATAGCATCCCTGGAAATAACGCCCATTGCTTTTTAAAATTTGTTTACTACTGTAAGTGCGCCATGCGCATTTCATGCTCTTTTGCCTCTTTTTTGCATTGGGAAAATATTGGCGCGGCGTAAGCGCAATAATAAATTGGGTCCGCTCTTTGCGTAAAGCACAAAAAAGAGCAAAAAGAGCGGCGCTGCGCTGCGTTTTTTCGTGCCGATTTGTCTGTTTTCACAGTTTTAAGGTACGCACTTTTTCCATATTTTTAAGTATGATTATTTCTGATTTCAATTTGAAATGTGACTCTTTTTATGATAAAATTGTTCACATTTTTTATATCAAATAATTAAAAATTCATGAAATGTTAAAAAAAATAATTTTTGCAATAATTGCAAAGCTGTAAAAGAAAAACAAGGTATGTAAATATATTTTTTTTAAGCCAATCTTCATTTAATCTGATAAAATCAGTAAATGGCTTCAATTCAGTCAATTCTCCAGCCAATTTGTGCTTCAGAGTTTCAAATAGTCCTCGACTATCTGATATATTTTTTACTACTTCTCTCAAAAGCATGAATAAATGCCATTTAGTAAATACTATGGTATTCATTCGGTTAACCGTTAATCAGTTAACCGATTAATTACTACCCGATTAACTGATCGGTTAATTTAAAACTGGCTATTTTCGATTAACGGTTAAACCGGTTAATTTGAGTCAATTAACCGGTTAACCGACGTATGAAAATTTTTAATTTTTTCAAGTTTACAACATATTTTTTATGTTTAATTACTTATACTAAAGTATATGTTTAGAAACAATTTTCTATATAAACAAAGAAGTGTGTTCAGTAATCTTAGCTTAAGTAAAACTTTTAGCTTAAGTAAAACTTTTATATCCACGTCTGCTACTGTAATTGAACTAGAGGGAAGTATTAGATTTTTGTTTAATAGTTTAATAAAAGCTAAAAATACTATTGCAACGATTTAATTAAAAATATAAGGATTATATTTAATGAGACACGAATTCAATTATATTATACATTCACTCAAGAATATTTCATTCTAGCAACAACAGTGTTTTAAAATACAGTACAAAAACGAAAACTGAGGAATTCGGAAATTTTTTAATAATAAACTGAAAATAATAAGTTATTTATGAATTTTTGTTCTTTGAAATTACTAGATTTATGAAAAAACTTTATTAATCGGTTAACAGATTAATACGGAAATTAACCGATTATTAACTGATTAAGCCAAAACGTCAATTAATTAATCGAGCGATTAACCGATTAAGGCAAAAGCCCGATTGAATGAATACCCTAGTAGATACGGACCACATTTTAGACTTGGTAATGAAATTACAATACTTAAAAATATGGAAAAATGTGCCTACATTCAAGCTGTTAAAACAGACAAACCGGCACCTACTTCGATGTGATATTGTCACTTTATGATACAAAAGCACTCATAGAGTAGAACTTTTGAAATGAGAAGACGGGGTCTGAACCGGACTTGTAGCACCACAGCGACTAAGTTTTCGTTCTATAGTGAAAAAACACATTCATCAACATATTTCGTTAAATATTAACTTTTCGAAAAAATTGCATTTAGCAAATGTTGATTGTTCTTTCGATTGGAATAATTGCAAATCAACATTTCGATAAAAATCGTAAATTCCTTTTTTTCAAATCCTATCCAGTGTGCGACGGCTTGTAGTAAATTTTTTTTGCTTCACCGCCGCAAAATTTTATATCGTAAAAAAGGTATCATTTCACACAGCTGGAACATGAATGTTTTTACAAACGTCAAAATTTTATATTGTCAAAAAAGATATCATTTGGCACAGCAGAAAAATTGAATTTTTTCCCCACAGGCAAATATTTTTTTACCATAGTACTTTTCTACCGTTTCACACACGCCCTTAATACTGCACTTGTTTTTAAGGTAATGAATGGGCTCTGTTCTGTAAACCAAATGCGAGTAGATTTTCCATTTTCAAAAGGAATTAAAATTTTTGGGTGTTCTCTAAGCCGAATGAATCCACAATGTTTTATTCGTTTAAAAAATCGAGTAAGCAAACCTGATCGAAAGTAAATTGAATGCCTTCTATTCTCGAGAAATTCTTCCAAATGTTAAAAAAAATCCATTAATTTTAATTTTGTAACGTGCTTTTTCCCAAATTAATATTTTACTTTTTAAAATACATTGAAATTGATTATGAAGGGGTATTATTGCTAGTTCCTATGCGCATTTCATTGGGGCTAATGCAAATCGTCAGGGAGCCTTTACCCAAAAATCTCATAGAAGAACTGAGGATATTATATTAAACTCCTAATCGTACGAATAAGAAGTTTATAATAAATATCAAAGTTAACACATGAGCTCCATAATAAATCATGTTTTTTTATTTTCTTTACTTGCGTACTACAACCGCTTGGTTTTTTTCCAACTCTAAATTTTAGTTTTAAAGGTTCCCTGATGCTTTGCATTAGGCCCAATGAAATGCGCATAGGAACCATCTAATAATACCCCTTCATAATCAAGTTCAATGTATTTTATTAAAACTTTGAAATTTTACCTAAAAAGTAAAATATTAATTTGGGAAAAAGCACGTTACAAAATTAAAATTAATATAATTTAATAATTCCCAAAAAAAAAACTTTTTAATTATAAATATGCGAGTGCCCGCGAAAAAAGTAGATGTGTGCGTCACAGCTCATTGCGAAAACAATTTGTAGCTGTTGTTGCCTATATTTATTTTCGATTGCCTTTACAACTGGGTGATCTGGGTGATGAAGAGTTGTGCAGGGTGCACCTGGGGTATGAGCCCAAAAATGAACTATACAATGATTGTTCGGCCAATCATTACGTACGGCGCGATTGTGTGGTGGCAGAAGACACACCAGGTTGCGGTGACAACCACACTCTGCAAGGTTCACAGATATCCTTTTTACATATTATTTTGCCGATTGAATTAAGATAACTTTTCTTCACATATTTTGTCATAATTTACACACACATTTGTGTGTCCTTAAAGTTGTCTTATTTGCAAATTGAATGGACAGGGAGGCGTGGTGGGAGCAAACAATTTTCTGAAATAAAATTCCAAATACTTTTTGTAAGTTTCCTTCACCAATACCGATATATCGGCGAAACTTCAGATTTTCCGATACATCGGTGTAGGCGATATTTTACTATGGATACGCCCATACTTTTTACATTTTTTTCAGAGTTTTTTTAAACAAATAATTTATTTTTGTTAATTTTACCATGAATCAATCAATTCGTTGTTTTTTAAATCTTATTATTATCAATTTTAAATATAAATAATATTTTACGCTGTTATTTTGTAAAAACCATCATTTATTTCTTGTTAATTTAGCATGAATTCGAATTAAATTCTTTGTTTTTTAAATCTTATTCCCAGAAAAAAAAGGAAAGTCATTAAAATGTAGAATTCGCGATGCGGAAGTATTGCAAATTTGGATCATTTCTAATTAATTTTATATATCCTTGTCATTGCAAGAATTTCTCTTTTTCAATTACCAATCACCGAATAGGAAGCGATGTTAGGAAAATTTTTTTTCGGTGTTCTATAATGACTTTTCCACAAGGAAAAAGGATGAAAAATTACCCATATTTGCAACTTGTTTCTTTTTATGCGAATTAAAACGCAAAACTTTGTTTTCATGCAAATTTAAGTGAATACATATAAAGTTTTAGAAGAGTTTTAATAATTAAGCTATTAAGTTATTTAGAAGTATATTAGTTGATACTTTTTAAAAAGCATTTCGAGTATTTTTTTTAAATTATAAAGGAATAACATATCTTTATATAGCTTAAATAAAATTTTACTTGATTTTCTACTAATTATCTGCATATTTTTAATATAGATTCTTTTGAAGCAATGACAATGTAGTTCCTTAAAATTACTTCAAATTTTTTATGCTGGGTTTATTCAATTTTAAATATTAATAATCTCTTACACTGTAATTTTGTATAATAAAAAAATTGCCCTGCTTCAGTTTTGTTAATCTACACTTGAACTCAATTTTAATATGCGTATCGGTATCGAAATCGGCGATATTATTGCACGCCTCACAAGCGAAGCGTTGAGGTGGGTACTACTCTCACTTCACGCGAAACTACTGATTTTTTAAACTTCAAATGGCTCTATTGTTATCATATATTGCACTTGTAAAGAATATATACACATACATATTAAGAAAAAATACTAATTTTAACACTCATGACATTTTTAATGTCATTTTTATTATTTCAACTAATTAAAAAACTGTTTAAACAAGTTCTGTCTTGGACGTCCGTTTGTCAGTATGTACGGAACGTAAATGTGGTCACGATAACGACCGAAAGACTTCACTAATCGAGTCCTTTTTTACGCTTCAGTATAATTAGGAATAGAAGCCTATTTAATTTCACGGTTTAAATGAGATTATGAGGCGTGCACTTTTGGATTTTCCAAACTATTTTATTTTTTTTATGATTTTCAAATGGTTTTTGACAATTCATAACTATCAAAAACTATCAGCAAATAAACTTCATATAAAAGGTTTTAAAAAACTTGTTTTACAGAAAACGAGTTTAAAATTTTTATGTACTTACAAGGAATAAAATTTTATTCTTCTCTCAAGAACTGAGTATATAAGACATTTGTATGAAATTTTTATACAGACATTTTTACGCACAACGATATGACGGTTGATTCTGCATTATTAACCCAAAAATCAGGTTTTTTTAGTTATGACTCTATTGCAGCAAAGGCTGGATATGGACATTAGGACGGAGTGAAAATGGCAAAAAACTTCTTCATATTTTCAAAACTCTTATATTGTTAATATCAAAGATCTTGGACCTTATTTAGAGGTATCGAACGAGTGGTGAAGTTTGTAAAAAATTTTAACATTTAAAAATTTTTATTTCTTATTCTTGATATACTCCAGCAATGGGAAAACATGTCAATGTGATGCTAATATTTACTTAAAACCATCTTCACTGGCGTACCTAGAAACTTTTCTGGGGGGCTAAGTCCCACATTACTCCTTAGAGTTCGCTTATATTATCAAAATTCTAGGGTGGCTAGAGCGATTATGTAGGTGTCTTTGCCCCTCCAGAAGGGTCCAGCTACGCCAATAGCCATCTTCGATATATTTAACACTACTACTCTTTACACTTTAAGTACGTTACGTAGTACGTGAACAGTGCTCAAACTCGTACCTGAGCCTTCAATATTTTTCTGACCAGAATCCAAATACTTTTATTTAAAAAAAATGCATGATTGAAAACTTCAAGTCCTATGCGCCACCGCAAGAATTTAACTGCATCGATTCATAATACAGGAAAATTCAAATTAAAGAAAAAAATTTTTCGCTCCACTCTAATATAAAAGTTGCCTTTTTTTCAATCAAATAAAAACAAATCAGAATTGGTCCAGAATATGGGATGGTGATTTATATTCTAAATTTCCACTAATTTATTTGCCGCAGTAGTACATGAGGGTCAGTGTTAGTTGCACATTTGTACATACATACATACTTATCAATATGTTACTATGGAATGTCAAAATAATTAAAAAATAATGCAAATATAAACAGCAATTTAGATAAGAATTTACGTTCTAAAAATTCAAAATTTATATTTGACTAAAATTGTATTTAACAAATATGTACATATAAACGGGAATTTAATTATTATCACAGGCTCATTTCAAGAATTTCTTTGTTTAATCATTTTCGAAATTTAAAAACCAAGTCAAAGGTTTTTGGTAATAAAAGCCATACAATTATTGCTATTTTATTTTAAAATTTGTTTATATTTCAATTAATATGCATATGAACGGAGTCATAAAAATTGCATTTTATTTCAATTTTAATCTTAAAGTAAATAGAAAAGCATTGTTGAACAAATATAAATACCGGTACACAGCGACCTTTACGTACTTTCGATTATCATAATGCGCAAACGGACAAAATGATATGTCTTTTTTCACCAATTAAGCCGCTGGGTGATCAGCGAATATTCGTACTCACGTTTGCATTTGCGACCTATTCGTTTGTTTTTGATATTCGTATTCTCATCAAAAGTTATTAAAATTAGCAAAATTTTTTTTGGTGAAAAGAGGAAAAGATTATATATTCTTGTAAGACATATTCCCTCTTATTCTATAACTATTTGTCGACGTCACGTACGCTCGACACAAAAAACATTGCACCAGTCTACTCGTTGTCGGCAACAAATGACTACTTTTGACAGCGCCTTACTATTCCCTACGTTCCATAAAATGGGATGAGCCTTTTAATAATACATATCTATGTATGTATGTAGTTAGTTTGTATTCAACGAATAAAAAAGTGAATAACTGGGGCTCTACACTAGCCATGAACTTGCTATGAGCATCATGTCGAACATCTCAAATGGCTAATGTAGACGGCTGATGTCTATATTTCGTCCATGCTCTGACATCGTTGTCCGAACATATGGCTGAGCATCAATTTTCGCCATGAGATTCACCATCAACAACCATTTTCAATAGAAAGAAAAGAGACAGAACAAAATTGGTAAATATTCCATTTCTATTGCACTACCACAAAATACATTGATAAGGCAGAGTCCATGTTCTGCCTTATCGTACGTATTCACCACAACAAAGAAGTTGATGAATTTTTTACAGTTGCTCTGCCGGCGTCGTGAAGACGTAGGGTAAGAGGGGAGGTTTTGTATTTTAGTTATTAAGTGCACTTGACACGGTCAAAATGCTTGACAAGCATGATAATAGTATGACTGAAAAAATTTTTTGTATGTGTGACAAAGACGGCGCTTGATGGAAAATCTACTTGGTTTTGATATATCGTCAAGCACACGTGCGCGAATTTGACATCAAGCATTTTGATCGTGTCTATACCACTTAAATTTACTAATAAACGAGTGATATGTATGTGATATTAGTGTTGTCAATTATACATTTACTGTAATCGTTCCAATGAAATTTCACACGTTATTTCTTGTTCGAACAGTCGAATAATTTAAAACTTATTCGAACATTCGACGACACCCGGCTATAGCTATGCTCCTTGTCTGTATAAAAATAAAAAGATGATTATAAATTACCTTGAAACTAATGCTACGTACACACTATGCCATTTTATGACATCGCGAGCAAACATGATAGTGTGTACTAGCGGCAACGTTTGCCACCATAGTTGCCAGCTGAAATAGGAAAGAGGTCCTCAAATTTCAAGCGAAAAAATAATTATGCGAAATCGTCAAAAGTAAAAAACGTTTTCTCGAGGTTAATAAAACAAATATTGTATAGAAATCTACTTTATAAACAGAAAAATAATTTATTATGAATAACATAACCAATAAATTCACAGTTTTTACAAAAAATAAACGAAATTTTTATCAATAAAAATATCAACTGTTGTTTTATTTGAATAAACAGTATTATAACATATTTAATGTATTTTTTTTTTATAAAAGTAATATACATACATACACATTAATTAAAATACTTAGGAGAGGCTTATTATAATTACTCGGCAAGCCACAAAAACTAAATAAATATTGAATAAACCGACCTTTACGTTTAAACAAAATTTAAAATTTTATGGTTTTTGCAATTTTCTACTTAAAAAATACCAGAATTTATAAAAAATTTTCTCTAAGATGCAAAGTTTCTTTAGTAAAAGTGTTCATTAATACCCTCTTTAAACGTAAACAGCTTTTCAGAAACAAATCTTAATCTAAACCAAAGTTACAGCCGCTAAAAAGCTAATAAAATCCATATCTATGCTAACATTTTTAAAACTTTAAACACATTTCGCCAAGCTTCACTTTTTTGAGATATGAGGTACCAATATATTTGAAAGAATAGCGGAGTTCAGTGTTTGATGCAAATGGCGAAAGTGCAAATGCAAAATATCGCAGCTGTTTTATGAAATACAAAATGCAAAAGATATAAAGAAGCTGCCATAATTTCCATTTGCACTTTTGCTAGACAATTTGCATCAAACAATGACTTCCGTTAATTCCTTTTTAAATATATGAGCAATGTTCTCTAGTGTTTAAAAGTTTGTATATTTGATATACATCCATATGTATGTATGTATGCGGCAGCCGACAAAGTTTGGACAGGAAGAGGTTTAAAAAATCTGTAATACTAAACTGTCAATATAAAAATAATTACTTTTGCTCGTTACTTTTATTACATATTGTAGCAAAAGCTGCGAAGTTCTTGATCATGACACAACTAACAAGTACATCCAATTCTACAACAATATAAATTTTATTGCAGAAACTACTTCACTAGTTGTCAAAAACATTGCAAGAAGGATGAAATTATCAGCGCAGCTAGCTCTATAAGGAAATGTCAAATACCGTAAAGAAAGGGGTCTCTATACCAGTGGTGGCTATTCTCTCAATTTCCTATACTTGCGAGTATATGCTGTTTTTTTACCATCAACACACATACACTGTGTGTGAGACACAGAGCCACTATTGACAGATTTGCAGATTTCTCTCCATTTTGCTGATTTTTTACTGAAAAATTGACATAGTGAGATTTGCAGATTTTTGTCCTTAAATTGCAGATTTTATACAATGTCATAAATACTAAATACCTCATATGAAAACTGAAAAACGTGTTTTGCTACCCACCTAAATTTAAAAATTGCTTTTTTTATGAGAGATCCCAAAACTATTTTGGCGTTCTAGCGATGACTGTTCATGGAATACATCATTCAAAAGTTTTGCAAGACGTGTCCAATGCACAATTAAACTTTTTCATTCGTAGCACCTACAATGAGATAAGATATTCCATAAAACTACAATTTTTACAACTCATTTGATATGTGTTGAAAGGCGCATTCTTGTTTTGTTTTTTGATTTATTTTATGACTAGGGTATTCACTCGAATAATGTTTGCTCGATTAATCGAATAATCGAAGTCAAATAATGTTCGATCAAATAAAAAATTTAAATTTCGAGTAAAAATTTATTCGAGTAATTTAGGTCGATTAATCGAATAACTCGACTAAAAAATTTCATGTAAATTTTATTTTTTTTAATGATTTTTTGCAGATTTGTTAAAAAGTGAAAAAATTTTTGAAATCATATGAAAACTTCAAATATCTTGTACAGGGTGTCCAGGTGAGATAGGGGGGTTTATTTCTGCAGTTACATTGCATAGGTGCAGGGTGCGGACGATTACATGCGCTAGCGCTTGGAGATTCAGTAGCAATGGAGATGAAATGATTAATCGGTTCACAAACTTTGAAAACATCCTTTTTAGTGATAAGGCTAATTTTCACTTAAACGGTCATGTGAACAAAGAAAACTGCCGCTATTGGTCTTCAAATAATCCGACACAAAAACATAGACGACCACTTCATTCACCAAAAGTAATTGTATGGGCTGCTATGTCGGCCAAAGGCATTATTGGCCCGTTTTTCATGACGACCGCAAAGGACGAGCTGTTACTGTGAATAGCGATCGTTATTGTGAAATGCTACAGGATTTGTTAACCTCACAGCTACAAGAATTTGAAAGCTATAATTTGAGGACATGGTGTAGCAGGATGTAGCCATACATCTGACCAATCAATTCAGGCCGTAAATGAATTATTCCCGAATAAGGTGATTTCTCGCAGAGGTAACATTAACTGGCCACCTAAAGTCCTGATTTGAGCCCTCTTGATTATTTTTTGTGGGGCTACCTCAAGGGCAAGGTATACGACAATAAACCAACTAATTTGGCAAAACTGAAATATAACATCACTCTAGCAAAACTGAAATATAACATCACTCTGGCAGCAATCTCAAGAGCAACTTGCAAATTTTCGTACAAGATTGGAAGAGTGTTTGCAGCGTGATCGTCGATATCTCGACAACATAATTTTTAAGAAATGATTTTCCGTTTTGTGTAGTTTTATCATAAATTAAAAAAATCATTTATTTGTAATTAATATTTTTTATTTAATTATAAAATCCCCCCTACCTCGCCTGTACACCCTGTACAAAATATATTGTATTTTTATTTAGAGAAAAATTTTAAAGTACATATGTAGACAAAGAAAAATTTGACTGCACGGTAGGCTGACCTTACATGTTGCGAGACCTCCCGGTTATCTCATCAGAGGTCTTCACCTCTTAGACTTCACCGCCATTGTGGCAGTCCACCGCAATCAATCAGTTGAATGCCATCTACTTTAATCAGTTCTTACTTGAATACAGGGCAGGTCTTAATATTATTAAATTTTCCTGATACCAAATTTTCTCAAAGCAAAACATTTGAGTAGTAAAAACAACTATTCTAATGATCAGTTTATGCTCTAATTTATGTAGAAATATTTATTTTTCTTCTGTTTTTATTATTGTTTTATTTCTGTTTACAAACATTTATAAAAAACCGAGTAACTTCAAAAATTTTCCGATTAACTCGAATAATTCTTAGCAGTAAAGCTTACTCGAATAACGCGAACGAAATAAAACTTTTACTCGATTGTTCGAGTAATTTAAAAACCTCAATTTCAATTAATTGATTAATCGAACAATTGAAAAGTCGAATAAAATGAATACCCTATTTATGACGCTTTCCAAAATATATCACTCTCGTGAGCTTGTTCGTATCTGATTTTTTTTACATTTGTCGATTGCTCATAACACAACTTATGTACTTGGGATGACGGAAAATCGTACCAAATATTTTAGGATATCATTTGAAATGTCTTTTGAAGTCGCCTTTAGTGATGTATAATAATTCCATCAGCTGTATATTTCGTAAAAACTTTACAAAATAAGTATTTTTGCGGAGTATTACAATGCTGATGGCTCAGTTGGGCAAGTTTTATTGTACTGCCCAGCTCACGAACGACCATCGCAAGAACCTTAACATGCTTTGGGAATACTTATACATATGTATGTATATTAAGCTTATGTTCAGTGATTAAATTTGTCAAAGGCTTATAAAATAAATTTCCTTTGATATGTATTATGAATAAGGCCGTATGAAATGAGATTAAATTAGTTGCTTTTAAAACGTTTGCTAATCGAAAGGAATCAAAGCGAAATTTATGGATTTTTTCTATAAATTCTCTATTTTATTAAAAAAAATTT
Source organism: Panzeria rudis (assembly GCA_956483635.1). Classification (NCBI taxonomy): domain Eukaryota; kingdom Metazoa; phylum Arthropoda; class Insecta; order Diptera; family Tachinidae; genus Panzeria; species Panzeria rudis. The sequence continues at coordinate 34,317,922 of OY101451.1, read as the reverse complement.
GGCAAATGAAGCGAAAAATATCTTAAATTGCACGTATTTTTAGTTTATCAGATTTTTTACAGATTTTAAAAATAATATGCAGATTTTTAACCCCAATTTTGCAGATTTTAGAAGAAAATTTTGTGGCAACAGTGCACAGAGCATATCTATTTAGCCGCGAAGCACATACACAACCAAAGAATAAGATAGTGTATGTTTGGCCACCACTGCTCTATACAGAGTTTGACTTTAGTAAGGTTTTTCTGCATTGGCGTCCTTCGGACGGTCTTAAGGATTTTCTCTTCTGAGGTATTTACAAAACCTGTTTCACTTACTGAGGGTTGTCTGCATTACCAGCCTTCGGCCGGGCTTAAGCAAAGTCGTCGTAAGGTATTTCCAACGGCGACCGCTTAGTGAGGATTTCCTGGATAGCCGTCCTTTGGCCGGGCTAAGGATTTTCTCCTCTGAGATATTTTAAAAGTCGGGTTCGCTTAATGATGTTTGTTGTTATTGCCGGCCTTTGGCCGGTCTTAAAGGCTATTTAATCTTCTGAGGTATTTTCAAGACCTGCTACACTTGCTGCTTTCTCCTCTGAGGTATTTGGAAAACCGACTTTGTTTACTAAAGATTTTCTACATTGCTGGCTTTCGTCGGTTCGCCGGTTTTCGTCCGAGCTTAGGACAAATTTTCTAAGCTCGGACGAAAACCGGCTACGCTCATTAAATAATTTCTGAAAAAAATTTTGTTATAGTCAGTTTTGAAATACCTCAGTTGAGAAAATTTTTAATTCCAGCCGAAGGCCGGCAATACCGAAAACCGGTTTTGGAAATACTGTTGAGGAGAAAACCTGTAAGCTCGGCCGAAGGCCGGCAATGCAAGAAACCCTCAAGCGAAGCGGGGTTTTGAAATAACTTAAATGAGAAAATTCTTAAGCCCGGCCGAAGGCTGGCAGCGCAAAATTCCTCAGTAAGCGAAGCCGCCTGTGGAAATACCTCAGAGAAGAAAATCCTTAAGACCGGCCGAAGGCCGGAAATACTGGGAGTACCTAAATCTCCAGCAAGCAAAATAGGTTTTGGAAACAACTCAGAGGAGAAAACTCTTAAGCCCGTCTTCGTCTACTAAAGGTTTTTGGAATTGCCCGCGTTTGGCCGAGCTTAAGGAATTTGTCGTCTGAGTTATTTAGAAAACAGTCTACGGTCACTAAAGATTTGCTAAAAAAAACATTTTTTATGTCATAAGCCCATAAAGAATTCTGGACTTATTTCATTTTTTTTTGTGGAAAATAAGTCCCCAAAAATTGGGGACTTATTTCATATTTCTTTTGAAGATTTATTTCGTGGGGACTTATTTCATGGCGCCGGAAAATCTTTCAAGTCTTTGGGAAAACACTTAAAATTAACATTGAGGACTGCAACTTTCACGGTACTTTTTTCTCGACATATCTAACTGAATTTTAGGTGGCGACTACAAAAATAAAAAAATACTTGAATAAAATCACGCCTACGTAGTTAAATCCGTTTCTTAAATTAAGTACAAAAGGCTTGATTCAAGAACGGATTTCAATTTATAAGATTTTATTGTGTCACCCCTTACAAAGTTAAATTTTTGCTTTAAAAGAATCCCAATCTAAAGTAAATTTTGCACACTTACAAAACTTCTTTGCATTCTGTGAAGCGGTTTCGGAGATTAGCGGGAACGAATACACCGACAAGAAACTTTCACATATAATCCAAGAGTGACTTAAATATCATAAAAGTAAATTCCAAGATATCTCAAAAACTATAAATTTGGAGTTGGCATGTTTAAATCTATTGGAAAAGTTACATTTTTAAAGTATCTTATTAGTTCTTAAGCATTTTGTTTGATTTGATATACTAAATTGTAATACCGGTAGTATACCGGTAGTAGAGTTTCGGTAGCGGTATATACCGATATCGATATAACTCAAATACCGCTACCGCTATCGATACCAAAATAAAAATAATTTTAGTACCAATACCGCTCCCGATACCGTTATTCGTTACGGTTGTCAGCCTTGGTTTTAACTATTATTTCAATTATGTTTGAAAATTTTTGGCGGACTATTTTAAAAAAAGTTTTATTTCCTCGAATATCGAAGAAAACGAAATCTGGACTAAAATTGCAATACTCCAATTCAACAACTTCTGGCAGCATTATGGTGGAAAAAGGTGGCAAACTTTTTAAAAGCTTATGTACATTAAAAAAAGCGATTTTATAGGTTATGTGAAACACTAAGGATTTTAAATATCACAAACCTTTTTTGGATTCTACTTTTCGCTTAAGTTAATCTGAACACCATTATCTTATTTTTCATAATATTGTTTTTTTTATTTTATGTAGGTAGCCGTTTAGCTAATAACTCCAATTAAAATTATATATTTTTAGAAAAAGTAAAATTTTGATAGCTTCTAATTAAACGGTTAATTAATGTTAACAAAAACAAAATGCGTTTTTTGTAGGGATCAGAGCTATGAAAGATTGCAATTTTGATTGCAATCACATGACTTCATGTTAATGATTGCTAGTTTTTGATTGCAATCAAAATCGTAAATTTGATTTCATGATTTCAATTTGAAATCATTTCAATAAAAATGATAGCAATCAATTTTTTGAAATTAATTTCTTTATTAATTGATTGCAAAGAATTGATTGCAATCAATTGATTGCAATCCAATCCGGTAATTGCAATCAAAATGAAATCAAAATCGAAATCATCGTTCTATTCAAATGATACTCATTTTTCTAGAAATAAAGCTTACCCTGATAATTAAAAAACTGTATGAAATGGCTAACTAACCTACGTTTTGGTACGTTTTTTATACAATTTTCGTGGACTTACACTATAGTATTGATTTGAGGGAAATTGATTGCAACAATGATATAAAAAAATGATCACAAAAGATTGATTTCAGTTTGAAATCTGAAACCATTTTGAAATCAAAGAATGAAATCAATTTGGTTGAAATCATTTTGATTGCAATCAAAATTGATTGCAAATTTTTCAGCTGTGGTAGGGATCTAATGATACGCGTTTTTTTCCGATACGATACTCAGAAAGAAATATCGGTGATAAAAATTCCGATACGCCTATTGAAATTGAGTTCAAGTTTATATTAATAAAACTCAAGTAGGGTAATTTTTATTACACAAAATTAGAGTGGAAGAGATTATTAATATTTAAAATTGATATTAACCCAGTATAAAAAATTGGAAGTAATATTTAAGGAGCTACAATTTCATTGCTTCCAAAGAATCTATATTAAATATATGAAGATAATTAGTAGAAAAGCAAGCAAAATTTTATTTAGGTCATACACAAATTTATAATTCCTTTAGAACTTAAAAAAATACTGCCATGTTTTTAAAAAATTGAGTTTTTAAAAGATATTTCTGTGGTTTTCTCGCTTAATGCGTGACACAACATATCCGAAAATCAACGAAATCGTAGGAGGTCGGGTCACAAACTGATCGATTTTGCATGGAATGCCCCACATACATACACACATATGAATTTTTTTAGTTTGTGCATTGAATTTTTAGAAAACTGCAATCGCTCTTTTATTTAATTCGAAATTAATATATCCACTTTCTTTCAGGGTTATTGCACGATGCAATCTTGTTTAATTTTATTTTATCATCCATTTTTATCGGCTAAAATTCTTTCTAACATTATTTATTTATTAAATTATGCAAATTATTTATTTTTCAAAATCTCGTTCGCCCTGCTCAATGAATTGCATACATACATATATACTTTTACTGTCATATTACTTCTACGCGCTTGCTGTTTGATAGGCTTGTCGTTACATGTAATTGAAAAGTCGTAGTTGTTTAAAATTATACAGTATTAGACACAAAGTCAAAACCTAGGCCTACTGGACGCTTTATTAAATTTGTATGTAAAAAACTAATGTATTTTATAGCGCAAACAACACTTGTTGCTAATTACAATTTACATTAGGATGGCACTTAGAAATGGTTTATGAAGAAAATCCCCTTATTTTTATATGGATTTCAATAGCTTTATATTTTTTTAATATATATATATATATATATATATATATATATATATATATATATATATATATATATATATATATATATATATATATATATATATATATATATATATATATATATATATATATATATATATATATATATATATATATATATATATATATATATATATATATATATATATATATATATATATATATATATATATATATATATATATATATATATATATATATATATATATATATATATATATATATATATATATATATATATATATATATATATATGCACAAAAAAGTTATTTTTACAGTTAATTGCAAATATATGCTATCACCTTAATACACGTGAAGTTGTTGCTATTTCTGTAGTAATTTTTTTGCTGATGCAGCAACCGTTGTTGCTGCTGTAGCCTATTGCACTCTTCTACTCTAGATTTTATTAGAAAAACGTGTTTGTAATATGATTATCATCCCATTTGAAAGAGCGGCCAAGCGATTACATTTTTTCTATTTCATAATAGTTTTTTTAACAAAAATATAAGCGAAATTAAAAATGAAACAAGCAACAGGGACACATTCGGCTGTGTCGAATCTTATGAACCCTTCACCTATTATAAAGCTGAAGACATGCATTTGATAATCTCCAGATAATTAGAACCACTAAAGTGTCTGTTTTTAGTAGTAGCCCATATCTTTTTAAACTTTTTGTCGACAGCTGAAATTTTACCACCATCGGAAAGGATATTTTCTTAACATTAGAAAAATAACAACAACATTTAAGTTTAATGCAACAGTAGTTTCAAGGCGGTTTTCAAAAAAAAAAGACAAGCAAATATAAAATTTTTTCCGTTCATATGATCAGATCTAGTTTGCATTTAAAATTTTTTTTTGCTGGTATTACATTAAACTATTTGTATAAGAAAAATATTATGTACCTTCTAATTAGTGAAAAATGGGGAAATAAGTATTTTAAACATAGCGGAAAGAGACAAAATCCATGCTTATCGTGCGCAAGGATCTCCTTATCGGATAGGCGCGGATCCAGCGTAAGCTTTTGGGAGGGGAACTTTTAAATGAGACCCACCATTTTGTAAAATTTCTTTTAGAAACTCTATAGAAATAAGGTATATTTTATTCGTTTTTGAGGGAGAAATATACTTTTTCCCCTTCCCTGGATCCAAAGATATTAACGCAAGGAAAATCGCGGTTATAAACTGTAGATATATAAACAAAATAAAAAGTGTGATGTACATACTAGGGAATTCATTTAATACGGCTTCTGCTATAATCCGTCAATCACTCGATGAATTAGTCGAGGTTTTGGTTTAATCGGTTAATAATCGGTTAATGTCGTCATTATTCGGTTAACCGATTAATAGAGTTTTTTCATATTCAATTTCAATAAATAAAAATTCATATATTACTTATTTTTTGAGTTTTCTATAACACAGCGTCTTCACGAGACATTAACTTTGAGATAACATGAGAAAAAACGTCGGCAGAATACTAAAAAAAAAGAATGTCGAATTTTCTTAATCTCATACTAGGGTAAGACGTAATTTTACTTTTCCGATAAGATTTCATTTTATGCAAATGCTCGTCGAGTTAACATGTACTACTTTTGCATAATTAGTTACTTTATTTTTAATTTTTCACACAAATTTAAATTTATAAATCAATTAAACACATTTATTCATTTATTTAACACAGAAATTTTATAAAAAACATCGCTTTTCATTTATTTTAATAAACACTCACACATGCATACTATTTTATTTTCATATACATGTGTTTTTTGACAGTTCATCTCATAAGATTGTTATTATAAGAGCGCTCTCATAAAAATTCTTATAACATTGAGATAACACTAATTTGAAGTCTACACGTAACATATCTCTCTCTCGCCATTGAATTTGACAATCTCATCTTACATATTATATGACGTGTAGAGTTGAAGTAAGTAATAAAACAATAATATAACAAACACAACAATTTTTGAACTAAATTAAAAAAAAAGAGTTCATAAATTAATTAAAACATAAACAAGTCATTTTATTAGTTATTGGATTAAGGAGATCTTCTAAAATAATTTTTTAGAAAAATAATTTGGTTTAGATGTTTACGATTTAAGCGATTCTTTTCTTTAGTTTTGATAAGACTGAAAAAGATCCTTTAACTTATCGGTCATGTTGGAGAAATCGATAACAATCCATAATACAGAATATCTACATAATTTCTCAGTCCTCTTCCATTATGCCATTAGAGACCTGTTTTAATTTTTTCAAATTCTTAACACTTCTAATTGTTTCTGTTAATTCTGCTGAAAGGTTGTTTTTATTACTATCCATAGTTTCTTCTGTTGTCAGGTCATCATCTGAGTCATTCTGGCAAAGTTCAGCACCCATCATTCTGCAGAAATGTTTATTTTAGAACCACGTCAAAAGATTTAAAAGTTTTACTCATGTTAAGACGACTGAAAACACTTCTTTGTTTGTATTAAAATTCATTTCTAAACACATGCCTTTTAAACACACAAAAAATATATTATAATACTAAAAAAAAAATAAAAAGTTTGTTACACGCGGTTAATCGACTGAAAATAATCGTTTAATCGTTAATCAAAAATATTCAATTCTAACTTAACCGATCAGTTAATCAAATAGTAATTAACCGATTGAAGAATACCGTAGGACATACATACACATTTCCAAGAATGATAGAATACAAGATTACGACATCCCGCGCATAAAATTGAAATTTTTTGCACATGTGTCCCCAATGACTTCGCTAACTGTATTCCTATTGGCTAATAATTTTCATCTGTTGCAGGGCATTCCACAATATTGCATATATTCAGCCATGTCACAGAATACCATTCCGATCGGAAGTGGTTTCAATTCCGTAAGTTGCTTCTTCAGAAAACGAAAATTTTCTTCGTACTCAAACTATTTTTAAATTTCAAAGTGGAATTGAAAAACACATTTCTACTGACTTCATTTGCAGAAAATAGGATTGCCAACCGTACTATAATATATACTATTGTACTATATATTGGGTTTGAGTACTATATATAGTTGAAAAAATATATAGTACGCAATAATACTATATTTCGTCCTTTTTTGTAAACCTTAATTTCAAAGCAAATAAATTTAACTTCAAAGCTTGCATGCAATGTAAAAAATCGTATAGCAGAAACGTAATCTATGGACAAGAAATTGTCACCAAAAAAACATAGGTCGAAAATTAATACCTAGCCCACGCAAATTGACCTGATATGGGTCAAAACAAATAATACCAACAAACCAGCTGTTCTTGGACCTTCCGACTATTATAAAATTTGGTACGAATGATGCCTCAAGCATAGCTCGTATTAATGCAAAATATTAGCACAGTCTTTTTTCTGGTTCGCAAAATATGGAAAAATTGGACAAATATGTATAAACCCGACTTGACAAAATTATATACATAGATATAGATTTAGACCTACTTACCCTAAATGTTAAACTGCGTTGTGATAATAAAGGTCGCTAATTTTCGCACTCTTAATTTTTGTTATGAGTTTTTGAAAAAAAGGCTTTGCTTTACATGAAAAACTCAATTTTTCGTTGTTAATTTCTGAATAACTCAGACACAGTTAAACATATAGAAATTGTTTATGGACGACTGAAAGATACTTTTATTCCGCATCTTTGTGTGTTTGTTTTATCTAAATCGGTTAAACCATTCTGTAGCTATGATGAAATACATATATTAGCGTGACCGCCCTATTTCTAAAAAAGAAACAAAAAATCAAAACAAAACATAGGAGTACCATAACTCATTTATTTTTTAACCGATTTTACTATAACTACGCATTTTGGGAAGCTATTTTTATGCGAAGTGCTGTCAAAAGTCCATATAAAAAAATTTACATGAATTGTTCATAGAAAAATGTTGCAGAAGTAGTATTCTGTCTATTTTATGGAAACCATATGAAATGTATCTTCATGCAAAATAATATGTGTGATCACGTAATCAACGAGCATTTTTATAATGTTTTTCCCAACATGCGCCGCTGGGATAGCTAGTGTATTATAAACTTAATAATCTTACTGTATGCTATTACCTTATGTAGAGTATTGAAAAACGAAAAGATCTAGATTTTGCGTGCAAATTATCATCTAGTGGTCGTCATAGTTAGTCGTTGTCTACCAGGAAGTAGAACAAGCCTAAATGACAACAAACTACAAGATACTTAAATAGTTACAACACAAACAACTATAACTGAGTATGTGTAAATAAATTAAATTAAACTTTAAAATAGAGATGACAGTGAGTTAGTTTTTCCATTATTTATTTATTTTATATTTTTTTCCTGCATGCACTTCTTCCAGTGTTGCACTTATAATGTTGTTGTCTTTGCTGCAGCTCAGCGTTGCCAAATGTGCAGTTTTCCCTGCATTTTGCAGTTTTTTAAAGCATTGAGCAGTTTTGCAGTTTTTTGCTTAAAAATAAGTTTTTCTGTAAATAAGTTTTTCTGTAAATTTTCCATTATAATTTTTTAATCTCAATTTTGCTATTTTAATTCCAATTTCTAAAGCCATGGTTTTACCCATTTTGCTTAATATAAAGGTGAAAGTACATAGCATGCGTTCAATGCGCTAATGCGAAAGAGACTTCTGCCAAAAAAGTTGAAATATTGTGTTAACATAAGGCAAGCTAAAAAGATATGTTTGTGGCGCGGGTACCTCGCAAAAAGTTGAACTTTCTTCAACTTCAGAAACTCATTTTTTTTATTAAAAATTGATGAAAAATGCATTAAATATATAAAGAAAAATAAAACGTAAAGGCAAGACAAAAAATAACTAACAAAGGCTTGAAATTTCATATGCAAAAAAGCATCAAAAGAGGGGTATGTAGCATACCGTTTTTTAAGCGCTAAAGGTCCAAATACAAGAAAAGCGTTGCCGAGTAACGCTCGGGATGTACTTCAACCTTAACAGTGTCAAGGTTTGCTAGTACTTTTTCAAACAGCGAGAGGGAATTCCCACACATTTAGGTCCACGAAAGTTGTGTTTTTCTATTAGGAGTTGGCTATTAATGTTTGCAAGTTAAGTTCATACGTAAAAACAATATGCTGTGCTTTTAACACGTCCTCTGTTATTATTAGTTGGCCTTGCCTTATTAAAAAAACACAAGTTGCTCACTTTCTTCATTGAAATAATTCGATCTCTTATATACGAAATTAAACGGTAGAACCTATAGAATTTGAAGCCGTAAAACTTTTTTAAGAGCTCTCTTACTGAAATTTCAGCAATTCACAGAAAATACAACAATTTCTTTTGGTTAAAAAAGTGTATTAAATAAATAAATGATTGTACACTTCAAAGAAAACAAAATCTTAAAAACAGAAGGACAAATTTTAATTACTTTATTTATAGAATTTTGCTCCCCTTGCGTCTTAAGGCTGATTCGAAGAAATCCAATTTCCCTGTGTAGTGTGAATCCAAATTGCCCTGTGTAAAAGTAGTAATATTAGGCGAAATATCCCATAGTGCAACTCAAACACTTCACTTTCAAACAATTAAAAAATGTATAAATTGGAGAGCCATACTTTCCTAAACCATATATGTCCTACATGGTCTGCCAAGACCATATTTGACTTTCATATGCAATATATTTTTTTGCAGTAAAAGTTTTAACAATCGAAGGGTATGAATTCTGTAAGTAATAGGGTATTCATTCGGTTAACCGTTAATCGGTTAATTACTACCCGATTAACTGACCGGTTATTTTAAAATTGGCTATTTTCGACTAACGGTTAAGCCGGTTAATTTCAGTCGATTAACCGATTAACCCACGTAACAAATTTTTTCATATTTTGTAGTATTATAACGTATTTTTTGTGTGTTTATTTCTTTCGTCTCATATACAAAATGTATGTGTTTGGAAATTATTTTTCATACAAGCAAATACACCATTACCACGGTTTGCGTCGCAAATAGGGATCGGAGAAACGCGACGCAAGCCGAAACGACGCAAACCGAAGCATGATTTTCCATACTTTTATGTTGATTTGCATATAATTGGTTCCGAGATTCATAATTTTAGCTGAAAAATAGATTTTTCAATAAAAAATACAACTTTTTTTAATTTTTTAAAACGTTTCAAAATGTCCAGTTTTTGTTCTAAGCTTATTTACTTTCTTTTTTGACCCATTGTTGCAAAATACATAGTTTGAACTTCACTTTAGCAAATGTAATTTGAAACTACTAAGGATCTTCAAGTTGCCACTAGCAGACAAATTTCACATACATGTTTGCATTAGACTTAACGGGATATCCCGTATTTTCTGTTTTAGCTTTGTACAAACATTTTCATATTAACGACGCAAATCGAAGCCATTAACGACGCAAACTGAAATACAAACGATGCAACTTCAAAATTAGGGGAATTTTAAAAAGACGCATCTTTGAAAAGACGCAAACCGAAGCGACGGAATCCGGGGTATTGGTGTAAGTGTGTGTTAACTTAAGTAAAACATTAAAATCTTTGGAAGTGGCTATAAAAGAGTTTAGTAAAGACTCTGCTACTCTAATTGAACTTGAGGGAATTATGTATTAAGTTTTTGTTTAATAGTTTTATAAAATCCAATAATACTCTTGCCAACGATTTAATTAAAAATCTAAGGATTAGATTAAATGAGAGACGAATTCAATTATTTTATACCTCCCTCCACTCAGGAATATTTCCTTCTAGCAACAGTGTTTTAAAATACAGAACAAAAACGGAAACTAAAGAATTCTGCAGGATGTTCGTCACTGAGCTCTGCCAGTATGAGCCAATATAAAGGTGAAAGTACATAGCATGCGTTCAATGCGCTAATGCGAAAGAGACTTCTGCCAAAAAAGTTGAAATATTGTGTTAACATAAGGCAAGCTAAAAAGATATGTTTGTGGCGCGGGTACCTCGCAAAAAGTTGAACTTTCTTCAACTTCAGAAACTCATTTTACAACAGAAGAAACTATCGATAGTAATACAAGAAATGTTTTAACAGAACTAACCGAAACAATTAGAAGTGTTAAGAATTTAAAAAAAATTAAAACTGGACTCTAATGGCATAATGGAAAATTTTATAAGTTTAGAGAAATTCAGGAAAACTAGATATTCTGTATTGTGGATTGCTTTCGATTTTTTCAACATCTACGATAAATGAAAGGATTTTGTAAAGTCAAGTTTTATCAAAACTAAAGAAGCATTTAAAGGAAACTATTTTTCTGAAAGATTGTTTTAGAAGATCTCCTTAAACTATTGAAATAACTCATATTTAAAAAACTTGTTAATTTTTTATTTATGATTTTTTTGCTTGATTTAGTTCAATAATTGTTATGTTTGTTATGTTATTGTTATTATAATAGATAATTTATGCATTTTTATTTGTTGAAATTACTTGATTTATGAAAAAAAGTTATTAATCGGTTAACCGGTTAGTACCGAAACTAACCGATTATTAACCGATTAAGCTAAAACCACGATTAATTAACCGAGCGATTAACCGATTAAAGCAGAAACCCGATTAAATGAATACCCTAATAAGTAAGTTGTTCTGAATCGAATACAACAATATTGAAATCATTTGGGTCACATTTAGGGCACAAAAACCTCCCACAAGAAAAAGTTCGCTAAGTGCACCTCATAGTCTTGCTGGATCACAGGTTACTTTTTTTAATCATTGCATTTATTTACAAACATATATATTTTATTACATTACAGGACCAAAATTCCAACTCGCAATCCGATCATGTGCAAGCGGTACCGTACCGCAAGCGTAAGTTCTGCTTATTACCGTCCGTTGTGTGTTATTTGCAAAGCCACAACCAAAACTCAGATAAAACGTGTTTTTTTTCCTGCGGTAAACTGCAACAAAGCTATATGCCTTCCATATGGCAGAGAGACAATAACGTATATTTGCAATGATTGTTTGACAGAATAATTTAAATATTTTACAATTATATTAAAATAATTAACTAACAAGACTGATTTATTTTAAAGAAACACAAAATAAATACAAAATTTAGTTTAGTTTACTTATTTGGCTGGGGTTTTCAGTCGTTGTCTGGACAGACCACGTGATACACTTAGTGGCACTAAGATTATAAGCCATCGAAGGCTTAACTGTTGCCGATGAGGCTTCCGAGATGGTAAGACATACCAACTTCACATTATTTTACATTCTGTCCTTAGTGTTTGGAACTATATGCTGTATCTCGTTATACTGATCCAACACAATAGCGTGACCCGAGTCAATTTTCTAGTTAGATTCTCGAATTTTTTTTTATCGAAATTAGTAAATAGTCTGTTAACTTTACGTTAACTCCGGCAAAAATAAAAAATACCTATGATTTTTTATGCGCAGTTTTTTCACATGCAAATCAGTTTTTTCCATCTAAACTTACAGTTTTTAAAAATAATATTATGGCAACGCTGCTGCAGCTACATATTTGTTGATGATATAGCCTCATTAGATTTAATGTGCCATTTTTTTAATTTCTTGTAGTTTGTATTTCTGTTTCTTTAAAAATTATTATTGCAGTTGATTGTTAAAAAAGGGAATTTATTTATATTTTTATTAGTTTTATGATAGTTGTTGTCTAGCTATTATTGCAAATAATTTAATATTAAATATTGTATTAATTCGAAACTCTGCAATATATTGGAGTGCACATTACAAAGTATTTTGCCGTATGTGAATCTATTCTTTTCATAAAGCTAGTAATTTTTCACTTATTTATTTGTCACTTCCTGTCTAATGTTTATATAAACTCTACAGAGTGTTTTTGAAAATTTCATTTATAAATTGTTCAATTCCCTAAAAAATGGTAATAGTTATAGCTGTGTGTTATGTAATGGCGATTTTTATTTATTTATTTTTTTTTGAGGTGGAGAAGTTTAAATATACAGCAATGAAAAAAGTTGTCTTAATATTAGACCAGACCCACCTTCCTACATGTTTTTCGACGCGCTCAATCCGAATTTATGATCCGTCTCGTACAACCTCAAAATTTCGAGTAAGTTGTGAAAACAGCTAAAAATGGGTAAAAACCGCAGTATTTTGCAATTTACCCGCAATCTTTCGCAACTGCTTGACAGTTATCAGTTGGTGTGCGATAAGCCGGATCAACATTTGCAAATTGCTCAAGTTTATATATATTCTCTCAATCATTTCATTTGAAATTATTAATTTCTTATCCTAATTAACGAACATTTACAAATGCAATAGATAATCCTTATTCATAGATGTTATTAGATATTCATAATTGATACGCCTCTCCAAAACCGACGTATACAATTAACATGAACAATTTATATACGCACAGAAAAGATTATCACCAAAAAATTTTCAAACAAAGGTTTGTCTAAAAATAAATTTAATTTTCAGTAAATGTTCTATCCATAATCTATGAATTGTTTGTTTGACTTTTATTTAGAACGCAAACACCAAAAACATCAAGAAAAACTGTGCTGTAAAAAACAGCCCCGATGACGACATACACACAAACAACAACAACAACAATGATAGCAAAAGGAATGCGATTGGACCAAGTTTGTTTACTGAAGATTTTTGAGTGAATCAATTAGTTAATGTCGTTGCATTAATTCTCATTCATTATTTTAGAGTCTTTACACACAAAAAAATATACCAAAAATATATTTTATCAACCCCGTGCTGAAAATTATTTTTAAATCTTATTAATGTTTTTGTTCGCTTCTAACAACAGTTTTGTTAGATTTTAATTTTGATAATAATGTTGACAACTTTTAATTTTTAAAACAAAATAGAACAGAAAATATTTGGTTGTTATTATATTGTAAAGAAAAATAACGTTTTCAAGATATCGAAAATTTTGTATGCGTTTTTTTTTCTTCTAGTAAACAACATTGTTTGCCATATACGAGTATGTACATTTTTAAAATATTTAAATTTGTAAAAAAAAACTTGTGATTTCTGTTAAAAATTTGTTCAATAACGTAATTATTTTAATTGAAAAAATCGGTGGATTTTTTCAAAAAAATTTTTGTATTTGAATATACAAATTTATTTATAGGTCCTGAATTAAACAAAAAATTATTTGAATTTCACAAATAATTGTTCAAATTCAAAAAATAATTTTTTGTGTGTAGATAAACATTCAGACTTGAACACATTTAACAAAGTGAAATTTCATAAATACTAGCATTATAATGATGATGATGATGAAGACCTCAGGGTTTGTAGTCAATGCGCTAACTACTTCAACCAACAGCACATGCTTGAGCCAGACAATTTTTCCAACAATGTGGAAGAGGCAAAAGTTAATTCTGTTTCTTAAGGATAATAATCTGCTAGATGACCCCTCCTCTGATCGCCCGCTGCGCATGATATATACAAAAGGAAAATTGCTAGAAAGTATAATCTGTAGAAAGTATAATCTGTCTTGAAGCTAACCGTGGTTTATCAGATAACCAGTTTGGCTTCGGGAAAGCAAGATCAACAGTGGCTGCTATCAAAGTTGTAGTATAAACTGCTGCTAGGACTATGCAACGGAAGTGGTGAAGAAATAGAACAAAATAATATTGTGTAGTTGTGTTCTGGTTAATAGTCGAAAAACTAGGGAAACCAATTGATTATATATTGGCACGTATAGGATAGAACCCAAGGAATTTCTAAAATATTTTGGAATCATGATTGACACTCCTCTATCTTTTCATGAGCAATTAGAGTATATAGGCTCAAAATCATCAAAACCCTACCCATATCGATGGGATCATCCCGAATATAATATGTCCAAAATATCTGCAGAGGAAATTGGTCATTAGTGTAGTAAGAAGCATTATCCTATATGTATCCCGTATATGGTCAGGCTCACTGAGATATTCAACACATGTGAATCTGACATCCTCTGTATATAGGCTGGCCGCCGTGCGAGTATGTAGTGCATTCTGATATATATCGGACGAGGCCGCTTTTGTCATTGCCGGTATGATACCCATCGATCTAGAGTCCGTATCGGACAGTGCGGATGGTGTGACAGATTTATGCCTACGGAAGTGGCAAGAACGATGGACAATGACTGATAAGGAAAGACAGACTTACTTACTGATACCTGACATCAGGGCATGGTTATCAAGGAGACAGGGCAACTTGAACTTCTATATTATACAGTTTTTTACTGGATATAGTTTTTTATGTCGTACTTGTATCCTTGGGGAAATGACAGTGCTCCGTTTTGTCCGACTTGTGGTCCACGATTTGATAATGGTAGGACGTATTTAGAAGAAGTCTTAGGGCTTAGCATTATACCGGACAACATAGTTCCAGCCACTGTTAGAATCTTTGTGAAACTGGACGTGTGTATTTAATTTTGTGATATTGATTCTATTGGAACTTCGTAGGTTAGAAGAGATTCGCAGAATCAATACAGTTAAGATCGCGTCTACGTCCTTTCCCACCCCGTGACTTAAAGCCATGTTGCAGACCCACTAGGAACGTTTAGGTTAGTGTGAAAGGGTGTTTCTATCGTGTTAAAGTCTCGCACTCCTAGAAATCACCACCTCTGCCAGAGTCTTTCGATTATTTTCATCCTACGAACATAAAAAAACGAAACAAAACACATACATACATGAGGGCGTAGCATTAGACCAGACAACACAATTCCATTCATGTGGAAATCTTTGTATAACTGCACTTATGAATGTAATTTTGTGAATTGGTTCTAGATCGGGTCTACGACCTTGCCCCACCCCGTGACATAAAGCCTTGCAGCAGTTCCACGGGAAAAGTTTAGGGTTTGGGTGTTTTAGCGTGTTAATATCTCACAGTCCTGGCAAAAACAACCACTGCCAGTCTTTCGATGATTTTATTCCACGATTTAAACAAAAAACACATATACATATATACATACCAACATATCATATTGCATTTACTCCAGAGCAAAATCTAGCAGAGCTCAATTGATTTTTTTATCTAAGTATAACGTTTACCTTTGTGACATTTTTCCAACTTTCGTTTTCAAACCAAAAAATAGACGAATGAACTTGAAATAGTAAACTCCATACATCTTATGGTTTTTGCACAAATCCAACAGCAAGTACCCACACCTTACAGTATTTTTTTGTTGAGTACAATATTATAAAAAACAGTTGTACATATCACTTGGTAGGTCCCGTATTTAATAAGATTTTGTCAAAATCGAATAAAATTAACCAAGATTTTGTAAATGCAGTATAACAAAATGTTTCTTTAATTCTTTTATATTGAATTTCTAATCAAAAATGCAACAAAGTTATTAGTTTCATTGAGTAATAAATCAAATAAAATTGCCTTAATCAAGCAAATGATATTCTAGAGCTAAAAAGCAAACGAAACTAAATGATGAAAAACGCATTTGCAAACAATAATAAAAATAGAATTTATTGAACTTTTAACATGATTATTTACATACAACACAAATTGCAGCTGTAGGAACAGAAAAGAAAACAAATTGTTTTTTGCAGTCTATTAAAACTACATTATTAACGTCAACATAATGCATGGAGTGATCTCTCATATTCCTTCAACAATTTACTTTCGAAACAATTGAGATGCTCTTCTTAATAGAAAATAAAAGAAATATTTCGAATAAATGTGTTTGTAGAAAACAACAAAAGCAGCAGCAACCACAACAACAAAATTTGCAATTCAAAATCAAGTTTTAGTTGACTAGACTAGACGGTGATTTGGCGAGATACGATTATATGTATATTGTGGAGTGACAATACGATTTGCTCGAAGAGGATTTTATTAAATCGATAATTGACACATTAAAACACCATCTCTTACCATTTTTTGTTTCTGTTTAAAATACCAAAAAAAAAATGCTTCAACACATAGGCAAAACGTACCTAACAGGTGAACTCACTAGAACAGCTGACTATATATTACAGCTGACTAGCTATTCTCAACTCGTTTAAACAAACGTCAAACTTGTTGGAATGTGGTGAAATGGTCATAATATCATCAACACTTTCAAAACTTGAAAATCTATACATGGATCCTATTCTTTATGGTATGTATTTGACATTGTCTTAAAGAGCTAATTTTCTATTGTTGTAGAAATGTGTTTACTTGTTAGTTGTGCCATGCACCCAGGTACTCTTCTTCTTACCCATTCTCTTGTTCACACCCTTTCAAAATCCTCCATACATTCGCAAATGTGTGATTCTCATTCTAAGCGCACATTTTGTGTTTTATTTTGGACCAATGTAACTAAATGAAAAGGGATTGAAATAAGATGAAGGTAGGATTCGAATTATAGTTTTCGCCCCATTCAATGGATCCTGAAATACAATTATATTTTTCGATTTTTTTAACATTTTTGTCTATTGAGAGTAGAGATGCCAAACGGGGAATCCCGAACCCGAAAATCCCGGTGTTTTCGGGATATAAGATATCTCGAAACCCGGGATCTTAAGATTTTGAAACTCGGGATTTTCGTAACTTTATGAATCCCGTTTTGGCACAAATAATAAATATTTTAATGTCACCTTTTAAACAAAATGTTACTTAAAATGCCATGTTAAAAAATCCTAAGTCGCACAAAGTTGAAAAAGTAATTTTGTATGCATCCTTGTGTATGAAATGATGAAAAAAATTAGTTTTGAGGAGCTCAAAATAAATACAAAATTTCGGATTGTAGTTTAAAAATTCTCTTTTTGTCAATTGCAAAGTATGCAAGAAAATGTTTAACGTCAAGGAAAGGATTCGTGAATCATATAAGGAACTCTGAAGAAGTTCAGATGATTGTGTTAAAAAAATATTGAGAAGGAACCTCTTGAGATCATGTCAGGAATTGAACCATAGTTCCCCATACAATAGAACAGCGGATTATCCGCTAGCCTATGTGGGCGTTAAGACATAGAAAACATAAAAAAGCATATCTCGTGAACAAATGAAAATAACAGATAGTTTGTTAGTGCACATAATGAACAAAGTATAGGCTGTATATTCGAAAATTTCCAGATTTTTATTTGTATCCCCACATCGGTTCTTGGGCACATAATTTTTGATAAAAATTGCACTTTAAAAAAAATCATTTCTCGTAATAGAGTGAAAATATCAAAACGGCACTAAGTAGACATAATAAATAAGTACTGTCCTACATTTTCAGAAAATATCAGATTTTTATCTCTATCCCCACGTGACTTTTTTGAAGCTCAAAGTTGAGCATATTTTATAAATTTTCGCACCTTTATTTTTGCCGAAGATAATTAATATTTTAGCACAATGAAACTCATGTCATAGTATCATAAGGGTTCCTTCTTCACTACAAAAAAAACCAATGCTTTATGTTCAACAGGGTTCAGCTGAAAATCAACAAAATTCGAAAAAACTGTGTAATTTTCAAGCGCCACTTTTCGGTCATTTAATTATTCCAGTTCAGTTTTGCATAGCAACATTAAATCATCATTACTGTCCTATAAAACAAAGCATGAATCGTTTTAATATCTTTTCTACTTAAAAAGCTAGAGCAATTATAAAAATGTATGGAATTGGTAAAAAGCTATGCAATAATAAATAAAAAAGATGGCGGTTACGTGTTTCTAGTACCTACAAGATTGTCCTAAATTTTTTTTTATAAAAATTAAAAGCCATGCGGCACACACCTATTTGTTGAATTCACTCAGAATTACTCTAATTTTTTAATTATTTTTTTCGGGATTAACAAATCCCGAAAATCCCCGAGTACTGGGTCTGGATCTCAGGACTCTATTTCCAAATCCCGAAACCCGGGATTTTCCAAAACCAGTCCGGACTGGCATCTCTAATTGAGAATTACATTTGCTTTCGCGGTTGTTTTGGGTATGATTTTTGCGAAAAAAAACTACATCACAAAAATGAGTATAGCGTTTGATAGCCCTCTCTAAAAACAGAAAAATATAATAATGCCACATGGTAAAAAGAACAATTTGTACTTTTTAAAATAATTCTTTACAAACGTTTACACATTAGCGAAAACTCTTCTTTTAAATAAAACTAATTTGAATAAAATCAATCAACACGGTTAAAACTTATGTCAATTTGAAACACTAAATTATGAAACAGAACTAAGTCTGCAACTTCAGGCAAAACGCTTCCAAATAAACAGTCCCAAAACTAAATCGACGACAGTAGCCTCAAAATGCTCTCATATTATTGTTTATATTCTTTTGTTCTTATGTTTCGTATGAAAAATGTATGAAATTTTATTAAAACATGGCAACATTGTTAAGAGAATGAGTGGCTAAAACTGAGAGTATGAGAAAAAACGTTCTCAAAATAAGCGTAGTATGCAGTTCTCACTGAAATTCAGGTTTGGAGTTTATTTCTACATGGAAAAATAATCGTGTAGAATTCTATACAGAATATTGTTTGATACACACAAATTTATATATAAAAAATACTCCACTGATTCTTATAACATGCCTGTAATAGACAATAAACGCCAAAATTTCGTGTACTTTTCTTTTGGAACTGCGTAGTAGTAAACGAAAATTTCTTTAAGAAATTTACAAACCTGAATTTCAGTTTGTTTTTTTTACACATACTTCTTATGGCAGCCTGAATTTCAGGCAGAGCTGCATACTACGCTATAAAATAGATTCTATCCCATGACTGCTTTTTACGGCATATGATTAATGAAAAACTCGTCAAGCCCCAGTTCTGTTTCATCATTTATTCATAGCAAACTATGCTGTCAATGCAATTTTAATAATTAAACTGAGCAATGAATGAAGCATAGAAATAAGGGCAACGCTCAATACACAAGACTGCAGACAACAACAATTTTTGAAAAAAGTTGTGATTTCTAATTTTTTTAAATAATTTGATGTGTGAAATAAGAGAAGCAAATGCAAATATTCTAAGGCCGAGTTTAGTCTCGTCTTTGAAAAAATTCATAATTTCTTAGTGTGGAAAATCCCAGAAACAGCATTCTGTATGAAGAGAGTATAAACAGTATTTTCGCTCTTCAGTTTTAACACATAATTCAATGCTGGGCCGTTAAAAACAACCTTGACTTCTCTATTTTATCGGCTTTAAAAAATCGCCGGGGCTATTTATTTTTTGTTATGTGAACAAAGTATCTAAATAAAAAGAATAATAAACTTTTAATTTGTTTTTGAATAAATTTATATCACAAAAATTTAAAAATAAATTGAGAAATATGTATATAAATAGATGGAACTATGTACATATCGCTCCTTTATTGCAATGTAGTCATATCTCAAAAAAAAATCTTTTTAAGTTACTTAAGAACGAAAGTCTTCATTAAGACCTTCTTTATATGTTAACAAATTTTCAGAAACATATCTCAATCTAAATCGAAGATATAACCACTAAAACCATATAATTGCTAGCAATTTTAAAAATTTAAACGCAATTTGCCAAGTTAAAATTTTTTTTAGATATGACTACGTTGCAATAAAGGAGCGATATGTAGAAAACAAATGTAAATTAGTGGAAGACGGCGCTGTAAGAACAAAAGCAGACAAGCTGCCGCCGCCGCTAAAAATCTTGTCCGGCGTTACTCTGATTTGTTTTGTTTTTAAAGCAACGATGTTATTCGGGAAAAAAATTAAAAGTAAGTGCACATAAATTCTTAAATTATACACATACATAAATAAATCAAAACGTCGAAAATATCAAGTTTCAAGTTTAACAAGACGAAGTTGAAGCCAATATATTTTTTTAAGTGACGAAGAAGGTAATATTCTTCTAAATTTTCCAATTGATGAAACTGGTTCCCAATTGGACGAGCTGCTCCAAGGCTTCAATTTAGTTGATGTTAAACCATATTTAACAAGTACGAATAAATTATTTTAATTTATGAAATTAAACACAGTTGCTGTTTTAGAAGATGAAATAACAGTTGACAGTTTGAAGTATTTATCTAAAGAGGATATACATGAAGGAAGTTATACACACAGAAAAAAATAAGCTTCATATTTGTTTCTTGTTGATTCTACATAATCTTCAAAAACATTTTTGCGTTAGAAATAATTATATTTAATGTTGATTTAATATTCCAGTAAAGTTAAATCAACGCATTAACCACTGCAGCCACAACAGCCTCAAATCTACTTAAGATATACACAAAAAAAAATTTTGATTTTGCTTCATATGTGTTTCATGTAAATTCAACATGATTTCAAAAACCATCTCATATATACATCGCGTAAGTAAAATAATTAATAAAACTTTTCATTGGATTTATGAAATTGTCATTTAACCAAAGAAATCCTTTCATAATATTAATGAAATTTGGATTGGATTTGTGAAATTGTCATGGGAATATTTAAATTGTCATTGGATTAAGGAAAAAATATAATGAAATTGTTTCATTTTTTTTATGCAAAGTTGTGGAAAATAAGTATTTGAAACAAATGAATTCAAAATACAAATGGTTTCTTATTTTTCAATTTCAAATTAAAAATACAAAATGGTTTTTAAACAAGTATTTGAAATAGAAAATAAATATATCCAAAATACCTATTTTCAAAATACATTTTCTTTTATAATTCTAATTTTCATTTAAAATATTTGTTCAATTCAATACAATATATGTTGTGATCTCTAATCAATTTTAGACTTTGTTTCCAAATTTGCAATTTCTCGCGAATTTTTGCAATGTTTGCGAAGAGATTTTTTGCTAGTTTTCAACGCCTTTAATATCGCTAATTTCAACAATATTAGATTTTGTTATCATGCCGCAGTTAATTAGCAAGATTTCGCAAATTTTACAATTTTAGCTGCTATTTTTAATCAATATTATGGCTTTTTTTAATTTTTGCAATATTTTGCAAATTTTCGCCATGTCCCCGACAGAAGTGATTTTTCTAAGGTTTTTGGTTATATTAAAATTTTAGGGATTGAAATCTTTCCAATTTTAGCAAGATTTAGCGAATTTTCGTCATTTTCTCGATTTTGTCAAGGTTTTTAGCATTGCTTACAGTTTTAGCGAGCTTTATTCAGTTTTAGGGCTTCTTTTTAAAGTGCAATTTTTTGGCAAATTTTCGACTTCCTCAAAAGGCGTAATTTTTTTACATTAATTTTGCGTTATGCAGCTCGAGCGACTTTTAATCAATTCCAGTACTTGACATCGATTTATGCTATATTTGCGGAATTTTAGTCATTTTTGCAAAATAATCAAAAAACTGTGCAACAAGACAAAGTTGAGATTCAAAATTGGTTGCGCTATTGTTTACTTTACTTTACTATCACTTTTCACTTTGTTATTTTTCATCGCACCACATAAAAAATAATTTTATATTTTACAAATGTAATATATGTATTTCTAAATGTTTCAAATAAAATAGAAAATAAAAATGGCATTTTGTATTTTCTATTTGTATTTTAAATAAAATTATTTTAAATACAAAATTCTTTCAGTGTACATTGATGTTAATTTGCACTAAATACTTATATGTAATGACGCTGATAAGAATAAACCTTATTTTCCAGATGCCGAAATTGATTTAGCTACATTTTCTAAAACTATATACAGCTTGGCAATATTATGGAAGATTTTCCGCAATAATAAAACTACTTAACAAATTCTAAAAATATTCTATCCTTTAGCATTTTTTATCTAGTTTTGAAATATGCGAAATATTACGAGTGAAAAACTGAACTAAATGATAATTTTTTTATATAAAAAGCATTTTGGAAAAGCGACCCTAACTTCCCCAATGCATTTTATATGAGGGAAGTTAAGGTCCGTCCCTTTCTCTCTAAATGTAAGTAGAAATTGGAAAAATCTCTTTTTAACCGACTTAGAAAAAGAAGGAGGTTATCAATTCGTGTGTATGTTTTTTTTTTACTTTTTTATGTTTGTACACGTATAACTCTGTCATTTTTTTAACCGGTTTTTGTATTGAAGTCAGTTTTTTTTCTCAGAATTATTTTAAATCATTTCGGCGGTGTAAAATGGGAGAACATGTCTGAGAATTGATACCAATCATAACCTCAAAATCGACAAAATTTACTCAAACAGCTATTTTCGGCTCCACTGAAAATTCTCGCTGGCAAGATTATGTCCCTTTTCATCAGGATCACCACATATGTAGATAAACTTAAAAATTAATATTAATGCGTAATTTCAAATGGTACACAAAAGTCTACAAGTTGTTGAAATCTGAATAATAAAAGACCATTTGGGATATACTTCTTGCTAAAAACTCTAATGTATTTATTTCCGTTGTTCCAATGTTGCCATACAAGCAACGATAAATAGTAGCAGGAAATCCTTTGTTTGGATTAGATTGAAGACAGTCGGTCTTTTGAATATTCAAGAGAACACTGAAGATGGCAAATTGCCGAAATCGGTCTATTTATCAATCAAATTTGACGTGGGATGACGGAAAATCGTTCCAAGTTCAAACAAACCCTGTCGGAAGAAAACACAATACTCAACTTAATAATTTATTCATATGTACATCAACGATCGAAACTGTTTATAGATTCAATATTTTTATTCTCTTTAGGAAGGAAGCATTTTTAATATTAATGGTACGATTCTAATAGTATTTCATTATTAAAATCAACTTTTGCTTTTAAGACTTCGCAGAATTTGAAGTAAGGAGTGACAATTTTTAAATAATGCTAAATTAGTTTTTGGGGAGTTATTGTACTTCTGTAGTGCAATTCACAAAACTTATTTTAACGCTAAACAAGGCGTTTAAAGAAGTTAACACCAAAATTATTGTTTTTACTATTCGCTAATCTTTTAAGCACCACCAGCTGCGTTAATTAAACGGCAATAATTTTTGCGGTGTTATTGAATAGATAGCAGTCAGCTGTTCAGTTAAAGCACATCGTCTTTTGGCAAAACTCAAATAATTAGTCGACAACAATATACACACATATGAAATCTTTTATATATAAACAACAATATTTATATTATTTAAACAATTAATTTAACTTTTATATCTCAAAAATAAAGAAATTCATGAAAATGTGTTCGTGTGCAAGCATAAATTCATTTGTTTCTTCTCTATTCCTCTTTGTGCTTTTCATTTATTTTAATAGTGTTGGAAAGTGATATAAAATTTTAACAAAGGCCTTAACACGAAGTTAACGAATCAAATAAGCGTTAATGTAAACAGTAATTATTGGAGACAAAATTACGTTTTATTTAAACGTTAAAAGTTGGTGAATTTCACTACTGACTTGCAAATAGTGCTAAGAAAAGTGCAATTGTAACAACTTTTGCATTTTTTATTTTATTTATTTATGTATTTATTATCATAGTACGGAATTGATCGATTAAGCCAAACCTAAAAAAGTTTTTAACAGAGCTGTGGGTACACTAACACCGCTACCAATCTTGTACACACAGAAAAATTTCCATGTAAAACCGTCGAAAACCAGGTTAACTTAACATTTTTCGGTAGTGATTTTGCTTCATAGGTGTTTCATGTTAAATCAACATAATTTACAATAATCTTGAAAGAAAATTTTTCATTTTTAATTAACTATATTTCATGTTGATTTAATATTCCAGTACAGTTAAATCAAAATGAAGTTGATACTGAAATAATACGAAAAATCATATTGAATCAAAGTAATTTCGTGCAGAAACAACGTGAATTTGATACTGGAACAACACGAAGAATCATGTTGAATCAAAGTTATATCAAGTTGAAACAACGTGAATTTGATATTGGAACAACACGAAGAATCATGTTGAATCAAAGTTATTTCAAGTTGAAACAACGTGAATTTGATATTGGAACAACACGAAGAATCATGTTGAATTAAAGTTATATCAAGCTGAAACAACATGACTTTAATGTAGCTATTTTATTAATTATTTTACTTACGTGATAGTCATCAGAAAACTTTTCGTTGTAGCTGACTGCCCCAGCCAAGATTTGAGCTCGTACCACCTGCATGATAGTCCACGCGCTAACCACTGCAGCCACAACAGCTTCAAACTTTTCTTTACTAAATAAATACCATCGTATGTAAAATGCATTTCATTTTAATTCAACATGATTTAAATGATTATTTAACATAAAACTTATTTGAAATTAAAGTTATAGTCATGTCGATTGAAAATGAAACTTAACGTTTATAACAAAATTGTTTTAACGGTGATTTAAAGTTAGATTAATTATTTTCCGTTTAAAATTAATATGAAACAATGGTAATTTTAAACCAGCAGCAGGAAATATTCGCACGTAATTCGTTTTTTTCTCGTCTAGATAGACGACAGATGTAAGAATAAACAACAACAAGTCACACAACTAAGCAGAACAGTGAATTGTAGCGATGAACAAAGCAAGTAAACACTTACACACTCAAACGACTAATTATTTCTTGTAAATTTAATATGATTTGCAATCAAAATTGCGGCATGTGGATTTTACATTCCTTTTTTTCTGTGTGTATACATGTGTTGAAGCTGTAAGCTATTAAAGGTAATACAGTGCGAGCTCGATGATCGCAACTAATTCTGCCACAGCCGGTTGCGATAATCGCAAAAGTTGCGATAACCGACCCCCAATTTTACATATAAAGTAAAAGCTCAAAATTTTCAATTTTTAATACATAATGTATGTAATTATTTATTGATATGAAAATTAAATAGAAACTTCAAAAATTCGCCTTAAAAAAAACTTAAAAATAAAATTCATGAAAAGAAACAGTTTATTACTGGCTTTAGAGAGATGGAATGAATTGGGTTCAATGGGTTTTGTAGAGATTGGTATTGTTTATGTATTCGAATTTGTTGTAAAAAATCTTGTTATACTTGTCTGTTTCTTTGTGCTCTGCAACTTTTTTCAGCACACCTTAGATTCATGCGTTTACCAGGACCAGACTCAGTTGCACTTATGAATTTTTTTATATTCTTTTCATTTTGTTTTATTCTGCAAACGGTTGATTTATTAACATTATAATGCAAACAAATTGATTTCA
The DNA here is from genome assembly GCA_956483635.1 of Panzeria rudis. Lineage (NCBI taxonomy): Eukaryota > Metazoa > Arthropoda > Insecta > Diptera > Tachinidae > Panzeria > Panzeria rudis. The sequence continues at coordinate 34,291,945 of OY101451.1, read as the reverse complement.
CAGTCTCCATTTTTAAGCTTTTCCAAAATGTCAGTCGTTTGTTTTATTGATAACTTCACAACTTTCTTTATTAAACCCATTACTATTGAGTGATCTGTAGTGCACGCAAAAATAGTTCATACTAACTATGCATAAAAGAACCCAAAGCAGAATAAAAAACTAACTGTAAAATAACGAATAACTTGCCGTGCCGCTGTACACACGAAAAAAAAATAGTAAACAAACGTATGTATGTTTGTACTTTGTAGTTTTTGCATCTTTTCTATGTCCAAAGGCGACGTAGAAAAGCAAACAATCGAACAATCACATTTCTGTATTAAAGTTGCGATAACCGAGACTGATAGTTGCGCTTATAGAGACTTCAATGCAAAAATTTTGGTGGTTGCAAACAACGAGCAGTTGCGATAATAGGTGGTTGCGATCATCGAGCTCGCACTGTATTTTAAATTCTAGATTTATTTAATGTGATAATTTATTATTCTGTATTGTTTCATATTAGAATCTTGAGCCCACAATGGAAATTCCATCGCACTTTATTATAAAAAAAATTGCCATGTGACTAATTCCTTTCGTACAGACTTACTGGCTGTTCAACGATGTCGAAGGAAAACCTGAGCGATCGAAAGCGACTTTCTCGAAATCTAGTCAATTTTGGTTCAACAATATCGACAGCTTTCGTTTGCTTGCACTTACGTGTGTCAATCTTTCTCTCTTAAGTATTAAAATTTCTAGTTTATTTGACGATTTTAATTAAAACACTGAAAATACTACTAAATTGTTTGAAGAAAAATACAACCAAAAATAACGACAAGAGAGCCCATTGTAAGGTACATGAAGTTTTACAGGAAATTTTTATAGTTTTCTAATACAAATTCTAATTTTGTTCTACAGGTGCGACTACCTTGTTTGATGAGTCTTACACAGTAAAGAAAACAGAAGTTGTGAATGTGTTAGTGGCTTATATTTTGTTTAAAAAATCATGAGTATGTGTATAAATAACAAAAAAAAAATTAATAAGAATTGTAAAAAATATAATAAAGCGAGATATTACGAGATCTAAGTTATGCAAAATTATTTACCAGTCGCAAGCAACACAGTAAGTGAGTGATTTTGACATTACGTTCGTATTGCTTCGACATTCTTGAATCGGATATAGTGTGAAACCACTTACGTTTTCTTTCTACTTGCCGTTCGAGTCATCGTTCGCATAGAAACATATTTATGACTTTGTTCATGAGCGCAAATTAGTGTTCTTTCGCTTAGAGTGCGCATGAACATCTTCTTTCGACATCGTTGAACAGGCAGTTAATAAATATTATTTTGGAAGATATTTGCTACAACGACACAAAGCTTTCACCTAAAGATATGCCAAATATTCTAGAAGAAATCATTAAGAATTCCTGGAAAGAAATAAAAGTAAGAATTTAATTTTCTATTTACAAAAAATTTTTATTCGTAAATGCTTTTACTTAGAATAGAAATCGTTTTTATTGAAATGTGTATTGAGTTGTTTTATTTAGAGGATCATTTTAAACCAACAAGCAGGCACTTAATGTAATTTTAATATGAGCATCGCTTTCATTTTAAGAGAACTTCATGTTAGAGGAACCATTGAATCATAGTAACTGAACATTATAGCCATTTACATATTAGATGAATTTCACGTTGAAATCATATTGATTCAATAAGTAATTCCTCTTGTTTCACTGACTGAAATAATGTTGACTCAATCCCAGTGAACACATTGATGTCATTCAGACGTCAGCATAATATCATGAAATGTCATACTTTACATAAGAAATTACTCATTATTGATTTATATATGACTCATAATTTCGCACTTGGGTACATCAAGTACTGAATGACACAAATGTGATGTTATCCTGACATTATAGTGAATTTTAAACACCGATGATGTCTTAACAAGCTGCATTTCAATTCATCTGTAAAGAAATAATTTAATTTTTCTTTCGCCTTCAATTTCCTTTCATTGAGTTTAGTCCTCCCTGATCATAACTCACATCCTTTCTTCCTTTTCTAGTAGCCTTTCATTTTTTGATTTAAAATTTTTGGAAACACATAGTTACCTTTTTACAATTAAAAGGCTTAGTGCAATAGCTCTATAAGCCATATGAAATTAAAATTGGTTTTATGTGCTCATTCCCTGGTTAGGTACCATAGCTTTGTATCCTAGAGAGATTTTTAAATAAATTCTAGTATTTTGCTATTAATTATGTTGCGTATTAACAGTAGGAAATTCAAAAACCATACAATTTTAAATTTTGCTCAAAGTTAAAAGACAATTTATTCAACATTTTGATATTGTGGCTAACAGAGTTATGGCAATAAGCCTCTCAATTGAAATTTAATTTTTTATTAAATTATTTTTGAACTTAATATTTTTATTTATTTAACACTAAGTCATTTATCCATGATCATACTTAAGTCACAATGTAGATCACTAGTAGATCAAAATTAAGTAAAATTTAATTACCTAGCTATGACTTACCAATGATGTCAAACCTAGGTTATGTGTGCACTGGAATAGGACTCGAATTGTTATTTTAATACTGGATACATTTCGATTCAATTGGACTCGCATGTTATGTAAACATGGGCTGCTCTTGATTTAAAATTAAAATATGTTATTTATAAGTTATGTTGATTTAACACGAAACATTGGTTTCGCTTGTTTTACCTTGTGTTTTTTCTGTGTGTATGTATGTAAATTTATTTATAATCTATTAACTCATGCTACATAGAGGTGGAAAGCTAACGATGGCACTACCGATATTATCGATATTTAATTTTTGTGTGACTATCGATGTTCTTATTCTGCAATCGATTATCTTCGAAACAATCGATATTTTTTTTGCCGCTGTCGATGGTAAATTTTTTACTACTATTGCTGTGCTACACATTTTTTTAAACAATCGTCAGTTAGTTATATTGGATGTAAAAGTCATTGATCTTACACATTTTTAAAACCTTTTCTTTTACTTGCTCTGTTCGTTTGTTTGTTAATAGCAAATCTTGCGACACGTTGGGTTTGCGTGAGAGCACAACATTATGATTAAAAAAGTGGGCAGGGCCATACCAATACAAAGTAAATCTTCTTTTTCAGTTATTTATATTTAGCCGATGCTTGTGAAAATTTGTACACACATTGAGATACCATCACAATAAGAAACTACCATGAAAAATAAATAATCTTTTGCAGCTACTTATACTTCACCGATTCTTATGAAACTTTGCGGACACATTGAATTCCTCTCAATATTAATATTGAGTTGGAGCATTTAAATAAACGTTTGATACAAAAATAATTTTTTTACTATTAGTTTATTCTTATATTGAAATGTTATAGAGATTTTAGTTTTATTATTTATTGAACTAAGAAATAAAGTTGTATTCGGTTTAAAAACATGCTTTATTTTCCAGTTCTACATACATATTTAGTCCTTTCTCTGAGAACTATAAAACTTTGATAGTATCATGATGGTATCGTCGATATATCGATAGTTTTTCTACCTTTTAACAGTTTAGAATCGATATATCGATATATTTTTCCAGAATATTGAACATTTCGATAGTGACACTATCGATAGTTTTCCACCTCTAATGCTAAAGCAGTTTTCATTTTAAAATTTATGCGTTTATTTTATGAAATATTTTAGCCTATTTTCAACGGACACAAAAAAGCATTTGAAATGAGAATCAGCCAAATACATTTACGCAGACCTAAACGCATTAATTTTTTGCAATTGCATTTATTCCCTTGAATTGATTCTTTATCTGCTTGAGGACTGCAGTAAGTAAGTGTGCGCGTGTATGTGTAAATAGTGCATATATGTATAGCAACAGTGGATCATTGGGTCACAAGAGAATCTTGTTCTTATTTTTTTGCTTTTTTTTCATATGCTTCCATAGTCTTCTTGTTCTGTTTATAGTTAAACTTAGTCTCTTATTTTAGTATGATTATAAAGCTTAATATGATTTTATTGTATTTCATTGCATTTTTGTTAACTACACACTTTAGTATTTATAAAGATATTTGTACGTGGGTGGATTATTTAATTGGTTACACATAGTTTTAATAATACTTATGATTAAGACATATACGAGAAATTCAGAAGCTCTGACATTTCACAGAAAAAATTATCGCCAAATAATTTTCAAACAAAAGTTTGTCTAAAAATAAATTTCATTTTCAGTAAATGTTCTTTACATAATCAATGAATTATTGGTTTGACTCTTATTTGGGACGCAAATACCTAAAGCAACAAGAAAAACTATGTCGTAAGAAAACCATCCCGATGACGACATACACACAAATAACAACAAGAACAACAATGATAGCAAAGCGAATGCGATTGTACCAAGTTTGTTTACTGAAGATTTTTGAATGAATCAATTCGTTAATGTTGTTGCGGTAATTCTCATAAATTTTTTTAGAGTCTTTAGATAAATATTCAGACTTGAACACATTTAAAAATGTGATATTTCAGAAATGCTTAATGGATGATTATGATGATGACCCAGATAAAAATTTTGTTTGATATATTACAAAAAATTCAGTAAATATTTTTGTTTGATTAAGTAAACTATTTTGTTTAATATTTGTTATTTTGTTTAGAGTAATTGCTTTATAAATTCAGACAAAAACATTGTTTGATATTTTTCAGAAAGTCCAGTAAATTTTTTTGTTAAATTTAGTAAATTATTTTGTTTACAATTTGTAAATATTTTTAGGCAAATTGTTTTATAGTTTTAAACAATTTGTTCACTGGAAAAAACACGTTTGTTCAATGAAATAGTTGAGATATTTTTGTCTATATTTACAAATTTGTTTGTAGGTCCGCTCCTAAACAAAATATTTACTATTTCATTGAATTCCTTTACAAAAAATGAAATTTAGTTTTGTTGCTGTGTTGCTGCCAATCAAGGCCATTGTCAATAATCAGCGTCCTGTTTTATTCAGTGTCCGATATTAATTCAATGAAATAAGTCTTGGTAAGTGTATAATACCTATAATCAAAATAAAAACAAATTTTAGAAGAAATTTTCAATTTTTAAGGCTCCACCGAAAATGAAATGAGCAAATTTATAGGGAATTTCAATGCCATAAAAATTTTGCTATACATATTTTCTAGGGCAGTCCCCTGCTATATGTCTACTTTAAATAACGTTACAGTTGTGCGACTAAAGTCGCATTTTGCCACTTTTTCACCGCCTTGTCACTTTTTGTGCCCCTTTATTTTAAATCCACTTTTGCCCCTTTTTGAACAATATTTTTGTCTGAATTTATATATAAAACAATTAGTCTAAAAATACTAACAAATACTAAACAAATAGTTTTTTTTAATATACCAATCAAAATTTTTGTCTGGGTCATCATCATCATCAAGCATTAAGCATTTACGAAATTTCTCTTTGTTAAGTGTGTTCAAGATTGAATGTTTATCTAAAGACTCTAAAAGAATGAATGAAAATTAACGCAACGTTATTAACGAATTGATTCACTCAAAAATCTTCAGTAAACAAACTTGGTACAATCGCATCTCTTTTGTTATCATTGTTGTTGTTGTTATTTGTGTGTATGTCGTCGTCGGGGTTGTTTTTTACAGCACAGTTTTTCTTATTGTTTTTGGTGTTTGCGTTATAAATACAAGTCAAATAAACAATTCATAGTTTATGGACAGAACATTTACTGAAAATTTAATTTATTTTTAGACAAACATTTGTTTGAAAATTTTTGGTAATAATTTTTTCTGTGCAGCTTACTGCAAAATGCAGATGTACAATTTCAAAAAAATAGATATTAAATTACTATTCAAAACGCCTTAAAGTAACAAACAGCATAACTTATTAAAGGTTTTTTAATTTCCCGCAATCAAAGCTTTGAAATTACTGATTTCACCCCGATTCTCGAAAATCGATGTTTTGAGGTCATGGAAATCTATTCTGACTATTTTTACGATGATGTCCGTATATATGTGAGTGTGTGTGTGTATGTAAACCTTCAATAACATAAGAACGACTTAACCGATTGGAACCAAATTTATGGCATTCAACAGACATTGACCTCACTTAGATTTCGTGATATAGTGGACCGATTCGGTTCGGTAGGTTATCAGAATTTTCGAAAATACCTTTTTTTTAAATAATTTCTAAACTACTAAACAGATCGAATCCAAAATCGATTCAACTCTTAAACTGATAAAATAGTTGCAAATTTGATTGAAATCGTTTGAATAGTTCGTGAGATATCATTGTCGGAAAATTTCGAAAACAGTGTTTTATTTTAACTGCTCTAAAAATTCTTTCCAAATCGATTTTTAGGATTCATTTACTTTTGGACTTGAAAAACTGAAAAGCATTTGTACATTCTCCTATTTCGAAACTATTGTACAAATTTGTACCAAAACTCTAAATGCTTTTTGCTAAAGTAAATTTTTTGAGTTACGCTGTTTTTGTTTTGTAAATAATATAACTTATATGAGACATGTGCCAAAAACATATTTAAAAAAAGTATCTAATATTTTTAATACCTCTAATTCGTTGGCAAATTTTAGTACTTTTTTATTATTACAATAAATTTAATAAGCTATTTTTTTATTTTTAACAGTTATCTATATGTTTTTTACATTTTTAATATGATAAATTTATTTTCAATTGGTTGTGTTTTTTCTTTTTGCTTATGTATTTTTATAAAAATAGCTTAGTAAATATGTTTGCTAAGCTTAATTTTTAAAAATTAAATTATTTATTTTTCTTTAATTTTTATGCCCCTTTTATTTTTTAAATCCCCTTTTTGTCCCCGTTTTTGAAAAATTTCAACGGGAACGATGACTTTTTAACCATTGCTGCCTTTTGTAAACTTACTCGTATCACATTAATAAATAATGTTCGTACTTAAAACTTTTAAAGTTGTTTATAGTGCAATTAATAAAAATTTACTTATCAACTTCGTAATTTGATGAAAAATAAAGTTAATTATCAGCCGCCTACTCAAGCTTTGCAAACAGGAGTATGTTTTCATCTGTAAAGTACTCAAATATTGTAAATCTCAGTAAAATTACTACTATTATGTATGTATTTATGTACATGTGTTGCTACCCAGCGGTAAAAAAAAGCAACATGGAGGCATTATAGAGGGCATCTTTTTACATTATTTTGCATGCACAAGTCAACCACACTCAATTCCATACTTATATATTTTTTTCGCATTTCTTCTTCAAAGGCTTTCCACAGTATACTCGACAAAGGACCTTGCAATAAAGACGATTTAAAAGATCTTCTAACGAAGTTCTACTAAAAATTAAATGGAAGTATCCTTTTGTAATCTCGGCATTTTTATAGCGGCTTCTTTATTTTTGATTAATATAATTTTTATTACGATACATTTTCTTTCATATAAAGTAATATTTCATATATATTGTGTTAAAGATCGAGTATTTATTAGGTTATTCACTCGTGTAATATTTGCTCGATTAATCGAATAGGTCGAATAAAAAATTTTATGAAAATTAAATTTTTTTTAATGAGTTTTTGCAGATTTCTTAATAAAAACTAGCAACCATTTACGCTGCTATAAAAATTTTCAAATAATATTTCATGTACAGACACGCCCCTCACACAGTTTTATTACATATATAAATGTAAAATTTTCTAAAAGCGAAATATTTGAATACTGAATTACTAAAAAACTATTTCACATGATCAAATTGTAACCTAATTCATGTAGAAATATTTATTTTTTTATGCCCTAATTATATATATAAACCGCTAATAAAACATGATTGCTTTATTTTTGCCCAAGAATATTAAAAAAAAACTAGTAAAACTCAAAAATTTCCCAATAATTCGATTAATTTTTTAACGGTAAAACTTACTCGAATAACTTAAAAAACCCCAATTTCGATTATTTGATTAATCGAACAATTAAAAAGTCGAGTACAATTAATACCCTAGTATTTACTAAGAATGAATTGGACAAGAGAGTTCCGATGAAATAAGTTAAATAGCAGAATACATAGCAGCATTTGTGATGTCTCTGGTATGTAAATTTCAGTCTTATATACAAAACACTTGGGGAAAAAATACGACAATGTTTGTTATTTCTAAAGTATACTTTTTGTTAAAAAAAATGAAAAACCTAAAAATAGAATACACCTTCGTCACTCCTAAAGGTGGATTCACCCATTGTTTCCGAACAAAATTTTTGTCCGGACAAATTTTTTTTATATGTAGTTTGACGTCTCTCTTTGTGAGAGATAGAACAGAAGAGACATAATTTTGTTCGGAACATTTTCAGCTTGAAATGGTTTAATTTTAATTTTTGTCCGGACAAAGTGGTACTGAGTTGCCATATCAAAGAATGTTTTTATGCAAAACCTTCTAGAAGGAGATGTAAGCAATACTTTAAGAACACTTGAAGTGAGAAGGCCTTTTTTGTTATACCGCTGGGTATCGTTAGTGTTCCTGTTATATTCCTACTTATGAATAACAACAATATCAATAACGATAATAATAAAAATAATTTGTTAATACAACGACAAGTCCCTGCGCTTTAAAATTCACGCTTCAATTGAATTAATGTGCAAGTATATAATTTATTGTTTATTTTTTTCACACCTATTGTTCGGCCGACCCTTTGGTTGGATAGGAAAAAAATTAAAATTTACATTATTTGTATCATACAAAAATGAATTTGCACATCTTCTGATTATAATGCTTGTAGTACTTAAATAATAATAATCTTTTTATTGCTGAATTTTTTATTTTTCTCTCATTTAATATTATTTGTTGTGCAACTGTAGAAAGTAGTGAATCTCATCTATTAGGGATGCCAAGCGAGACTGTTTTTGCTAATCCCGGACTCGGGATATCAGAATTTCAAATCTCGGGATTTTTATATATATATATTTGAAATCCTCAGGCGAACCAACATCCTCACACAGAGCCTTGAGCGCCATAAGCGAAAAGTTGACATAATATTTTGTAGCACCTCACTGCATAGTTTATGCTGTCATTCGGCCATCCTGTAAGCAGTCACTACTGCAGAGGATCTTATCTAAAAACGCGTTGGACTAATTAAAGCCTGAATGGTCAAGGGTGGACACATCCTCATTACACCAGTAGCATGAATATATGCTAACATCTGAAACTTGCATAGTTTGGTAGTCTCTACAACCTGCCGAGTTCTCAACCACCATACAATCGCGACGTAGGTGATAATCGGCCTGATTATAATTTTATAAATTTACATGATAATTTTAGGGGTCAATCCGAGTGCACCCAGCACAACTCTAGACGCTTTCTGTATAAATCATTCTACATAGGAATTCCACACAGAAAAAACTTAATTTCATTTTCAGTAAAGAAATTCAATGAATTAGTAAATATTTTGTCCAGAAATGGAACTACAAACAAATTTGTAAATATAAACAAAAATATCTCAACAGTTTCGTTAAAAAGCCCCTATTTTTTCAGTACACAATTTCTATAAATCAATAAAAGAATTTGTCTAAAAATATTTACAGCTTCTAAACAAAATAATTTACTGAATCAAACAAAAATATTTACTGGATTTTCTGTAATATATCAATAAAATTTTTTTTCTGAATTTATAAAACAATTTGTCTAAAAATACTTACAAATACTAAACAAAATAGTTTAATGAATCAAACAAAAATATTTACTAGATTTTTTGTAATATATCAAAAAAAAATTTTGTTTGAGTCATTATCATCATTCATTAAGCATATATAAATTAATGAGAATTAACACAACAACATTAACGAATTTATTCACTCAAAAATCATCAGTAAACAAACTTGGTACAATCGCATGCCATTTGCTGTCATTTCTGTTGTTGTTATTTGCGTGCATGTCGGTATCGGGGTTTGTTTTTTACGACACAGAAAACGGATTTTTATTGTTGTTTTCGGCGTTTGCACGCTAAATAAAAGTCAAAAGTCAGTATAGAAAATTTACAGATAATGAAAATTATTTGTAGACAAACTTTTGTTTGAAAATTTTTGCTGATATTTGTTTCTGTGCAAGTCAGCCTTCTGCCAAGAAAATCACATAAATACTTGACAGGATATTGTATCCATTTAACGATCCTATACCAAAATCCTGTTTTCTCCTAAGAGTAAAATAGTGCACAAAGCATCATTCATGACGTCTAAGAGAACACATCCGAATTTTCCAGTTATTATAACCAGCGAGTCATTAGCGTATCTAGTCACTTCATGACCACTTTCCCTAAGAAAAGTTATTGAAATATACTAGTTTACAAAAACAAATGAACTTGAGAATTTATAAAGCTTATTTGAATAAAAATTCATTCATTCATTAATTTCCTTTTTCTCAACAAACATTTTCGACATAATCGTGCAAACGTGCTTTTCCTGTTTTTTAGTTATTGCTAGGGCTTGGGAATCGGAAATTCCCGAACAAAGTTTACTTTTAATTCCCGTTTTCCCGGGAAAAAGTTTTCCGACATACATATTTATAAAGTGGCGTAAGTGACCGCCAAATTTATTTTGATTCATATAAGAAATTTGTATTATAATAATGTTTTTCTTTAATATCAAAATTTTCAATGTTTTTCTAAATATTACAAAAGTTCGTTTGACTGACTGTACTACTAAATTTACATAATGAAATTGTTTAACTTCTCTTTTAAAGTTGCTATGTTTTTCGTCGTCTGCTTAAATACTAATACCCTGTTTATCGATGACGAAGGATATTTTTTATTCTTACAATTTCATTTGAAACAAAAACAAATTGTAAAACTTTGTTCTTGTTTCAAATGTGACTGTAAGAAAGAAAGAAATCCTTCGATATAAATAAACAGGCGAAATGTTCACACAAATTTTTTAATACAAAATAAAAATGTGAACGGTTCAAAGTTATACAGAAATTTCATAAAAATTGCATGAAATTGAATTCATACCATTTCTCTTAAGCCGAGAAAAATGTTTGAGTTTAGTAATAGATGTCGTTTAATCACTATAACAGAACACAGTGGAATACTTTGTATAAGTATCAATGACTACAGTGCTCTCCAATCGTTTTCTAAAGTAAATAATTCGATATTAAACGAACTTTGAGCGATTTTCCGTAGAATTAGTGAACAAATTTTGGAAAGTGTAGTGGAAACTTTAAGCTCATAGAAGCTGTAAAAACTTTGAGTTGAATCTAATTAAATTTATTAAAAGTCGACGCAATTATTGCAACCATGAAGGAGATGTTTTAAGATAAATAAAACGAATAATCATAGACATTTAGACAGACTGGCTCAGGATATGTAAAATTCTTACTTGTACTTAACGATAAGAATCGTCCTGGAAATTTTTCAAGGAAAATAGAAACATTACGGCAAGTTCTTTATAAAATGATTTGGAGGGCTTAAAATAAAATGTTTAACTAATTGCGATATAGTCGTCAATTAGTCTTTATAGAATCTCCTACTGTGTAAACTCTTTTTGCTTGAATTCACTTAAAAATTAGTTTTAGAATTGCTTTTACATTAACTTTTATTTAAAAAGAATACTTACATTAATGAAGCAGCCGAAGTTTCGCCAACTTTCATTTAATAAATCTATTTAATTTAAAAAATTAAATTTTCCCGGGAATCGCGGGAACTCCCGGAAACGTGATTTTTTCATTCCCTGTTCCCGGGAAATGCAAAAGTTCGGGAAATCCCAAAACCTAGTTATTGCCAAAAATATCGAAAATGTTTCAACTGATTAAAATATATTTTACAGTATTTTTCGGTTAATTGCACATCAAAATTTGCACAACTTTTTGTTCAATTAACCGGGGAACCAATTAGCCGATACCCGCTTAATTGAACAATTCGTTCAATTACAAGAATCCCGTTTAATTGAACAGTTTGTTCAATTACAGAAATCACGCATAATTGGAACTACTAATGAATTAAAAGAAATCGCATATGTGCACTTTAAGTTTTTCAAAATAATTTTTTTTCCTTAAACGAAAAAAAATGCAAGTAACAGAAAAAAATTTACATATATGTGTATACGCAGGTATTTATTATTGTAGGTACATATGTACTATTAAATGTACTATTTATGTGCACATTAGTCTTACAAAAAAATAAAATTTAGTAAAATAAAATTAGTAGAGATGCCACCCAGAGTTTTTCACAAATGATGTCAAATATGTATGTGCAAAAATGACAGATTATTTTTCAATAATAATGCAATTAACTGGGTAAAAGTAAGAGGAAATTTATTTTTGATGACATGAATTTTGAACCAATTAAGCGGGAAAATCAATTAACCGGGTTCAATTATCCGAGAAAATTTACATGTGTTTTCGTATGCAATATTTTTTTGCCCGATCATGTGGTTCAATTAAGCGTGGAAACCAATTAACCGTAGGGTCAATTAACCGAAAAATACTGTACATTATTTTGTAGATATCTTTTTCCGTTTTCATCCAGTATAACGATTGTATTGGTCGAATTAAAGACCTTTAAAATTTAAAAAATTTTAAACGTATCTTCAACGTTAATTTTTTTAAAAAATTTCTGCATTAAGATGGACAAAAAAATTCAAAAAAGATTTGAATGCCAAAAGTTAAAGATCATTTTGTGCCGAATACACAGAAAAAATTATGATAGGTTTTTTTTAAACAAACATGTTTTTGAAACTGATTTTAAATCTTTATTATTGTCTCTATTTAGTTTGATAAATACTTTTGTTTGACTTATTATTTCATTTCATTTACCTACCGCCAATGTTGGCAACCTGATAAAATTATGAAATTCTTTGATTTATTTTTTATATTTCTCTAAAACATTTTTTGATTGAAACAATTTGTTTATTGAAAAAATCAGAATTTTTTTTCAAACAAATTATTGCAAATTTTTGCATTTGAATTTACAAAAATCTTTATAGGACATAGCTGAACAAATTTACATTTGATTCAGGGAATTTGGTATTTGAAGTGAAAAATTAGTTTTTTCTGTGTACATGAAACATGGTCAATATACGACAAAAAATAGCAATGTCAAAAAAATACAAAATATATTTTGATCGAAAATATCCATTCGACTACAAACTAAATTTAAGCGATTTTGTATGAAAGATAACTTGGGATTTTTTCATTTAAGGCTCGTTTCCGCACACACCGTAATCGTCGGTGAAAACGAAATTCCATACACTAGCAACGAAAAAGCTCTGCGTAAACGAGCCTTACTTAGCTGGCTTATAACTTTCTTAATTTACTCAGATCCTAGCGACTTCATATTTCGTGTGTTCAACACAAAATTACCTTTAACTTGTAGGCATAAAAAAATTTATATAATTTTTATTAATAAATAATTCTAAAAGTGCACTTTTTTAGTTTTAAGGCCTGTTACTTAAAGAATTTCCTATGTACATGTGGAACTATGTATGTGCGTATACATACATATTTATTTATAACCATTGCTCGGACTTTCATGCAAATGCATGTTATTTTGTTGTTATAGATAAAGAGGTATTGACTTATTATCTATACGAATCGTCAAATTTTAAGTAGTTTGGCATCTATTTGCAGTTGCATATTTTTGCATATTTTGGTGGTTAGTGTATATTTTCCTATATTTTGGCAAGAAATGCATATTTTTGGAGTTATAAAAATTTTGTTTAATGCATATTTCTCAATTTTTGAAAAACAAATATTAATAGGCCGATTATGTATGGCAACCGAGCATATCAGTTGCGTTGCCAGTTGCTGAAAATGACACTACTGATGACAACGGGCAATTTCAGTTGGTATTTATTGCTTTTCTGGCAACCAATAATTTTCAGTTGCCGACTGGCAACGCAGCTGCAGTTCGGTTGCATTGAATAATAGACTCCTTTATGTTTGTTTTATGTTCTTTTTTCTCTAATAATAATAAAAAATTAAAAAAAATATATATTTTCATATTATTTTAGTTTTGGTGCTTTGTTCGTAGATGAATTCATATTTTTGCGCATATTTTTGATTTTTATGTGCATTTGTTAAGCGCTTAAAATCAATTTTTAGTTGCATGAAAGTCCGAGCCCTGTTTATAAGATTTCATATAAAACACAGCCCATCAAAATGGAGTTTTTTTTCTATTGTTTAAATAAAAATCGCTTATCCTTATATATTTTTATCTACTAATTACAATGCCGTCATTAGGTTTTCCCTAACAGCTCTAGTTTTAAAGATATAGTGACAGAAAAGCCTCTTTCATTTGGGTAGAGTTGCATGTAGGAGTATATCAGGATATCTTACTGTTATTGCAAGTATGTTAAAAATCGTGTGTTTTCCGCTTATTCCTTAAAAGTTTTTTAATTAAAATTTTTGAAATTCCATACGTATTTTTGTCCGCTGCTTACAAAAATAGCTTTATTATTTTTCTAGTGCCTCTAGTTTCAGAGATATTGTGCACTATATAAAAAATACTTATGTATAATATTTTTAAGCAAAAAATAAACATCAAGAAATAATCGTTACTTTCGGGCAAAAAAATAAAAATTTTAAATAATCGTTATTTTTGAGATAAAAATTAAAACTCAAAATTAATGTGTTGTTTGCACAATGCAAACAAGCACTGCTTGTCTAAAATTTATATGAAAAGCACTCAGTTTTTTGAGTGATTTCCATAAAAAGTTTTTACTTTAGTCGCTTGCTTGCATTGTGGAAACAGCACATAAGAATTATTTTATGATCAAAAAACAAAATTCAAAAATAGTTCTTATTAATTGATTTTTTTAATGAAAATTTAAAATAAAACTTTATTGCGAAAATGGAAAGCATATCAAAAAATAGTATTTTTACAACATGTTACTAACATTCTTGGAACATTATGATTTTTTTGATCAATCTCTAAACGTCCTTAAAGAATCCTGAAATTTCTAAGGAGGTGCTTTTTTTCTTTTTTGAGATATGACATAAAATATACACTTTTAACATAAAATTTCCAACATAAAACTTCACCGAAAAACAAATGCACAAATTTGTCAACTTTTTCCCCTTCAAAAACTTTAAATTAAATTAAATTTAATGCATATTGCTCAAAATTACAAATTAATTTTTTTTTGATATTATATTGTTGAAGGTTGCGAAAGAAAAAAAATCATATCTCAAAACAGAAAAAAAACCTCCTTCAGGATTTATTAAGGACATTTAGAGGTATTATATAAAAAAAATTCAGAAGAAAAAAAATATAGGTTTTTAATATTCAAAACTTTGCTGGTAAGTAATTAAAAACTAAGCTCAACACATTCTATAAATTTGGCGAAATAATGACATTTTGAATATGTCAGAACTTTGGAAATAAACATTTTTAATTTTTTTCCTTTAACATAAATTCGTTATAGGATGAATGACAACATCTGACCAAATTTCATTAAAATTGAAAGAGGTCGTGTCTAACTCTTACTTGATTTGACATGGAATTACCCATATATAACATCACTGTGGATCAATGTGATGATTTAATTAGGGATGTAACGAATACCGATACCGATATATCGGTGATACTTCAGATTTTCCGATACATCGGTATCGGCGATATTTTATTGTCGATACGACGATACTTTTAAAAATTTTTCAGAGTTTTTTTTTAACAAATAATTTATTTTTGTTCAATTTTACCATGAATTAAATTCACTTCGTTATTTTTTAAATCTTATTAATATCAATTTTAAAAATTAATAATATTTTATGCTGTTATTTTGTAAAAAAAATTATTTACTTTTTTGTTAATTTTACCATGAATTCAAATTCAAGTCGTTGTTTTTTAAATCTTATTCCAGCAAAAAAAGACAAAGAAGTCATAAAAATGTAGAGTTCGCGATCCGGAAGTATTGCAAATTTGGATAATTTCTAATTAGTTTTACATATCCTTGCCATTGCAAGAAGTTCTGTTTTTCGATTACCAATCACCGAATTGGAAGCGATGCTAGGACAAATTTCTTTTTCGGTGTTCTATAATGGTTTTTCCTCAAGGAAAAAGGATAAAAAATTACCCATTTTCACAATTTTTTTATGCGAATTTAAACTCAAAACTTTATTTTCATGTAAATTTAAGTGAATAAATATAAACTTTTAGAAGACTTTTAATAATTAAGCTATTAAGTTACTTAGAAGAATATTAGTTGATAAATGTTCTTTAAAAAATCGATTTTTTAAAAAGCATGGCGAGTATTTTTTAAAATTACAAAGGAATTAAAAATTTTTTCTTGCTTTTCTACTAATTATCTGCATATTTTTAATATAGATTTTTTTGAAGCAAAGAAAATGTAGCTCCTTAAAAATTACTTCCAATTTTTTATACTGGGGTAAAATCAATTTTAAATATTCTCTCTCACAATGTAATTTTGTATAATGAAAAAATTGCACTTGAGTTTTGTTGATCTAAACTTGAACTCAATTTCAATATTCGTATCGGTATCGGAATCGGTATCGGCGATAATTATTTTTAAATATCGGTATCGGTATCGGATCGGCAAAACGGCGTATCGTTACATCCCTAGATTTAATTCCTTTTCGCATGTCTTTTTTGCCAGCTAATTAAGCCTGAACACACACCGCAGAAGACAAAACGTTTTTGACTTTTAGGTCAAACACTCGTATGATTATAACGCACACCAAAAAAAAAATTGGTGTATGTTGTCTCATAAGTCTAAGTATTATTCAAAAAAACAGTTTGTCTTATGTTGGTGTGGGTTCGGCCTAATGCAATATTTTATACATGATTGCCTAGTAATGTCGCATGCGTTTTTCATAAGCTCAAAAACTATAGCTTTATTAAGATTTGGGATGGTATTAAGAATGCATTCAAAGAAACAAGTTCTTCAAATCATTTATTTCCTCTTGGGTAGGATGTATGATATTATTAAAGATCCTTTTACATTGTAATACAAGCTTTGAGATTTTTATTAGATTTTTTAAGACCAAAATCAAACCAAAATCAGTCTGGGTGTCAAAACATTTTAAAGAAAATATTCTCATTACATTTTGTTTCTACACTATCAAATACGAAATAAAACGTAACACAAATAATCTGCAATAAAACAAATTTTTTTCGTTCTTCTTTTTCTTTAATTATGGCGGCAAACCATTTCACAGCTGTTTTTTTTATTCATATGTTTGTTTGCGCAAAAGACAACCCTGATAAAATGAAAACTATTATGAATATGATTATTTCGAACGTATTTGCTTTGTGAATCCAAATTGATTATTAGGCCAAGGTTCGTAACGTTATATTCAGAAAGAATTGGGCATGATTAATATTCCAAGGAACAAGGGAAAAATTAACATCAACTTAATTTTTCAACGTACACAGCCGAACAGAGTAGCGTATTAAATTTTCACGAAAAAGTTGTATATATAAGAATCAAAATCAAATTCAACAGAGCCACCTGACAAGTGGTGATAAGCAAATACACGTGAGCACTGACGATGGAAGTGTAGCGGCTTCTGAAAGTGGCGCTACTCTGTTCTGCTGTGTACGTTGAAAAGTTAAGTTGATGTTAGTTTTTCCCTTGTGCCTTGGAATATTAATCATGACCAATTCTTTCTGAATATAACGTTACGAACCTTAGCCTAATAATCAATTTGGAAAAAAGTTATTGTTTAGAAAATTTCATAAAAATTACAAAAACCCTAATACTGTCACATTTCTTTACGTATAATTTGAGAGATCATAACTATTTGTTTTCACACTGTTGGCTTTTTACTTAAGATTTGAGTTTTTTATAAGTATTACATAATACCAAATATAATCGTCTGAAGTTCACTTAAGTAAAGAATTTAGAAGTTGGTTTTACATTGATTTTCTTAATTTAGTTTTAATAAAATTCATAATAAGAAATATTTGTTCAACACAAGCGTTATTTGTGGAAACAACCAGCAGAAAGTCGATTTTATCAAGATAATATTGTATTATCAGATTAAGCAGCGTTTACCCCAACTAGTTATGGTGTAGAAAAAGTTCAGTGCATAAAAATAGCTATATTTTTAATATTATTCTATCTTATTGAACTCATAATAAATATAGCCAAAAATATCGCCAAGTAAATCGCCAACCGCCATTCCAAAATTTTCATCGCCATAAACAATTTCATTGTGCTTGAATTTGCACCCTTTTTGTAACAAGCGGGTAGTGTGGTCTGAAGCAATCGATGGTACTATCGATACTATCGATAGTTTTTGACTATCGAAACACTATCGATAGTTTTCAATACTATCGATAGATGATGATAGTTTTTATTTTTTGAATTATTAGGTCCGATAGCGTATCTTTTGGGTAAACTGAGAGTAACCAAGAATTAATCCCACTAAACAAACAAAAAATGTTCAAAAGTACGTGAACAGCAAAAACAACTTTCAGTTCTAGGGAACGACAAAATTTACCGAAACTTGTAAATTAGTGTAAGCTCTTTTCGATATTGCTGTTTATTTTGTTATATAAAATAAAATAAGCAATAAATTGCTCTTAGAGCTACCCTATACTGCAAAACGGATAATTATATTTATTTTTAACAGTATTTTGCGCCTCAAATGCTATCCCGCAGAATGGAAGGTTTCGCTGATTACCATGATACCTAAACCAGGCAAAGATCATACGAAGGTGGAGTCCTATAGGCCTATAAGCCTGTTGTCTAACATGTCAAAACTATTTGAAAAGCTACTTATGAGTAAGCTAACACCCATACTGAATCGTACTGGATGCATTCCAAACCACCAATTCGATTTTAGGAGACAACATAGTACGATTGAACAAACACATAGACTCGTGAACGTGGTTAGAAAAACCTTCGAAGAAAAGAAATATTGTTCTGCGCTCTTCATCGATGTTTCTCAGGCATTTGATAAAGTATGGCACGCAAGTTTAATACATAAACTAAAGCAAAACCTACCCGAAAACATCCTTAAACTTTTAGAAAGCTTCTTAATCGAGCGAAAATTTGTTGTTAAAGAAGGTAATTTTCAAAGCCCTCCGCAACCCATTGAAGCCGGAGTTCCTCAAGGCAGCATCCTCGGTCCTGTATTATATCTGATATATGCCTCTGACTTGCCGGTAAGCAGTAACATACACATATCAACATTCGCTGATTATACAGCTTTTCTAAGTGTTCACAAAAGCCATCAAGAAGCCACCCGCAATTTGCTAGATTATATACCCCAGCTGGAACAATGGCTAAAACAATGGCGGATAAAAATTAACGAACCAAAATGTCTACACATTACTTTTACATTGTGCAAAGAAACCTGCACACCTATACAAATAAATAACCAAACTATACTTCAACACACTGAAGTAAAATATATCTGTGTTCATTTTGATCGTCGTCTAACATGGAAGTCACACATAAATGCAAAGGTCACCCAAATGAAATTAAAAGCAGCTCAAATGAATTGGCTCATTGGAAGGAACTCTACTCTAAGCCTAGATTGTAAACTTCTTCTATACAACTCCATTCTAAAACCAATATGGTCCTACGGAATCCAGTTATGGTATGTCAGAAACAACCGAATTCATAAAGACCTAGATGTGCCGCCGGCTAAGACAGTGTTTTCTAAACACGTGACAAGCTACATAAAAAGACTTGAGTTGCACCCAAATCCCCTAGCCCGAAACATTATTAACTTTAGAGGCCACACTCGGCTGGGAAGGAGGGACACTCTTGCTCTCAGCCGAACACGAGAGACGTAAACAACCAAACAACCAACCGCTGAAACAAATATTTTTGTCTGGCACTGGCTGAACGTAAAAATTAACATTTTAGAGTTAAGATTTGATTACTTATTGTTAGTTCAATTTTATTGAAGATACAATAAATAAATACATATAAGCGAACAAAATTTTTTTTTGTTATATTTACGATTTAAATAAAGTGGGTAAGGTAAAAACTTCTTAGAAGTATATTTTTGTAAATCCTGTTTATTGAAGTACAATATATTAAGGCGAAAAACTCCCGCACTAATTTCCCAGGAAGTGGGATTGAAAATTTAGCGGAATCACCGGGAATTCCCATGAAACTCTAGTACCAACATTTTTATTTTTTCCGCTCAGCGCTCATTTTTAGTTGATTGGGCGGTAAAAAATACGAACTGTACAAAAAATAAGCTACTGAAGTCTAAAACCAGTCTGTTTGCTTTAGGCAAATTGTGGTTTTAAGACTGGTAAAGATAATTCGAGTACGCTGGTTTCAATGTTGATTTAAAATCAATATGATAAGGTAACACAAAAACTATGTTTTTCTACTGTTGAGAAAGTGTTCGAATTTATAACGGTTGAATAAATACAGCATAATGCGACACTTTGATTTTTTCGTAAAAATTTTAGTAAAATGTAAACTTTAAAAATTTTGAGTTTGAATCATCTAAAACCTCATAAGCTTATTTATATAAATCGAATTTGTACTATAATTCTTATTCGCACAAAATAGTTTCTTGCAAAAAAAATTTTTTCGAAAAAAACTAATAAAATAATTTATTGGCAAAAAAAAAAAAATCAGGGAATATCTTAATGCTGTTCATATTTACTCAAATTAGTTATATTTTAAGTATAAAAAATCGTTTTTATGGGAATTTAATAAGAACATTTTAAATCCCGAATATCGCGAAAACGAGAGCTAACTTTAAAAACCGGCTGACGAACTGGACTTATCGTTCCCGGTATGGTGACCCCCCCCATCGGCTTATTACATTTTGTGACTAGTATAGTGTTTTTTATCGCTACGTTTGGCGACAAATCGCCATATTTGACAACACTGCGTGTAAGTGTAAATCTTTGCTGTATGTTTTGGCTTAATACTTTTATTTTAAATTACCATATTTATTCATTCACATTCAGACCAATAATAGCAATAACAATTGAAGTTGCATTTGCATTTGCTGCAACAGTACATTTATGTGCTTCTACGTAATAATTTTATTAATAATGAAAGAGTGTGGATTAAATCATAATCAGTCAAGTACATGTAAAGCCACAGTCAGGGTAATAATGTTAAGGACGCTCATGTTCTGATGCAAACAGAAATGATTATATAGAGTAAAAACTTATCATATATATTTATTTAAGATATCAGTTTGTTTCATGAGGAGGGAAAAACACAATGTGAGTGCTATCGGCATGATTGGAGATAGTTAATAAATACAACTTGCCTATAGAAGTTTTTTTTAGCATGAGTAGTTTGTTTTGATTATAAATTCGTCATTTCATATGTATTTCTTAAAATACGTATGTATGTATGTACATTTAAATATGTATATCGCAAAGCGTATCTATACAAATTGGTGTTGACAGCCTAGCCATTATGTGCTCCGAGGCTGGCAAAGGTATTTACTGGTTTGTTTTTGTTTACATTTAATACACATATGTACATATAACCCTCAATTTACGCGGGCTGTTGGCACCGAACAAAGCACGTGTTAATAAAATTCGCGTAAAATAATACTCAGGGCCAGTAATTTAACATATCTCGTAAATGAAAACATAATATCAACACAAAACTTATTTTTGGGAACTAAAAATCAAATATTCATATTTACTTATTTTATTGGTAGGAGTTTTATATTGTGCAAATTTATTTCTAAATATATAAGCTTTTTGCTTAGAAACATATAAAAGCTTTATTTTATTGCCATAATTATATTATTTGTCTTCTTATTTGACTTCTTTATAATTGATAATAGATGTTCTTCAAGCTCCAGGTCAAATATTAAATTTTATTTTTATTTTCTTCAATATTTCGGTACCATATTGGATACCATCATCATTTTTTATTTTGTTTGTTTTTATAAACCCTACGGTAAATGGAACTAGCACAAAAAAAAGTCACGTGACCAGTCCCCAGGTGGTAGGGACCAGTCCGAGTTCTAACACTTCCTATGAAGCGGACCAGCCACTTTTACATGGGGATGGCCTAGGATGGGGTTAATTGATACTTTGTATACACCTTGTAACTTGTCTCTGAACTATCTTGTAGAGTCCCAATCGGTGTAGAATAATATAGATTATATATAAATATTATTCCAAAATTCAGATGTAATTATCGATTAATTTATTTTTTTATTGTTACAAATCCAAGTAGAAATTGCATTTTATTTTAAGCGGTGTCTTTGATAGGATTCGAACCGGCAACCTCCGGCATGACAGGCTAGTACACTACACACTCGACCACAGGGGAACTTATAGTTCAATGTTATAAATACCAGTTAAGCTCTCATTGAAGGGAGACGATTAATATTATATAGATACTATGTGATAGGCCTTAGATCCAGGTGCATCGAATTTGTTCAGTGCCGTTTACTACAATACTAGCCGGAGTCCCAAATAAATTAACTGAAAATGGTTAATATGTCACCATTTACACAATATGTCTTTTTCACCATTCACTACTCCTTATTTTTGTTACCAGTCTCATTTTCTCAAATCATAGGACGAGTACTTTTGCATCATTTGTCACCAAATTTTCCGCAGGGAAATTAGTGTTTTTTGTTTAATTACATTAGTCGCGCTTTTAGAATAAAAAGGTTCCATGTGAAATAAAGAAAAACAAAGTTCTAATTGTAAAAAGAACCTTTTTAAATCAATTATTAACCAAATCTCTGAGTTAAAATCAATTTTAGCTATTACTTTCATTTTAAGATAGCATATGAAACTGCTTTTTTCGCGAAAGTTTTGATAGCACGTAGTTGGAACCATTTTAAACTGGCTATGGAATTTTGGCTAAAATGTTAATTGGAACCCTTTTATTCTAAGGGCTCGTAGTGTCTAAGGAACATGTTTCTCAGTGACATGTTTGACCAAAATTATGAATGTTTCTTTCCATTTTTCTATTAAATTATCTCAGTAGCTCCAACACAAAAACTGGTTCGGCTCAAGAAATTTGGCAAAAGTTGTATGCTTTTCTCCATTTTTCAAGCGACTCAAAATTTAAACTTTACCGTATTATGATATAACATTACTTAATGGTTATTTCGAACATATTTGCTTTGTGAATCCAAATTGATTATTAGGCTAAGGTTCGTAACGTTATATTCAGAAAGAATTTGCCATGATTAATATTCCAAGGAACAAGGGAAAATTAACATCAACTTGATTTTTCAACGTACACAGCAGAACAGAGTAGTGCCACTTTCGGAAGCCGCTACACTGGCATCGTCAGTGCTCACGTGTATTTTGCTTATCACCACTTGTCAGGTGACTCTATTGAATGTGATTTTTAATTCTTATATATAAAAATTTTTCGTGAAAATTGATCCAACTGATATTAACTGCACTTTCCCAGCACTGCCATCGGTTTATTTTTCTACATTCCCATTTTTCTGCTACTCATTAGCTACTGGCTTGAGCTTTTCACGTTTACATGTTCATATATACTAAGTATAAAATCAAGCCATATAAGTTTGTCTTGAGTAGAACAAAAATCAGAAAAACAGGAATGAAAAAAATAAACCGATGGCAACGCTGGGAAAGTGCATTTAATATCAGCTTGAGAGTGATTTAATTCTCGTATTCAATTTTCACGAAAAATTTGTATATATAAGAATTAAAAATCACATTCAACAGAGGAAAGTCTTGTGCCAACCTTTGTGGTAACAACAAGTGTGCGGAACAAGTGTGTTTTTTAAGTGAGTTTATTTAAATTTTTCGTGCGTACCTGCGCAAAGGCAGAGATAAAATATATACAACAGGCAAAAGTACCTGTTGAGCGAGTTTTTTTGTGTGGCTGTAGAAATTACTCGAAGTAATAAAGCTGTCGCGACGAAGTACAACCTTCCGTATCGTTTTTACGATACGGAAAGTTGTACTTCCGTATCGTAAAAACGATACGGAAATACGATTAATGATCTCCGACGAATGTTAAAAGAGAGAGATGACGAAATTTCTGTACTCAGGCGCGAGTTCAGAAGCTGCATGGATCACAACATCAAGCTGCAAAAGGATGTTGAAGAGCTAATAACTAAAGTAGCGCAACCAAACTGAATGGGCAAAGAGCAGCCAAAGAAGCCAGAAGCGAAAAAGAAAGCCAATAAGTCCAAGTGTCAAAGCCAGGGTAAAGCCATAGCTGGTATTTGGGAAGTAGATAACCAGGCTAAAGCCGTAGCTGGTAGCAACGATGACGAAGCTAGATCTTTAGCTAGTATGACAATGGATGAAGATTATTATACGAAAAAGAAGCTGTGGAAAAGAATAAGGCCGATGCAAATAAATACAGCCAAGCAAAGGTAAAGAAGGATGTTCCAGAAAGCAACAAATTGCCGATGGGACAACAAAAGAGCAGCAATAAAAATAAGAGTAAGTCTGTACCTATTGTTACGACATATAATATTAATATAAAGCTTATATGTAATGAGCTTGAGAAAGTACTAGGGCATAAAGATTACAATCTAAGAATATTAGAAAAGAATGTTACTAATCTAGGAGTCTGCACGCTTGAACATCCTTCTAAAGAATTTATTAAAGGAGCAGGGAGTAAATTTTTACACTCACACTCCTAAGGCAGAAAGGACTTTTTCAATTGTTGTTAAGGGTCTTTCAGAGAGCTTCGAACCAAATGAGGTACAGGCGTATATGCAGAGTCTACAGAATATTTCAGGATCTTGGGACTGCATAAAATGGGAGGAGACATGGTTATTTCAGCTAATTTATGCTGATGACATACTAGTTGCAGCGAGTGATCCAGGGGCGAGAAACTTGAACGATAGGATTAATAATTGCCTCAGTGTGCTACATGAGAACTTCACGAAATGGCGACTGAAATTAAATATTGACAAGACAGAAGGTTTAATGATTAAGGGTGGACGTGGTCGTGAATGGTCATGCTGCACATCTGTCGGATACCTTTTTTCATACATATGTAATTGCGAATCCTTACTCTTTCCAATACAATAAAAATTTTAATGATTTTCTTATAAATTCTTTGTTTTATTTCGTTTTGAATAAACAAAGTTCTTGTTGAAAACCGCTGTACTTTTGCTTTCTTTTTTAAATTACAGTGCTGAATTCCGCGTAAAATTAGGGCTATCATAATATTTTAAAGCACGTTATATTAAATTCGCGTAAAAATAAAACGCGTAATTGAAAAAATGGTTACTATTATTGATCCGTGTTGTATCGAAATCGCGAAAATGAAGTACCGCGCAAATCGAGGGTTACCTGGGGGATTACTCTGTAATGCGATGCGAAAGGAAAACTTTTCGCATTTGTATGTTATTTACATTGCAATGCGAAAGCATTTCTTTCGCTTCGAGTTACAGAGTAACCCCCCGGTATACAAAAACACATGCAATTCAAAAGTAGCATAACTACAAAAATGCATTTTTTGAGTTGATAAAACAAAATTATTCTTCGTATTTTTCATTATGTTTAAAAAACCATCCTTAATACTGTATCCAACAATAAGCAAATTTGTATCCAAAACTGAAACTGCGGCTGTATTGTTCAGAAATTCCTACTGAAAACACAAAGTCCATCATTTGAAATATGTTGCTGCATGATTATTGGAGGACACTTCGATAGTAAATCTTCAGAGTGGAACTCAATCACGCTGGACAATAAGGGTGCTACAGTTATCGAAATATTTGCCAGTCTTGGTCTTATTGTCTTCAACGTTGGGAACCAACTTACGGTTTGGAGAGGAACAGGTGGTAGCATAATTGATATCACTTTTGGTGGAACGGATTTATAAAATGAGCGAATGAACTGGATAGTGCTGGAAAATCTCACTCTAAGTGGCCATCAGAATATCACATTTGTTGTTGCGTCCAGTCTATTGGTGGACTGATGAAATCCATGAGTTGTGGAGAAAATGTCTTGCAGCACGCAGAGCGTTTACCCGTCACCATGATGATCAAGTCCTGCTGTACGAATATAGGAATGCACGTCCAATCCTCAAAAGAGAAATAAAATATAGTAGCAGAAGATGCTGGATAGCTCTATGCAATTATAGAAATGAAAAAGCTAGGTGGCTTTAAACCTATACCAGGTATCAAAGACTAGAGTAGGTGGCACATATAGTGATAAAGATGGATTAAATAAAGCATCAAATCTCCAGGAACAGCATTTTATCTCTTTAAGCGTAGAGGAGATCCAACAAGCAGCCAATAAACTGAATAAAGGCAAGAGTCCCAGACCAGATGGCATACCAAATGACTTACTCAGTGTCTTCAACACATGCCTGTTAAATTGAGTTGTACTATTGCGAAAGGGGAATAAACCATTGAACGAACCTAGCTCTTACAGACCGCTGTTCTTGCTAGACTGATTCGGGAAATTGTTAGAGAGCGTGATACTAAAATGGCTCGAAGATCACATAGAAAAAATTGGAGGTATATCCCCTATACAACATGGATTTCGAAAAGGTAAAAGCACAATAGATACAATCAATGAAGTAGTTAGCATGGCGACTCATGCCAAAATTACAGGAGAATACTGCGCAATCATAAATCTGGACGTGAAAAACGCGTTCAATACAGTTAAGCCTTTTGTGCGCGCAAAAAAACACCTTATATTGCGCTGCAAGATACCCGGGTACCTATGTGAAAGTTGCGTGGAAAAAAAGCATTTCCTACTTAATATGTACATAGTTGTGAACTATTTTTTGGATTGAAATTATATATCTGGTGCCAATTTCATATATATTTTACAACGTTTTAACTTGATATTTAGTGCGAAAATGCTTGTTACCTTGCAGCGCAATAGAAGGTGTTTTTTCGGGCACATAAATGATTTCTAATTTGATTAGATATTTGAAAAGATGTTGCATTGTTTGCACATTTTTTTCGCAGTTTGAAAAACAAATCGACCAAGTATTATACCAATTTGGAATTCGTGCTAAACGCGCCAACTTTTGATGTCACTTGCCATAATTTTTTTTTTTCAACACGGCCGGTTAAAGTTGGGAGTAGTAATAAATTTAAGTACGTCCTTTGGCAAAATGTAAGATTTTCTTTGAAAATCAGGCCACTGCAGTATGGATTTTTAACTGCCATTTACAGAAGGATATCTGACAATGATATAGGAGAAAAAAAATAAGAAAAGAGAAGATTTGTAGTCACAGCAATAGAAAGATCATTACAGGGTGATTTTATTGTAAACTGGCAACACCTTTTAAAATAAGTGACATAGATTTTTTTTCCAACTTTTTTTGAAGCAGTCACTACTTGCCCTATCATCCGCTGTCGGCTTGACGTTGATTAATGGGACACCCTGTATAAGGCGCTCTATGCTTTTTAATGTTTTTTTTTTTAGCCAAATCACACTTTTGTTAATTCAATACAGCTGATGTCATATACCTTATCAGATAAAAATAGAACACGTTCTAATTGAAAATTTTTCATATGACTATGCTTCTGTAAATGTCATCTGACAATGTTTCATATGTTTCACACGGCATGTATAACTTTTGCAGTGGGAAATTTGACAAGTCAGATGTAAGATACATGTCGTCTAAAGTCAGCATTAGCAAGAACAATATGATTAATACAGTTAAAAAGTACATTTGCATCAAAAATACATGTGAGGAAATAATAAAAAAGGAGCAGAGTAGAAATCGAGAAGTTATTTAATCGTAACGTTTTGATAATTATTTAGAAAGCGGTAGAGCACTTTAAAGTGATAAACTTTTCTATTTTGAATGTAATATTAAATTTTAAAATATGTACGAGTGATTATGTACATACATATATAGATGCCATATACATATGTAGTAGTTAGTGTTTTTCATTCGGGATTTCCCGGGAAAAAATTTCCGGAATCCCGCACATTTTCCTGGAAAAAAATCCGGGAAATTTGTGCGGGAATTCCCGGGATTTTTTTGTAATATTGTTATGTCAACTTTACTTTGTAAGCATACATTTTTAGTGCTGCTCTTAGAAAAATATGAAAAATAAAATAAAAAATATACACATAATTGAAATTCTTTGGATCAATACCCACACAGTTCGACTAAATACATAATTTCAATTCTTAACACTACAGCACGAAGCATTAAAATATCTTTGATTATTTCCAATATATCAGGAAAAATAAACACGTATGAACCATAGACTTCGAAAGCAAAAGGCTCTTAAGCTAGGTATGAGAAAAAGAAAAAGCACAAATAGTGTTTGGCTAAGACAAATATAGTGAAATTTGTAAAATACCAAAAAAAGCTTATCTAAGTTTGGAAAAAATCTCCTCACTTGTAAAGAGCTTTATGCGAGTTGGTCTAAAGCTGGATATTTATCTGCTTGAGTTTGAGGGCTTAGAGTATAAGAAGAACTCTGATGATGGGATCGTGGTTGATCCCGAAAATATGATGGCGTTAAGTTCGACCCTTATACAAAGTCAAGAATTTGTCTTTGTCTTTTTCAATTATTACATGCTTTGAAAAATCATTTCTCAATAAAACTAATTATTGCTCAATAAAACAAAAACTATTCATTATTGGCCTATAAAATAAAGCATAAATCATATTTCGCATAAATCTTTTCTGGTTATAAAGCTAGAGCAATTATAAAAAAGTCTCAAATTGGTAAAATTTTTACTTTAGATGGCTACTAGTCAGAAGTTATACAATAAAAAAATTTAATTTTCTTATTAAAATTAAAAAGCATGCGACACGGCACATCTTCATACATATTTGTTGGAATTACCCTGTAAAGAACTGAAATTATATTTGTTAACTTACTTTTAATGCATTAATAAATTTATTTAATAGATCTCATTAACTTCTATTTTTTTTTTTGTTCAAATAAATTCAGTTAAATTATATATTGTATCGTTTTGTATTGGGCGGAAATTCCCGGGAAATTGAAAAATCAATCCCGCTTTCCCGGGAAATGGAAAAGTCCGGGAAAAGAAAAACTCTAGTAGTAGTATATGTATGTGTACAAAGGAAAACCTTGTTCAATTCGTATTTGATTTCTCATGGCATTAACGTTTTTAAAACTACAGTGACAGCATCACAGAATATTCAAATTTCATTCATTTTCCTCTTTACGGTTGTTAGAATCTTAATCTTCAATCTATTGAACATATGTAATTAAAAATATTCAGTATAAAAAACTGTTTTTAATTAATTCCTATAAACACTTTCCATACACACTTTTTTATTCAATATTGCCCCCTCAAGAATATCACTAGATCAAATTAATTTTCCAACAAAAATCATGTACACATTCTCTGTTAAATAATAAACAAAACGAATACAAATGAGAATGTTAAGGATTTAATGACAGATTATTAATTCAAATTTAAGAAAACCTGTAACAAAATGTATATGCATGTATATTAGGGTGACCCTTAATCTTAAAAAGTTAGATTTGTCCCAGTCTCATTCCAAAGTTTGGTGAATATTGAAAAAAATGATCCAGCCAAACGTTCCGCCGGCTCGCTCAAATAAAAAAACAAAATTTAGTTTTATTATACTAATTTCAGAAAAAAGTTTGTAAGAAGAAAATGTTACTTTAAAGCTCACAACATTTTATAACTTAACAACTTTACTCTAAATGTCGTAGTGATACTGACTATACACTACACAAGTTCACTGCACAAGACTGGCTCTGTACACTGCGTTTGTGTAGTGTATGGCGGTGATTGTGCTATTTTCACAGTGAACTGGGTAAAATTAATAGCCATTTTGATATTTGCTCAAGGTTTTAAAACTATACAGTGAACTTGTGTAGTGTATGTTGCAAACGCTCAGTTGTGTCACGATTTTTAAAAGGTTAAAAACAAAATTGAGCGCGGAAAAAATATTCTGCACAGAGCTCCCAGAATTACACAGATTATTGCCTGCATTATGGTGCATTAAAAGCGACGATTACAGCAATAAAATCATGAAAGTGGAAGCCTTCTGCTTTGTTTTCTTTTTATCGTGTAACACGCAATAAAATAGCGCCGTATTTGATTTAAAATAAAAATCTGCACAGTTTACTTGTATAGTGTGTGTCTGAATTGTATTTTTGCCGCCTATCGATTACCATTAGCCATTATTGCGCTCACCTAAGATTTTTATTTTTATAAACGAAACACTTCACGTGGAAAAATAAAAAAATTATCTATTAAAATAATCCTTTACCAACATTTAAATATAAGCAAAAAGCAGGCTATATCTTCTTTCAAATAAGACTAATTTTAATAAAATCGACCCACAATGTTAAAAGTTATGTCAATTTGAAATAATTATTCATACCACAGTACGACCTACCTAATACATTCTTCAAAGATATAACAACCCACAGTGCGGTAGAAACAACATTTTTTTAAAGCAAATAAGAAATTTTTAAACGGATAATGTTCCTTTTATCGTTTCTATCCTTTCGCAGCTGTTAACTATTTTACCGTCCTAAAATGTATATAAAGGGTCCGCCAGATAACTTTTTTTTTTAAATGCTATAAAAAAAAACTAGTGAATATTTTCTCACGATCGGTCCAATTTTTAAGCACATTATCGATTGTTTGCAGCTGTATTTCACCAATGGTTTCACAAATATTGTCCTTTAAAGCGTCAATTGTCTCTGGCTTGTCGGCGTAACACTTATCTTTGACAGCACCCCACAAATAATAGTCCAACGGTGTCAAATCGCAGCTCCGAGGTGGCCAAACGACATCAGCTCTACGGCTGATAGTGCGATCTTCAAAAACAGGGCGCAAAACATCGAGTGTAGGTTCGGCTGTGTGGCACGTAGCGCCGTCCTGTTGAAACCAAATGTTGCCAGTATCCTCCTCTTCAATTTTTGTGAACAAAAATTCGTTCAACTTGGCCCGATAACGATGGCCATTGCCAACGGCCACTTCTTGCTCATTTTCGAAGAAAAATGGCCCAATTATGCCTCTGGACCGAAATCCGCACCAAACAGTGACTCGTTTTGGGTGCGTCGGCCTTTCAATGTATGCGTGCGGGTTTTCTGTGCCCCAAATGCGACAATTTTGCTTGTTTACATACTCGCCAAGATCAAAATGAGCTTCATCTGAAAAGATGATTTTTTTACCATGATTTTCAAAGTAATGTCGCAATATTTCCCAGCGTTGTTCAAGCGTATACACAACCATATTCGTTCAGCGGAAGGATAAAACTAATTATCTGTCAAATCAGACATAAGCTAAGTGTTACCATTCATGAAATAAGCACTAGTTGAAAAAAAACGTTAGATGGCGGACCCTTTATATGTAAATTATATTTAAGAATTTTGTTAACGTAACGCTCAATACATTTTCTTACGAATACAATATTTTTTTCCGAACACACACTATATATATTTTAAATTTAAAGCAATTCAAATGTATAATCTTCGATGAATTTCAGCATAAGCTTCTTAATTATGCACAAACAAATTTCAATTAAATCAAAAAAAAATATGGATAACACTTAGTTGATGAAACGTTTTGCAATATAATACCATATAAGAAAGTTCACAAAACGTTTAAATATGTAGAAGTACAAACTTGCTCATATTGTGGGGAACGACGATTTCCTTTAAATTGTGGATTAGAAAACCTAATCGATAAAAGAGAAGTTTTTTTTAAACCTTTAAATTTATTTATCGAATCTTCAATTGCAAATTGAACTAACAATAATAAGTCCAACCACTGCTGGACAAAACATTAGGTTCAGCGGTTACTTCTTTAGTTGTCTTACGTCTCTCCTGATCGGCTGAGAGCAAGTGCGCCTCTCGCAGCCGACTGTGCCCTGTAAAATTAAAGATGTTGCGGGCAAGGGGACTTGGATGCAAATCGAGTTTTTTTTTTCTTTTGTCCTTTTTAAAGGACTTAACATTTTTCATGAATGCTTATTTTAAATTAATTTTTTTATACAACCATCTAATATTTTTTTAACAAATTTGGTAGCAGGTAGAAGGGAAGGCTCTGTAGAATTTTATAAAAATATTTACCTCAGTTCCCCTGCACAAACATATAAAAAAATGTTCTCTATAAGACTTCGAAATTGTATGAATTGATCTCTTTCAGTCCAACAGCTGTGGCTGTTTCTTTGCGGCGCAAAATTAGTTTCTATAAAATTTGCATGTAGAAAATTAATTTATAAAAAACAACCATTATTTTTGAGCAGAGAGCGATAAAATCGTAAAATGTGTGTGCATTTTAGAGTTTATTTTAAGTTAATATATATTTTTATATATTTTGCAAAACAATCAAATAAAGATTTTGAAGGAAATATAAGAAAAATTGTTTCCAAAGGCATATTTACAGTTTTTGTTCAGTTGATCTACAACTATTCTTCCACATCCTTGGCATAAAAACCACTATATCAATTAATCAAGACACTAACCATAGTTAACAGCGTGCTGGGTTTTTAATTTCCTCATCTCTTGTCCTTTTTAAGGGACTTTATATTTTTTGAGAATACTTATTTTAATTTTTGCTTTTTTTTTTAATATGTAAAATTTTTTAACAATAGTAGTACCAAATAAAAGGGAAAGCTCTGTAAAGTTTTATAAAAACAAAAAAAAAATCCTTCTATATCCTTGAAAATTTTCATCAAAAAGCGTTTTAAAAATTATATTTTGTAGCCTTAAGATAACTCTATGAGACCTAAATATGTTGTTATTTTATCTCTCTTAGGGCTCTACCTAAAGCAGAGCGTTGAGCGTCGCGTTAGGGGCTATTCACATATTACGAACTAGGTAATTTATACTGAAAGTTTTGTAAAAAGTGTTACAAAGGCTGGAGGCGGGGTGGGGGTTGTTGGAGTACAAATACTCCGAAAATAGCCTTACATAACATGTGAATAGCCCCTTGGCAGCAAGGTACGATCTTACTATTCATTCTAACAGATTATTTTACCACAACGTTTTGTTAAAAAAAAATTGGTATTAATATGAAAGAAGTATTAAAATAAGCATTCTAAAAAATGTAAAGTCCTTAAAAAGTGACAAAAGATGAGGAAATGAAAAGCCAAGTACGCAGTTTACCTATGCTTAGTCTCTATATTAATTGATATATATAGTGGCTTTTATGTCAAGGATATGGAAAAATAAATGGAATGTACATATGTTTTATGATATTTGTTAATTTGTGTTATTAAACTTAATGTTTTTAGATCCCCTGAAGATGATCAACGAAGTTGATCGAAATATTGGGTGTTTGGAAAAATAAAATAAAATGCCGATACAATAATGATAAATATTGTTTTAATGACCTTAAGCCGAAATAAAACCACTTTATAAATACCAAATACAGTTAAACTAACATTTACGATTATTAAAATTTTTTTTTTAAATAAGCACTCATGAAAAGTGTTGAGTCCTTTAAAAAGGACAAAAGATGAGGAAATGAAAATTTGAATATATTTTGGTCCTAGATTAATGGATATACATATAATGGTGCTTCTGCCAAATAGAAAAAAATTTAAATTTGTCACACAATGTTATTGATATAAATAGGCGGACATGTTTCCCTGCGCAATGTTAAGGTAACGTGTACACCCTTTTGTTCGTTTATTTTTGATCTCTTAAATTCAAAGGCGACAAAATAAAATACTCCGTACGATTACAGCAGCCCCATGGTATGTCAGAAACAAGCGAATTCATAAAGATTTAGATGGGCCGCTGGTTAAGACAGTGTTTTCTAAACACGTGACAAGATACATCAAAAAACTTGAGTTGAGCCCAAATCTCCTAGCCCGAAACATCATTAACTTAAGAGGCCACACTCGGCTGAGAAGGAGGGATACTCTGGCTTTCAGCCGAACACGAGAGACGTAGACAACCACAGAACCAATTGCTGAAACAAATACTTTTGTCTGGCATTGGCTGGACTTGAAAATTAAAAATTTAGGGCTAAGATTTAATTACTTATTTTTAGTTAACTTTTATTAAAGATACACTAAATAAATATAACCGAAAAAATAAAAAATAAATATTTTTGATCTCCACTGTTTTAAAAATTTTTTCAGATTCAATACATATTCCTGAAATTTTTTGGATGCTTCTGGAGTACTTGTGTGTATTCTTAGAAAAGCTGTATCATCAGTAAATGCTGATGTGTGTGTGAATAGCAAAGCCTTTTGGCAAGTAGGAGGTATATATCTAGGTATAGAACAGGACCCAAAATGCTACCTTGCGGAAGCCCAGCTTGAATCATCTGACGTATGCTTAGAAAATTACCTTCTATAATGATCAATTTTCGTCCAGTTAAATAGCTTTCTAATAGTTTATGAGTGTTAGAGGGTAAATTTTGCTTTAATTTCTCGATTAATCCTTCATGCCATAGTTTATCAAAAGCCTGAGAAACATCAATGAGGAAAGCAGAACAATATTTCTCTTCTTCGAATGTTTTTCTAACCACATTCTTAAGCTTATGCGTTTGTTCGATAGTGGTATTTAGTCTCCTGAAACCAAACTGGTGTGATATGGGATGCATCCACTCTCATTAAGTATGGTAGTCAACTTAATCAAAAACAGTTTATGAAATAGTTTTAACATATTTGACAATAAGCTTATAGGCCTATAAGATTCGATTTTAGTATGTTATTTTTCGGGCTTAGGTATCATGGTGATCAATGACATCTTCTGTTCCGCAGGATAGTATTCTATTCGTAGAACTGCATTAAAAATTAACATAATTGTCGGCTTTGCTCTAGAAGCATTTTGTTACTATTTTATCACCACATAGGCTTGCTTCGAACTTAAGTCAGCGATAGCATTTTCAATTTCTAGAATGTTAAATCTCAAAGGACTGACAGGTTCAGCGACAACTGCTCAACTATATCAGAAGATGTGTTTGGAGTAAAACCCTTTTTCAAGTGGTTATCGAACAGCGTACCTTTTTCAGCATCAGTTCTTTCCCAGTCTTCATTCGAACTTCGTAATCACCGGTCTTTTAAATTCTCTGGCTGCTCGCCGTAACGAATAATCCGTTTGTGGTTCTTGCAGCAATTTTTGCAAAGATGCAGTTTTTGGAGTTCTAATAATTTTTCAAGCTGCTTGGTGTATTCCTTCAGCATAATTTGTAACTGCGGAGATCTGTAGAGCTGTCATTCTCTTCGAACTCTTCTTTTTTCAGACAATAGCCGTTCCACATCTTCAGAGTACATTTTGTTAAGTCCACCTGTCGAATGGTAGAAGTAGCAGCTTGCTTACTGTTTGCGTCAAGCTATGTAAAAGAGACCTCTATGTCTTCAGCCGTTCTTAGCGGCAAATTTCCTTGCAATGGGCACTTATATATTTCTTATATTTTAACCAACTAATGCGTGCGTGCATTAAATTGCAAGTGGGTGAGGTTGTTAAGAGTGAGTATATGCTAATAATAGTGTGTGAGTGGTCTAAAGATAAATCTAAGGCAGCACAAACTTTAATTATTTCGCTGGGAACTCCTTTAACTACTCCGAAGTCAATAACATCATTTATTTTTTGTAGATGTGTCAAACGAAACGCGTCGCTATGGTGTGATGAGACGAGATACACAGAACGTAAGATTAGCGTTGTAGTCGCCGGTGGTAAAAATTCGTGGGTCAAGTGAATTAAAAAACCTACTATATTGATTTTCTGTAATAGAGTACCTGGAAGGAGATTAAGTTGATGAAATCACCAGGTTTTGATGAACATTTTCTATGCAGAATTTAATTGCTTGACAATGATCACCCAATGAGCACCGAGCTAGCTCTACCTTGGTGGTCCTTTGTGTCGTACAGACTTTATCCTTTGATTCTATAAAATCTTCTAGCCGTCAAATGCGTCTCAGAGATAAGCATAATATTAATTTGTCTATCCATCTTGAAGTACGAATATGAGTTCGTTTTTATGTCGGCGGATGCCGTTTGCGTTCCACAAACAGATTTTTATGTTCATGGTTTGTTTAATGCAGCCTGCAATAATGTAGACTGATTTTCAACATTTCGTGCATTATGTAGGTCATGTTTGATGTAAAAGAATTTACTGTTTGAATTAAATTTTCTATTAAATCCTCGATTCGACAAAAGTGAAACCAGGGTTTTCGTTGGTAAGAGCGTTAGCGTATGAGAACTCACTGTTAGGTATGTTTTGCGCTATGGCCTGGTTCGCCTTAAAAACGTTGGCGTATGAAGGCCGGCTGGTAGCTGGTTGGCGCAACTGGTGATAATTGTTGTTGTCGAAAGTAATAGGTTGATCATAGGTATGATTACGCCCTTTGGACAAAGACTGCTTAACACGTACAAAGACAGGGCAGTCCCTGTAGTTGGCAGTGTTTTTTCAGAGCAATTGCTACACTTTTTAATTTTTAAATCATCTTTTGGTTTATCACCACTGACAGCAATGTGTAATCAACCACACGCGACACAAAACGTGCGCAACTTACATGTTTTGGTGTGGTCATATTCCTAGCAATTCAGCCATTGGATAGGCCCAGCTCGCTTATGTGGTTACTCTCATGTCACCAGGTTACAGTTGCACCCGAAATAGTGGTTGTGGGACTCTTCCTCTGGTTTTGATCTTAGTAACGTGTTTCACTTTAAAATTATTATTTACCAGACCGGCTTTTACCTCTTCTCGATACATATATAAATCGAACCTTTTATCACTACCTGGAGTCCTTTTGCACTTTTCAGTTGGTAGGTGTAAAAATTTTTATTTAGTGTTTCAAACCCTGAAGCTACTGTGCAGTAATGATTTTCTTGATTAACTTGTATTTTTGTCTCATCAATCGAGCCGCATTTTATAGGAGTGGCGTAGAACGCTCCTTCTCCAATTAATGCCAGTAGCCTCTTAATTAACTCATTTGGGTTTTTATCCCTCAAAATAAAGATCATAAATTCATTAAGATCATGTGCCGCTGGTTAAGACAGTGTTTTCTTGCCACACAGCTAACGAAACAATGGCTATTTTGTGCGACAAATTCAATGGCCGTGTTATCTCACGTGGTGGCGATGTCAATTGGCCGCCAATATCATGTGATTTGACACCGTTGGACTTCTTTCTTTGAGGTTATTTGAAAGAGAAGGTGTACGTCGATAAGCCAGCAACAATTCAAGACCTAAAGGATGAGATAATTCGGCACA
The DNA here is from genome assembly GCA_956483635.1 of Panzeria rudis. Lineage (NCBI taxonomy): Eukaryota > Metazoa > Arthropoda > Insecta > Diptera > Tachinidae > Panzeria > Panzeria rudis. The sequence goes on along the minus strand of OY101451.1, from coordinate 34,254,950 downwards.
TTAACGGCATAGAGCATCAATTATGCCTCAGTGTCATCGAAAATTTGGACCATCGGATATAGGTGTGGCCGATATTTTGTTCCATACATAATTGAACCATACAATATTATCATAATAAAAAGAAATGACAATAATTTCCTAAATAATTTGCGTTTTATTCAAAATCAATATCGGCCCTTAAAATTTAACCACCCTTTATAACTGACAGGTCTTTATTGTATAAAGTCTTTAAGTAGGAATGAAAACAGATTCAAAAGTTACAATTTTTCTTTATGATAACCCGCTCATTTCGCTGAAAGATCAATAACAATGATGATCACATATATAAAATTAATTAAGGATATATATTAATCTTTAAAAAATAGACAACTACAAAAAAGTCTGAAAAATGTTTGCTTTTTGTGGATTTAATTTTTCTAAAACGATACGTTTTAAATCGGGTCGATTTGCAGAACAGACAGGTATGTATGTAGCAACTGATTTAAATAAAATTAAAAAAAATTAAAATTCAGTGCTTTTTTTCAAGAATTACGCGTTTTTTTAATTGATTCAGTGCTTTTTGAAATCTAAAAGTTGACAACGCTGAAAATGTCTATATTACTTTTACATTGCGCAGAGAAACATGCACGCTTATACAAATCAATAACCAAACTGTACTCCAACACACTGAAGAAAATCTCTCGCTGTTCATCTTGATCGTCGTCTAACATGGAAATCCCACATATATAAAAAAGTTGACCCAAATGAAATTAAAAGCGGTTCAAATGAATTGGCTCATTGAAAGGAATTCTACAATAAGCCTGGATTGTAAACTGCTTCTATACAACTTTACTTTATAACCAATATAGTCTACTGTAATCAGTTATATGGCACTGCCTCGGCATTAAACGTAGAGCAAATTGAAAGGCGACAAACTAAAAAACTCCGTACGATCGCAGCAGCCCCTTGTTATGTCAAAATCCAGTGAATTCATGAAGATCTAGATGTCCCGATGGTTAAGACTGTGTTTTCAAAACATTAGATAAGATACATAAAAAAACTTGAGTTGCGCCCAAATTTCCTAGCCCGCAACATCATTAACTTTATAGGCCACGGCACAGGAGGGACACTCCCTCTCAGCCAAACACGGGAGAGGAAAGACAACCTAATAACCAACCGCAGAAACAATTTTTTTCTGGCATTGGCTGGACTTAAAAATCAAAATTTTAGAGTTAAGTTTTGATTACTTATTTTTAGTTAAATTGCTATTGAAGATACAATATATAAAATAAACGAAAAAAAACATTGAGGTACCGTCACAATAAAATATATTGACGAAAAAGTGGGAAACGCCACGTCTAATAAATAATATTTTTCAGCTATGTATATTTCATAGGGATGTAACGAATACCGATACCGATACCGATATATCGGCGATATTTCAGATTTTCCGATACATCGGTATCGGCGATATTTTACTGTCGATACGACGATACTTTAAAAATTTTTTTCAGAGTTTTTTTTTATATTTTTGTTCAATTTTACCATGAATTAAATTCACTTCGTTATTTTTTAAATCTTATTAATATCAATTTTAAAAATTAATAATATTTTATGCTGTTATTTTGTAAAAAAATTATTTACTTTTTTGTTAATTTTACCATGAATTCAAATTCAAGTCGTTGTTTTTTAAATCTTATTCCAGCAAAAAAAGACACTCCAAAGAAGTCATGAAAATGTAGGATTCGCGATCCGAAAGTATTGCAAATTTGGATAATTTCTAATTAGTTTTACATATCCTTGCCATTGCAAGAATTTCTGTTTTTCGATTACCAATCACCGAATTGGAAGCGATGCTAGCACAAATTTCTTTTTCGGTGTTCTATAATGGTTTTTCCTCAAGGAAAAAGGATAAAAAATTACACATTTTCACAATTTTTTTATGCGAATTTAAACTCAAAACTTTATTTTCATGTAAATTTAAGTGAATAAATATAAACTTTTAGAAGACTTTTAATAATTAAGCTATTAAGTTATTTAGAAGAATATTAGTTGATAAATGTTCTTTAAAATATCGATTTTTTAAAAAGCATGGCGAGTATTTTTTAAAATTACAAAGGAATTAAAAATTTTTTCTTGCTTTTCTACTAATTATCTGCATATTTTTAATATAGATTTTTTTGAAGCAAAGAAAATGTAGCTCCTTAAAAATTACTTCAAATTTTTTATACTGGGTTAAAATCAATTTTAAATATTCTCTCTTACAATGTAATTTTGTATAATAAAAAATTGCACTTGAGTTTAGTTGATCTAAACTTGAACTCAATTTCAATATTCGTATCGGTATCGGAATCGGTATCGGCGATATTTATTTTTAAATATCGGTATCGGTATCGGATCGGCAAAACGGCGTATCGTTACGTCCCTAATATTTAACCGATTCATATGAAACTGTGCACACATTGACTTCCCGTAACAATACAAAATTGTGATTAGAAAAGTGGGCATTGCCGAGCTTATACGGAGTTAGAGCGTTTAAATAAAAGTTTTTTTAAAAAATGTTTTTTTTAATATTAGTTTTTATTATACTAAAGTCAATTTTTCTGATAAGTTGAATTTCTTTGATTTATGCCGAAAACCCCGCTTAATCCATCACAATGAAGTACATAGGTATATAGATGTTCCAAAACCTGCTAAGTTGCAAAATCGTTCATTAAACACTAAATATTAAATTATATTCGTTCAAAGTTGTAGCTGTAGAATATTACAATATAAACTAACTATATTTATATTGGGTTTAGTTCTTAAGTTGTAAATGGGAAATATTAAAAGTGTTTGGTTTCCTTTGTAAAATTTGCTTGGAGTGAGTTAGCAGTTTTACACTCTAAGGCTACGACATGTATATATAATAAATATAATTAATATTGCTAATGGTAAAACTGTTTTCCAATATATTCGTTATACATTTTTAAATTACTAGATATTTTTACTGACCAAATCAAATGGTCATCAGTTTCTGGTAACTCTGCTAAATAAAAAAAGAATTAAATAAAAAATTGTTGCAAACATTTTTTTTATTTACTATGAATTTTCCATTAGCAACTAGTAGTACTTGATTTCTGTAAAAAAAAACAGCTGATTTTTTAGAGCAACGAAATAAGAATGAGAGATATTTCATTCAGACTCATTGTATGCGAATTTGATGATGATGATGACGTTGCTAATGCATGATCAATTGCATAAAGTCTATCGATCAATGGGCAAAGAAAAAAAATCAACAACAATGTTAAACAAACCGCCTCACCGATCAACTTTAAACAAACAAACCCAACCACTAACTAGTCAGGCATGCGACCAATCGATCGGCAAACAAAATCATTGTGGCTACTTTATTTCTGCTTTTGCTGTTATACTATATGTATTTAATTTTTTTGTTTTTTCAGTATTAAACGGCGCCAAACCTGCCACCGACAAACACAACATTTTTAGTTTTCTTGTCGCGGCCTGAACGCATTTTTTTACCCACTGATCGGTTGTTAGGTTGGTTTAGCTGGTTCGGTTGCACCGAATCGATGCTTGTATCATAGATGGATCGGTCGGTCGTTTGATCATTATGTATCCACTGACTGCCACTACTAGTACCTCTACTACGTTTTCATGATTACAATTCATACGAAGTGGAGTTTTATTTGATGGTTTTTCGTTTGTTGTTGTTTTTAATATTCGTCAGGGCTGCCACTTTGAAAAGATGAGACCAAAACTGGTAGATTTGTTTATTTTTAGATAAATTGGTAATTTGGTTGGTTTGTTGAGTTTTTTACGTTTTCGGTAGAAAAAGAAATTGTTAAACATTATGAGCCATATTCATAATAAATTGTCAATTGTTAATAAAAGGTTTATGAAACAGATTTCCATACAAAATTTGTTTCATAAACCTTTCATAAACTTTTGAAAAGGTTTATAAATAAGGGGATATAACTCAAATTTGAATATAACTCTTAGTAAAAACAATAAACTACAAATAACACACTAACATATTTGAAAATCCTGGCTTCTAAGTACTCTTTGAGCGCCTATATAAAAGGATTTCACTCAGAATCTCATATATCTCTCAATTTTTCCTTATCTTTTATTAAATCTAGAGCTACTTACGTTCTACACAAATACATATTTGGAGAAGCAAAAAAACTTAAGTAAAATCAAGCTTTGTGACGTGCATGACAAAAATTGGATTTTTGTGAAAATATCCATGTGCACAATTCTTCAGACCCCAGAACACTTTTATGACCAGTTGCGCTCAAGGCATATTCATTACAGGTACCACTATAACTAAAACAAATACAACACCAAAAAACACATTTAAAGTCCCAGACATGTGTCAAAATCTATTGTCTGTATGACGCACACATTCTCAAATTTACTAAAACAGCTGTTCTTGTAGTGGTACCTGTTCAATATACTTTGGTTGTGCTTGAAAAATATTTACACGATTTTTAGAAATAATGCTCGCTCGCATTGACGTCTTTCGTTTGAGATTTGATTATTTTTGTAGTATCAAATGTATTTTCTAAGCAAATCTTCTTTATATAAATGCAATATAATGAACGCTAGCACAATGGTAGGTTTTGGTAGATTTTGGTCGGTTTTGACGAAAATTTTTATAGAAAAAATTTTTTTCTTATGGCACCTCTGATACTCGTATATAAAGTATTTGTTTTGATTTTATTTTCAATAATATTTACTCACAGATACTTGCACACACCTAAAAATTATTAATGTTATTAAGTATTTGTTTTTCATCCACAACAAAATGTTGGCTGATTGACGGACGAGCGAGCGAGCAAGCTTACGTTCGCTCTCATTACATTAATTTTGTTGGCTTGAGTTAAACCGTAGTATGTGTTTGATCGTCGTTCGCTTAGCTTGTTTCGTTCAAATGTTCGCACTGTGGCATTAGTCTTTGACGAAAGCGGATACGGATACGTCTATGGCGGTTTTCAAAACGGTTTACATCAAAACAGTCTAACTAAAATCTATAATACAAAGTATTTTTCTTACCAACGAACAGTTTTTGCTGAAGTGTTAATGTGATCGTATGGTACTTTGTCTTGCGGCTCAATTGTGATTAATTACAAAAATTCTTAAAGAATTTTTAAGAAGATCTTATTTAAAATGAAGTTTTTCTTATTTGTGTTATTTATTTGTTAAACAAATAAGTTTTTATTCAATAAGACAGTGCCATAATTATATATGTGATTTTTTGAAAATTCCTAAAAGGAATAAAAATATTAAATATAGATTGCAAAAAATATAATTTCATTGCAATAACAAATGCTGTTTTGTGGATTAAATTTTAAAAATTTTCACACGGATCCATAAATAATAAAGGTAGGAAATTTTTAGCATTAACGAAAAGTTTAGTTGGGTAAAAAAATATAATTGTATATAATGTATGTATATAAAAACTATTTCAAAATATATACTTTATGGTAAGAAAATATGTGTAAAAATTAATAACGATATTTTAACAGGAAATTTTATCAGTTTTTATAAAAAAAATAGCATAAATATATATCCTTTTTCGAAATTGGCAAACTTTATAAGAGGAATTAACAAAAAAACAAAAGTGGTGTTAAATATAAGACCGGGAAACATAAAATAGGCCTATATTTACACAAACTAACTAGCTAATAACCTGTGCGTCTGCCGCAGTTTGGCTTCTATCGGATGTGCCACAAGAGCTGCAAAACTATCGATAGCATCGAATTTTTAGAAGAATGCTGGAGTTTTTTTTTATTTAAGAAATTTTATATGGGAATTTGTTGAGAAATACTTTTACAAAATAAAATTTTTTATGAATCTATAATTATCTCTTACAGTTTGACTATCTTAATATAGAAACGCCTGAACTCATTTTTTTCAAATCGTTTTTTTTTAATTTCGATAGATCATCATCTAGCAAAATAAGCAAAAAATCGATATGAATAAAATAAGGAGTTGGGGCGTTTCTATATTAATCTAATGACATATTCTTTAAATAGTAACATTATTTAAATTAAAAATTTTAAAAACGCCTGAAGAAAATGGATAATAACGAAAGATTTAAAATCAAGCCACCTTAAAAAAAACTAAATTAAAATTGATCAAGCCGTTTGGGAGCTACGTTGCCACAGACACACAGATTTAATAGGATACTCGCTGAAATGAGATGGTAACTTTTAAATGGGTGGACTGATTTTCTTCAAACATAGCTAAGAACATTCTCGATAAAGTCCCCTTTCAAATAGAAAAAACTAAATCAAAATCTATCTAGCCATTTGGGTTCTACGATGGTGCAGACAGATACACAGATACTTCAAACTTATAACACATATTTCGCCCATGATATAAATTTTGGCATAATGGGATCGTTTAGACTCTAATGTTATCTACAGTAACTGGAGTACCCAATCATTTTTGTTTTCGACTTTAAGCAACTCCTGCGGTCAGAATTTAGGGTTTTAATTTTTTTCGATAGTATCGATATTTCCCACTATCGATACTCCATTAAAAATAAAGCTATCGATACTATCGATAGTACCATCGATTGTTTGCCAGCTATAGGTACCACCCCCTTATAATTTTTAAGAAAATTTTAGCCTATAACCTTCCGTAGGTGTAGGGAATAGGTTTACAAAGTTTTATTGCGATTCAATTAGAGGTTGCACTGCGAATAAAAATATGTAATTAAATTCTAAAAATATATTTAGAGCAATCTGAAAGCAGAATTAAGTTTTGAGTGGATAGCATATGTAACACAAGTATGCAAGGTTTTGGACTGGAGCCACTGAAAGTTCCCTCCTATGCAATTTGTGGCGCGGAATTCGAATGTGCACTAGCTTGCTTAATTTTTTTTATATATTTCGATATACACCATTATGTAAAAAAGGAAGCAGTTGCACGATGGTGACAGGTAATAAGGTCAACGGAAATAAGGTCAGTCAACATTTTTTTCCACCATGGTCGGAAGGAACTTAATTGGCCTTATTGGAAATAAATTAATTGACTTTATTTTCTATTCAAATGGAAATAACGTCAATAATGCTTAAAGTATGTCGGGCTTAAGGTTTTTTCCTCTCAGTATATCGAAAAGCGGCTTCGCTGAGAAAAGATTTGTGCATAGCCGGCCTTCGGCCAGGCCTTATGGTTTTTTCCGTCGGTATATCGAAAACCGGCTTCGCTGAGTAGTTTTTATAGGCAACCTTCAGGCGGTCTTAAGGGTTTTTTCCTCTCAGTAGAATAGAATAGGGGAAAGATCTTTTGTGCCACATATCTATAAATTAAATCAAGCTCTGCATGACTATCCTTATGAAAGTTAGCACAGAGGTTGGAGAAGGCCGCCTAATATCAACCGACGAACACAGAAACTCAGAAAAGAAAACACGCCTTCTACTGTTACATAAGGGGGCAATACATTCACACAAAAAAAACTAGTTTCGTTTTTGATAACAAAAATCCCGGTATTCAATTAATTTTTTTTTAATTTCCTGTGATAACGAATTCCGAATTGATAACAAAAATTTTTTAAATATTTATTTCAAATTTAAGTAAGTTTTTTTATTAAAACTTGGGAGAAATTTGCTAAGAAATTTATTTAAAATTTACTTTAAAAAAATATCTCAATTAAAAAAATGTTGATATGTCTAGGATAAGCGCCCAGGCTCTTCGGACGTAAAGCATGCTCTCTACAGCTGAGCCATATCCCAGTTATTTTTTAATGAGATACAACCTGTTTTAAAGTAGTTACCCCTGGAATGCATATCAATATATACATCGAATTAAGTACATATGTATGTATTTGCGGCTATTTATATTAAATATTTGGAATTTTTCAACAACTTTTTTATCCAACAATTTTTATTGCGAAATTTTTAGAATGCGCGGTATTGAAAAATATTGTATCAACTTAGTGACAAAGGTTATTGAAATTAGTATTCTTTTCAACAACATTATATTATTGAAAATAATTTTTATATATTTTTTTCTGTGCAGAGAATGTGTGCCGTTGTCTCGTCCTCTTCCAAGCATAAACGACACAAGGGTGAACGAACTTGGTTACTTTTCCACCTTAAATCAACCTTAAATCATTCCTGTTGAAATTCAGGATGCCACTATATGAAAATGGCTGCATCAATGCTTTGGCTTGCCTTAAACTAGAAGAAGCCAACCACCCACACTTCCTTTGCGGTCGATATGTCATTTCCCTTGATTAAGGACTTGACAGTCGACCAGTTTACACCACGAAAGGGCTCTGGGCCCATAAGAGGAGCAGCAGAGGCCCTTCCGGCCTAATTTTCCGCCTCTTCGTTACCCGGATCACCACTGTGGCCAGGTATCCAGTGTTCCGTATCGATAGCTCCTGTAGTGAGTCGAAGCACTCTACAACAAGCTTAGAAGGGAATTCCCAACAAAGGAGAGACTTAAGAGCTGGCTGACTATCGGAGAAGATACATAGCTATACGCGGCCTTTTGCAAAGTTTAACGAATTTCTTCTTTTGGTTAAGCGAATAGCGGCTTCGCTGAGTTAAGATTTTCTCTTACGTCGGGCTTATGGATTTTCTTCTCTGCGCTTTTCGAATAAATAACTCGCAGTAGTGAAGCCTGGGTTGGCAGAAAATCTTAGCTCCGCGAAGTCTCTTTTCGATACACTTAGAAGAAACAGCCCTTAAACCCGACCAAAGGCCGGCTATGTAAGAACGGGCTCCATGAAAAATGGCCCCAATGAACAATGGCCCAAACCAAAAATGAAAAATGGCCCAAACTTTTGTATTGAAAACAACAACACAAATTTTTGGGCCATTTTTCCTCATTTTTGGGGCCATTTTTCATTTTTTAAATTAGGGTAATTTTTCCTACATTTTGGGACCATTTTTCGTTGTTAAATTTGGGGCTATTTTTTCATTTTTCATAAAATGAAGAATGGCCCAAACGTAAAAATGAAAAATGGCCCAAAAATATAGGAAAAATGGCCCCAAATTAGAAAATACAAATTGAAAAATGGCCCCAAAAGTCTTATGTTGTTGTTTTTATAACGCCATATGCATAAAGTAGACATATGGGATATAAAGCCATATTTTTTTCGTATTGCTATTATAATCTGCCTTCAGGCAGTCTTGTCGAAGGAAGGAAGAACGGCTTCGCTGAATAAAGATTATTATATAGCCGGCCTTTGGCCGGGCTTAACGATTTTTTCCTCTAGGTATATCGAAAGGCGGCTTCGTTGAGTAATGATTTTTATGTAGCCGGTCTACGGATGGGCTTAAGAGTTTTTCTCTCTCGGTATATTAAAAAATGGCTATGCAAAAATTCTTACTCAACGAAGCCGCTTTTCGATATACTTATTGGAAAAATTCTTAAGCCCAGCCGAAGGCCGGCTATGCAAACATGATCTTTGGAAATATTTTTAAGCATTGTTTTATAGATTCAGGCAAAAAACTTTGTTTAATACATTACAAAAAAAATCAGGAAAGGATTTATTTGTTATGGTAAAATAGTTTGTTGGAAAAAAACACTGTTTTTTTTAGACATTTTTGTCTGTCATTGAATTTCTTTATTGAAAATTAAATACATTTTTTGTGTATTCACTTCTTGCGCTAATGTTTTGCGGTATTCAGCATAAAAAACGAATATACTTCTCTAATATTTTGTCATGCCAATATGCTCTATAAAAACTAAGAAGATCTATGGCTTCTAGACTTTAAAACTTAGAGCATTGCACTATAACTCCAGAAAACGCGTATAAAATATTTGTTTTGTTGCAAATATTTTCGCGCAGTAGTGATGGGAGTAATATGTAAGTTATTTTATCCTATATATAAATCCTATAAATGTTTAACTCAGTAAGTATTTTTGATTTTAATTAATATTTAATTAAAGCAACGTTTAATTGGTTTCAATTCACTTTTAATACAACGCTGTCACTAAAGTTTGACCCAGACACCGTGAAATGGAAAAAAAATTACATTTCAGCTTATTATAAATAATACAAGTTTAGTTTGCATGTGAGAAAATCATCTGATGAGTTGGCATTAGCAGCCAACGAAATGCAGGTATATAGATTATCTAACCCACAACAAATAAATATATTTTCGAAACATAAATTCTTGAGAATATCTCGAATAAATTAATGCATTTCAATTTACTTCAATTGCAAAATTCGAAAAGCATTTTTAATTAAAACTTTTAAGTTAACACTCCAAAATTTGTAACTTTTGAAAAATAATTTTTTAATTGAACCAACGGTTGCCGTAATAGAATCTTGTGTTTACTTTTTCCTATGTACTTAGGGCCTATTCACATATGACGTAACGCTATTTTCGAAGGTTTTATACCCCCCCCCCCCCTTCGTAACGCTTTTTACAAAATTTTCAGTATAAAGTATCTAATCCGTAACAAATCGTTAACCTCCCCCTGAATCGTTACGTAATATGTGAATGACGCCTTAAAAGCACAAATGCAAAATAATTTTTCTACCTTGTAAAATGTGTGGAATACTTTTTCGTCACCTACAACTTCAATAAAAATATGTTTTCAAAACAGCGCATGTCACTACCTCTATAGACTACGCGTTCACATTTTTTATAACAGTATATGTATAAATAAATTAAGTAAAGTGCGACTTTGGCTCGCACACGAAGGGTTCCGTACGAATACACACGTGTATATCCCTTTTTGTTTTTGCCCTGTTTGTCATTTTGGCAGTTTTTTCGTTGTGCTTTCTTGTTTAATTTTTTTTAAGTATTTTTCGTTGTTTTTTTTGGGTTTTTTTTTTTGTTTTGGCGCTTTTCGTGATTTTTTTTTTAAATATTTTTCTGGCGATTTTTCGTTTTTTGCAATTTTTTTTTGTTTTTGCCGATTTGTTTAGTTTTGGCCATTTTTTTTATTATGGCATTTATTTAACGTTTTCACTTTCTAATGATATTTTCAGTTTTAGCGATTTATTTTAGATGTGGCGATTTTTTCAGTTTTGGCGCTTTTTTTGTTTTTGAGAATTTTCTCGGTTTTTTGTGGTTTTTTACTTTTAGGGTTTTTTTTTTGTTTTGACACTTTTTTAATTTTGGCGATATTTTTGGTTTTTTGGCGTTTTTTTAGTTTTGGAGGTTTTTTTTTTGGTTTTTGCGTTTTTTTCGTTTTTGTGATTTTTTTTTTTCATATTTTAGTGATTTTTTCATTTTTTGATGATTTATTTAGTTTTAGCGATTTTTCGTTTTAAAGACTTTTTCGATTTTTGACGTTTTTTCAGTTTTTTTGGCGATCTTTTTAATTTTGGTGATATATTGCGTTTTAGCGATTTTTTAATTTTGGCGCTTTTTTCCTTTAAGCGCTTTTTTCATTTTAGCGTTTTTTTCATTTTGAAAATTTTTTAATTTTGGATTTTTTTAGTTTTAGAGTGTTTTAAAATTTCAAGATTTTACATCTTACGGTTTCCAAGATACCGCATATTGTCTCAATTACATAGTCAAAATTACAATAACTAATAGAATACCCTTTAATTTTTATTGTTTTAAATATCGGTGTTAATTGGTGTAGTCTATTCTACAGACTGCACCAATTAGCACTTACTTTGAAAATTTAAAGTGTCTATATATAAGTGTCTGTATATTACATTAGTATTCCACCCTTTAATTTTTAACTGTCATATATTTGTTGTTGTAGCGGCCGAAGTTTTACATATTCTGTGAAAATTTCAGGTCCGTAGCTCTTACGGTTCCGAAGATAGAGCAGATTGTCTAAATTACATAGTAAAATTACATTGACTGATAGAACACCCTTTAATTTTTATTGTTTTAAATATCGGTGTTAATTGCTGTAGTCTATTCTACAGACTACACCAATTAACACGAATTTTGAAAATTTAAAGTGTCTATATATAAATGTCTGCATATTAAATTAGTATTTCAACATTTTTCGTTGCACGCCTTAGAACACCCTTTAATTTGTAGCTGTCATATATTTATTGTTGTAGCGGTCAAAGTTTTACATATTCTTTGAAAATTTCAGGTCCGTAGCTCTTACGGTTCCCGAGAAAACAGCCTGTGACAGACAGACGGACAGACGGACGGACAGCGTAGCGAAAACAATAGGGTTCCTTTACACTTTTGGTGTATCGGAACCCTAAAAAGCACCTTAATTGATGAATTGCCGATATTATCATCAATTTCTGAAACATATCCTAGTTTTTGCTGTTATATACTTATTTTTAGGGTCTGTTATAATCTTGTGATAGGAAAGAAGATTTGTATTTTCAAAAAAGTCAGTAGTAAAAGCTTTATATTATTTATGTTTTATTTAATTTTTTGCTGCTATTTGGAAGCCTCCCTCAATCCTAAATAATTTTAAAGTTATTTTTGTGACTTATTCTTATTTAAAGTTGTTAATATTTAACTTAAAAAGCACATGTTGACTTGTGTCCTGTGCCAGAGCTTTATTCTACGAAAGTTGTTAAAAATTTCATTTTTTATATTTCACTTATCGATTAAATTTATACGAATTAAAAAATATTTAAAATTGCACATTGGTCTATTTTTAAAATTGTTTATATAAGATTAGGTTCAATGAACTGTTTTTTTTTTTATTAAATGAAAATTGTTTACGTTTTGTTAAGTCAGTAATGTGAAATCAGGCGCGGATCCAGGGGTGGTTGATAAGGGATATTTTGCCCCCCAAAAGAATATTTTTATTGTATTTCTACAGGGTGTTTTTTTTAGAGGTATAGAACTTCGAATTGAAATAAAACACAAGAAAATCGTTTTAATGTCCATCAATTTGGCTTTATTGGAAGGATAATTTTATGCCATTAATGTTTAAATATGATTTCGGGCATGTGGCCGCCGCGGCTGGCTCGAATAAAGCCAATTCTACAGGTCCAATTTTCAACCACTTTTTCGAGCATATGGGGCCGTATGTTGGCAATAACGCCACGAATGTTGGCTTCCAAGTCCCCTAACGTTTCTGGTTTGTTGGCGTAGACGAGCGACTTCACATATCCCCAAAGAAAATAATCCAATGGTGTCAAATCACACGATCTTGGTGGCCAATTGACAGGTCCATTCCGCGAATTTATGCGCTCATCGAATGTTTCCTTCAATAAATCGATTGTGACGTGCGCTGTGTGGCATGTAGCGCCGTCTTGTTGGAACCACAACTCATCCACATTCATGCCATCCAATTCGGGAACAAAATAGTCGGTTATCATGGCTCTATACCGGTCTCCATTAACGGTAACTGACTCTCCAGCATTATTTCGGAAGAAGTATGGCCCAATGACTCCACCAGCCCATAGAGCACACCAAACAGTCAGTTTTTGTGGATGTAATGGCGTCTCAAGGGTCTCATGTGGGTTCTCTTCACTCCAAATGCGGCAATTTTGCTTGTTGACGTAGCCATTCAACCAAAAATGAGCCTCATCACTGAACAAAATTTTGCGATTTTGCTTGCAGTAAACTTCGCGAACTGAACCATTATTTTCGAAATAAATTTGCACGATTTGCAAGCGTTGTTCTTTTGTCAACCTGTTCATGATGAAATGGCAAACCAAACTAAATATTAATCACTTGACAGCTGACAAAATGGCCGCCAGTTAAAAAAGTGATGCCAACTTAAAGTTCTATACCTCAATAAAAAACACCCAATATATATAGACATTTTTTTAAAATAATATTTTTCATTCACCTCACAAAAACTGTAGTTGGATACGCACCTGATTAAATAGTCCAATTTCAAAAAACCCTTAACGGATAAACTTAAGGTTGTTTAGTACTTTTTAGCATATGTACTTACTAGCGATGTAACGAATACCGATACCGATATATCGGCGGTACTTCAGATTTTCCGATACATCGGTATCGGCGATATTTTACTGTCGATACGACGATACTTTTAAAATTTTTTTCAGAGTTTTTTTTTAACAAATAATTTATTTTTGTTAAATTTTGCCATGAATTAAATTCAGTTCGTTATTTTTTAAATCTTATTAATATCAATTTTAAAAATTAATAATATTTTATGCTGTTATTTTGTAAAAAAATTATTTATTTTTTGTTAATTTTACCATGAATTCAAATTCAAGTCGTTGTTTTTTAAATCTTATTCCAGCAAAAAAAGACACTCCAAAGAAGTCATGAAAATGTAGGATTCGCGATCCGGAAGTATTGCAAATTTGGATAATTTCTAATTAGTTTTACATATCCTTGCCATTGCAAGAATTTCTGTTTTTCTATTACCAATCACCGAATTGGAAGCGATGCTAGGACAAATTTCTTTTTCGGTGTTCTATAATGGTTTTTCCTCAAGGAAAAAGGATAAAAAATTACCCATTTTCACAATTTTTTAATGCGAATTTAAACTCAAAACTTTATTTTCATGTAAATTTAAGTGAATATATATAAACTTTTAGAATACTTTTAATAATTAAGCTATTAAGTTATTTAGAAGAATATTAGTTGATAAATGTTTGTTGAAAAATCGATTTTTTAAAAAGCATGGCGAGTATTTTTTAAAATTAGAAAGGAATTAAAAATTTTTTCTTGCTTTTCTACTAATTATCTGCATATTTTTAATATAGATTTTTTTGAAGCAAAGAAAATGTAGCTCCTTAAAAATTACTTCCAATTTTTTATACTGGGTTAAAATCAATTTTATATATTCTCTCTTACAATGTAATTTTGTATAATAAAAAATTGCACTTGAGTTTTGTTGATCTAAACTTGAACTCAATTTCAATATTCGTATCGGTATCGGAATCGGTATCGGCGATATTTATTTTTAAATATCGGCATCGGTATCGGATCGGCAAAACGGCGTGTCGTTACATCCCTAGTACTTACATCGTGTCTTTTAAGTAGAGCCGCAAAGCATTAATGTTGCTTTCTTTTCTACAAAAAAAAAATGCTACATTTCCATGTAAAAAGTGCAACTGGTTGTTCGTTTCTTAAAAATGTTTTGCTCTCTAAAAGGGTGGTATATTTTATTCTCAAAAAATCACCCTCACTAGTGGTGGGAGGCATTGCACTTTACGCAAAATATATCGAAACGTTTCCATTATGTTCCAAGTGTCTTTAAATTTTACGTTTTTATTGATTTGTTTACATTATTTGTGCATCTTCTTCGAGAATAAAATGCGCGTCATTATATTTTTCCTTATGTGGCCGCAGAACAGTATCACTTTTTTCACATTTAGCGATCACAGTAAATGGGTGTAGCCCAGTCATATTAGGGTTTCACTGGGGAATGAGATATAATAAGCTGTAAATTCGTATACACCTTCATTTTGGTGTTATAAAAGTTGTCTCAAAAGTCTCATAAAATCTCGTGTCTGCGCCGTAAGTTATTCAAGGTCAAAGGTCACAAAAACCTGTTTTTCGTGATTGTATCGGCTGTAGAGCATACAATTTGCTACAATTTTTGTATTAAACATTTTTTTCATACGATCAAACATTTCTGATATAGAAAACAGATAGCACGCAACGCTAAGCCATACTCACTGTAATGCAAGGTCAACGGTGAAAGTTATTAAATAATTGAAATATCATTTACAAAAAATAATTTGTGTTATTTATTAGGTAATGCATTATAGTTAATAGAATTTTGCATATATCTAAAATATTCGTTTAATAATATTTACACAGAAAGAAAAACGCCGTTCTAAATTCAAGTGTTTTCTGCTTACTTTGAGTACGAGTCGTACTCAAAAATTTAAGTATGAATAACAAAAAATGTACTTAAATCAAGACGAAAACGGGATAAAATTCGTAAATAATGTAAAAAACCGTAAATCACATACAAATTTCTTAAATAAAGTACAAAAATTCTTATTTTATGTACGACTATTTTTATAAACTTTACACAAAGTCGTAGTGTGTTGGTATTTGTTTGCTTGTTGATAGCCACAATTCACTGTTGTGCTCTTGTTGTTGTTTTTTTGTTGGTAATTTTCTTTGTTCACGCAGTGCCGTCAAATAACTGGCAAACATCGTATTACGTGCTGCTAGTGTATACTAGATTTTAGGTGTCGTTCTTTCTCGTACTGATTTAGCTGAGTTGTCTAAGACGTTAGTTTACACACATGACGAGTTAAGTTCAATACCAGGAATGAACAAAAATAAATTTGTAAAGTCGTCTTAGTATATTTTTGTAGATTTTTTTTTGTTTAGTGCAATTTTTGTAAAATTTTCATATTTAGCCAAAAAATTTCAATAGTTCAAAAAAATCCTCCGAAGTCATTAAAAATCGTTTAGTCAGTTAATAAATTCCGAAAGTAATTGAAATCAGTGGAATTAAGAAATTTTTTAAAAACAATCAGGCAAAATGTTGAGCAACATGAAAAAGAGCCAAGTATGCCACAAAAACTTGAAACTTTTCCTAATAGTTGTTCCAGACTTAAAAATATGCAATAACGAATGGCGCTGCGAAATAAGGCTCCAAAGTGCAAAATGAAATATGGCCCAAAAATTGTACAGAAAACAAAAAGACGAAATTTTTCAGGCGTTTTTGAAAAATTGTAGTTACCTTTCTTCATTTCTGTTGAATCGTGTAAATATATTTTAGCCCGATGTTTACTCTTTCACAACTTTTCTAAACTGAGCTAATTTCACCATACACAATACCACAAACTGACACCATCAGCAAAATATCAAACTCTGTTTGACATTGCTACAGCAAAGCGTACAATCCCACCAAATGCACATACACAACCAAACCACTGGCGTTAACACTTAGGGCCTTATTTTGTAAAATGCAACGCCAAGCGTTGATAAATTTTGTATGGAAAAAATGTAATTTGCAAAAACAAAACACACACAAAATTAGTCAACGCTTAGCGTTGCGTTTTACAAAATAAGGCCCTTAATTGCGCATGTATACTGTTGTAGTTGTACATTGAAGTTTTGTTTAAAAGAATTGTAAGTTGGCCAATTCCCAACTAATTTTTATAATGTCCCTGCAAAAACTTTTGAAATTTGTGTAATCGGTAGTACTCTTTTAATGTGTATAGTGTGTATAACCAAAATTTTTAATTTTATTTTGGTTATTTGACTACTTATTTTTTAGCTTCAAGTAGGTCAAATAATAATTAGTTAATTGCTGTGACAATGTAAGTGCATTCTTTTGAGCTTCTCAAACAAAAATAATTAGTTATCGAGTCAAATTATAAGTAGCTACGATTTATATCCTCATATACTTTATTGCTTACCAGTAAGAAAAGTTTTTGCTTGGAATGGGCTTATTTTAAGCGTCCTAAAATACACCTTTAAGTTAAATTAAGAAATAAGTGAGCTTCCAACAAAATAGGCCGATGAAATTAAAAAAAAAAACCCGAAAGAATAACAATTTAAAATTTTATTTGCAAATACTCCCGCGAAAGATTGTTGAATGTAAAATCATTTATCTATACACGGAAAGCTTATCTCCTTCTCCTACACAGAAAAAAATAGACAAGAATTATATTCAATAAGACCATGTTATTAAAAAAAATATGAATTTCAATAACATTTATCTTTAACATAATAAAATATTTCGTTGTAAGTATTTCTTTTCCATGCCGGTTATTTCTTTTCTTTTTATACATAAGTACTTAAAACAAGTTGTATCCTATAAAAAAAAATAAATGGGATATGGCTCAGCTAGAGAGTGTATGCTTTACGTCCGGAAAGCCCGGGTTCGTATTCCAGCCATGTCAACATTTTTTTAATTTATATATATATTTTTATTTTGAAATAATTTTGTTATCAATATAGGGGAATTCTTTATCACAGGAAATTTGAAAAAAAAATTATTGAATACCGGGATTTTTGTTATCAAAAACGAAACTTATTTTTTTCTGTGTATATTCGACAACGCTCAAAAATTCAAAATCTGTGCAAAAATAACGTAGTGAAATCTTTTTCGTCTACAAAGTTTAAAATAATCGCGTATTATCGATAACATAAAATTTTGGAGGTGTAATCGAATTTCTAAAAATAACAAAATAATCTACTCAACTCAGCGTGTAACCTACACTAGGTCATTTCAAAAGTGTATTTTCACACGGTAAAAGAGTTCTGTATTTTTTAAAACATACCCACCCTCATAGCCGAACGAATCTTTATGATTTTTAAGACTAAGAAGTTTATAGAACACTATACCTTTGGCTTACAAATTAAATAAGTTTTCGACTATTTTTGACCAAAATCAAAACAAATTACATCAGCTCCAAAAATACCTGAATAATAATGTTATTCTATTGCGTCTTAGTTTATTTTAGTTTAAAAATTTTTATGTCCACATACGTACATATGTATATATATATATATGAACAAATATTGTATGATTGTCAAAAGAGGTCAGCCAACGCGCGTGTATCGAATAACTTCAAAAATTTTTATTCAAAAGGAAACTGGAACTTCTAAGCAGTAATTTGCAAGAATTAGATATTTTAGTAAAGCCATCACATGCTAATAAAATTAAAATAATATTTAAATAATATTCCTAAATCAAAAACCAAATTAAATCTCAGTATTCCATATTCACTTTTCACTTTTGTTAAGTTTTGCAAAAGCTGGTTTAGTTCTTCCTTACACTCAAACTTTACAAACTTTTAAATTTTCTATTGAAAACAAGAAAAGTCACTAGATAAGATAATATAACGTGTGCACTCTAAATTATATTCTAAGTTAATTTATCGATCATGTCATCAAAGACCCTGCATTCATTATATAGAAGATGGGAACCTCAACTCAATTCTTGAAAGCCTGTTGGAAAATGCACAACTTAATCCTTTTAAAATTGTACATCTAGGGTTAAAACCATCATTCAGGCGCATGGGTTTTGTGTCAACCTTTCGTGTTTTCGAAACCTATAAGCCAAAATCATGTGTGTGCTGTACAATATCTTCTTCGCTTATGATGTATGTTCCACTTTTCTGCTTTTTAGGCGATACCAGTATTATAATATTAGTGGCAAATTCTACTACTTTACCTAACTAATACTACTTATACGCGATTTAGATGAAGACTTTTTAGGTTGATTTTTTTAGTATATGGTCAAATGGGCTATAAGGGCGTTTAGCGCGACACCAAATGCAAAAGAAATTTACTTTCCTAAGCCCTTATGACACTTACTTTTTTCCGTCTTTTATTAATCTAAGATTGAAAGAGGTAAATTGGAATACAAGAAAGAGAAGAATATACGAAATATATGTTTTTGTTTACTATTTTTTTGTTGTCTAATTTCAATGCTGCCACTTTTTATTATGCCAAAAATAGCTAATTTGGAAAAATTAAGGCTAAAATCGCTATATTTGAGTTTAAAACTAATGAATCGACAGCACTGTAACGCTTTAAGCTCGAAATGTCAATTTTAAGCTTAAAATTTTTAGATTTTTCTTGACAGCTTAGACTTTTTTTTATCGATAACACATATAAAAATTCTGACGTTTTGGGACTTTTTTTTAAATATAGCCGAACTCTTCGCTCTTGATATAATTTTATATTACAAATATTTGTACTGTTTTCCAAAATTTTAAAAAGACAAGAAAAAGCAAGTCTCATAAGGGCCTTAGACAAAACCTTTTGGAGTTGTTACTCGGTTAAACGTATTTTTACCCCGTCCAACCATCAACTCTAAAAAATCAAATTCAAAAGTCTTCGTCTAAGTCCCGTATTACTCTATATATTCTGCTTTAATATATTTTTATTTTTTTCTGTTTAAATTTCCATTGAATTTAGTGAAAAAATACAGCTTTGAAAATATCGATGTAGTACCTCCTAATACGATGACATTTTGCTTGACTTTATTTAACTTTGTTTTCACAGTGCCTACGAAAAGTCACATGCATTTACATGAACACTTTTCTATCATGCCTTTTTTCACGGTTTTTCTTATTACTGAAAGTACTGAAAGTAAATTTAAAAAAACAACTAAATTCCGAACTTTTTCTTAAAAGCAAAAATTGCATCGCACAGTGAGACAAAATAAAAATATTTTGAAAATAAATTACCCATTTTTAAACGGATAATCCGACCGGTTTCAAATTTTATACGGACATAGCAGAGTTCTAATTACGGGTATTTATTTTTAAGTCCTTTATTCATTCTTTTTTAACCTTTATTTCAAAAGTAGTCTTTATATTTTTCAGCTTAAGGTTGTTTGTTTAAGTATTTATTTTAATTTCTGATATTTCGATAACCAGCGGTTATCTTCTTCAGGAAATTATTAAGGTATTTGAATAAGAAATATGTTAAATTAATGCAAAGTAGTCGAAACTATGCCTATTGGATGAAACAATAAATCTAACTTTTTTATAACTATTTTATTTCTAGACTATTATTTGTACTCTAGATTTGACATTTTTAGCGTCATCTTCTTTACTGATACATTTAAAGATATGTATATAAATTTACGTTACAACGCAGTACTGTATGAACAAACACAGGGCACGAGTCGTTAATGATGGCAAAATTTACTCGTGGCAGTTACTTTATCAGCTATAAATAAATTTAGAAACCATTCGCTTTCAATCCTTTAACATCTTAATGAATCTCATGTTATATATGTGCAGTACTGAAGTGTATACCCAATTCGACCCACTCCAGTTATAACAAACAATCTTACTTCGTTTATTTTTAATTTAGTCAATGTGCTGCTGCGGGTCAATGTATTTTAAATGATTGTTTATTTAATTTTTTTTTTGCCATCTTTTTATTATCACTAGCCGAAAAGTTTACATTTGCAAAATACATTTAAAAAATAAAATAAATTATGCTTGCAAAAATTTAAATCACATAAAACAATTTGGCGAATTCTTGTGATGTGAGAGTAAACTAGTTTTATTATATTTCTTTATGAGTGTGTTGCAAATAAAACATCAAAAACACCAAAACTTTTGTACAGTGATAATTAAGATCAATGGCCGCGGCTTGGGTTTATCAAAATTTTTATTACATACGAGTATTTGAGTTGGGAAATTTATAACTGTTCTTAAGTTTAAAAAATGTTTTAACATCGTACAATGTTTAAATAAAGTTACATAAATTTGTTATATTCGTCCATGGACGTTACTTCTATTTGAAAGCGTAAATAATGTTCATGGATGTTATTTCTCTTTTTTATGGACTTTATTTCGATTTGGAATATGAAACAAAGTCCATGAACATTATTATTGAAAAAATTATTTTAAAACGTGCCTTGGTATGACAACAAATTGTATGTACCCTAGAGGAAAGAGAATCTATCACAGGACAAGTCACGCGACTAGTTTCTAGGACTAGCAACTAGGCCTGTCACTTAAGGTACCTGTCCTGTGCTGGTTTTTCTAATACCAGCCAAAATACTGTACTTTAAACAAATACTTTTGATTTGGAAAAAAACTGTTTCTTGCACAATGAGGGTATTTTGTTAAAATTTTTGTTTGCGACTTAGGAACATATTCTAGCCCTCCCACAGAGAAGAAATACAAAATGTGTACATTTCTATTTCAACACTCTCACTTAAAATGAAAATTGCATGCAACAAAGTTGCATAGTGTAAATATGGTAAAAGACTGCGTTGAGTAAACAGTAGTTGGTCGAACGAAATTTGACAGCCATTTATTTGTCTTGCTGGCATTAGCGGATCCAGCTTTCATTTCAGGGGGTTTTGTGGAAATTCAGTAGGAAAAAATGACAGATTTGTCCAAATCATTAAAATGTATGGATTTTCCAAAATGTTAGTTTATCATTTTTTTACTATAGCATTTTTAGATTTCGTTCGATTTCGGTCCACTATAGCTTAAAATTTTTTTTAATAAACTATGCAATAAAATTATAAAACTATGGACTTTTGTATTACATATTTGTGGCACAAAACTCCTTCCGAAATGACACAAATTGGTGAAAAACGTTAACTGTTTTATACAATCTTATCCACCATAACTCAGTAATTTATTATTCGATTTAAGCCAATTAGCCAATATCTAACGCGTAATTTAGTAGTTCGTTAATTCCTCTTAATCGAACAAGCCTATGACTCTAAATGGCGCTTTAAAGAGAAGTACGAGGGCGGATCAATAAGTCCGTGACTTTTCCAACTTCCCTCATAGTTATATCAAATGCAACACTGTTCCCATCACCTGTTAATAGACTACTGTCAAGTTTTGAGCAAGTGCCGTCATTTACTTTGCGTTTAACAGCTGCTCAAAACATACAACCTCGTGTATTTTTCTAAAAATGGAAAAAAGTGCATTTCAAGTGCTCATTAAACATTATTTCTTGCGAAAAAAACCGCCAATCAAACCAAGGAAAAGCTCCATAAATACTATGGGGACGCTGCACCATCGATTTCAATGGTAAAAAAGTGGTTTACTGACGTTCGTTGTGGTCGCACAAGTACAAATGGCGAACGTTCTGGACGGCCAGTACAACCGAAAATGTCGAAAAAATCCACGATATGGTGTTGGCCGATCGAAGAGTAAAAGTGCGTGAGATTGTTGATGCCACAGGCATTTCATAGGGCAGTGTGGTTTCGATTTTAAGTGATCAGTTGGGTTTTAGAAAATTGTCTGCAAGATGGGTGCCGCGTTTGCTCTCAATTGATCATAAACGTAAACGTAAAACGTGTGCAGTTTCAATGGCAAAACTCTGTGAATTGGGCTACGAATTGGTACCTCATCCACCATATTCTCCGGATTTAGCCCCTAGTGACTACTTCCTAATTCCAAACCTAAAGAAATGGCTCGTTGGAAAGAGATTTAGCTCCAACGATGAAATTATTGACCAACCAAATGCCTCTTTTAAGGACCGCGAAGGATCCTATTTCTTGGAAGGTATACAAAAACTGGAGAAACGTTGGACTAAGTGTATTGAGTTAAAAGGAGATTATGTTGAAAAACAAATTTTTGTTTTGCAAAAAAAACCGTGTTTCATTAAAAAAATCACGGACTTATTGATCCGCCCTCGTATACATCGAAAAACACAAATCTGGACACTGCCCGAAATGAAAAAAAAACTCATGTTAGAGGATGAGGATGTCATTACCCCAAAAATATGAATTAGAAAATTTTAAACTTTTCAGAAATACAAATTTGCGAAGCAGTGTAGTTCATAAAAAAGTGTATATCTTTAAATAAATTTTATTTGCATTAAACACAGGGGGTTTCATTTGCATTGATATATTATTGTCAGGGCTCGGACTTTCATGCAATTAAAAATGGATTTTAAGCGCTTAAAAAATGCACCTAAAAATAAAAAATATGTGCAAAAATATGAATTGCCCTACGAACAAAACAACAAAAGTAAAATAGTTTAAAAATATTTTTAAGATTTGTTATTACTATTTAAAAATAAGTAGAAAACATAAAATAAGCATTATCAGGTCTGTTCTGTATTCCATTCGGAATCAAACTATTCGGAATTATCATAGTATTGTTGTTACAAACTAATAATTATAACAACAATTCTACGGCAATTACGAATAGACCTGAGTAATTCATGTAATAAAACTAAACAACTATTGCAAACAAAAATCTAATCTAGGGATGCCATTTCCATCCAAAAAAGAGGACAATATTTTTATAAATAAATAAAAAACCACGCATTTGCAATAACAACGACAATACTTCCAACAATGCAAAAGTTTCAATATAAGACTGAATTTACACGATGAAATATTTTATGAAATTAGTTGCATTAAACTTTGTTTTGTTGGCAAGAGGTGTGGAGAAATAAAAGGTGTAGAAAAAATTTCACGACTTCAATTTCTTGAATTTTTTATGAAATCTTTATATTGAATAATTGTCGAAAAAATAGAAGTTTCAGAACTTGAATAGAGAACTAAAAAAAATTAATGATAAAATTTAGAAAAGTATCGATACGCTTTTTGGCCGATACGATACCCAAAAAATATATCGACGATACCGATACTATAAGTGAATTTAAATTAAAGGTAAAATAAACAAAACAGAAGTTTAATTATTTTTTCTTATTATATAGCATTACGGGATAGAAGTTATTAGTATTTAAAATGAATGGCGCATTTGTATAGTCCTAAATAAAGTTCACTTTAAAAATTCATAGCCAGTATTGCCATATAAAATATTGGTTGTAAACTCTTACAGTATACTTTGTTTTGACTATGATTTGTTTTGACTATAATACACAGAAAAAAATAGACAAGAATTATATCCAATAAAACCATGTTATTGAAAAAAATATGAATTTCAATAACATTTGTCATTAACTTAATACAATATTTCGTTGTTTGTATTTCTACCCCATGCCGGTTATATCTCTTCTTTTCATACAAAAGTACTTAAAACAAGTTTTATCTCATAGAAATATAACTGGGACATGGCTCGGCTGTAGAGAGCAAGCTTTACGACCGGGAAGCCCGAGTTCGTATCCCAGGCATGTCAACATTATTTTTAATTTATATTTTTTTTCTTTTGAAATAATTTTGCTATCAATATAGCGGAATTCTTTATCACAGGAAATTTGAAAAAAAAATTATTGAATACCGGGATTTTTGTTATCAAAAACGAAACTTATTTTTTTCTGTGTATGAATAAAACTTTTGTTTAAAAACAAATCATTCTCAAATTTTTCGGAAGAAGACGATTTCATAAGTCTGTTCGAACAAGTCCTGCAGTAGATAATGATCTCCTGGATGCGACAGAAATCACTTGAAAACTAAAGCGCGGCTGACAATTGTTTTTAATGGCGCCATTGAACCAGAAAAATAAGAAAATAAGCAGGCGTGCACCTTTAGATGTGCTACAATTTCTTAGGTATCTCTCCACTTACTTCTTCTTTAGAAGAATTACAGCTTACTACTTTTTGTAGACTTAACACAACTTCTACGAGGTGCAAGGGTGACTGCGTTAGCAATACATAGTTGCAGACTATAAAGCTACATTAAGGTCAACTAACTCAATAAGAGCAGTTTTTGATACACAATGCAATGTGATACACAATGCAATTGGAATATTCGTTCTTTTTTTATCGAGGATAAAGCATTGTGGATAAACAATATGTTTCAGTACCAGACCATCAAATCTTTCATTAAGAACCAAACTCACTGATTTTTGCGATTTCGATCGATGATCCCATTCGAGTAGTTTTGTTAAATGACTTTGTAGTCTTCAGTTTTAAGTTCTTCTTTGCATTTTATACAAAGCAGATAACCTTGTGCTGTAACTCGTGTATATATAAAATTCCTCTCAGTTGTTATTAAGCAGAAAAATAAGCCTTGGAAATAATTAAGCATCTTCAAAGCCTGAAGTGTAAAAAGTAGGACAACTCCGGATGCCCTAAAAAATCGGCCGGTATCCGGGGAAAAGAGGACGGATGGCAACCCTAACCTTAAAGCATAAGCGTAATCAGCATTCTGTATGAAAAAGCTCGGCGCCACTTCGCAAAACTTTCTACAAATTATGTTCAAAGGGTCAATTAGCAAATTTCAACGCACCACCAGAGCTTAAGCTAAGATATTCTCACAAGTATGCTGATATTTAGCCCGTTGTTTCAAAAGAGTGCTGATGAACAAGCACTATAAGATAATTTGAACTACAACACCTCGTGAAAAGTTCTACAAATTCTTTAAAGTTATCTAATTTTTTAATTCAATTAATTTCTAACATAGAAAATACAAAAGGCACTCATTCCAAACTTTTTTGCTCTTGTAACTTTGCAAAACTTCGCATTTGCATGCTTTTAACGTGAGCAACCTCTTCTGTTTAGTCGCCACTAATGTGCAATATAAAAATGCATGCAAACAGCGAGTTTAATTGTTAATTGGTTTTTTTTAATATACCGAAACAAAATATAAACAAATATAAATAACACGCTGTCACAGTGAAAATATTCGTGATAAAGGACTTAGTGCTGCTTGTAGGTCTAGTTGAGTAGATCATTTTTTCGTTTTAAAAAAATTGGAATACACCCTCAAAATCGGAAGTTATCAATAAATAGTGATTTTCAATTTTTAAACAGAGTCGAATAGAGGAATTAAGCTTATACATGCTACACATTCCCATTGCATTTTGGATCTGCTCACAAAAATGGTAAAAAAAAACGAATAACTGCTAAACTACTGTTTAGATTTATTTGAAATTTGTCATATCAATAAATAAGGGACTACATTTGCACAATATAGTTTGCGAAGATTTGCAGAATATGTACTGAAGACTCTACAGTGGGCTAAAACTAAACGCATCGCACGTGGAAAGCTTTAAAAGTGTTGTAACTTTCGCAAATCTCAACCGATTTTAAAAGTTTATATGCACTTTAACTTTGGAAAAATAAGGATAATATACTAAAATAATTATATTCTAAAAGCGCGAAAAAATTATGGCTAAATGTGCAAAATAAATTTTTGTATTGAAATATCTCTTAAATAATAAAAGGTAGCACAGTATAATGCTCAAAAAAAAATTTTAAATTGGTTAATATTTGCGAAAGTTACAAGACTTCTAAGTTTTTCACATGCGCCGCATTTCATTATAGCCCGCTGTAGAGTCGTTAGTTCATAAACTGCACATTTTTGGAAACCATAGTGTGCAGATATAGCCCCTCATCTATGGATATGCCAACTTTCATATAAGTTTGACCAATAGCTTAGCAGTTATATATGTTTTACAATTAATTTTTTAATCAGCTCCACAATGCACTGGGAATGTGTTGCATGTACTATTTATATTAAAATTTTGTGTAAAACAATTTTAACTCTTCCAATTCCCAACCGATTTTAAATATGTAGGGCTTATTGTAATCATTATAAGATACACATTTTAAGACTATATAAAAATGGGTAGGTTTTCAAGCATACACAGAAAAAACTAATTTTTCACTTCAAATCAGGGTTGTCAGATTTTTTCCGACCTATTTCGCCAAATTGGTTTTAAAAATCGCCAAAAGTCGCCAAAATCAATTTTACTTAGTTTTTCTTAATATATATTTGATAATAAATTTGTTTTTATATAATACTTTTTTTAATATAAATTTTTATAAAATGATCGTATAAAAATTTAGCAGAAAATCGCCAAAAGTAGAAATAAAATCGCCAAAATTTATTTCTTGTAAAATATTCTCGTCCAAATTCGAAACTCATTAATGACTATAATTAACATAAAAAAACCATTAAAATCACATTGTTTTAATTTCTTGCAGATGAGTTTTGGTGCGATCTATTTTTGAAAATATTCTTTAAACAAAGTAATTTTCCTGAATTATAAAAATTTTTAACTTCAATTTTGTTAAAAAATAGCCATAAAAATCGCCAACAAATTTATTTATCGCCAGAAAAATCGCCATGTCGCCAAATCAAAAATGTATACGCCAACCAAGTTGAAAAATCACCACGTTTGGCGAGAAATCGCCATATCTGACAACCCTGCTTCAAATACCAAATTCCCTGAATCAAACGTAAATTTGTTCAGTTTAGATCCTATAAAGACATTTGTAAATTCAAAAGCAAAAATTTGTAATAATTTGTTTGAAAAAAAAATTCGGATTTTTTCAATAAACAAATTGTTTCAATCAAAAAATGTTTTAGAGAAATATAAAAAATAAATCAAAGAATTTCATAATTTTATCAGGTTGCCAACATTGGCGGTAGGTAAATGAAATGAAATAATAAGTCAAACAAAAGTATATATCAAACTAAATAGAGACAATAATAAAGATTTAAAATCAGTTTCAAAAACATGTTTGTTTAAAAAAAAAGCTATCATAATTTTTTCTGTGTAGTGTTACAAAAAAATACGCAAAATTTTACAAAATCGGAATAAAATTAAAACTTCAATTTTTCTTTTGATGATATTTTCATGAAATATAAGTCAAAATAAAATCCTTTAAATATACACGGAAAGCTTAGGTCATCCTCTATTCGGCACCGTTTAAAAAAGACAATCGGCGTAGTAAAAAAATTTTTTGTGCGTGAAGTCCCAAACAAATTTTTTAAATGTCAAAATTATCTACTCAACTAGACCTACAAGCCTTGCTAAGTCGTTTTTCGCGAGTAAAAAAACATGCCATTTTATAACAGCGTGTAATTTTCCAAGTTCATTAATTTTAAGTCTATCGAAAACTTTACACATTACCCTACGGTAAATGGAACTGACACAAAACCAGTCACGTGACCGGTCCCCAGGTGGTAGGGACCAGTCCGAGTTCTAACACTTCCTATGAAGCGGACCAGCCACTTTTACATGGGGATGGCCTAGGATGGGGTTAATTGATACTTTGTATGCACCTTGTAACTTGTCTCTGAACTATCTTATGGAGTCCAAATCAGTGTAGAGTAATATAGATTATATATAAATAGTATTCCAAAATTCAGCTGCAATTATCGATTAATTTATTTTTTTATTGTTACAAATCCAAGTAGAAATTGTATTTCATTTTTAAACGGTGTCTTTGATAGGACTCGAACCGACAAACTTTCGGCATGACAGACTAGTACACTGCACACTCGACCACAGGGGAACTTAGAATTCAATGTTATAAATACCAGTTAGGCTGGAGTTAATATCTGAATATAGTTACGGAACAGGTTCCTGAGTGGCATGGCAGTCTCATTAAAGGGAGACAATCAATATTATATAGATACTATGTAATAGGCCTTAGATCCAGGTGCATCGAATTTGTTCAGTGCCGTTTACTACAACACTAGCCGGAGTACCAACTAAATTGATTGGAAATGGTTAATATATGACCATTTACACAATATGTATTTTTTCGCCATTCACTACTCCTTATTTTTGGTACCAGTCTCATTTTCTCAAGTCATAGGACGAGTACTTTAAGATCATTTGTCACCAAATTTTCCGCAGGGTACATATTTGTATAAGAAAGCCGTATTGGTATCTTGATTATAATGAAAATTACTTCAAAATTCCTATTTGTTGCCAAATATTTTAATTTTTTAATATCACTTTCACAAATTTTTTATATTTTGCTCACTTTAATTGCTTATGTTTTAAGGAACTCATTTCCATCTAGATGTTAAACGTTGCGTTGTTTTAATTCAAAGAAAAGGATTTACATTAAAATTGTTTCACAGTGGTATTATTTTTATTTTATTTTTTTTTTTTGTGAAAAATTTCTTTTGGAAAGAGTTGCACAATTTTTTGCTTTTACTCTGATAATTTTGTACTTACATAGTACCTGACAATTTTGCGTCATTTGTGCGAAATAATTTTGTATGTATTTGTTATTATATTTTTGAATTTTTTTTTGCAATTTTCCTTTTCCGCAAGAGCACAATTTTTGACATGAATACCTTTACTGATATTTCTGTTTGTGGCATTGTAGCTCTTAAGCCAATAAATATTTTTTCTCGAATCTCGGCCACATAAACTACACAGAGAAAAAAAGGAATGTAAAATCCACATGCCGCAATTTTGATTGCAAATCATATTAAATTTACAAGAAATAATTTGTCGTTTTAGTGTGTTAGTGTTAACTTGCTTTGTTCATTGCTACAATTCACTGTTCTGCTTAGTTGTGTGAGTTGTTGTTGTTTATTCTTACATGTGTCGTCTATGTAGACGAGAAAAAACAAATTGCCAGCGAAAATGTACTGCTGCTGATTTAAAATTGCCATTGTTTCATATTAATTTTAAACGGAAAATAATTAATCTAACTTTAAATCACCGTTAAAACAATTTTGTTATAAGCGTTAAGTTTAATTTTCACTCGACATGACTATAACTTTAATTTCAAATAAGTTTTATGTTAAATAATCATTTAAATCATGTTGAATTAAAATGAAATGCATTTTACATACGATGGTATTTATTTCGTGTTTAAGTAAGAAAAGCTTGAAGCTGTTGTGGCTGCAGTGGTTAGCGCGTGGACTATCATGCAGGTGGCACGAGTTCAAATCTTGGCTGGGGCAGTCAGCTACAACGAAAAGTTTTCTGATGACTATCATGCAAGTAAAATAATTAATAATATAGCTACATTAAAGTCATGTTATTTCAGCTTGATATAACTTTAATTCAACATGATTCTTCGTGTTGTTCCAATATCAAATTCACGTTATTTCAACTTGAAATAACTTTGATCAACATGATTCTTCGTGTTGTTCCAATATCAAATTCACGTTGTTTCATCTTGAAATAACTTTGATTCAACATGATTCTTCGTGTTGTTCCAATATCAAATTCACGTTGTTTCAACTCGAAATGATTTTGATTCAATATGATTTTTCGTATTATTTCAGTATCAACTTCATTTTGATTTAACCGTACTGGAATATTAAATCAACATGAAATATAGTTACTTCAAAAGGAAAAATTTTCTTTCAAGATTATTGTAAATCAAGTTGATTTAACATGAAACACCTATGAAGCAAAATCACTACCAAAATATGTTAAGTTAACCTGGTTGTCGACGATTTTACATAAAAAATTTTCTATGTGTATCGATCTAATTACCTTTCAAGAAAAAACGAATGAAAAATCAAAATCTGTACAAACATTTGTTTGTACATACTAAACGTGTGCGCATGTATGATACGATGCTCAAAACAAATACCGATTTTTATTAAAAAAAACAAAGTACATATTCTAAGACCTGCAGTAGAAAATAGTCTCTCAGATAAAACAAAACTCATTTGAAAACTTACACTGAGACTAGACGTGCAATTTTTATTTCTGAACCTAAGCAATAACGTCGGTAGAATGTCGTCACAAAAAATGTCTCTGTTCAAACTTCTGTTAAGAGCTGGGTAAACGTAGTGATGTTTAGACACAAGTGTTATATATCTCTGTGTGTAGTAAACTTGCACGGCATTTCATAAATATTCCGTATATTTCACTTTATTACTTTGTATATAAAAAATTTTATGAATCGAACTCAAATAATGTGCAAATAAATAAAAAAAACGATTGGTTTTTTATTTACTTTTCTTTTTATTTTTTCCATAAAAACAAACAAATTATAAAGAAACCACTACATATGTAAATAAATACTAAATTTGACAGCGTGTGTCGAAACACAATTGCGCTACAGTAATTTTGACTTAGCTGTACAATCAACTTTTCACAGTTTTTTGTGCAGATAAATCAAAAATGCTGTTGGCTGAAATGTACTTACCTGCCTTAATGTGCACGTACACACAATTATTTAATGTGTGCAGCTAACCTTAATTTTTGATATGAATATAATTAAAAACTGCCAAAAAATATGTTAAATGTGCAGGTATACAAAGTGTGCTTAAAATAGGATTTTGAAGAATAATCACAGAAAACAAATATTTTATAAAGTTAAGCCAAAATGCATCTAAGATTGATATTTTGTATCAAAATAATTTTAAAATGTCAAAAATTTAAGGCATTTATCTTAAAAGTGCAGGTATAGAAAGTGCACTTAAAAACGAATTTCTATGGGATTTTAAGGAATAGTGACACCAGATAATAATTTTGTGCAGTTAAGTTAAAAACTGCTCTTAAACAAAAGGCAGTTAAATAAAAACTAGTATATATCGTGTTTGAATATCCAAATATGTGCCGGACACTAACATTTACTGTCAACATAGTCATTTTTTTGTGTTAGCAACCGATTCCGACAATTGCAAATTCAAAGATTTCCAAACTTACATATGTCTCATCAAGACCCGGTGTTAAGTACTGCTGTATGATGGTTTTAAAATTTGGGTATATGACATCAATGCGCCAGAAAAGAAGCGGATCTTCGATCTTTATTATTGAATTAAGGCTTAGAATGAACAGGGGATCATCTTCCTTGGATTCTATAAAAATTTTACAAACTCTCCAAGCCCTGCTTCTCGCAGACTTAGCAGAACTTTTGTGTAGAGGTGACCGTGTTTTTAATAGATGCGGAAAAACTCAAGAGAATTTTTTATATAGAGGTAGTAGGCTGATGATCAAGTATTATGGATAAACAATGTGATTCATTACCAAACCGTTTAATCTTTCATTAAGAACCAGTAACAAATCAGTTACTAATTGTTCTGTTCATAGATTTATCATGTTTTCTAATATTTTTCGAAGGGAATCAAGTGTCCTTCCTAATTGACTTTGGAATCTTTTCGAAGTAACGCTAAATTTTAACTACCTTTTTATAGATTTTTGAATTGTTAGTTCTACTTTGCATTTTATACGAGGTAAACAAGCTCTTACTGCAACTTGTTCTTGTAGCAAACGTTTCTCAGTTGTTGTTAAGACTTGAAATTAGTTACGCAGTTTCAAAAAGTGACTACTATTAACGTTTATTGATAATTAAACATACCAAAGTATCGGCAATAAAAATATCGGCAATAAAAATATCGCCGATACCGATTATATTGGCAGTTCCGAAGTATTCCGATATGTATACATTCAATTCATTTTTTTTTTAATTTTGGGGACTTACAAAACACAATACACAATGTAATGAAACTTAACTAACAGGCCCACTATGTCGACACGATTCTTTCTTTCGCACAACTAAATTAAAAGCAAAAACAAAATTTTAGAATTTAATTGAATCATCAATTTCGAAAAGGGCACATATCTGAAATTTTAAACTTTTCTGGAAATGAAAAAAAATAATTTTTTTCTAATGAAGCATAATATATAAAAAACTTGTATAAAGAAATAAGAACAATACGCAATAATAGCAATAAGAACGGGGCAACGCTGCTCTGTTGAATGTGATTGCAATTCTTATACATATATACAAACTTTTCGTTAAAATTTAATACGGAAATTAAATCACTTAAGTTGATATTACACTGCTTTTTCCCAGTATTACCGTTGGTTTATTTTTCTTCATTCACATTTTTCTGATATTTAGTTCTTCTTAAGTCAAAAATTGTTTTGGTTTGATTTTATAATTAAGTATATATGAACATGTAAACATGTGACAAGCTCAAGCCAGTAGCCAATTGTTTATTAATATGATGATTTCAAACGTATTTGCTTGTGAATCCAAATTGATTATTAGGCGTACGTAACGAAAAATCAGAAAAATGAAAATGAAGAAAAATAAGTCAACGGCAGCACTAAGAAAGTGCAGTTTAATATCAACTTAAGTGGTTTAAGCGAGCTATGCGGATTACATATATTGCGTTATTTCACATCTAAAGGAATTTAATCGATCGCAACCCAAAGCATTGATCTCGTCGGTTGTAGATTTTAATCTCTCTCTACAACCCGAGCAGATTGGAATAAAAAATATTCTGCGCACTACAGCCCGAGAAGAACTGGATTAATTGGAATAATTATATGTGCCTTTAAAACCGAAGCGTAGAAGCAATACTGCACTGTTAAAAAACTTTTACCCACGAGTATTTGGCACTTACAAATGTGCCCATACTTTTTCCTCAGACGTAGAAAATGTATTGTAAGATCACGCAAACTTATCTACAGGCTTTACAAATAAACAGTCATTCCAAAATTATTGGCAAATCGTTCATTATAGTGCGCTATAAGCTATCAAACTTAAATAGCAGTTTTACTAAAATTTCTCTCGTTTGCGTGAGTGGTCGGTTATTCATTTTTGTCAGTCGACAGAGAACCACAAAAAATTTTGTGGCTGACTGCTAGTCTACAGTAATATTTTTGGTTGACTGATAGTGTGTATCAAAAAGTGCCAGTCAAGTGATAAATTTGCGTCTACAGATAACCTTATAATACGTACCCAAATTATATTAATTTACTATCTATGTGTGTTTGAAAAGTTTGTAACTTGAATGACCGTTTGAGTATCAAACATGAATGATAGTTTGATCGCTAAAACCAATAATTTTCTTTATTTGAAACTTGTTATTTGAAAAGTGTTTGAACTCAAATCAATCTCTATTTGAGATCAAACCTGCATACAAATGTTTTAAAAATGTGTGAGTTTGTTACTTGCAACTTTTAACACAAATTAACCGGCAACCAAAAATATGCCATAAAAAAGATATGCTGTTCATATGTATATACATATATGTATATGCAAAATATTCTCGAAAAATATAATTTTTCCTTATATCACCACATTTTGTATACCACAGGGTGAAAGGGTACAATATTATTTATAATTACACTGTTCAACAAAAACAATTTTTTTTAAATTATGATTTTAGCGACTAATTCTGGTGGAAGATACCAAAAAAATACATATCGGCATTTTGAGAGATTTATTTTTGGGGGAGTTAATTTCCCCCGTTTTGCACATAATTATAATGAGTCCACAAAATAAATCTTGTAATCACGTGAAATGCTGTCAAAACACATATAAAAAAAATTGGCACGCATTGCTCATGAAAAAATGTTGCATAAGTAGTACTCTGCTTTTCTTAAGGAAAACATATGGAATGTATTGGCAACATTTTAAGTTTTCATGCGAAATAATATGAGTGGCACTTTTTTCGCATGGAGTTTACAACAAACACATGAAGATTATAACAAACGTACATGTACAATTTTTCTCATGAAATAATGAATGTTGCCCAACATTTGAACTCAGTATATACCAGGCTTTAAGGTAAAAGACTTATTTTTACGTATGGAGTTTACAAGAAACACATCAGGACTATAACAAACGTACATGTAAAATTTTTCTCATGAAATAATCAATGTTGCCCAACATTTTAACACAGTATATACCAGGCTTTAAGGTAAAAGACTTATTTTTATATAAAACATCACGAGGAACATTTTTTTTTGAATATTCTAACCCTCAAACTCTTCGTATGTGTGTGAGTATTTAAAGACACTCAACTGGAATGCCAGAAATAATTTAAAACTTAAAATGTGTATAAGGGTCAATTTCGTACTTATTCACAATTAGTACTCGACATAGAAAACTACAATACAAAAAATAATTGGGGGACTCACAAGGTATCTTAAAGTCATATGCCATAAGTTAAAAAACTAAGAAATATGACTTTTGTGAACAACACCTCATATTTAAGTGTGCTAATAAATGAGCTGATACAAAACAGATGAAAACAAATATTACAAAAGTAAAATAGTATAACAATGCAAAATAATGTGAAAATAGTTCAACGGCTTCTATCAGTATCCGAAAATTGTTTGCGAGTTTTTGTAATTTTTGCGATAAAGCCAATATTTTTCGAGCATATATATTTTTAAAATGTTAAGCCTTTAGAAATTTTTTGCAAATTTTAGTAATATTTGCATCGCAAGTAATTTTTAAAAGTTATTGCTCTTGTGCATAATTTTAACAATTAGTTCTGACCAGGGCTCGGACGTTCATGCATATGCATGTTTTTTCTGGTGATAGATAATGAGGTAAAAAATCGCTAAATTGGCGGAAACTTGCAAAATTTTTTTAACAAATTTAATATTGAGTAAAAATCGCTAAAGTAGTAAAGAATCAGAAAGCTTACAGAAAAAAAGTCACTTTTACCGGGAACATGGCAAAAGTTCGCAAAAGAATGCAATATGGGAAACCAACAATAAAATGTATTTAAAATTGGTAAATCAGTAATAAAAATAAAATGTCGCAAAATAACATAAATAACGTTAAAAACTGAGCTCAGATAAAAAATTAAGCCGTAGTCATGCCATTAACGATGACTTTAAAATGGCGGCACAATGTACAAAAAACCTGAATATGCTATATTTTAGAATCTCTTACAAAATTAGCTAAGTAATCAGCAGAGCTCGGACTTTCATGCAAATGCATGTTTTTTGTGGTGATAGTTAAAGAAGTATTGGCTAATTATCTATGCGAATTATCAAATTTTAAGTAGTTTCGCATCGATTTTTAGTTGCATATTTTAGTGGTAAGTGCATGTTTTTGCATATTTTGCCAATAAATGCATATTTATGAAGTTATTAAAAATTTTTAATTCACATTTCTCTATTTTAGAAAAAAATATTAAAAGGTCGGTTATGGATGGTAGCCGAGACTAAGTTCGGTTGCTAGTTGCTGAAAATGATACTACAACTGGCAACTGAGAGCTGTCAATTTCAGTTGATATTTAGTGCCTTTCTGGCAATCATTAATTTTCAGTTGTCGACTGGCAACGCAACTAAAGTTCGGTTGCATCAAATAATATACCCAACTATGTTTGTTTTATGTTTTTTCTCTAATAATAATAACAAATTAAAAAAAGTATTTTCATATTATTTTAGTTTTGGTACTTTGTTCATTATTGCATATTTTTAATTTTTAGGTGCATGAAAGTCCGAGACCAGGTTCTGACAAGCCATTTCCCCCATTGTCCTGATAGAAGTGTTTCTTTGGCTGTTCTTGGTATTTTTACAGCTCTGCCGACTTTTAATTAATATCACACTTTGCTATCTTTTTAATGTAAGCAAGTTTTTGCAAATTTTTGCGATTTTCGCGAATTTTCCGGAATTTTTGGCATTCCTTAAAATTTTATGTATTTTTAGGCAATTTTAGGACTTGTACTCATTATTGCAATTTTCGCGAATTTTAGCGATAAAACTGATTGTTTCACAATTCTTTGCTTCTTTACAGAATTTGCTATATATCTTTATGTTTAAAAATAGCTAAAGATCTAAGAAATGCCAAAAACTCAGAAAAAATATTCCAAATGACGAAAATTCGCAAAAATTTGCTAACATCAAAAAGATAACAAAGTTTGACATGGATTGAAAATCGTTAAAACTGTAAAAAAGCCAAGAACTGGTTAAAAAACCATTTTATCGCGAAAATAGCGAAAATTTGCGACAAACTGCAAAATTGCAAACAAGCGCTAAAACTGCTTAACATAGCTAAAATTTGTAATGAACACCAAAAACACGAAAAAATTCGCGAAAATGGCGAAAATTCGCAAAGATTTGCTATCATCAAGAAGATAGCAAAGTGTAATATTAATTAAAAGTCTTCAGAACTCTAAAGAAGCCAAGAACTGACAAGAAATTACATGTCAGGACAATGGCGGAAATTGATTGAGTCAGAACTAATTTGTTAAAATTGTGCGCAAGAGCAATAAATTATTAAAAATTATCTGTATCGCAAAACTTACTAAAATTTGCAAATAGTTTCTAAAGCCTTAATATTTTAAAAGGATGAAGGCTCGAAAAAAATTGTTGTTTACACATAACGCAAAAATGACAAGAGCTCGCAAATAATTTTCGGATCAAAGGTTAATTTGTTTTTGTAAACTAGTGCAATTCAATCACTTTTTTGGCTTGTAAAATATTACATATTTAGTGTTGTATTGCATGATACATATACTCGTATAAACATATAGCCACATCATTCTGCGCCGTCATAATATCTATCGTACCTACCATGTAAACCATCCAATATGAAATTTTTTTTTAGATTCATTACCATGATTCTCCAATAGGTGCGATATGCTTCGTTGGAAAATGTTGAATTTCTCATAGAATATGGAAAACTCATTCAGAAATATTTTAGAACTTCCAAGTTTAGGAATACTCTGATTTTGAGTTCACAACTGGCTGGTTTTTGAGTTCTTTTTAAAAGTACCGATTTGCATATTGGATAGTTTGACATGGTAGGAACGATATCTAAACACATATGTAGTATGTAAGTATGTATGAACTACGGATAAAGTTAAAAATTAGATTACAGTTAGAAGAGCACTCTTCGCTTTGCGGCATACTCTTCTTAAAAACAAAAATACGCTTAAAACATTACAGATTTCTTATCATTTGTTTATTTTTTCCACATGTGTGTGATAACAATATTGTAGTTGCTGCTCTTGATACTATTGTTGGCAATTATTATGTTATTCTTTATGATGACCATTAAATTAACTCGTTGCTATTTCAACTAAGTAATCTATGTAGTATGTATGTGCGGTATCAAGCACACACGTACAATCTCTTTTCACTTAAAATCACAATGATAATGATGATGATGATGGTAATGAACTTGAAAATAAAAATATACTACACACATTATTATTGTATTGTTAAAATGTGTACCAACTTAAATCAGGGATGGAAAATGTTTGATATCAAAAATATTTTTAGTTTATTCTTTTTAACCCCCAGATTACTAAAACAATTATTTGTTTTTTATTAATTAAAAACTTTTTTTAATTTCAATAATGTCTCTTTAAAAATGTTTTTTTATATTTTGCCAATTAAGCGGCAATTTTTCGTATTGTACAATAATATCGCCAATGTGTATGTCATGATGCGGAAGTGCTACAATATATTTGCAAAAATCAAAAGACTTTTGATTTTTATTATACAATCAAGAAAATTGTGTAATGTGGTGGCAACATTGTTCAATGTTATGTTTACTTTTTCACTGTAGCGAAAATTTGGCAGTATTTTCTTTGAAACTATTGTGCCATTTATCGCATAGTATAGGTCGAAAGGACAATAATATGTACAATAACTAAACTGACCAGACATCCCGCTTTATGCGGGAGTATCCCGCTTTTAAGAGACCGATCCCGGCTAAAATTGTTATCGAAAATGTTTCAGCTGAGCAAAATAGATCTTTCTTGAGTTGACCGCATAAAAACTCATTGAGTTAAAGGAATTTAAAATTAAAAAAGGTGTGTTCTTAGACATTGCTTCAAAATTCAATACTTAAAATTTCTTGTCCAAATCTTAAGATACTTAATTATTCAAGCTTAAGTTCATTCAATTTAATTCTTCATTTTAATTACATATTTTTTATTGAGAAAGGAAATTCAAATGCATATAATAATTGAAAAGACAAAGACAAATTCTTGACTGTATAAGGGTCGAACTAAACACCATGATATTTCAAGATTAACCACGGTCTGATGATCATAGCTCCTTTTACACCTTTCACAGTGTGAGAATGGTGAAGTCAAGTAAGGCACGTAGTATTGAAAATTATTGATAATTGCAAAAATTAAATTGAACGACTTAAAAACCATAGAGTTCGACTAACATTGATACCTTTAATTAAAATTTTTCTTCATTAAAATTAAGCGAAAATCCAGAAATAGCCTTCGAAGCGCAAAGTTGAAACTAATTTGGTGCCAAACACATGATACATGACAAAATAGAACAAAGTTACAAGACATTTAGTGAAAAAACAGAACTACTTTTGATCGAAAATATTCTTTTGACTATAAACTGAATTGTATAAAAGATGACTTTGGATTTCTTCACTCACTGACTTACAACTTTCTTATTTTTGTCGCGTCCTAACGGCTTCATGTTTCATGAGTTAAAGACAAAATTTTCTTTAGGATTAAAGCAATTTATAAAATTTTTGTTTCATAAAAACGATAATTTTTTAAAAACATCTAAAAATGCATTTTTTTTAATTTTAATGCCTGTAACGCAATGAATTTCCTAAGAAGATATCGTTGACTGAAAAGCAAAATTACATAACTACACTATTTTTAATTTTATAGGAGAGAAAAAAGTCTAAATAAAATAATTTAAGTGACTGAAGTAAAAAGTCTCTTCACTTTCGTTTTTAATGCAATTGATTTTTAAGATAACAGTTTCAAAATTTGTAGGCACAAGCGCTTCGATGTGTTAATTAATAATTGGAAATGCGACTTGAAATTTTTGTTAGTTATGTTATTTTGCATTTCAGCTAACGATATGGAACTGTGTAGTTGCATACATTTACAAAAAATCATATATTATTATTAGTGTATTTACAACATCCCGCTTTCCATAAGATATTTTATAAAATCTCGCTTTTTGGGTCATATTTTCTTCAGAATCCCGCTTTTCAACTGTTCTTATCCCGCTTTTGACAAAAACCTCCTGGTCACGTTAACAATAACATATGCAATAATATTGTATAATGGATGGGCCGCTTGAGGGTTAAAACTAGGGATGTAACGAATACCGATACCGATATATCGGCGATACTTCAGATTTTCCGATACATCGGTATCGACGATATTTTACTGTCGATACATCGATACTTTTAAAAAAATTTTCAGATTTTTTTTTTTAACAAATAATTTATTTTTGTTCGATTTTACCGTGAATTAAATTCACTTCGATATTTTTTAAATCTTATTAATATCAATTTTAAAAATTAATAATACAGTAGTTTTCCGGTTTAACGAACCAGTACTTTGTCAGGCCCGTTCGTTAAACTGAAAAGTACGTTATACGCAGTACTTATGTAGAATAACCAGTTTATGGATAAATAAATAACTAGAATTGTATTTTTTATTGTAAGATAGCGTTACTTTTTTCAACTCGCTTTGTTTTTAGTTATTTGTATAAGAAATTTCTTAAAATAAGTTTTTTAATTAATATTATGAATCTTATTTGTTCGTTAAACTGAGCACAAAAAAATATTTTTGTTCGTTATATAAGATAATCAATGCAGCGAATTGATCTTGAACTGTTCGTTAAAAGCGATGTTCGCAGAATCGAATGTTCGTTAAACCGGAAAACTACTGTATTTTATGCTGTTATTTTGTAAAAAAATATTTATTTTTTGTTAATTTTACCATGAATTCAAATTCAAGTCGTTGTTTTTTAAATCTTATTCCAGCAAAAAAAAATAGATACTCCAAAGAAGTCATGAAAATATAGAATTCGCGATCTGAAAGTATTGCAAATTTGGATAATTTCTAATTAGTTTTACATATCCTTGCCATTGCAAGAAGTTCTGTTTTTCGATTACCAATCACCGAATTGGAAGCGATGCTAGGACAAATTTCTTTTTCGGTATTCTATAATGATTTTTCCTCAAGGAAAAAGGATACAAAATCACCCATTTTCACAATTTTTTTATGCGAATTTAAACTCAGAACTGTATTTTCATGTAAATTTAAGTGAATAAATATAAACTTAGAAGTCTTTTAATAATTAAGCTATTTAGAAGAATATTAGTTGATAAATGTCCTTTAAAAAATCGATTTTTTAAAAAGCATGGCGGGTATTTTTTTTAAATTATAAAGGAATTAAAAATTTTTACTTGCTTTTCTACTAATTATCTGCATATTTTTAATATAGATTTTTTGGAAGCAAAGAAAATGTAGCTCCTTAAAAATTACTTCCAATGTTTTATCAATTTTAAATATTCTCTCTTATAATGTAGTTTTGTATAATAAAAAAATTGCGCTTGAGTTTTGTTAATCTAAACTTGAACTTAATTTCAATATTCGTATCGGTATCGGAATCGGTATCGGCGATATTTATTTTTAAATATCGGTATCGGTATCGGATCGGCAAAACGGCGTATCGTTACATCCCTAGTTAAAACATATAAAACCAACCGAGCCTTTTTCCTTACCCCTTTAGATTTTAATAAAATTAAATACGAATGATGCCTTTGGCAAAACTGCTATTAGTACAAAATCTTAACTTCCTATTTCAAATAGTTCGCGAAATATCGCGATTTTAACAAAATTATGTAAATATTTAAAATTACTTACCCAAGATATTCCATTAAGGTGTTATATTAAGGGGCATAAAATGGCCCTTAAATGCCATGTGTCTTAATTTTATTTTGCAATATTCAAATGTCAAATTTTACGCACCTTATATTCACGGGTGATTTTCTTTAAAATTTGTATTTTTAAAATTCTTAAAAAAATATATATTAAAGATGAACTATTTTTCTTTACTTTCACCAAGTATAAATAAGAAAAAACTTTAACAATATATAATATATATTTTTTTAATTTTCATAATCAACCAACGTAATATTATATAACATTTTGGATATTGCCCCTCCTGCTTTTATAAAATTTCGTACGAATGATCTCCTCCTTATCATAACTAGCAGTAGTGAAAATCTTGGCTCACTAATTGTTTTGCTTTGTGAAATATGGCGACTTGAAAATGGTAAAATTTAGTAAAAATTTACTAAACTGACTGCACACAATTATGTATGTATATATTTTAAAATACTTATCCTAGATATTCCGTTTGAGTGTTGTGTTAAAGGACACAAAATTACCTTTAAAATGACATATGCCATGATATTAT
The DNA here is from genome assembly GCA_956483635.1 of Panzeria rudis. Classification (NCBI taxonomy): domain Eukaryota; kingdom Metazoa; phylum Arthropoda; class Insecta; order Diptera; family Tachinidae; genus Panzeria; species Panzeria rudis. The sequence continues at coordinate 34,213,123 of OY101451.1, read as the reverse complement.
TTTTCAATATTTAAAAGTAATTTTCTTACAAAAATGGTATTTATAAATTCCTAAAAATTATATCTCTCTACTTCCAGTATAAATCTGGGACTCGAAATAACTCATGTTATTGAGAAAAATTTTATACTATGCTAGTTTTTTTATATTTAGTTTTAGCATAATTAATTATATTATTGTGTAACATTTTATCAATAACTAATGAACTATTTCGAATCCCAGATTTATACTAGGTGGAAGTAGGGAAGAGTAGTCCATTATCAACATATATTTCTTGAAGAGTTTTAAAGATACCATTTTTCAAGAAAATCTCCCGTGAACATAAGCTTAGTAGAATATGACCTTTGAACATTGGAAAAAAAATTCATGACATATGTCATTTTAAAGACAATTTTGTGACCCTTTATATGACACCTAATGGAACATCTGGTACAAGTAATTTAAAATGTGTGCATTCAGTTTAGTAAATTTTTGATGGATTTTGCCATTTTCAAGTCGCTATTGTTCACGAAGAATAAATGAGCTACGATTTAGCTGTACTGCTAGTTATGACAGGCAGACCATTCGTACCAAATTTTATGAAAATCCGAAGAGCTAAGGCCCAATATGTTACTTCAGTTGGTTGATTATCCAAACTATTGGAGCATTTCAAAATGGTAAATTTGGAAAAAAAAGAACAAAAAAAATAAAAATTTTTTTTAAATATAAATGCTTGTAACTCAGTGACTTTGTATCTGATCGACACAGTATAACTATAAGCTGAAAGAGGAAAAGCATATCTATGCAACAGTGCAAAATTTGCTTAATTCAAGCAAACAGTACTCAAGACTGGAAATAGCTTTTTAAACTGCAAAAAATACGTTTTTCGAGAATATCTCGAAGACGCTTCTTAAGAAAAATAAATGAATGGCTTATTCGTGTTCAACAGCCCCAATTTAGCTTAAAAAAGATCTTATTTTCGAGGTGCATTTTCCCCTTCCACTCCCGTCTTGATGCAATAAGGACTTCGAAGGTGCTATCGAAGTCCAGATGAGGTATCATGTAGTCAGAGAGCTTCCTCAGTATCGGTGGTAATTGATCTAAAATTCTGTTATAAGTCCTTGATCTCCGCCTCCCAAGTGCCGCTAGTCTTGCCGTGAAGGTCAATCGGAATTACGTTTAGTATAGCATTCAGAGCCTCTGAAGGACTAGTACGTAAACACCCTGTAATCCCGATGCAAGCAGATCTCTGTATTCAGTTGACCTACCACGTATTTCTTGCTTGTGGCGGTCCACCATACTACCGATCCGTAAGTAATATGGGATGAACAATTACTATGTATATGCATTTGAGCATGTTAGGGCTTAGACCCCATTTGGAAACAAACATTCTTCGACAGGAGTAGTAGGCAACTGAGGGATTTCTAACTCTGTGTTGAACATTTAGTTTCCATGATAGTATAGAGTCCAGGATAACACCTAGATATTTTGCGTTGTCCGATAGGGACAGTACCTGATACTAAATCCAGGGGAGTCTAAAGTTCTGAACTTTGGCTTTTTTAGTAAATAGTACCAGTTCAGTTTTATTTGGGTTCACTACTAGACCACAACCTGTAGCCCATTTGTTGAGTGTACCCAAACCATTGGACATGATATCACTTATCAAGTCCGTCAATATCCCTGATACCATTAACACCACATTATCCACGTAAGCCACAACCTTGACCCCCGCAGCGTCTAGTGTGAAAAGAATTGAATTAATAACGAGAAGCCAGAGCAGAGGAGAGATCACACCGCCCTGTGCTGTTCCTCTGCTTGCCCATTTTGACTTTTCGCTGTTGCCCAGTTTTGCAGTGACGTTTCTTGCCCTCAACATGGTAATAATCCAGTTGCTGGTGTATTCTTCAACAGCGACATCCCGCAGAGCCTTTTGAATGACTGTCATCGATACACTGTTAAAGGCGCCTTCTATGTCTAGGAAAGCAGCCAGAGCATACTGCTTATGTTCAAGGGATCTCTCTATGAACTTTACCACTATATCTAATACTGTTTCATTAGAGCGTTCTTAAGGTAGGCATGCTGAATATTCGAGAGTTTTGACGACCCTACAAGTCGATGTCTAATATGTGAGTCTAATAATCTTTTCAGCGTCTTCACCAGGAAAAATGAAAGGCTGATCGGTCTGAAGTCTTTTGCATCTTCCTGACTTCTCTTGCCAATTTTTCGAATGAAAACTACTCTGACCTTCCTCCAGCTGGTCGGAATGTAGTTAAGAGAAAGGCAAAGTTTATAAAATCTAAAAAGCCAGGGGATGATAGAGCTCTTCGCGCACTGTAGCACCTTTGGCATGATGCCATCTTCGCGCTCTGTAGCATCTTTGGCATGATGCCATCTTCGCGCTCTGTAGCATCTTTGGCATGATGCCATCTTCGCGCTCTGTAGCATCTTTGGCATGATGCCATTAGGACCCGGCGATTAAACGAATAGAAGCGGTCAATTGCCCAAGAGATTCTCTCCAGGGATATAATATCATGATTAACAGCGAGTTTCTTCCCACTAAAGCGACTGATCACATTGGCCGTGTCCGTACAGCCGGGAAAGTGTGTTTTAAGAAGTATATCTAGTGACTCTGCAGAGGATTCTGACCATGATAAGTTGTGTAACTTATTGTTGTTTATTCTTACATGTGTTGGCTATGTAGACGACAAAATACGAATTACCAGTGAAAATTTACTGCTGCTGTCTTAAAATTAGAATTGTTTCATATTAATTTTAAACGGAAAATTAATAATCTAAACTTAAATCTCTTTGATTTAAAATTTTTCACTCTTAAAATAATGTTTCACTCTTAAAATAACTTTGTTATAAACGGTACAATTCATTTTTAATCAACAAAACTATAACTTTATTTTTTTTTTACCGTCGCCGACTACATATGCTATGTAGATTTTATTTATATAATTAGAATTTTTGATCAGCTCTAGTTTTCGAGATATACCGTTATGTCAAAAATTAAGGCACTTGCAGGATATATGAGCATAACTTGAGAAGGCCATGCTCTATTCAGTTAAATCAAAAACCCAAAAGTCGACAACAAAATAATCTTTAATCCGCACAAACATCATTTCTAAGTCTGCATAGTAGTTTTGGCGATATCGTAAAAGTTTCAGCAAAAAAAAAATTTTTTAGAAAATTTTTTTTACATTTTTGCTTTTAAAACTTTATAACAAAATAAAGATACAACAACGGGTCAGTTTTTTTTCCAGCAGCATGTAGCTAAAAATTTTCCAAAAGAATTGACCCCTTTTTCATTGAAATTGGTGTACAACTTTTGACTTTATTCAAACTTTAGTGAAAGAACTGAATTGATAAAATTTAAATTTTCATACAACAGTAGCAAACAAAATCACAAAGTCAGAAATTGCTGTTGTATGAAAATTTAGGCCCCTATTATGATTTACAACTCAACTAAGTTGAGTTGTCAATGCTACGACCCAGCTCAACCATTTTTTTGTATTGTAATTGACAAATAAATTTCATTTGTATTCGAAAAAAATTTCGAAAAAAAGTTCTTATCTATACTCTCTGTTTTTTGAAACCTAGTAGCTATCACAAAATATGTTAAATATATTTAGTTTTGGCCTTACTATTTTTTCTGGAGATTTTATGTTTTATGGATATGGCAACAATATGCGTTGACAAATGGGATGGATTGGCGCCTAAAAGTACCATTGTACAATTATTTAAAAGTAACACAATAGTCGAAATAAAAACCAAAACACAACTGATAAAAAAACTGAGACAACTGCTTTGATGAAGTTGTATTCCATAATAAAAATTTGACAACTACGACTCAACTATCAATTTAGTTGTGAATCATAATAGAGGCCTTAATTTTTATGAAATCAGTTATCTCACTGAATTATGAATAAAATGAAAAGCTGTGCACCAATTTCAATAAAAAAGGTATAAATTTTTTCGGAATACATTTAGCTACAAGCTAGTAAATCAAAAATAAACTCGTTGTTGTATTGTTATTTTTTATGCATTCTTAAAAAAAATTTTCAATATTTTTTGTAAAATTTGCATTTTATTTTTTTGTTTGGTTAAACATTTTTTAAGCTCTCTTATCTCTGAAGCTCTTTTATCTCTGACAAAATTTAGAAACAATGTTTGCACGGCCTCAAGATTATTTCCTTGTCGAATTTTGGTTATTTTTACTGAATAGAAAAACGCCTTCTTAAGTTATGCTACTATATGTGGTGAAAGTGCCTTTATTTTTTCATAACGCTATATCGCGAAAACTAGAGCTAATGGAAAAAACTGGAGTGCAGGCAGATTCGCGTTCAGCGTTCCAAATAACAAAATAAAGAACTTTTATTTCTAGAAGAAAAAAAAAGTTTTTCGAAATTTGTAAACATGTGTAATCATTTAAATAATGTTGAATCAAAATGAAATTCATTTTACATACGATGGTATTTATTTAGTGCATAGGTAAAGTAAAGTTTGAAGCTGTTGTGGATGCAGTGGTTAGCGCGTGGCCTGTCATGCAGGTGACACGATTTCAAATCCCGGGAAAATCGCTTGTTTTCGTTTCCCGCTTTCCCGGGAAATCTATTCGGTAATGCCCAGTATAAAAATCAATTTATATGCCTAAAAAAGTACTGATTTTGGCACCCAAAAAGTCTTCTCTTTTTTATCTATGTAAGGGGAAAGAAACCAAGTGTATACAAAGTTATTATGGATTGAAAAACGAAGAGAAAAAAGTTGTTTTTTTTTAATTAAATATTTAAACACCAAATTTTTTTAGTAAAAGCAACTCTAGTGTTTTTCAATATGCACCAAAATGCACGGTAATTAGTTATGCAGAAGATTTTACTAATGATTGTTATTCTCTCTTGGTGCTCGGTCTAAAAATAGTTTTTTTCTTAAAATTTCGATAAAAATATTGTTCTCTTTTCTGATTAGTTAAGGTTTCTGCTTTTTATCTCATTTCGTTAGACACTGTTTGATTGTGAAATACTTTTAAAATAAGGCTCACTTTAAAATAAAGAATGATTGAATCATTAATTTTGCTTATATACAAATAAGTGGATACCGGAAATTAAAACTTTGCTTAATATTTTGGTACGTTCTTTAATTCCCGGTATCCCGGGAATTTCTTTTTTATTTCTCGCTTTCCCGGGAAACAAAAATGCCCGGGAATAAAAAACAATAATTCTAATACACATCACGTAAGTAAAATCATTAATAGAATAGCTACATTAAAATCATAGGCCCTTATTCATAATAAATTATCAATGTTTATAAAAGGTTTATGAAACAAATTTCCACACAAAATTTGTTTCATAAATAGGAAAAAAGTTTGTCTTGAGTAGAACAAAAAATCAGAAAAATGGGAATGAAGAAAAATAAACCGATGACAACGCTGGGAAAGTACACTTTAATATCAGCTTGAGAGTGATTTAATTATCGTATCCAATTTTCACGAAAAAGTTGTACATACACGAATTGAAATCACATTCAACAGAGCCACCTGACAAGTGGTGCTAAGCAAATACACGTGAGCACTGACGATGGAAGTGTAGTGGCTTCCGAAAGTGGCGCTACTCTGTTCTGCTGTGTACGTTGAAAAATTAAATTGATGTTAATTTTTCCCTTGTTCCTTGGAATATTAATCATGCCCAATTCTTTCTGAATATAACGTTACGAACCTTAGCCTAATAATCAATTTGGATTCACATAATATATTTTTTATAAATAAGGCTGTAAAAAAATAACAAAACCCCGTTATTGTTATTAAAATCGATTTACAACCTTTGATTGTATTCGCAATTAAGTGAAGGAACTACAAAACTCAACACACACACGACGAAGGAAGAATTGAAATAAACAGCTGATGTTTATAAACTTTGCATATATTTATTTTGCTAACTATGAGATTTAGAGAAAACTAGCTCAAGTATTAAATGTTGTAAACTTTACTAGCAAAATTGTTTTGTTACAAAATTTTTTTCTGAAATCAATATTTTTAAAGTTATGAGGCAGGGAAGCAAAGTTTTATGGTTTTTCTTAACTTTAACCTCAATGCAGCAATGTTAGCATTATCAGATTAGGCTCAAACTTTGTCAGTTACGAGACAGAATCAGCCGACTCGGCCAGTAGAACAAAAGAGAAATATGAAAGTTTTGGTGCTTTCTTTTGTTTTGTTTTACGCTTACATTTATAAAATTTGCAACACTTTTAATTGGATATAATAAAACACCAACACGTCATTGTGGCCAGCATAAAAAACCCGATTTGTGCAATTTTCAACTGTCAAAGTTTGCATGTCTGGTTGGTTGGTGGTATTCAGCGCAGCTTTTTAGATCCAAAAAATTAAATGAATTCTTATAATCGCTTTGGCAAGAACTTATAATAAAGTTACTAAAATAAAACACTTTTTTCGAAATTTTTCGACAACGATATATCTCCAACCATTTAACCGATTTCAATCAAATCTCCAGCAGTCCACGTTGTTTTATGAGTTTAAGAGGTGATTAGATTTTTGATTCGATCGGCTCAGTATTTTAGAATTTTAAAAAAAACATTTTCCAAAAATTTTATTTTCGAAAATTCTCAGAATCTACGGAAACGAATCGGTTCGTCATATGGCGAAGTCTAAGAAATGTCAATATTTTTAGAATGTCGTAAGGAGCCCCGTAGTCGAAGTTATCGAGACATCATCGATGCATGTTCCAAACAAGTATCTATCACCGACAACGACTTGACAACTAGTCTTGACCTGAGGACCTCAGGGTTTGTAGTCAACGCGCTAACCACCTCAGCCAACAGTACCGATCGCGGGAAGTTAAAAAAGATGTATGTATATGCACACAGAAAATTGTCATAGAAAAATCGTCGAAAACCAGCTTAATTTAACATTTTTCGATAGTAATTTTGCTTCATAAGTGTTTCATGCTAATTCAACATGATTTACAGTAGTCTGGAAAGAAAATTTTTCCTTTTGAAATAACTGTATTTCATGTTGATTTAATATTCCAGTACAGTTAAATAAAAATGAAGTTGATACTGTAATAATACGCATAATCATGTTGAATCAAAGTTATTTCAAGTTTAAACAACGATAATTTGATATTGAGACAACACGAAAAATCATGTTGAATTAAATTTAAATCAAGTTGAAACAATATTTGTGATGAAGCTAATTTTATTAATTATTTTAGTTACGAAGCTCTTTTGTAAATTATTTAGTTCGAAACAATAAATAAAGTAACAAATAAACATCATAAAAAAATATTTGACAACACAATTCATATCTACTAGAGGTATAGTTATGCCAAATGTCAAAGAATTTAAAAAAAAATTTTTTGGGTTGTCCGCTTCGCGAATAATGAATTACTATTCTGTATATTTTAAAATAAATTCAAACATTTCCTCTGCTGTTAATTTATTTATTTTTTCTTTTCAGGTATGTGAAATTATATAAATATTTCTATTAAATATGTACTGGTAAGTAGTTTGTTATAATAACAGTAACAATAAATAAAAATAAATTTTTTCTTTAAAAATATTTATAAAAAGGAAATAGTTCCTGTAAAATAGAAAAAACGGTCAAAAATTACGATAGGAATAATCTGGCAGTATGTATAAAAAATTTTAAATATTCCAAATTTGTCTGTAAATTGCGAATTTCTGATAGAATAAACATCTACATACTACTTTTGCATAATTAGTTATATTATTTTTAATTTTTCACACAAATTCTAATTTATAAAACAATTAAACACATGTATTCATTTATTTAACACAGAAATTTGATCAAAAACATCGCCTTTCATTTATTTTAATAAACACTCACACATGCACACCAATTTATTTTCATGTACGTGTATTTTTTGACAGTTCGTCTCATAAGATCGTTCTTATAAGATTTCTTATAGCAACAGTCTCATAGAAATTCTTATTACGTTGAGATAACACTAATTTGAAGTCTACACGTAACATAATTCGCTCTGTGATTGAATTTGACAATCTCATCTTACATCTTACATCAAGTAAAGGAACTTAATTAATGAACATCACAATTTCGATACAACAGAAAACTATTTATTTGTGTGTGTGAATGTGTGTTGTATAAAAATTGCAATTTTTGAAATTAAATTCCCTCAGTTGATTAATTTTATCAAGAATCGAATGCTGCCTCTTAAATTAAAATCGAACTGTAAACTAAAAAATTATAAGCATAAAATTAAATAAGTCAAATATCTTCTAAGCTAAACTCAAAGCGCTTTAAATTTTTGAAATCGGGTAGTATTTAAAAAAGTTTTAAGCCTCAGGAGTTTTATTTTTGATTCCGAGGTGGTCAAGTTTGGCCCACTGTAGCACCTCTCATACATATCGATGGTGATACGTTGACAACACGTAACTGATTTTTACAACTTTTCAGTTGAAGATATTACCTTATAAATAGGCTGAAAGCGCTACTAGCAATGAAATAAAATAGCTGCAAGTTGTTTAATAGATACTCTGAAGTATTTTCGATTTTTCTTATTTTGGGGATAGGAAAGTTTGTTAGCGATTTATATGAAGTTTTATGTGTTTTGTGAAAAAGAATAAAAAATCAGTTACGTGTTGTCAACGTATGACCATCGATATGTATAAAATACTTTGAAGAATAGCTGAAAAAAGAATAAATGATTTTGGCAGAAAGCTTTGAGGAAATAAATAATAGGTAGCTAAAAGTAAAATAGTATATACAAAAGAATTGGTAACCTTCTCCTTTTTTGAAGTCGGTTGAAAAGTGACGTTTTTGTAGCAAATAAGGAACAAGTTAGGAGCGCCACACAACACAGCGATGCCAACTTAGCACTTTTCGGGCTACACTTAGCCCGTTTTTAGTTACTCAAAACGCGAAAATGTCTAGACCAAAACAAAACAACGCGCAAATCTAGCACCTTTTACCATATTCAGTTTTTTCTTCGTTTGCGACATAGAAATATTGAGTTGCGTTTTAAAAGGGAAGAAGAATATGAAGGGGTTTGCTTTGCTTCCCATTTTATTTAGTTCTGGGACTACCCTCGTATTAAAATATGTAACTCAAATTGTCTGCTTAATAATACATATCTTAACATTTCTTTGGTCTGGTACCGCCATATACATACTATGTACGTTTATAATTTCATAATTCTTTTTGTTATTATTAATATAGAAACACCTTTTTAGTCATCATGTATACGTTTACTTCAGTCAACATAAATAAAAGAACTAAATCAAATTACAAAAGCGCTTAAAAATGAAAACATTAATTCTCACTGTCTGGCTGCCAAAAAATAATTTGAACAATCGTTTAGCAAAATATACTTATATTAAATTACAACAACTAGTTAAAATTCAATAAACATTTAAAAATGTGAATTTAAATATTTTTTTTTTTGTAATTCGAGATTGAAGTAAACTTGACACTGAAGCTTAAACTTCAATTCGTTGTTTTCGAATAATGAAATTGAAATAACAATTAATAACTGTTTAATAAATGTGAGAATTTTGTTAATAATATGGGGTCAAGTTGGTGAACAAAGAAGTGAAGAATTTATTTTTAGTTTCTATGCATTTCTAAATTGAATGATTGGGCAACAAGGCGTAATATGAGTATAAATAAGCAAATTGCACATTAAATTATGCATTATAGGAAAATTAACCTTAACAAGTTATTTTTCTTTTAGTAATCATATAATGTATTGTAACTTTTTAAAACTAGATACTGGAATTAAAAGTAGTACATAACCGTTTGTTAGTAAAATTTTTAAAGACGTATATCGCGTGTAAAAATATTTTGTGGTTGGGTGTAAAATTTAAAACTTTTCAGAGTATTTCTTACCAATTAATTGTTAAATTAAATTAATAATTATGGAATAACCGCTTAAGTCGATTAAAGCGAACTTTAGAGTTCATGCTGTTTTATGTGTTAAATATTATCCCATTCACTTGAGGCTTGCAGTGGTTGTAAAGCTATCCAGCTAAAAACTTGCGGCATTTTTGTAATCGGTAGTACTCTTTTAATGGCGTACGAAGAAATGCGTGGTACATATTTATCATATTACTATGCTCCAAAGTTTAACTAATATTTAGTCACTAAGAAAATTAGTACGTATTTATCTCATTGTCTGAAAGTAGTTACAATTTATTGTTATGTTTTAATACAATAGCTAGACAAACACTTTTTAGTTAACATGTGTTTGTATATGAACACTATTTTTTGGCGCTTAAGTTATAAGTCAACAATAAATGAGTGAGTAAAATACTTGTGTACAAATCTGAAAGAGCACGGTTCGTATCGTAGGTGAGTGTATAATTTTTAAATTTTATTTTGTTTATTTGACTACTAATTTTTTAGTTTCAAGTTAGTCAAATAACAACCAGTTAATTGCTGTGACAATGTAAGTACATTTGTAAGGGGTACCTCTTATTTTTTTTAACTTCTCAAACAAAAATAAGTAGTTGTCGAGTCAAACTCGATATATTTTTTTTTGCCTACAAGTAAGCAAACTTTTTGCTGTGTAATTCTTATTACATTATTATTCATTATGAAACACCACTCGAAATCTTGAAATTTTTTTTATTCTGATAAATTTCTAATTCTAACTCCGACCAGCATTAATGTGGCAGGACTTAAAAAGTATCAGAAAAATTGGAAATTTGTCTGATGCTTTGTCAGACATTTTTCCGAGATTGTTCGGACATATCGAAAATTTCTTTCGAATTTCAACCAGCTTTGCCATTTTCTGTACTATAGTACAAAAACTGTACTATTTTTAAAATTTGTGGTACTATTTTTGGACAACGAAATTTTTGTAAAATATCCAAAGAAAGTTAATTATTTTGACTTGGTTTTAATTTAATTTCTCAATGAAATTTATATTTTGTAATTAGAGATAAATGTGAAGCATGTAGACAAAGAAAAATTTAACTGCACGGAGGGTTGAACTGATATGTTTCGATCATTGGTGCCAACTTTGGCTCTTTTTTACGATATAACAAAAAACGATATGACATACTGTATTGTTATATCGTAAGTTTTTTACGATATGACAACACTAAGATAGACATACACCGTGTTGTCATATCGCAGCGTTGCCATATCATAAAAAACTTACGATATGACAATATAGTATGTCATATCGTTTTTTGTTATATCGTAAAAAAGAGCCAAAGTTGGCATCAATGGTTTCGATAGCTCCCGCTAATCTCTTCAGAGTTCTCTACCGCTTAGACCACTCGAGTAAAGTCGGTCGTTTGCAGTCAAGAGTTGAATATCATCTACCTTTAATCAATTCATAATGTTACTCTTAGAGCTGTATTTCATTTGATAGTTATTGATATTCACTTTTTTCTTTATGTCTTGTGTTAAGCTTCTTGTTATTTCTCTATTCGAGTACGAATTACACTACTTTACTAAATTTCAACTTTTTGCGATCACCTCAAATATGAAATGTTTTCTAAGGTAATTTGAGGTCACTGAACACGAATATGGCATTCATTTATTTTTCTTAAGAGCCGTTTTCGAGATATTCGCGAAAAGCGTGTTTTTTTAGTTTATAAAGCTATTTCCAAAAATCTTGAGTACAGTTTACTTGAATTGAGCAAATTTGGCATTGTTGCATAGATATGTTTTTCCTCTTTCAGCCCATATTCAAAATGTGCTGATCGGATCAAAATTCAATGAGTTAAAGGTATTTAGATATGAAAAAACTTTATTTTTTCCAGTTTTTTTTTTAATTTACGATTTTAAGTCGATCCAGTAAGGCAAAATAAATATTTTTAAATTTATTTTAGAGCCACATCTTAAAGAAAATTTTATTCCAAATATAGCAAGCGTAAAATTAGTTACATCGGACAAAATATTAGAAAGTTACAACGTATTCAGTGAACACATCAAAATTTTAATTTTCACTCGTTGGTCCTCAGGTCAGTACGAGTTTTTGCTTCCTTTTACTCGTTTGAAAAAGAAAGGTCGACACATCATATAGCAAAGTTACCAAAATTAGGTCTAGCTTGCAACACTGTATTCAGATTTTTTTAATTTAAATTTTTATGAAAGACTTACGGCAAAAACAAGTGATAAAATGGTGCTATGTGGTCTTTTGTGCATATTAAATTTCTTCTTAATGCTATAAAGTCGTTTATTAATAATATTTTCCAATGAAATTTTGCCGTTATATAGGAATATATGTGAAGACTATGATTTATTTCTGAAAATCATTAGAATTTCTACGAAAGTTCCAATAAATCTAAAAAATAGGAAGATTTAAAAAGCGTGCATGGCCACCAAAAATTGTAAATTCGATTAAGTTGTTTTTCTAAAATAATTTTTGTGAGGATACATTTTTAACATGTATATAATAATTATTTGATCTTTGAGAAAAAAATTTTATAGAGAAAACAATTAAGGTGCTTTTTTGGGCAAAAATTGTCATAAATTCAAAAGTTTTAAATTTTCAAATTAAAGATTGTATATTTTCCAACTCTGAAAGAATACTTCCACCCACTACTTTTTTACCTATTCGAAATTTTGTTATGTAACTAACAAAGAAACAATTGTGACCATCGGTTGTTATTTGGATCCGATATCTTAAAAATACTGGACTAAGGATTTAAAAAATTGAGATATTTTAATATTAAAATGTGTATACCTCACTAACTACACAAGATATTTGTTTAACCAAAGACTTTTTTAGAACTTTACAAGGTATATAAGGACACAAAAACTTTTGGAACCGAGTAAGAAACAGAGAAATAACAAGCGATGAAAAATTTTACATGACCGAACGACACTATTTTGCTCTTCATACCTCTGCTCCTGCGCAATATGGGAAGCTCATATTCCTAAATTAAATAAGAACACTCCACTGATATCTCCATGTAAAATGTTATACTGATCAGACTAAAGAGTTAGAAATGGTTGATATATTTCCAAAAAATTTAATTCTGTCCCAATGGCATTTTTCTTATACTCATACTCCATAAAAATTTTTTATTAAAATTCAAATTCGGAAGTTTTCAGTAAATCTATTGTAACTTTCTAAATTTAAAAAATTTTCGATGTTAACAATTTTACTTTTTGCACGTTGGGAACACAATTTTATTTAAGATATGGATCAAAACAAAAATTTTTAATTTTTTTTTGCTTTAATGGAGCATTTCAAAATGGTGAATTTTGGAAAAGGCAAAAAATTATTTTTTTTCATACATAAAGGCTTGTAATTCAGTGAATTTTTATCTGATCAACACAGTATAAATATGAACTGAAAGAGGAAAAACATATCTATGCAACAATGCCATATTTGCTCAGTTCAAATAAACAGTACTCAAGATTTTTGGAAATATCTTTACAAACTGAAAAAAACAAGTTTTTCGCGAATATCTCAAAAACGGTTCTTAAGAAAAATAAATTAATGCCATATTCGTGTTCAGCATCCCCAATTTAGCTTAAAAAACATCTCATTTTTGAGGTGCATTTTTTTGTGAACTAGTGTTATCAGTAATAATTACATTTACTAGTGTCTGAATGTTGTTTGTTCAGTTTATTTTGAACATCCTTTTGTTAGGTGCCGTTAGAGTTTAACAATTAAGTTATGAGTTTTAGTCGAGCTGTATGGGTTTATATCCAAAGAAATTTAATTATTTTGGCTTGAGTTCGGTTTTAATATAATTTTGTAATTAGAGATAAATGTGAAGCATGTAGACATAGAAAAATTTGACTGCACGAAGGGTTGAACTGAAATGTTTCGATAGCTCCCGCTAATCTCTTCAGAGTTCTCTACCGCTTAGACCACTCGACCAAAGTCAGTGGATTTATATCCAAAGAAATTTAATTATTTTGGCTTGATTTCGGTTTTGATTTAATTTTTCAATTAAATCATATTTTTTTATTTAGAGATAAATGTGAAGCATGTAGACAAAGTAAGAAAGGATATTTATCAACTAATCTTCTTCTAAAGAGCTTAATAGTTTAAATGTTAAAATTCTTTTAAAAATTTATATTTATTCACTTAAATTTACATGAAAACAGTTTTGCGTTTAAATTCGCATAAAAAGAAACAAGTTGCGAAAATCGTTGATTTTTCTTCCTTTTTTCTTGAAGAAAAATCATTATAGAACGCCGAAAAAGAAATTTTCCTAATATCGCTTTCAATTCGGTAATTGGTAATCGAAAGAAAACTTCTTGCAATGACAAGCATTTGTAAAACTACTTGGAAATGATCCAAATTTGAACTACTTCCAGATCGCAAATTCTACGTTTTCATGACTTCTTTGGGGTGTCATTTTTTGCTGGGAATAAGATTTAAAAAAGAAAGAACTGCAAAGAATAATTTTTTTTACAAAATAACAGCGTAAAGTATTATTAATATTTAAAATTGACATTAATAAAATTAAAAAAACAATGAATTGAATTTAATTCATGGTAAAATTAACAATAAAAAAATAAATTATTTGTTTAAAAAAAAAACTCTGAAAAATATGTAAAAAGTATCGTCGTATCGACAGTAAAATATCGCCGATACCGATGTATCGGAAAATCGCAAGTATCGCCTATATATCGGTATCGGTGTTGGTTACATCCCTAAATATTACTAACTAAATCTTTTTTTTTATTTATAATCTTTTGTGTATTCGCTTTCTTTGAGTATAATTTTCTTCATGTACGTTCCATGAAACGTTAAGGAAGTTGGAAATTGACTCTTTTCATGTTAATTACACGCTGTAACAATGAAAATACTCGTGAAAAACGACTAATTAAGCCTTGTAGATCTAGTTTAAGGCGGTTTTATACTATCTAAGTTTTACATCTGACTTGTCAAATTTCCCACTTCAAAAGCTATACATGCGTGTGAACCTTTTCAAACATTGCCATCTGAGATTTATTACAGAACCAAAGTCAAGTGACAAAATTTTCAATTAGAGCGTGTTCTGTTTTCATCTGACATCAGCTGTTTTGAAATAACAAGTATGTGTTGGCGTCACTTAGAGGTTATGTCAGATGTATTATACATGTACGCGTGAAAGCAAAAGTTAAGAATTGTCTGTAAATTGACAATTTTGACAGACACGCAAAGTTGCATGTGGGTCGCAAAACTGACAAGTCAGATGTAAAACACAGATACTCTAAAACCACCTTTACTAGATCATTTTGCTATTTTAAACAATTGCAATGCACCCTCAAAACTGGAAATTATTGATATAAAACGATTTTTTGGGAATTCACGGACAAAAACAATTTTCGCTGTGTTGTTTCTGCACCGATTTTCAATTTTTAAACGGCGTCGAGTTAATAATGACTTACGGCTGTATGCAAAAATACTTAAAGTAGCTTTGCCAAGCAATTTTGAGTAAAGTTGTATTCTAAAAAAAATTATTATATTAAAATTTTAAAGTAGGCACTCACGTTTGTTAAGACTACTTTAAGTTGATATTTCCAAAATGTGTATTTTTGACCACAAATATTTTTGTTAATATAGCACATATTGATTCCTGTTACATCTGAAAATGATGCTTGGAGTCTTAGCTCTTAGCTTAAATTTATTATTTGTTTCATGTAATGGAAAACAACACCAAATTATCTAGTTCATTCGAAATACATAGAAAAATTCATCAAAAATATAAAAAAATATAAAAATATAAAAACATGTCTTAATGATGTATATAAAATCAAAACAAATCGAAAAAAGCTGGATATTCAAATACTCATTCATTCGAATAAAAGAAATTGTGTTAATTGTTCATCATATATTTTTACTTTTACTTCATAGAAATGTTTATATGCTTTACTACAATGTCAGAAGCTCATATTTTTTGAATTAAGTGTTTTACTTCAAAGTAAAAAAAGTTATTTAATAAAATAAAAAGTTATTTGACTACTCGAATGAAATTTGTATTCGTTTTTGTACATCATAAACTATGAAGTGGTTGTTGAATACGGTGGTGTTACCAGTATTTATTATTAAATCACAAAATAATTAAAGTTGTCTTTTGCATATAATTTCTTAACAAAGTTATGTTAGCCTTAAAGTGCTTGGTAACTACTATGAACTTTAAAGCTAAAGTAAAATATTTTTTAACATACAGCCGTTAAGCTCTCCGTGTATTTTGACTTATATTTCATGAAAATAATTTTTTTTTAGATTTTTTAAAATTGGCGTAGTTTTACAACACTTTGCTTGAAAGCCTACTAATTTTTCTATTTATAAAGTGTGTCCTATAGCGATTACAATAACTCCTAAATTATTAAAATCGACTAGGAATTGACAATGTTACAGTTATTTTAAACAAAATTTCAATGAAAAGCACATTCCCAATGCATTTTGGAGCTGCTCACAAAATAAATGGTAAAAAATTTATAAATGCTAAACTATTTATTGCTTAAATTTATTTGAAATTTGGCACATCAATAGATCATCGGGTGTACTTGCACAATATAGTTTGCGAAAATTTGCAGAATATATACTAACGACTCTATAGTGGACTAAAACTAAACGTATCACATGTGGAAAGCTTTAAAAGTCTTGCAAAGATGCAGTCAGATCCAGAGAGGAAGAATTCACTATCTGGCATAGTAACAAAAATGTAGATACTGATTGCTGCGTAAAAGGTTGAGATCTTCGGCGTGCCAGAGTACTACTGCGTGAAAAATCTTAGCACGACCAGCGTCTTCGCGCTAAAGTCCTTGCCGCCCCTCAGGGGAGCAAGAGCTTTTGGTCATTTGTAAAAAGAGTAAGAAACCAACCGGTTGTACGCAAGTAAAGAAAATAAAAAACATGATTGGTTATGTTTTAACTTTGATATTATGAACTTCTTATTGGTATGATTAGGAGTTTAATATAATATCTTTAGATTTTTGGGTAAAGGCTTCCTGACGATTTGCATTAGCCCCAATGAAATGCACATAGGAGCTAGCTAATACCCCTCCATAATCAATTTCAATGTATTTTAATGAAAATTTAATATTTTACTTAAAAAGTAAACTATTAATCTGGGAAAAAGCACGTTACAAAAAGGATAATGCTAGTTCCTCAATTCGGACTCTTTTAAAAGATGACCAGGTACTCACTGACCCGGCTGATAAAGCTAACCTTCTGGCTGAATTATTTGCAAGTAATTCTCACTTGCCGGAAACCAATCAACCACTGCCCGTGCTTGAAAGAGTATATGTAACTATGCCAAAAATATTCTTTCGAGCGCGTGCAGTTAAAAAGGTTTTAGCGGATCTCAACATAAATAAGTCTTCCGGGCCGGATAGTATTCCAGCACTTGTGTTGAAGTAGTGCTCTTCGACGCTAGCGCGTCCATTGGCGACCCTCTTCATCACTTTGTATCATGCTGGTGAATTCCCGTCGTGTTGAAAGGTTGCCAGCGTAACGCCAATCCCCAAACAGGGAGAGACTTCGGGCGCGAATTCGGCACCTTGTGCAGATTTTCCTTCCGAATTGGGACCGAAACCTCAAAAACAAAAGGTCGCTGGGCTGTTTTAATTTTTTTTAGGTACAACATAATCAAATGTTACTCTACGTCTCCACCTAACTTGAAATGCTGTTGTAACTTGAAGTTATAACTGCGTTGTTAAAAGAAATTCACAATTATGTTATAACTTGGAAAAAGCATTAACTTGAGCCGTCTACATTTATCATGAAATTAAAGTTAGTTTTAAAGTTAGTAATTTTAAGTTAGGTGTAGACCGCAAATTACTAAGATCGAAAACATCAACGTGTTTTACTACCAACTTCACGTGCATGGCGCTTTAAATAATGTGTTAGCGGGAAAATTTCTATGCATAGATTTAGGGGGGAAATTTAAAATTTTTTTTTATTTGGAAAATAATTTTAAAAAATCAAAATTGTGATTTGCTGATTTGGTTTTATTTGTTTAACGTTTAGGCTGTCAGAAAAAATCACGTACAAATGACATGAATAAACAAATAAGTAGTTTAAGTGCAATCAATATTCATTTTCACTTGCTCGAATTCTGAAATTATTGAAAAATACCCAGCGTGAAATAGAAGGAGTACGGTTGCCTTCTAAAAGGCCTCTGTACTGCATTTGGATGTACAAGGCGTGCTCGCTTCATTCCATACTCATATCTTTTTGACACACGTTGTCATTGCGGGGAAGGTCTTCCGTTTTCCAGTTCTGGAGGGTGTCTAAAGCGGCCCATCCATTATGCAATATTATTGCATATGTTATTGTACATATTATTGTCGTTCTGACCTATACTATGCAATAAATATCACAATATTTTCAAAGAAAATATTGCGCAATGCTCTTGACAGTGAAAAAGTAAATATAACACTGAACAATCAATCATAAAAATCAAAGGCATTTTGATTTTTGCCAATATATTGTGCCATCTTCGAATATGACATACACATTGGCGATATTATTGTACAATACGAAAAATTGCACAATTATATTGCAAGTGGGTGGGCCGCCTAAGGAAGGTCTGTCAAAAAGCAAATGGAGGTAAATATTTTAATTCTCGGTATTTTTATAGCGGCTTCTTGATTTTTGATTAATGTGATCTCTTATTTCGAACTATTTCCTTTCATCTAAATTAATTTTCTATACGAAGGTATTTAGCTTCTACAGAATAAGGATAAATTAATCAGCTCCAACATAAACGGCATAATGGCAGCATGTATGTGTGATGTCTCTTGTAAGTAAATTTCAGTTTTGTATAAAAATTATTTGCGAAAAAAATACGAGAATATTTGTGATATCTAAATTACATTTTTGGTGAAAAAATACTTTTTCTTTTGCTTTGCCAAAAAAAAAAACAAATCAATAAAGGTTACTCCATCTCTTCTCCCTTCTCATAGAAGCGAATTTGGAATGTGTATTTTATCTTTTATATGGAAGAGCCGAGGCCTTCTGTAAGGCATTCTTTAGCAGCTAGATAAGAATGGTATTTGAATGAAAAAAATGTCTAAGCAGGCCTTTAATAAGGCCTGAAGTAACAAGGTCTTCTGAGTTTTCCTGCTGAGTATAGTTTGCAAATTCATTTTTATTCAGCGTACTAACATGTATGTACATGAATCTACACATACAAAACTATGTACAGCTTTGTATATACCCAGTTGGCCGCGTCTTCAACACATCATTAATGATGGGCGCACGTTAATGATAAATCGTCGATGACAAATGTCGCACAGCCGGAACAAATCATCAATGAAGCTTTCGAACAAGTATCGCGTAAGTCGTGTACGATTCAATGAGTGACAATATAGCTCAGATTGTCGCCAATGATTATATAAGTGAAAATGTCAATGATTAAAAAAGCGACAATGTCATCTATTATGTCGTTAATAACTATGTAGGCTACAATGTCGTTAATCTTGTCGCCAACGATAACATAACGACAATATCATAACTAGAACGGACTTTAATTAATATCCTTAACACGCACAAATTTAATTTTTTGCTTACGTGTTTGTTTCCGTTTCTGGGACCAGAGAAACAAGCCAATCGGCTCAAAGCCGGCTTAAGAGCCGCCGCCAACTTTCAGTCTAACTTCAAGCCGCCGCCTAGCCGCAGGGATCGGCGCCGCATGGATCGCCTCGGCTCGAAATTGCAGCCGGCTAATTGTTTGTTTTGTTTTTGTGCAAATTTTGTACTATATATTACAATTTATGTGAAAGTCGTCAAGTGCTCGAAAAATGTTATATAAAAATTTGTTTAAAAAAACTTGTTTAAAAAAATTTTATAAAATTTCGTAATAAAGAAGTTCAACGCTAAAAATTGCAATTGATTATGTACATTTTATCGCGAAATACAAAACCAGCTGCTGTCAGCCGACTCAAGTCGGCTATAAGCTGCCGCAGAGTATTTTTTCCTAGGCCCACGCCGACTTTTTAAGACGGCTTGTTTCTCTGGCTGGGACTCGAAGTAAGGCTGCATGTTTATAAGTTTTCGCGATTACCACCTTGCTGCCAACATATTCATTTGCTTGATTAAAGACAAAATGTAAGACATTGTCACTCATATTGTTCTCAACAAGGTTGGATTGAGGACAACAATTAAGACATTGCCGCTCCTCTTGTCCTTCATATTGTCGTCAAAAACATTTAAGAAAGGACAACATGCAAGAACTTGTCGCTCAGATTGTCGTGAACGACAATTCATTTAAACTGTCGATTAGACAGAGGACAATTCATACAAGAATTGTAGATGACAATGTCGTGCAAGGCAGTCTATCCAACTGGGTACATATATACTTACATACATACATAGTTATGTATATATTTATACATACATATAGGTATATTATTACAATAATTTCTCAATTAAAATTTTTTTAGCTTATTAAATTTCTTACAAATAAATTTTGTTTACTACAATTAAAAACAAATTTAACAAAATTAATGGCGCCTAAATAAAAACTAATTTCGTAATTTTATGAAATTGCTAAATTTCCAGAATTATTCTTGATGACGAATTCATTGTTCAAGTTAACTACGACGCAATCATATTGTAATGAAATTTCTATCAAGCAAAATCTCTTAAGGCTTAAATTCACAGTCTTCAGTTAACTAATAATGGTCGTTCAACCAATGATATTTATATGAAAACTACAGGCTGTGATTTGGGCCTACATATTCATTATTTTCTAAATACATACATACATCCATACTTACATACATTTTCTAATGTGGAAACACCATAACATTTTGTGTGAATAAATTTTACATACAATGCCCAACTCTTTAAGAATTTTTCTAACCACTTTAGTTAGATTTTCTCCACTAATTATCATTAATTTGATTTTAGGAAAGATGTTCTTAGAATAAATATTAAAGAAGTTATTTTCATTTCCTACTGTCCCACTATATTTATTTATTGGTATACGAATCAGTATCTATTATTCTCAATCTTGATTCATTTCTTACACGTTCACTCATCATAGATTCATTAGCTGGTAAGCCAGTGTTTTTTTTTCTATTTTTAAATTTTTTATTCAGTATTAGTAACGTCGTAGTATTGGTATACTCGTAGAATGAAAGATTCTTTCACTTTTCTAACTATCATTTTCTAACAACAATATTTATAGGTAAAAGTTACACAACAAGTCCAAGTCGTGGAAGTCTTTGAGAATGAAGTATGAATTATTAATGACTTGCTTTACTGCTAATTTAAACATGATCGTACACTATACAAAACTACATATAATCAGTCTACCACATAAAATTTTTAATTCTTACATTTAGATAGAGAGTCCAAGGCACACGTACATACAGAAGTGTTTAAAATGTTAGCGCAATTTCTTTTAAACATTCTTAAGCCTAAAGATGTTTTATGAAACCTTTCTTTATTTAGTGCTTAAGTATTACGTTAAAATTAATTTACTTTGTATTTTTCTTTATAAATTCTTTTTGTTTGGTATTTTACCACTTTATATTCATAAGACAGAGGGGGTTTTATATAACTCTCCATCAAAAAATTATATAAATGGCTCTCTACCAAAGTGCCGATTTGCCGATTTTTTCGGCAAAAATTCAGATTTTCTTATAAGCACTTAAAACATGGTAACTTTGTTGGTTTTAGGAAAATTTATTAACTTTGGGCAATACTGGAATACTTGTTACATTAAAAAGGGACAACTTTTAATAAGTAAGCGCTTCTACTAAAGAGAAATAGGGTTAGGTTTGCTTACAATTACCCAGCAAACATTTTCCACGACATGTCTAACCTCAGATAAAATCTGAGACTTTACTAGCAATCAACTAGGTTGTCTAAAATTCCGTCAGACATTTGTCCAGAATATTCGTCAGTTTTCTGATTCGAAGTTTGTGCAAATTTTCTAAAATATTATCGAATTAATATTAGACTAGTCTACACTTTATACCCAGTAAAAAATGTTCATGATTTTTGAAGCACTAATACAATAAAGCGCATAATAATACGCTTTAAAAGAACAGCTTATTGCAGAGCAGTGAATGTATATGAAAGAAACTATACAAAAAAGCAGATTTTTTACTGCTGATACAATACAGGGTTTTAAGCGAGAAAGTTCCATATACTTACAGTTTTAGTGCTGAAAATGGTGAAGATTTTCAGCACTTCAAAAAGCGCTTTTTGTATCCAAAATATAGTACTCCAAACCGGGAACTCGCCATACAAAAATCAGCAGCGATATCGGCAAGTTTGCAAGCACTACTTTTATTATCTCATAGTAAAAACAAGCTTTATTTGAAGCAATCGTTTACTGGGTAGGAAGGTAATTTATTTTCTTTTATGGCATTTAAGAGAATAGTGAGGCGTCTGAGACTTTACCAGACAATCACCCGAGTTATCTAAAATTCCCTCATACAGAATAGCGGGCAGCATTCTGATACGACGTTTCTGCCCATTTTCTGAAATATTATTATCTGTTTAATATCAGACTTATCTGCACATTATCCGAAGGCAATTTAATTTCCTTTAAGGCATATAACAGAATAGTCTGCACATTTTCTGATCTACGTCTTACGACTTTTAGCAGTCACTTCTGCACAATGTCTGATTTTAGTTTTTGTAATAGTTTTCATTTATATCTTTAGAGTTTGTGCATAAATATTTTAGTTTTTTAACTTATAAAATATGGGTAAATATTTTCTGATGCCAGCAAAAAAATGTATGGCAGAAGAAGAGTTAAAGAAGTCTTCCAACATTACGATTCCATGTGCGAATTTTGTACTACATTTCTGATAAATTTCATATTTTAGCTCCGACTTTCCTCCAATATTTTCAGATGTTTTGTCAGACATTTTTCCGACATGTCCAAGGCGAATTCACTACAGGTGAACTTGTAAGAACAGCTGTTAACTTTTTTTTAGCAATTTCTTAATGGTCGGATGTCAAAATACACTATTTGCTTTGTGAGCTTGAGTACGAACAATAATTTTACAAAAATAAAATGCCTGTGGTTTTTGTTACATGTTGTACTTGTTTTATTAGTGAGATTACCTGGTATGAATTTGCCTTGGACATGTCTAAAATTCCTTTTGAATTTCCCAGAAAATTCTTTAAAATTCTTACAGAATTCTCTTAGATATTTCTGCAAATTTTTTGGAATTTCCTTAGACAAAGAGTTTCGCTTTTTTCACAGAAAACATGTCATCAAACTGCAGCTAACAATTTCAATTGTTAATATTTAATTTATATTTTGTTAATATAACAAATTGAGTTGTTGATGCGACAAACACAGAATTTTTTTAACCAAATTTTTTGTTATGTATTGTGAAAAAAATGAACAATCATCAATTTATATAACAAATGATTTCATACACGTAGATGAAACAAAGCAAATCACGCTTTGGGTGTATTCATTATTTGCTCTGTAGCTGAGAGGTAATACCGTTAGTCCATTAGTACAGAGGTCGCCGGTTGGATTTCGCCCAAAGACATATATCGTTTTTGGCAGACAAGCAAAAAATCGCTTCGAGGATTGTGATTGTATAAAAGCATATTGTTAATACAACAATTATGATAGTTAAAATTTGTTCGGAAAATCAACAATTCACATTGTTGATATAACAATAATCTTAATTGAAATAAATTTGAAATCAACAAAAAAATTGTTAAAAACAAATTATTCTGATTTTCCTTTAACTTACAATTTCGTAATTGTATTTACAAAACTCGTTGTAGGTTCAAAATCAATTAATTATTTAATTGATATAACAAAAAAATTAATTGTATTTACAATCTTTTTTATGTTAGAAGTGTTAAAAATGGAATATTTTATATGCGTATGGAAAATCAGAAAAAGGCCAGAGAAATTGGATAATCCCTATTATGAATTGTTTCCGAATTCTCTAGCATATACAATAAGTGAAAGGATTATTTTTTAAAATTAGATTTTATCAAAACATTCGAACCAGATTTAAGATATATTCAAAGCAACCAATAAAAGGATCTCACTTTATTTATATATTAAATACACTAGCGGTGTGCATCGCTTCCCCATTGTTCTGAAGATATAGGAAAATTAATACGTAATTATTTTGTACCACCGTGTCTCAGTTCTCTAATTCTAATTCAAATTTAGAGGAGGTTTTCTAGATGTAGGATAATTACAAATTACTTTGTATGGAGGCTGTAAGTCTCCAATCTCCTATACCACCAGGTTTTTTTTGAAAAGCGCAATTTATTCTCAGTTTAAGGTACAACTAATTTAGAGAGTCTTGCTTTGGTGGTTCTTCAGATATAAGAAAATTTATAATTTCATTATATAGGGGGTACCCGTCTCCGCCCCGCGCCCTCCTATTCCACCAAGATTTGGTTGGACCTTTCACTTTGTTCTAAGAGTTACCTAAATTAAATTTACAGAGCCTCACTATTGTATTCCGCTGATAAAGAAAAAATAATAATTGCATACTTATTATGGAGGATACCCGTATCCCCTCTCCCATAATACCAAGATGTTGTTGGACTTTTTACTTTGTTCTCAGAATTATCCACATCGAATTTATAGAGCCTCACTATTGTAATTTTGAAGTTATAGGAAAATTAATGGTTACTTTATGTGGGAGGTGTCCCTCTCCATCATCCTATACCACCAACTTTTTTTAACTTTCACTTTGTTCTAAGAGTTATCCACATCAAATTTAGAGATCCCAACTATTGTAGCTGTGCAGATATAGGATAATTAATAATTACTTTGTATGGGGGGGCGGTTCCCTTCTCCCTCACCTATACCTCCAATATTTTGTTGGATTTTGCATTTTATTTTAGGAATGACCCATGTAAAATTTAAAGAACCTCACTAATGTAGGTGTGCAATATAGGGAAATTAAAAATTGATTTGTATGGATAGTACCTTTTCCTCCAAAATTAAAAAAATTTCCTATTTATATCTCCCGATCGTAAGTAAGAAAGTTCCAAAATTTCAACTCGATCGGTCTTATCGTTTGGATCAAACCAACAAATATACAAATATAGATCTATTTTTATATATATAGTATATATTGATACTTATGAGTTATTTTTCTGTCTGGTTTAGTTCAAGAATTGTTGTGTAATTGCTTATTTTTTCTCAAAATAATGAAAAATTTACGTATTTTACTTTTCGATTTCGGCAAATTTTCAGGACAGAATTTTTAAATATGACACTCGATGTTAGCAATTTTATAACATTTTAATTGTAATTTAATTTATAATGAAGAAATAGTTAACTTAAGAGAATTAAACAAAACAGTTTAGATTTTTCCTTTTCGTTGTTTTTAATAGCTAGATCCTATCACTACTTTAAGTTTGGAATATAGTCCGAATTATACTTAAGAGACAATTACAAAAAACAATTTTTTTGATGAAACTTGAGAAAATCGTGTGGCTGTTTAGGTTTTTAGGTATAAAATAATAATTTTTTGAGCTACAATGATAAGATTTTGACTAGTAGTGCATTTGAATGCAAAGAATACAGTGGTGGTAATAACTCAACTGTGTAAGTAGTAAAATCACATATTCATGCTCACACAGAAAAAATTTTTACAAATTTTATCTTCAGACAAGCATATGTTTGAAATTGGCTTTTAAATTTAATAAACACTATTATACTCTTATTTACACTAAAAACAACAACAAAAAACCAGTACAATTTTCAGTAAATATGTTGTTTGACTTTGCAAAAATCGCGCAATGTTTCGTTTTCAGTAAAAAATGTATCTGAATTTATAAATTCTTTTACTGCTTTTTAACCGCCGACCAAATAAGAGGGGTGTTAGAAGTTTGTAGTGTGTGTCTGAATTCTGAGAGAGTCTAGACTTGACACGCTGTAAACATCAGCAGGCTGACGATTCTTTATAATTATAACCATGCGGAGTTGAAAGCATTTAAAAATTTGGAAATTTAATAATGCTTTATATGTAGATACAATATTAATAAATTGAAAGAAAAAGTGTGTCTGATATATTACAAAAAAAAATCATCCAACATTAGTGTTTCAGTTAATGTTATCACTTGAAGCTTCAAATTATTTTCAAACTAATTTCTTTACTGACTCAGAAAAAAAAGTTTGTTCGATATATTACAAAAAATGCATAAATATGCTTGTTTGATTCAATAAATTGTTTTAATAAACTGTTAAAAAGATCAGTAAGCAATTTATTTGTTTTTAGTAAAATAACACTGCACAACAATTTTGAACTTTTTGAATGCTTGGGAGATCAAACTAGGTGATCCGAAATCGGCATAATAATTTTCGATTAATTTATTATATATATTTTTTCGTTTTTTTTTTAACAAACACACATACTTCTTAAGCCTTTTTAGCTTTTCTGCAGAAACACCTAAGATCTTGGCAGGAATCGAACCTGCGATCCCCGATTAATAGTCTAGCACACTATCTACTACACTACGGGGATACCCAAATTAGCTCTAGCTGCAAAGATATAGTGACGTTTTATATTAGCAAATTTGTTCTTCCTCCTTTTTATTTTGCGCTTAATATTTCTGAACTGGCCTTCAAAATCATAAAATATTTTGTAGATTACCAATCCACTGTAGAATATCTTTCGTTTGAGCTCAATTGGTGTGTGTTTCAGAATATCTCAGGGCGCTATTACAACGCTATTTTCGGAGGTTTTTGTACCTTTCAAACTGTACCTTTAAACTGATTTTGAAAACTGTAAAAATAAATCCAATCGTTAAAAAATATGCATCATGGTATTTAATAAAATAGTGCATCAGATGATCATTAAGGAATAGAAAAAATTCGTTAAGAAAGAAAAAAAAACTAAAAAATACTTAGTGATTGCTAGCAATGCTAGCCAGTCAGTCCAAAGGTCTCGGGTTCGATTCCCGATATAGAAACTGGGTGTTTTTGCAGATAAGCTACATAAATTTCAAAATAAACAAAATAAAAAGAATTTTATATGGATGTAAAAAATTATTTAATTTTATTGGCTCTTTCTCAGCGAAAATTTGCAATATAATGAATTTTTAAAATACTGAATTTATTACAAGTCATATCAACACTTACAAGGATACATATTTATCTTAAAAGTACGCTAGTTTGCAATTTTGCGTAAAAAATTAAAGAATTTTTACAGTTTGCCTAGAAAAGAAAACGACAAAGTCTAACTAAAATTTAATACCTATTCTGAATGATCGACGAAATTTTCTTTATTAAATTTTTTATAAGCTGCATTGAAAACCTTTTTTAATAATTATGCATAAATATATTCTAAAACCTACCAAGAAACGATTTAGCCTACCATCCTACCAAACGAAAAAAACTCCTAACAAATTTGGTAGGAGCCTACCAACAATGGCAACGCTGCCTGGCGCTATAAATATTTATTGTTTGTTCACAATTTATAAAAGAAAAGATTTTATTAATTATTAATTAACATGACCATGAAACTAAAATAAAATAATTTACAAATGGTATTTGCAAAAAAACCAAAAAAATTGACAAATAACTACATTTTCAATAACTTTTACAAACTGCCATACCGCATCGAAAGCAAAATTTTGTTCGAAGGAAAATTCGTTGTACAACGAAATTATCGACAGTTCTGCCAGCTCATAATAAGAATTTGACATCCGATAATCGATGTTCGATAGCCAGCGAAGATCGAACATCGAATGCAGCTCATAATAAGGGCCTAAGATGTAGTTATGAAATAAATTTAAAAAATTTGATTTTGTCTTACTGGAGCGACTTAAATGGTGAATTTTTAAAAAACTTGAAAATTATAAATTTTTTCGTACTTTAAGGCTTGTAACTATATGAGTTTAGATCCGATCAACACAGCTTGTATAGTGGCAGAAAGTACAAAGACATATCTATGCAACAGCGCAAACTTTGTACAACTGAGATGTACAGATTTTTGGAAATAGCTAAAATAACTGCAGAAAGGCAGGGTTTTCGGGAATATCTCGAAATCGCTTCTTAAGAAAAGCAAATATTTAGCGACCCGAAATAAGCTTAGAAAATGTCTTTTTTTTTAGGTTTTGGCAAAAAGTTAAAAATTTGTGCACTATCGACGTTATTTTCAACAAAAGTGTTCAACAATGTACTTATAATATGACTCAATAACTACTTATTTTTGTTTCAGAAGTGCAAAATGTAAGGGTTACTCTTTACTAATGTGCTTACATTGTCACAGCAATTAACTAGTTATTATCTAGGCGCACGGTAGTGCGCCTAGGCTATGTTCTGGCCATACAGTGTGTATATTTACACGAAACTTTGCTCCACTTAATCAGAAAAATTTGAAACGTAGAGTTTCCCTACAGAGATTATCTCATAGGCGAAGTTTGAAAGTTCTACCATGCTAACAAAATTGTGAAAACGGAAATTTTTCATCTAAGGCAGGGGTGGAGGGCTAGGGTACGCCTTATCCATATGGAGCACTTATTGTACCAAATAAAAGCTTAGAGAAAAGAACTGAGATCCGCACAAAAACATATATATCATTCAACCATGTCAAACTATCCAATATGCAAAATTCTTTTTTTAGATTCGTTAACATGATTCTCCAATGAATGCGATACGCTTTGTTAAAAATTTTAATTACTCATAGTATATTAAAAACTCATTTAGAAATATTTTAAAACTTCCACGTTTAGGAATACGCTGACTGTGATTTCCCAACTCGCTGTTTTTGCCCTTTCTTTAAAAGTACCGATTTGCATATTGGATAGTTTGACATGGTACACAGAAAGAAAAACACCGTACTAAATGCAAGTATTTTCTTCTTACTTTGAGTATTCTTAAATTGTGTACACAAGTTGTTATTTTATGTATTACTATAAGTATAAACTTTTTACACAGTCGTAGTGTGTTGGTATTTCTTTGCTTGTTGATAGCTTCAGTCGCATGTTGTGCTTATGTTGTTGTCTTGTTGTTGGTTATTCTGTTTGTTCGTTCAGTGTCGTCTAACATCGTACAAACGCCGTATAACATGCTGCTGGTTTACACTGGATTTTAGCTGTCGTTCTTTCTATACTGAGTTAGCTGAGTGGTCCTAAGGCGTTGATTTACAAACATGATTAGCTAAGTTCAATACTAGGAAAGAACAAAAATAAATTTTAAATTAAAACAAGTAAGTAAGTAAAACTATTAAATTTATATAAGTATTAAAAATATAAATTTTCAAGTCTGTTCTGTTCCAGGATTAAATGAGAAAAAATTAGCCTGATTCGGGATTTGTTCAAGTATGCGGAGGGATTGATTAAAGTACGCAGCTAGGATTGATATAAGTATGCGGCGGGATTGATTCAAGTATACAGCGCACTTGAATCTACATGTAATACGACGTTCGTCAGCTACTTGTCGGTTATGCCCGAGGAATGAAAATAAACAACAAGATGAGCTGAACATTGATTTGTGGCTATCATCAAGCAAACAAACACCAACACAGTACGAGTACGACTGTGTATAAAGTTTATAAACATATACGTACTTAAAATGAGAATTTTTGCATGAATAAAGGCTAATCAGGCTAAACTTGAGTTTTTTGCACTTGAATATTCCGACTTAATCAATCTTTCTGTACTTGATTTCAGAAAATCCGAGATTACAGTACTTTTGACACCGATTGGGATTAATTTAAGTACGGATGTATTGATTTTTCTTTTCTATTTGGACATATTTGACGTACATATTTATAAAATGGCGTAAGTGACCACCAAATTTATTTTGATGCATATAAGAAATTTGTATTATAATCCTGTTTTTCTTTAATATCAAAATTTTCAGTGTTTTTTAAATATTACAAAAGTTCGTTTGACTGACTATGCGACTAAATTTACACGATGAAATTGTTTAAGTTCTCTTTTAAAGTTGCTATGTTTTTTTTTATCATCTGCTTAAATACTAATACCCAGTTTATGGATGTCGAAGGACATTTTTCATTCTTACAGCTTCATTCGAAACAACAACAAATTCTAAAACTTTGTCCTTGTTTGAAATGTAGCTGTAAGAAAGAAAGAACTCCTTCGACATCGATAAACATGCAGTAAAATGTTCATGCAATATTTTTTAATACCAAACAAAAATGTGAACGGTTCAAAGTTATACAGAAATTTCATAAAAATTGAATGAAATTGAATTCATACCATTGCTCTTAAGCCGAGAAAAATTAATGCTTGGTTCGAAAAGTACATGCAATATGAATTTAGTAATAGATGTCCTGTAATCACTATAACAGAGCAAAGTGCAATACATACTTTGTATAAGTAGCAATGATTACAATGCTCTTTAAGAACAAAGTGGAATACATACTTTGTATAAGTAGCAATGATTACAGTGCTCTTTAATCGTTTCCTAAAGTAAATAATTCGATATTAAACGAATTTTGAGTGATTTTGCGAAGAATTAGTGAACAACTTTTGGAAGGTTTGGTGGAAATTTCAAGCTCATGGAAGCTGTAAAAACTTTGAGTTGACACTAGTTAAATATATTATACGTCGACGCAATTATGGAAACCCTGATGGAGATGCTTGAAGATAAATAAAATGAATAATCAGGGCCATTTTGATAGAATGTGGCTCAAGCTCAGCTGAGTATAGTACTGTAACTAGCTTGTCCTTAACGATACGAATCGTCCTGGAAATTGTTCAAGAAAAAAGAAAGCAATACATCAAGTTTTTTATAAAATGATTTGCAGGCCTTAAAATAAAATGTTTAATTAATTGTAATATAGTCGTCAAATAGTCTTATAGCATCTCCACTGTGTAATAACTATAAACTCCATTTGCTTAAATTCACTTAAAAATTCTTAAAAATTTCTCTTAGAATTGCTTTTATATTAACTTTTATTTAAAAAGAATGCTTACATTAATAAAACAGTCGAAATTTCGCTAATTTTCATTCTAATCTATTTAATTTACAAATTAACTGTTCCCGGGAAGTGGAAAAGTCCGGGAAATTCCAAACCCTAGCTCATATCCAAAAATTTCGGCCGTAAAAAGTACTGAGAACAAAATAAAGACCAAGTTCTTGATAGGTACAATACCATCTCATTTCTAGGCAACCTGTTAGCTTGGCAATATTTATTTTTTTTGCCTTTCTAATGTGGGAAAGAATTATGGGAAAAATGTTGCCAAGCTTACAGATTGCCTAGAAATGAGATGGTATTGTACCTATCACGAACTTGATCGTTATTTTGATCTCAGTACTTCTTACGGCCGAAATTTTTGGATAGGAACTTGGCCTTATTTTCACATTTATCTTTTTGTGCGGATTTGACTTACTTGAAGCTAAAAAATAAGTAGTCAAATAAACAATATAATATTTTTTATAGACACTATATTTGTCTTTTTAACCAGCGGGGAACTTGTGCTATTTCATATTTGAAGACAAATACTTTACTCACTCAGTTACGTTTTTTTTTTGGAATGTGATAGTGTATAAACAAAATTAGAATGAGAAAAATTTCTTTAAGATTCTTGACAGTCTGACTGATTTTGATTTGATTTTCGTCTTACAAAATCGAAGCTTGTATTACAGTGTGAAAGGGCTTTAAGTAAAATACGTATTAAGCTTATGTACTCCTTATGTTGGAGTTTATTTATCATACTTTTATATCCACTGTCTTAGAAAAAGTTTAAGATTTTTGTTTTAATTAAAATCAACTCTGAAATGTTCTATGTTATATATTAAATCTACTGTGTTGTTGACACAAATAAATTATTTATAAAAGTTTATGGAAAATTAAAAAAAGATTATAAAAAAAATTCTAAAAGAAAAGGTAAACTTTATTACGCCATATTGGTTTTGTTTACTACAATCTTCAAAAAAAATCTATTATTTTTTGCATGTACTATCGCAGCTAGTATTGGATAGGTTGGAAATAGGGTTTTTCCGGGTTTTTTCCGGGAAAATTTATTTCGTTTCCCGCTTTCCCGGGAATATTATCCGGGAATTCCCGAGACTAAAAATACATTTCTACACATAAAAAAGTACTTATTTTGGTATCCAAAAATTATTGTTCTCTTTAAATTGTTATCGTTCATCATGAAATAATATCTATGTAAGGGAAAAGAAACCATTGATGGCTCAAAGTGTATGTATGTATATTAAATTATTTTGTATTGAAGAACGCAGAGAAAAAAGTTGTGTCTTTAATTAATTATTTAAAAGAACCAATTTGTTTAGTAAAAAAACGGCAATGTTTTTCAATATACTGCGTTCGATAATTTGATAAGAAAAAAATCTTTATGCTCGTTTTTTATGCATTTAATGTCCAAGAAAATGGGGAAATAGATATTAGTTCAGATGACAGTGATGTTTTGAAAGAGTAGACTGTAGAGCAAACTTTAAACGCTGCTCTTAACAACACAGCTGAAATTATTTGAAGACATCGGAAAAGGGACAAAAATATTGATCATTTATATGCTCTCTTAACTATCCGGTCAACTTTTGTGGAGGCTGAAAGGCTTTTCTCAAGAACTGAAAATTGTGTTACTGGGCGTCTACATTAGCCATGAAGTTGGTATGAACATCATGTCGGACATCGCATATGGCTAATGTAGACCGCTCATGTCCATGTTTCGTTCATGCTCTGCCATCGATACCCGAACATATGGCTGAGCATCAATGTTTGCCATGAGATTCGCTGTCAACAACCATTTTTAATAGAAAGAAAAGAGACAGAAAGAAATTGTTAAATATTCCATTTCTGTTGCACTACCACCAAATACATTGAAGAGGCAGAACATGGACATCGCACTTATTCACCACAACAAAGAAGTGGATGAATTTTTTGCAGTTGCTCTGCCGCCGTCATGTTCATGTTATATTCAAGTCGATGGGTCGTGAAGACGTAGGGTAACATACTTGAATAAGAAACCGATTGTAAGATGAAATAATTAACACATTAGCGGAGTTCAGTATGAGATGCAAATTGTCTTACGAAAGTGCAAAATATCGTAGGTTTTTTATGAAATCGAACAACAAAATACATAAAATTTACATTTGCACTTTCGGAAGACTATTTGCAACAAACACTGAAATCAGTTATTGACTGTTTTAAAAGCCATTTGCAACAAGGAATATAAAAGTACAAAGTTTCAAAGGGCAGATAATTTGTATTGCATACTAAGAAGTAAAGGACTGAATTTAATATTCTAATACTGCTCTTTTACATCCTTTTAATCGCTCTTTTGATCACTTCCGTCCTCTGACAACCACGTATTTAAATACGAAGTTTTCTTAAAATTTCGATAAATTGAATCTTTTTGTTTTTGCGATGTGTTAAGCTTTTTGCTTATTTTATCTCAAACTGTTTTATTTGTCAAATACTTTTAAAATAAAGCTCAGTTTAAAATAAAGAATGATTCAATGATTCATTTTGCTTATATAAAAATCAATGGACTCCGAAAATGAAAAATTTTGGTAAATATTTTACAACATTATTCAATTCCTGGGAATTCCCGGGATCCCGGGAATTTCTTTTTTATTTCCCGCTCTCCCGGGAAATAAAAACCTTAGTTGGAAATCATTTCTAAAACCAAAAATTTCAGATTGTGAAGCAAATACGACAGACGGTAGGAAGTCCACCACTTGAACCCGTTAATAGTGTGGAATAAGAGTTGGTGTCACGTCTTCCGAAGAATTTTAAAATATCCATAATAAAAAAGCTTTTTTGACAGCTATTTCAAAATGACATAAGTAAATTACTACTTATGCATTGCTTACGCAGTGCCTATCCATAGATTATAAAAATGATAATGGCCAGCAAAAATTAGATTAGCCAGAAGGGCTTCGGAGATGCACAAAAGCACAGTGCATCCTCTCTGCCTTACGAGGATGCAATAGCGTAATATATGGTCGGTCATATATTTCTTCATGTTTTTTAAACACGAACTTTCTTATTCAGCTCAAACTACCAGTGGAATTTCTATCACATACAACTTCGATATGAGACCAATGGCAATGTAGGTGCGACCCATCCAAAGTCTGTATACAATTCCTACTTACATTTACATGGCGATGAAAATAAACTTGTATGTATATATTACATATTAGAAAACATGTTTACATGGAATACAAAGTCAATATTGATGAAACTTGGTATTTTTCTTGGTTTCTGATAATTTTTTTGTTTTTTAA
The DNA here is from genome assembly GCA_956483635.1 of Panzeria rudis. Classification (NCBI taxonomy): domain Eukaryota; kingdom Metazoa; phylum Arthropoda; class Insecta; order Diptera; family Tachinidae; genus Panzeria; species Panzeria rudis. Next base: position 34,179,058 of record OY101451.1, on the reverse strand, counting down.
ATTTGTTTACAAAAGAAGTATTAAATTATTCATATTGAGCAAAATTTATGCCTGATATCTCAGAAACCATAAAAATTTCACCAAACAGGTTTTGGATTCTGAAAGAGGAGTATTCAAAATATATACACCCCATATCTAACTCAATTTTTTTTTAATGGTCGGTGCACCAAACCAATAATAAGCTGACGATATGTAAAGAAATTTAAAGGCTACCGCAGCACTGCCACTTTGTAAATTAATTCGACTTGATAAATTGTATTCCTATTGCATTGCTGTTCGTCCGCTCGCTATCGGCAAGAGGGTGCTGTTGGCTGCGTAGTTAGCTCGTTTGACTTCAAACCCTGAGGTCTTGAGGTCGAGACTAGTTTCAGGCAAGCCAACAACATCATGCATTTTTCTCATGTGCATTGGTGTGTTATTGTGTTGGACTGTTAAAGTGATGAAGGCATAGCACTGATCACTTTGGCAGAACCGGCAGCGAGTAATACTAGCATATCCGAATGCACTTCACAGCACCCTCCTTCGTCGGTATTGTAGCAAAACCGTCGGCGAAGTAAAAAGAACTAATAAAATTTTTTTTAGAAAACACAACATTAACACAGCATTCCAAACAAGAAACAACTTGGGTAGAATACTACAGAACAGAACAAACGAAACAGACTTCCTAGATAAACAAGGAGTGTACAAATTAACTTGCACATGCCAACACAGTTACATCGGACAAACTGGAAGAAAGATAAAAACAAGATTTCGCGAGCACATGAGAGACTACAACAAGAAACTGAGAGAACCAGGAATAACACCAGAATCGAATTTCGCAAACCACATATTCGACAACAAATGTACACCAGGACATATTAGAAAAACAGTTAAACTATTACATTCACAACATAAAGGACGGCGACTGAACGTATTAGAGAACATAAAAATATACAAGCAAAAAATATTTGACGGAAGAATAATAAATGAACAAATAAACACTGCTTCAGACGTAATATTTGAACCGTTAAAATATTTTTACACAAAAGAAAACAATGGTCCAGGCAACGTAGTAGAAAATGAACAAGACAAAAGGATTACCCAGAAACGTACAATTACGGATTATTACCTACGTAGGGATAAAACAACTGATAACTAATAGAGCAGATTATAAACCAAATATTAAACACAAACATAATAGTAAGAGAAACAGGTAGCAGGTAGAGACACACAAAAGCATATAGAGGCGAGAGACAGAGAGAAAGAGCGGGAGAGAGAAATAGGGAGCAGAATACAAAAGGGATCAAGGAAGGAAGTTAGGTATACAAACGAATTATAAAAGAAACAAGGTACAACAGAAAAACGATTTAGTATTCAATAGAACACTGAAGACGGCACATAGCCGAAACCGGTCTGTTTACAAACCAAATTTGACGTGGGATGACAGAAAATCGTTCCAAATTCCAAACTAATAAAATGGCTACACAGCTTAAACAGCTCGATGCCTCTACTTGACACCAGAGGGGCTTGCAACACTGCTCTACATAAAACTCGCAATAGCAGGGTTGTAAATGAATTAAGCTTTCTATCTCTCTCCCACTTCACCACCTGTTCCCTCTACACTATCCCTTTCCCAAAGAAGGTAACAGATTAACTGGTAGGCATTAATTGCCTGATTGTGTTACTTCTCTTTAAAAAACAAAAAAAAAATATATGTAATATTTGTGTGACAATGTAGTGATTTCATATAACATGGATGGAGACATGATAAAGTGATGAAATTCGGCACACATGTTTTAATTGATAAAATATAATCAGACCAAAAATTTTATCATTTGAATTTCAAGGATTCGTGTCCTTCCCATATATCCTTGAAATAAAAATTACTATAACGGAGAGAAAAAATTATAGCTTAATAAAATTTTGTGGAGACATTATTTATAATATGTTTAATGATCCGTCCAAACGGCATCCATAAAATTTTAAAGCTATAACATTCTTTTTATTCAATTTTGGCTGCCCTCATAACAAATTGCCTCGTGCTGTCGTTTGTTGTGTTCCTAAACTAAATAATAATAATTTTAAATAAAATTTGACCAATTGATTTGACAAAATGACACTGTGTTTAGATTTCGGTCTTTTTTTCAAAGGTTCTTACTGCTTGTTCACAGTTCTTTCTTTCGCACAATTACATTTAAAACAATAACAGAATTTGCTTTAAATGTAATTTGTGCCAACGAAAGAACTCCTTCGACATCGGCGAACAGGAAGTTAATCTTACATAATTTGGGAATCGAATGGCGTCAACCGTTTTGTCAGGTTATTCATAAAAAATCGATATTATATGCAAATTATGTGAACAGAAAACAGATATATCTTTTTGTTTACATCATATAAGATACAACAAAAAATGTCCTATCCACCTTATTAATTCTTTCGTTTTAATGAAAGGTAGATATTTTATGCGTGCCCCCCACATGGTTTCTGCTCTAAGGTCATCAATTAGCAAACATTTTTATTAGACAATTTCGGGTTTTTGTTCATAGCGTTTGGGTTTTTCACGATCATCAAATTTTCAAAAGATCCAAAATATATACATATTTGTCTGAGTACGTCGAATAGCGGCTTCGATTAGTAAAGAAGTTTTGCATAGCCGGCCTTCAGCTTGGCTTAAAGTTTTCTTCTCTATGTATGCCGAATAGTGACTTCGCTGAGTACAGATTTCCTGCCTACCCAGCTTTCGGCTGGTATTAAGGGTTTTCTCCTCTATATATGTCAAATAGTGGCTTCGCTGAGTAAAGTTTTCCTGCCTAGTCGGCCCTCGTCCAGATTTATCGGTTTAAGGGCGGCTAAGCAAAAATCCATTACACCGAAGCCGTTTCTCGACATTCGCCAAAGGCCGGCTAAACGCAAGTCTTTACTCAGCGAAGCCACTATTCGACTTACATGGAGAAGAAAACCCTCAATCCACCCAAATCTTTACTCGGCGATGCTACTATTCGACATACATAGAGGAGAAACCCCTTAAGCCAGTCAAAGGCCGACTAGCCGGAAAATCTTTACTCAGCGAAACCACTATTCGACATACCTGGAGGAGAAAACCTTTAAGCCCAGCCAAAGGCCTGCTAGGCAGGGTCTCTACTAGGTGGAAAATCGTTACTCAGCGAAGCCACTATTCGACATACCTAGAGGAGAAAACGTTTAATCCCGCCTGTAAGCCGGCTATGCAGCCCACGTCTACTTAGCGAAGGCGCTATTGGTGACACCAAAACTTGTTGTCCTGGCTCAGATATAAGGAAAACATTTGAGTGCTTTGGGCGATTGTTCCTTTGCGGCAAAAGTTACTTTTGGGATCAAATTACATTTTCTTAATTGGGGTCATTTTGCATAGTAAAAAAGTGTTCTAAATTTGGTGCCATATTTCATTTCACATTTGAAGCAATTTTTTATTCATTGGGGCAGTATTTCATAAAAAATGTTGCGGCTACTTTTCATAATGCAAAATGACCCCAAATTTTGGGCTATTTTTCATTTCATACTTTGGGGCTTTATTTCGCAGCGCCCGCTGTTTTATTATTTTAATGTGCAATGGGTACCATTGGATATTGGAAAAGCTAAAACTCCATGGTGTATTAAGAAATAACGATTTTGCAAAAAAATGCCTGGATGATTTCATAATTATTTTCACAAAATCTTTATTAGTCATGTAATTAAAAAAAATTTGCGCATCCGAATCAACTCGGAGGTTTTAACTAGATTAAAGGAAAATTATGTATTCTAGATTAAAGGAAAATTATGTAAAGCGGCTTCGCAGACTCAAGATGTTTGCATAGCGGCTTTGCTGAGCTAAGATTTTCTGCTTAGCCCGCAGAAAATCATTATGCCCTGCCAAAGGCCGGCTATGCAAAAATCTTTATTCAGCGAAGCTGCTATTAGATATACCAAGAGGAGAAAAATCTTACTCCCGAAGACCTGCTATATATAAATCTGTACTCAGCGAAGCCGCTATACGATATACTGAAAGGAGAAACCCCTTAAGGCGACCGAAGGGCGGCTACGCAAAAATCTTTAGTCATCGAAACTGCTGTTCGATATGCTGAGAGGAGAAAGCCCGGCGGAATGCCGGCTACACAGAAAATCTTTACTAATAAAATAAGTAAAATTTCTTTAAATTTTTAATTAATTTTCAATTCCTCAAACTATTTTTGGTGATTATTCAGATGCTATGCAGCATCTTTACTCAACTAAGCCGCTTTTTGATATATCGAGATAATAATTAACTCCGGCCCATGGCCGGCTATTAGAAACTCTAAAAAGAGTAATAATGTCCATGAACCTTACGACACTGAAGTAATGAAAAATTTTTTTTGACGTTCATTCATTTGGCTGTTTTAGATTATTTTATTTGGGCGAATATTCATACTGGCAGCAAATTATACAAATAATCACCCAAGTAAAATCGCCCGATACAGCAAAATGACGAAACGCCCAAAGTAGTTGGGTGATTCGTCGTAGTGAAGAAACATCAAGAAAGTGAAGAATAAATAACACAAAAGTATGAAATGAATAATCGCCCGCAGGTTTTGGGTGCATTATTTTTATTTGGGCGATTCTTCATGAAGACCAATTGGGTTAAATTGATAAACGGTTATATGATTAATAACCCAAATGAAAAATACCCCGAAAAAGTAAAAGGTAGAATCGCTCAAAAATTGTTGTAAGAAAATTGGACTTTTTGGCGATTCAACATTTTCAGATATTTGGGTATTTGTTCATAATGAATAATTTCCAAATTTTTGTAAATTGTTAAAAACCCATCAATTGTGCGCATTTCTTCATTTAGCCTCTTCGGGCCGGATATTTCCTGCTCACATAATTGGCATATAAGATCGATTCTTATTGAATGCTAGGGCATGCAAAGGCAAAAATTAAAATATCAATATCACGAAAATTCATACCAATCTGACGCTTCTCGATTCCTTTGATCCAAATTAGGTTAGATCCAACTATTATAACCTTTGCCCAAATGTTCGCATATTACAGGTAATTATCTGTTTACATCCATTATTTCTGTGGTCACAACCCTTAATTGCCTAAGTCGAGTAAGGACGAAATCAAATTTTTGGTGTGATGGACTCCATTCGCGTCTAAATCAAATCTCTCCCAATTTTTTAAGTATGTAACTTTTTTAAGAAGACAATTATCTATAAATAAGTTAAAGAAAAGCAAATTGATGACTGATTGGAAGCGAGCTTTTGATACTTTAAACAGCTCTCCCAAAAATTTGTTAAAACTATTTAGGCGGTTAAGGCTTGTGACCATAGATTTATGCGTTATAGCAAATTAAATTAAACTGAATCCAATAGTCTGATTAAAGAAGAACTATCTATTAAAATTTTTAAGTGATGTGCTATAATTATCATCATAACTTGTCACTCTTACGATTTTAGACATATCATTTATATATTCAAGAATGTTCAAACATGGCATGTTGTTTTTGTTCCTGCTATCATTTAAAATGTTGTTTGCAAAAAAACATAAAAAATAAATAACAACTTAAAAAATAGCGAAATGAATAAAAACAATTTCTAATGATTTTCTAAGATGTTGTGGAAACCAACAAATCTATGGCAGCTTTATTCTGTATGTTCTTCGCGAGAAATTTCCAACAACAAGCAGACAAGAATAAAATTATCTATTGAAAAATAGTTAAAAAAAAGAAAAACTTCCATATATATTTTTGGTTGTAACGTAATTCTTTTACACAGAAAAAAAAGACTGTTAATATAAATGAATTTTTGGCAACATGATTTTTGTAAATACAAACACGAAATATTGTAATTTAAGCAAAAAAAATTGTAGTTTTAACAATTTAGTTAATTGGTAATTTAAAAAATGTTTATCCAAAGTTATTTAATTAGTTTGGCTTAAGTTCGTTTTCAATTTAATCTTTCGATCAAATTATCATTTTTTATTTAAGAAAGAAATTCTAAAGCATATAAATATTGGACATTCAAAGAATAATTTGGATGTACGGAAGGTGGAACTGACATCAGATGTTTCGAGACTACCACAGTCTTCTCATCAGAGCTCTTTACCTATACTACCAGCGATGGCAGCAACAACATCCTAACGAAAATCCTACTAAATTTACTAAGCTCAATTAACAGATTTTGTCGCCACCTCGCGGCGAGTAGCACCTATTGGTAATGAACTTTTTCTAAATGTTCGGAGCTTCGCTAACTGCCTTTTTTTTAGCATGCTCAACTATTTTTAAGCTTTTTTGAATTCTGACTTATTATGCTGGGATTTTTGATGATTTTCAACGAACATTGAAAACAAGTTCCTTCTATATGTTTGGATTTCGTTGAAGCTAATGCCAACTCATCAGTAGATCTTTAACCATCAGGTAATAACATTTTTTGTCGCTGCTTCTGCAGAATAAGTAATATGTTCTCAGGGATATTTAGCAGGCTATACTAAAACCATGGGACGCATTGAAATCTATATATCGACAATATAATTAAATAAAAGCAACAAAAAGAAACAGTTCAACTGTGGCCTCGTCGTCATTCTCTTTGTAATGTCCACAATATTCAATATTGGTTCTTATTTCTCTGATATTGAAATTGACTTTCCGAAAACCCCAAATGACTCACGGCCGATATGTCAGACTTTGTGTAAAGATGTTTGCTACTGAATATCAATATAATCGGTCCATATACAACTGATTTATAGCCAACAAAAAAGCAATACTTTTGTAATGTTTCCTCATGTTTTCTTGAATTTTTCATGACTTCAGCTAACTGACGGACCTATACGCATATAATTATTTCGGACAACCCTATCAAAAATAGTTCTGAGAAGCTAGCATTGAAAATCATACAAATCAGTCTACTATGAAGGCTAAAACTTAATCGATAAAGTTTGACTGTGTCTGTTTCTCATAGGTTTTAATGTTTGTGCTGTTGCTTTTATGCATACATATGTACATATAACGAAGACAGAAAAAATATATAAAAATTCTATTGAAATTTCGACCGATATCGAAAGCCGTAACTTGGTCCGGTTTTGTTATATATCGCTCATATAATTCAATAGTGTGTGTCATAACTAAAAAAAAACTAGTTTTGCCGAAAACGACTTTAAAATTTTACGTACAACTTAATGGAAAAATAAAAGTACATTCTTCCCTCAAGATGTGACTTTACAAGAGAAATGTAAACATCTTTTATTTACACAATATCAAGAACGATATGATTATTTATTCTGCTTTATTAACTCAAAAATCAGGTTTTTTGAGTTATAATACTATTGAAGTAAATGAGCGATATATATCCTTGATGTGTACCTATGTTAATAAATTGCGTTATTATTTAAACATATGCTATTAAAAAAATAAATAAAAATAAAAAATTAATTAATTAATTTGTCACTCCAAATTTTGTGATATTTTTCTCTGTGTAGAAAGTACAATGAACCAACCAACCAGCCTAAAATGATTATAAATGATCACTTCGTTAGTGGCTGACTGTGTGAAGTTGTATTTTTTCGCTATGAGACTGTAGTTAAGCCATCTGCCTAAAACTATCTAAGCTGAGGTGATGTTCAATTATGTTTTCTTCTTCTCTTGTTCTTGGTGTGGCATTAGAAATATCGTAGAAAAAGAAAAAGTATTTTTGAGAATGCTAGTTTTTATTATTATTATTATTTTTTTTTTGTGGTTCGTTGGCTGCTTCCAACAATATAAAGCAATAGAAAGCGTAGAAAAAGTGACATAATCGTTGAGAACTTTTTATATAAAAATTTTATAATAATCAATTAAAAAACAAAGAAGTTGTTTATTACATTTTCTAAGCAAAGTGACCAGATCTGCTATCTATTCCTGAATAGTGAATGAAGTCAGCACAAAATTATTATTATTATTATGCTAATTATTGTTAGTAACATTTTTAGTCAGAAAGAATTGGACATGAGACAACATTCCAAGGATGAAGAAAAACAACGTTAATTAATTCCAAACTACACGGCAAAATATAAAAACGCTGTTTTCAGAAGACGTGACAATCTCTGTTCAGAGTTCACGAACATATACATACCACATGTGCTCAGAAAATAAGGGGAATTTTTAAATTTCGCTTTTTTGGAGAGTACGATTGTTAGCAATTATTTTTATTATACATGCCCCTCAATTATCATAAAAATTTCAGCTGTATTCGCTGTTTACATTGTCTGTGGTGTTTTTAGTTAGACGTGTTTTTATGAGCTCGGCATATATCGTAATTGTAGATTTTTTTTTCGGTCTTGACGAACCAGAATGCCTCCACTATGACGATTGAGTCTTAGTTTCTACGCCAGTAACTCTGCATTGTCGTTGATTTCATTTAGTGACTCCTGAGCAACTACCATTCGCCGCTGTTATTGTTCAACATTCAAAACTTTTGGAACAAATTTACTGCCACTCGTTTCATACCCAAACCATTCGAAAAAAAGTTTCAGAATATGAGCCAATCGATATACCAACATCATTAGCGACTTCACTGATTGTTATTCGGCGATAGTTCATAACCATTTCGTCGGTTGTTGATGTGCTGGGCCATACGGTGCATTCGTCTTCACTGTATTCACGGCCATCTTTGACACGCTTATACCACTCGTAAGTAGGATTGCCACCCGTACTTTATGATAAAGAATTGTACGTTATTTCGGGTAATTGTACTCTATACTTTATGAGAACAATAAAGTATGCGAAAATACTTTATTTCGCATGACTTGTTTTATATAGAATTCAAAATAGATTCAGGTTATATTAGTCAGTCAGGTTATATAGATCACTTTAATCGAACCAGCTTTTGATTCTGGGAAGTATACATCAAAAAAACACACATATACCGTTTGCTTTTCTCGTGTTAAGCATATCCTAATCACCAGGGCTCGAACTTTCATGCAAATTCATGTTTTTTGTGGTAAAAGAGGTATTGACTGATTGTCTATGCAAATCATCACATTTTAAGTAGTTTGGCATCGATTTGTAGTTGCATATTTTTGCATATATTGGTGGTAAGTGCTTATTTTTGCATATTTTAGCAATAAATGCATATCTTTAGAGTTATAAAAATTTTTTTGAAGCATATTTCTCAATTTTTAAAAAAGAAATAGTAAAAGGTCGATTATGGATGGAAACCGAGCGAGCTCCAGTTGTTTTGCCAGTTGCTGAAAATGATACTACTGATGGCAACTGGCAACTGAGGGCTGTCAATTTCAGTTGATATATAGTGCCTTTCTGGCAAACATTAATTATCAGTTGCCGACTGGCAACTCAAGTAAAGTTCGGTTGCGTTAAATAATAGACCGAATTATGTTTGTTTTATGTTATTTTCTCTAATAATAAGAAAAAATTAAAAAAAATATTTTCATATTATTTTAGTTTTGGTTTTTTGTTCGCATTTACCTGCATTTTTTTAACTTTTAGGTGCATTTGCTAAGCGCTTAAAATCAATTTTTAGTTGCATTAAAGTCCGAGCCCTGCTAATCACTCCAAAAAATGCATTAGAAACTATACATTTTGCTTGTAAAGCAGTCTAATGTAAAGCAGTGTAATCTTCACCGGTGTTATCTTCACCGGAACTGACTTGCGAAATTAACACGAATTTTTTATTATTTATTGATAAAGCCTTAAAGTACCTGAATAAATGGTTTGATTTTAAAAACACAAACTTGTTATTTACAATTAGCAATATAAATTTAAAGAGCAATGTTGAATTTGGTAATATTGTTAACATAATCGAAAATTTTAATCTGAAAAAACTTAATATAAATATGGATGATCTTTGTGGAGAAATTGCGTTATTAAACAAACTTTATGATCAGATATACAGTTATGAAGGTTTTGCGGAATTATCTACTGTAAGTAAATAGCAGCTAGTATTTGATAAGACTGATGATAATTTATCAAATTTGTATAAAGTAATTTCATTTTTACTTTCTATTCCTGCCACGTCAGCATTCACAGAGAGTTTTTTTCTGTAATGAAGAGCAAATGGCGAGGCGAAAGAAGCAAAGCGTCTCTGAATCTGATAAAAAAAAATTAATTAATTTTTTACTTTAATTTAAATATAGACTGTAAAGATGCTGTGCAATTGTTTAGATATAATAATTATTTGATAAAACTTGCGAAAAGCAATAAAAAATACGTTTTTAAATAACTATAACAATAAAGAGAAATAAATTGTACTTTATTTTTATAATGAATACTTTTTTTCTTAACCTTTAATAACCAATGTACTTTAATTGGCAAAAAAAGTGAAACCCTGGTAAGCTCTTCTTTTATAAGCCTTCGTTAGCATTTCACACATTTCGTTACACTTTATTTCATTTTTAATCAAAATTTGATATAAACTCTTTGAACGATTTCTTTTAACAAACGAAAATCACCGAGCTCATAAAAACGCGTCTAATGTCGTCTTTACACTGTCTGAGCTTTCGTCTGATTTCAAAATCTAACTTTATGAATATGATATTTAAAACTCATATTGTATATTAGATAGAAATAAATTAAGTTCTATCTTCAACAGAGCTCAGATGAAAAATTAAACATTGTGTATTACGCACGATATTTCAATTTTACGTATTGAAATCAGACGAAAACGCAGACAGTGTAATGACGACTTAACCTTACAGGCTGCTACAGGCAAAGTAAACAATTTGGGGACTCAAACGGTTGTCATAAAGTCATATGTCTTAAAATAATAACACAAAAAATATGACTGTTGTGAGCACCCCATCATAATTTAGTGTGCTATTTCAAATTTGAGTCAACTGATTAAAAAAAAAACAATTATATACATTTGGAATTAAGATGCCAAGAACAAGCGAAAAAACAAAAATAATAGCCGGGTTATGCGAAAATTACATATTTGAAGTTGTAATACATAAGACGTTACCTGATTATCGTTTAAAAACTCCATTCTTAACTAAAATCTAGATATGTTTCCTTCGTACATACAAAATTAAATTGTTAAAATACATAAAGATAAACAGAACCAGCTGTTGTTCACTAAGCCGACTAATTTTCCGGATGGCTGCTAGTGGAAAAACGATCGGTGGCCCCTAGAAAGCAAAAGTATACAAACTAATTTTTGACTATGTAATTTAGACAATTTGCTGTATCTTGGAAACCGTAAAAGGCTAAATCTTGAAATTCAAAAAAAAAACGCTAAAACAAAAAAATTCCAAAATTAAAACAATGTCAAAACGAAATTAAAAAAATCGCTATAACGCAAAAAATCACCAAAACTAAAAAGATCGCCCAAAAACTTAAAAAAAAAAGCCAAAACCCGAAAAAGTCGTCAAAACGGAAAAAAGCATTAAAACCTAAAACAGTCGCTAAAACTAAAAATATCATCAAAAACGAAAAAAATCGCTAAAAATTAAAAAAAAAAACACCGAAACAAAAAACAAGCGACAAAACAAAAAAAAGCGCCACTACTAAAAAATCGCCAAAAACCGAAAAATCGCCAAAACCAAAAAATTCTCTTAAACTAAAAAAATCACCAAAAACCGAAAAAATCCTCAAAACCGGGAAAAATCGCCAAAACTAAGAATATCGTCAAAAAGCAAAAAAAAACCCCAAAACAAACAAAAACGCCAAAAAACCAAAAAAAATACGTCAAAACTAAAAAATTGGGAACAAGTTGAGAATACCAACGCTGTTGAAAATAAAAAAAGCATTTCAAAAGTGACAGATTTAAAATATATACCAAATGAAAGCTTAGAAGGTTTTCTATAAATTTGTATACATGGTTAAGTACCGTTATATGGATCACTTTTTGAGCTAACGGTGATTTTAAGTAAAAATTCGGGCTAATTTTTTTTAATTGCATTTGGTTCACTAATGGATTTAAAAAGCTTATATACCAGTAGAAAGGTATTTTAGAGCACTTTAAAATTATATACATATCGTGTATAACCGTGTAGAATTGAAGGAGTTATGTCCAGCTCAAAATAAAAGTTTTGAACTCCGGAGCAAAGAGTGCGCCGAAAAAACATTTGGCAAAAATTGTTGTTCTAAGGGCTATTACCTCATGATTTTTTATTTTCATTTTGAACAGCGTTGGTATTCTTGACTTAAGCCAAAAAGCAAAAAAAAAAAATGCAGAAAACGAAAAATCGCCAAAAAACGAAAAAAAAATCACAAAAATAAAAAAATTAAAAAAGCGCCAAAACCAAAAAAAGTCGGGAAAACAACGAAAAAAAACTTAAAATTAAACAAAAAAGCAACACGAAAAAATTGCCAAACTGAAAAAAAGGCAAAAATGGAAAGGGATATATGTGTATTTCGTACGGAACCCTTCGTGTGGGAGAAAAAGTCGGACTTTATTTATTTTTACCTATTTAAAACTTATAAAAATATAAGTATGTAGATATGTATGAACATATAAAACTGTGAACAATTTTCAGGATTACTTACATATTGCATACATACATCATATATCAATAGCGCCGGCTTGTAAATATTATCATCGGCTCAGATTTCTACTGTGTAGATATGACAACACAATAAACACAGCACACAAAGTTTTATTATATTAGGACTTTTTTGTTTGAAGCACAACAACAACGTTTTAAAACTATTGTAAAATATTAAGACATTATGACAATATGGCCAGATAACACACCCGTTTGAATCCAACTTTTGTTCCCTCAGTAAAATACCTTCCGGGGGTTGAGAAAAGATGTGTCTTAGAAGCGGAGCTCTAATTTTTAATATTTAGAGGTCGCTCATCGCAGATTTCTATTTTCCATACAAATTATACAGGAATTTTTTTTTGGTTTTTTTTATATGTTGTATTTAAATAACTAATTATCCAATCTAAATTCTGAATGTTTTCCAAAAGGTGTCCCGTCTTCACGTGACATAAGTTTGGAAATTTGTGTATTAGCAATTGTCAAAACTCTGTCCTAACACAAGAAATTAACCTGTGGACCGAATATGTTTGCGTCCTAACATACATATGTTTAAAAATCAATGTTAAAACACAAGGCTGAGGAAATATGTTAGAACACATTCTGTCAAATTTAATATGTATGTTTTTTTTATAATTTGTTTGATTTTATGAAAAAAAATAATAAAGAAAGGTAATAAATAAATGTTTTATATGTTTTTTTAATTATTTGCACAATATTTATGTTTATATTCATAAAATTTTTACAAGCAGAAAAATAATAAATTACAAAATGCCGTGCAAATTTACTACATGAACATATAAAATTTGTGTCCAAATATCAATACGTTTACGCCCCCTTAACAGAAATATGAACACATGCATTTTTTATGAAGTCATTCTGTCCACGTTATTTCTTCTGTTAAGAAATACCAAATGTCTCGTGAAAACAGGTGGGGTGTAAAGTTTAGTTTATAGTTGTATATCTTATTAGAACACTTACATATGTACATGAAATAAAAAGTCAATAGCGGAAATCACTCTTGGTAGCATATTTGCACAAAGAATGAGTGTCTTCTTGAAACATGTAGGAAATACATACTACACAATAGCTTTTACTATTATTCACTGGATTTATTGAAAATGTAAACAAGCAGGCCTACTATTAGTTTGTATTTTATTTTCATGTGTGTATGTTTTATACACTCTCAGAGAATCTCTCTGAATAATTTTGCTAATTGCATATATGCTAGACAAGTTTCCTACAGTTTTTAGTATTGCATATCTGTATACTGTGTAGGAAATGCAAGTTTCTAATATTTTGTTCTTGTTGTGTTGCACATGGTAGCATATATCCTAGACTTGCAAGAGCTGCAAGGTTTGCAATAGCAGTTTCCTACGAAGAGTGATTTCCCCTAATATTTACGAAAGTTGGTATTTTACTTGGTTTCTAATTTCTAGCTTTTTTGGTTTTAAATTTTTTTAATGTATTAAAATTGTTGATATTGATCAAAATGAATGATTGATATCCCAAAAACCATAACAAATTTCGCGAGGCATGCTTTAGATTTTGATAGGGGGTATTCAAAATATATACACCCCGTATCTCTCATTTTTTTAAATGGTCGTTTCGCTGAGCCAATAATAAGCTAACGCTATGTCGTATAGGGACAATAAAATAAATCTCTATACATCATATTAAATTTACAAGAAATAATTTGTCGTTTGAGTGTGTTAATGCTTACTTGCTTTGTTTATTGCTACAATTCACTGTTCTGCTTAGTTGTGTGACTTGTTGTTGTTTATTCTTACATGTGTCATCTATGTAGACGAGAAAAAACGAATTGCCAGCGAAAATGTACTGCTGCTGATTTAAAATTGCCATTGTTTCATATTAATTTTAAACGGAAAATTATTAATTTAACCTTAAATCACCGTTAAAACAATTTTGTTATAAGCGTTAAGTTTCATTTTCACTCGACATGACTATAACTTTAATTTCAAATAAGTTTTATGTTAAATAATCATTTAAATCATTTTGAATTAAAATGAAATACATTTTACATTTATTTAGTGTATAAGTTAAGAAAAGTTTGAAGCTGTTGTGGCTGCAGTTGTTAGCGCGTGGACTATCATGCAGGTGGCACGAGTTCAAATCTTGCAGTCAGCTACAACACAAAGTTTTCTGATGACTATCACGTGAGTAAAATAATTATTAAAATAGCTACATTAAAGTCATGTTGTTTCAGCTTGATATAACTTTAATTCAACATGATTCTTCGTGTTGTTTCAATATCAAACTCACGTTGTTTCAACTTGAAATAACTTTGATTCAACATGATTCTTCGTGTTGTTCCAATATCAAATTCACGTTGTTTCAACTCGAAATTACTTTGATTCAATATGATTTTTCGTATTATTTCAGTATCAACTTAATTTTGATTTAACTGTACTGGAATATTAAATCAACATGAAATATAATTAATTCAAAAGGAAAAATTTTCTTTCAAAATTGTTGTAAATCATGTTGATTTAACATGAAACACCTATGAAGCAAAATCACTACCGAAAAATGTTTAGTTAACCTGGTTTTCGACGATTTTACATGGAAATTTTTCTGTGTGTATCTAACCAGCGTTACTGTTCGCCATCTAAGTCACATTTTGCGACCATTTTTTATGGCCAACGTCTTTTCGTGCGATTTCTTCAATTTCTTGGCGACATTTTACACTTTTTTGGGTTATCTAAAAAATAGTTTCGTTTTGTATGCATTCTCGGGAACTGTGCAACATATTAAATCAAGTGAATTTATTGCGAGAATTTTACTGTAAATCCTGATAAAATATCCCACCAAAAACTACTGTTCCGGCCGAAGCAAGTGATGATGATTTTTGTTCGCGATGTCCCACTTTGGAACTCTTGGTTTTGATATAAAACAGCGCTTCTTTCGAAGCATCGAAAATTATAAATTTCTCTCTTCCATGCAATAGGTGGAAAATGTAGAAAGAGAGCATACTTTAAATGGATTTTGCGTTTTCAAATGTGTTAGTGTTTATTTGAAACAATGCGTGCGATAACGGGTGATAGGTACAATACTATCTAATTAATTCACTTCCGCGAAAATTTATTATATCGCAAATTATCACTACAAAGTGCAAACAATGCAAAATTTTTTTATAGAGAATAAAATGTCTTTAGTTTCATGTCTTTTTTCGATCTGTATTTGTTTAATTGAAATATGTATATTAATCAGGGTTAAGTTTTAATATTATTAAATCTAATTATTTTATACAGAAAGAAATGTAACAACTTCTTAGGAAATTGCTAAAGAGAAAATGATTTTCCGACACCAGCACAGGTAGAAGTGAAATAACATGCACAAGAACTGTAGTGAGGAGATGTTGTTGTTACATGTTTCCAAATAATTGGTTTCTTTAATAAAAATACAGCTTGAGCCTAATTAATGTCTGTCCATTAAACCAATTTCGTTCGAATAAAATTACGTAAAATAATTCAGCTATGTATTTTCTAAAAAAATGTTGCATGTATGTTTCTAAATAATTTCTTTCTTCATAAAATGATAATATAATTTAATTAAAACAAAGTTAACGAACTGGAGACTGCAAAAAAATATATTTGGTTTATTGCGTTATTTATTTTGAGTTTTATTAAGGCAGGCTTTAAAAAATAAATAAAAAAAATTGAAGATAAATGGGTTTATTGTAATGAAACATAATAATGATGCAGATAATGTACTAAAAGCAAAAAAATAATTAGGTATTACCAGGTACCAGTCACTAGACCACTCTCCTCACCAATATAGGGCATTGATCAGACAAAAATAAAACCGGGCAACGCGTTCAATTTCTATTATATATAGTCAACAACGCTCCTCGGTTCTATTTCAATCTGAGCTATGCCCTATATTGGTGGGAGAGTGGTGTGGTGAATGGTACCTGATACTACCTAATTATATTTTTGCTTTTAGTACATTACCTGCATCATTTCCTATTATTTTACATTACAATAAAACCATTTAACTTTATTTTTTTTACATATTTTATTTTTAAGTTTTTTACTTTTTATTTGATTTCCCGTCTAAACTCTATGATCTGCCATTTTGTTTCGGACTCTGCCTGAGATTTTGACTTTTTTTCCATGGTGTACTAGTAGTCAAGCGCTTTCGTTTAACACCCATATTGAGGGGGCTGACAATATGTATGTAGTCGCCCATTTTGTACTGGCCCCCATTTCGGAATTGGGATTACTTTCATTGCGTACTGTATTCTACTAGTCAAACCGTTTCATTTGATATCCATATTATCGTGTTTGTAAACAAATAACTAATTTGTCATTTTATGGCGGCAATCTCTGATTTACAATAATACATCGGCGTAGCACTGCCCACTTTTCTTATCACAAAATTGTATTGTCATCAAAAGTAATGGTGTCCACCAAATTTCAGATCAATCGGTTAACAGCAATGTGCTAAAGCTAAATATTACTTTTTATGGGCGTGGCACAGCCCACATTTGTAATCACAACATTAAATTGTCATTAGAAGTAAAGTCGCTTAACAAATTTCAGATCAGTCGGTCAACAGGAGGGGGGTAAATTTTCAATTATTAGATTTGAACCAAACTCCATTAACTCCACAAACACGATTCACAAAAATTCACAAGAATTTGTCTAATTCAACTTTAGTTTATATTAGACAACTTATCAATTAAGATTTGTTTCAACGGTTGCGTTTCACAAATAACAGATCAATTTTGTGTTCCCTACTATAACATTTTTTATATGCGCTAAAAAATCCATATAATAAGGGAGACGCGAGAAAGTAAGAAAGTTCAATTAGGGTCCGCCAATCGAAAAACTGTGAGAACCCCTGATTTAGTTATATTTTTGATATACTAGATTTCTATTTTTATTATTTCCTTTTAATGGCTGTTTGATTAAATATTTAGTTTTTCTTATCAGTTAAAATGCTGAATTAAACATATAGGTCATTACAATTTAGTGGAAATTCTGACTATAGCATGGTCAATGTCATGATTAAATTAAACGTGTTATCAATTGCTAAATTGGTGCGTAAATCTAAACTATTAAATACTTAATAAGCACTTAAATACTTTTTTATAGTCGTTTAAATCACTACAACATCGCTCATGTCTTAGCAGCTTATTTCCGTCCAATATCTATCACAAAATTAACATTAATTTCTGTCAGTCCATCGGCGTTGAAAAAATATTCTAGGTCTGGCATTACCACTCCTGGAGTGGCTTTTCCTATACGCTGAATCAAGATTTTTCTGAATATTTTTCAAGCAGGTGACAAGGTGAGCTTTTGCCAGCTAGTCGAGTTAACATTGACAGCAGTACAATATGGAATCTTTAAAAATATGAATAAAATCACTGCATAAAAAATAGCATAGATGTTGTTAAGACTACCCTGGAAAAATTGTTGGCCCATGTGGTACATTTTAGTTGAAATGGACTAGTTACAACATGGTCATATGTAAAGCGTTCATGGACCATGTCATTTGCAAACAAGAGTTGGTACCCTACGGTAAATGGAATTGACACAAAACAAGTCACGTGACCGGTCCCCAAGTGGTAGGGACCAGTTCGAGTTCTAACACTTCCTATGGGGTTAATTGATACTTTCTATGCACCTTGTAACTTGTCTCTGAACTATCTTATGGAGTCCTAATCGGAGCAGAATAATATAGATTATATATAAATATTATTCCAAAATTCAGCTTTAATTATCGATTAATTTAATTTTTTATTGTTACAAATCCAAGTAGAAATTATATTTTATTTTTAAGCGGTGTCTTTGATAGGATTCGAACTGACAACCTCCGGCATGACAGGCTAGTACACTACCCACTCGACCACAGGGGCACTTATATTTCAATGTTATAAATACCAGTTAAGCTGGAGCTAAATATGAATATAGTTACGGAACAGATTCCTGAGTGGCATGGCAGTCTCATTGAAGGGAGACAATTAATATTATATAGATACTATGTGATAGTCCTTAGACCTAGGTGCATCGAATTTGTTCATTGCCGTTTACTACAATACTAGCCGGAGTACCAACTAAATTGATTGAAAATGGTTGATATGTGACCATTTACACAATATGTCTTTTTTTCACCATTCACTACTCCTTATTTTTGGTATTAGTCCCATTTTCTCAAGTCATAGGACGAGTACTTTTGGATCATTTGTCACCAACTTTTCCGCAAGGTAGTTAAGCGACAAGTGTTCGCGTTTAAACAATTGCAAATAGTATTTCGTTAAAGTACGAGCACTTGGGTGCTCCGACAAGTAGTGACATAGAGTTGTTTCAAAACTAGCGTTATGTAGGTGCACCATTGAGAAGTTATGTAAAAAGGGATAGCTTTTGGGGTACTGCGATGTAATGCAAAGATGGACTACATGGTCCAGTCCTTGTACATCGCAATGTTAAATGAACTACGGTTTTTCATACATTTTGCCCACTTTGTAACTAGACCTGGTCCCTTGGGGATTGTTCAAAGCAGGCTATATTGATGGATTATAAATATCAGCACTTAGACTACAAACAACATATTCAGGCATATATTAATAGACTTCGGAATGATTCGTGGCAACATAACAATACATCCAAACTATACAAAATTCAAAATAAGGTAGAACCTAAATTTTAAAAACCATTATTAACTAAATCTGATTTTATTAAACTAAATAGACAAAAAATAGGTCATTGCTTACTCCCCCTTCGTCATTTAATAGAGAAAACCCCATCACCACAATGCAACTGCGGTAATACGCTGAACGTTTTACATATTTTTAATATAAAATTAAAAACATTGAAACTCTAACAAAAGAACAAAATTTTATAAACGTTAAAAAATTCTTACTGGAAATACGATTATATAACTTGATTTAAATCTAGAATTAGCTATAGCATATTTTTTATTATACAGTATTTTTCGGTTAATTGACCCTACGGTTAATTGGTTTCCACGCTTAATTGAACCACATGATCGGACAAAAAAATATTGCATACGAAAACACATGTAAATTTCCTCAGATAATTGAAACCGGTTAATTGATTTTCCCGCTTAATTGGTTCAAAATTCATGTCATCAAAAATAAATTTCCTCTTAATTTTACCCGGTTAATTGCATTATTATTGAAAAATAATCTGGCATTTTTGCACATACATATTTGACATCATTTGTGAAAAACACTGGGTGGCATCTCTACTAATTTTATTTTACTAAATTTTATTTTTTTGTAAAACTAATGTGCACATAAATAGTGCATTTAATAGTACATATGTACCTACAATAATAAATACCTGCGTATAAACATATATGTACATTTTTTTCTGTTACTTGCATTTTTTTTCGTTTAAGGTAAAAAAAAATTATTTTGAAAAACTTAAAGTGCACATATGCGATTTCTTTTAATTCATTAGTAGTTCCAATTATGCGTGATTTCTGTAATTGAACAAACTGTTCAATTAAACGGGATTCTTGTAATTGAACGAATCGGCTAATTGGTTCCCCGGTTAATTGAACAAAAAGTTGTGCAAATTTTGATGTGCAATTAACCGAAAAATAATGTATAAAAAATAAAATTTGTAAAACGGCGTATATAACCTTATAGTGTTGGGGCCTATAAATCGAAATAAATAAATAATAATCAATAACTCTTATTTATACTACGTTTAATCATTTGCAAAACCTTTCGTTGACGGTCAAATTTTTGTGGCGCAGTTTACCGAAAATCCCGGGATTTTCGGGATCGGGATTCCCCATTTGGCATCTATAGTCACGGGTAAAAACTAGTACAGGTATCCGTCATATAACACGGTGATTACTGTTAGTCATGATTAGTGATTAAAAACTAACTAAGCGATTAAAAACATTTGTTTAAATCAAATCGTAACGGGCAAAAGATTATAACCCACAAAAACAAAATGTATAGGAAAACGTTATTATTAAAAAATATATATAAATATTCACATATACTAGTGTTGTCAATTATTCAGGTTTTATAATCGTTCGAATAAAACTTTAAAATATTTTTCTTGTTCGAACAGGAGAACAATTTAGAACTTTTATTCGAATATTCGAACGAATAACGAATAAAAATTTGCCATTCGAATAAGAACTTTTAAATCACAATTTTTAATATATTCCCTCAATACCCTGCATTAAATGTTGTACCAATTGTCTTGAACGCACTTGTCATATGACTGGTGAACATTAGAATGGTATAAAATGACCGGTGAAAAGAGTTCATATCACAAAATTATAATAAAAATTGTATTATATTACATACAAGCAAGGGCAAGTACCTTAAGTTTGGGTCTGGAACCTATCACTGAGTATCTTAATTATGTCCCATGACAACTTTATTTACAGGCTCCTTTCACATATATTTCTGGAAGTCGAACCGGTTGGTAGTCCTTGGGAACCAGTCACGTCATTTGTCTTGTAACAGGTTCTCTACCCTCTATGGTTGTTCCAAGTTTTAAATGCTGTTAAGACATTCTATCTTCACCCAAACTCCTTCGTACATATTATTTCTTCGACTGAACTAAGATCTTATGGAACAGATCACAAAACGGACGCAATTTAGCGTTAGATCTAATGGTGTATTTGTCTACAAATGGATACCCCACAATTTTTCATAGTACCAATCGTTTCACGTCTATTCAAAAATATAATATTTTTAAAATCGGTCGAGAAATAGCGGAGTTATGCGATAATTAATATTTCGGGCTACCGCTTTGTCCGCCCGATTTTTACTTCTATGAGATCAAACTAGGCTTGCCTGGTGGGTTGGACTTGGCTGGATAGTCCACTTTTTTATGCTTGTCCAGTTTAAAGCTAAAATTAAATTTGTCCAGCTAAATAGAATTTTCGAAAAACTATTACTTTAAATTTATAATTACTCTTATTAGTTGGTACACGACAATAAATCTAATAAACATTAACAGTTTTTGAAACTCTGCTTAACAACAAATAAAGCGGCTGCTGGACAGATCAATATTTAGCTTCAATATATGTATTTGTGTGCGTTTGTTATGAAAATCAAAAGCATTTTGATATTCTTCAATATTTCCCCTCCGAATATGTGTAACATTTTTTTACAAACAAACGCACACAAACACATATATTGAAGATAAATTTTGATCTGTCTATCAGCCGCATAAGAGACCTTTGCTACAACAACAAGTTGCATTACGAGCTTGTCTACTCGTATAAAATACAAAGTAAAACTTACAACTGAAAGACATGGGACCAAAGTTTCAAACAAAAATAGAATTTTGAAAATCGGTTCACAAATGACAGAGTTATACATAGAGGCAAGCAAATTTCCTAATCAGATTTTCGAAAAAAAATATTATGGGACCAAACTGCAGGCAAACCATTTGAAAAAAAATTATTTTGAAAATCGGTTCGCAAATGGCAAAGCTATGCACGGGGGAGCAAATTTTTTACTCCAGGAAACCCCTTTCGAACAAAAAGAACAATTTTTAAAATCGGTTCACAAATGGCAGAGTCATGCATCCACAAAACTTAAAAAAATACTCACGAATTGATAACCTCTTTTTTGAAGTCGGTGAAAAATTGCTGAAAACTCAACAAGAACTCTTTGTAGCATAAGTAATCAAAATTTGCGAAAATGTATTCCAAAATAATAAAATTTGTCAAATGCCTCAGATATATCACTTTTATATGGGGATAACGAAAATTTTGCAAACAATTTCTAACTCAGAAATAATTTGCTTGTAATTATTAAAACACTCAAAAACTTAACAAGAAAAAATGTATCGCGGAAATAAAAAATACAAGATCAATAAATTTCAGTAAAACTGCAATAGAGAAATACCCTCTTACGCAAAAACGAATAGAATATAACAGCATTGAATAGGGGAAAGATCTGAAAAACTGAATATCGGTTAACATGGAAAATCAGTTAGCTTTTGAGTCAGCTGTCACTCATATCTGATAAGCCATGAGTTAGATTTAAGTTACCTCAAATTCCGGCAGGGTAAGCTCACAGAGAATGTGTACCGTTGTCTCAGCATCTTCCAAGCATAAACGACACAAGTACCCATCCCTAGTCCAAAGTGACCAGAGAGAAAACCAGTAACATGCCGTAAATCAAATAAAAAATAATTTCTCCCCAACAGGTGAGTATACAAGATATTTTTTAATTTGTCCAAATATACATACAATAAATATGAAAGACGATTAATTCTGCACCATTAACTCAAAAAAAGCATTTCTTGATTTATGGCATTTTTTTAGTGCTTATACAATATATACACATATGTACATACATACATGTATACATAGATACTAGTGATGTTACGAATATTCGTATTCGAATCGCCGAATACGTTCCAAAAAATAATACATAAAAAATACTGAAAATTAAACAAAAAATATTAATTTTTACAAAAAAAAATTTTGTCTATAACGCAAAACAATAATCTTCTTTTAGTAAAAAAAAGAAACAAAATATATTTCACAACGACATCATGTTAAAGTAATACTCAAAGCTCAGTAGAGGAATGTTGAACTTCAAAAATAAAAGTTTTGAAGTCTTTTCTGCATCAAGCCTATTGCGCGGTGTGTAAATAAGCTCTGCACCACTAAACATTCGCTCGCTCGGAACATTCACCACTGGTGTCAGTTTTGTTAAACGTGACGATTTTTCGTAATTTTGACGATTTTTTACATCAAATTTACCAAAATGATGACTGACGATTTTTGTTCAGTACCCCATATACTTTGACGATTTGTTGAGTTCACTACTTGTTTCTTAATATATCATATAGAATGCTAGATCTGATAAAACTATATACATAATTTTTTAATTTGATATACATATATTGTACCTACATATTTAAGAATTGAACTCACATTCAACAGACCCACCTGGCAAGTGGTGATAAGCAAAATACACGTGAGCACTGACGATGGATGTGGAGCGGCTTCAGAAAGTGACTCTACTCTGTTCTGCTGTGTACGTTGAAAAATTAAGTTGATGTTGCTCAATTCTTTCTGCATTAAACGTTACAAACCTTAGTCTAATAATCAATTTGTGTTCACAAGCAAATAAGTTTGAAATAATCGTATAAATAAACAATTATCTACTGGCTTCAGCTTTTCACATGTTCATAACTATATACTTAAGTATAAAATCAAACCCAAAAAGTTTGTCTTAAGTAGAACAAAAAAACATACAAATGGGAATGAAGAAAAATAAACCAATGGCAGCACTGGGAAAGTGCAGTTTAATATCAACTTGAAAGTGATTTAATTCTCGTATTCAATTTTATAAATATGTAAAAAATGTAAACACATTCTATAAACTTCTATCATAATCTGAAGATTATACTAAAATAAAGCAATAAAATTAGAAAACAAAGGACCTAATTGTGTAAATAACATCACCGAAGTGAAATTTATATAAAAGCAAAAACAAATTTGAAAAAATTTTACAAATTTGTTTTTGTTTTTCATACAAATTCTTCACCAAACAAATGCACAGAAATTCAAGCGTTGGTTTACCTCTCAAAAAATTTTTAAATTTGTATGAAAAATAAAACCCATTTATATATAAAATATTTGAAATTTTGTTTTTTGCTCTCTATATAAATTTCACTTTGGTAACGTGATTTACACAATTAGGACCAAAGTTTATTCTGCAAAATATAATGAAATGTGTTTGTATTTATATGGGTATATCGGCATTAAACTTCTTTTTCTTATAACTTTGCATATTCTGGAATATATAGAATTTTTAAATATACTGTCTCATAAGCTGCTCAAAGTATAAAATCATTATAAATTTAAAATAATATAATATATGTATAATCTAGCTTTGAATTGGCCAAAAATTATTGGAAGATAGTCTTAAATTTACTATTGTTTTGTGTTGAAGTTTTTATTTTTTTAATAAAGCAGTTGAATTTTTACATTGTATAGAAATTATTGTTTTATATTTTTATAAAACAATTGATTTTTAGTGTGACGATTTTTTGACGAAAATTTTCGAAAACTTTGACGATTTTATTTCCCAAATTTGACGATTTTTGGGAAAAAATTCCTAACAGCACTGGCTGGTAAGGGAAGCTCGTATTTTCCCTTATTTACTTCCCACCAAAAATTTGAAAAAGTGGCATTCAGGTGCTAAGTTAATAATTTCAAATTCCGTCATCGAAATATCCTAACCTATTGTATTGTGACAGTTTTTCTCTATTTATTGTTATTGACGCAAAGGGTAGATTTTTTTCAATTAAATTTTAAATATTAAGTGGTACTAACTATTTAGATTGAATATTCGTATTCGAATTCGACGAATATTGTTTCAGATATTCGTATTCGTATTCGCGAATATTAAAAATTGATATTCGTAACATCACTAATACATACATATATTATTATACTACCCAGAAAATTTTAATAATATTCAAGCGTATGTATATGCAATTTTTTATTTAATATGTTAGGTTAATGACTTTTAGACATAGAAATAAATTTAAGAACTGGGCAATAAGAGACTAATAAAACATTTGTCACTTGGCGCTAGTGTGTCTTTCAAAGAATATTCTGAAACCTTTTTTTAATGAATTGATAGACAACATAATTTAAATAAACTGAAAGAACTGATATTTGTCAATGTATTCAGTAATAGTTTCTATTGTTTATCTGCGCTAGCAAATTTACATTAAAATGCGAATCGTAACTACGAGGGGAGCTAAATACATGTTTTGAGACGTAGGGCGTGTATCAAACGGTTGAAAAGTACTATGGTAAAAAAACATTTGCCTGTGGGGAAAAAATTTCATGTTTCTGCTGTGCCAAATGATATCTTTTTTTGACAATATAAAATTTTGACGTCTGTAAAAAATGCATGTTTCTGCTATGTGAAATGATATATATGTATATGTTTTTTGACAGTATAAAATTTTGCTGCAGCGAAGCAATAGATTTTACCACAAGCCACCGGCTATGAAAAAATTTTTGAAAGAACATTTTTATACATATAAATCAAATTCTCTGCTGTAACGAAAAATTGTATAATATGATGTACAATTTTTCGCAAATTAAAATAAACAATGCATTTTTGACAGTCTAGCTACATTTAAGAGCCGCAAAAATCGATGTATTTGGCGACGGCTCGAATTTTCAAAAACAACAGCGGTGGTTTTACCTCGTTTTATGATACCATGCTTCTAGTTTCTACTTGTCAAAAATTTATCTGTTGTATCGAAAATTCTACTAACCCCTCACGCTAGTGAAATTTTATTCACCTCAGAAGTGTCAAAAATTTACGTACAATAGTACTTTGCTACCGTTTGGTGCACACCCTAATATTGAAATAAACCTACATAATTTTTTACTAAGAACATCTTAATCACTTTTCAAGGTATTCTCATTTGTCGTCCTTACACCACCCACCATAGGTTTTTATTTTTCATTTCACTTGAGACACCTTCAAGACTTGTGTTTTGAGTGTAATAATGACTTCTCCACGCAGTTTGCTACTGATGCACGCTAACTAGAAATAGTCCTTAATTGTCAGGGCTATGCGGCTGATAACATTTGATAACATCCGACCAATACATCTGAAAACACATTATAAAATGCAGCGAGTGCAGACAAATTAGATCATGATGGCTGATGTTTTTTTTTGGAATCATATTCTTAAATCTACGCTTTTACATGTCGTTTGCAGCACATCCATTGCATTGCATGGTGTCTTTGACACATTTTTGCACCAGTTTTGCATGCAGAGCTTAATGATCGCTGTGGATCTGCAAGCGTCGTACTTGCTGGCGGTGACATCGTTGATGCTGATTGAGGTTTGTGACGTCCTGACGTGGCTGCAGTTGCTGGCGTCGTGAACACTCAGGTTGCAGACAGTAGTGCCTTAAACTGTGAGTTCGTTGAAACGATCAGCTAGATGATGTGACTGCAATTGCTGACATCTTTGGCTCAGGTTGCATTTTCATAAACGCTGATGTTGTAGATGTGAGTGAGATTGGGCGTCGTGTAGGTTGTTGTTTGTAGGCGATTGGCATTGTGGCATCAAATTCTTGATAGTGGCCGCCGGCATCGCTGACTCCGGCACCACATTCGGTTCGAAGGGCCATAACAAGTTTAAATCAGAAATTGCAATTGTTGTCTCTGTTTGGCGGTAACAAAGCAGAGTTTGTGTACTATAGGTATACACCAGCAGAATGGAATACGTATTATCTGCTCCGCAACACACTTCGTCAGCATTCAGCATTTCGTTGAAACCTAAACAGTTTTTTCTGCTATTTTTGAACAAAATTTTGTCAGATTATTAATAATTTTGTTTGTAGTCGACGAGAAGAAATTTGTTTAAAATCGGAAAAGATTTGACTTCCCCCTTAGCAAAACCGTGGACCAAGGTGGGTAAACAAGTTAAAATTTTAATTTTTTAGTCGAATATCTTCTAAACTGCACGCGGAAACCTATAAATGTAGTAGAATTTTTTTACCTCTTAGATAGAAGAATCTACGTGGAAAAGCTCTTTTTTATCAGATCAAAAACGTCAGAAACCCGAAGTGATCCAATTTGTGGTGTTGTGGCTATGCTCTGTTTCGGGATATAACGTCTAGACTCTAAACTTATGCTCAGCAACACCACTTTAAATGTCGCATGAGATTTTATAAGAATCGGTCTGCGCGCTTAGAAACTGCAGATTTATTTCCATTTTCCATTTTATACCACTGCACAGAGGTATATTTCGGCCAAAACCTTAAAATCTTTTTTTTAATTTAAAAAAAAATATTTATGCTATATTAGAGCTAACACTTCAAAGCAGGCAATCACAAATTTTGATAACAATGTATAGCCTACTTTGACTGTTATAAAGCCGGAAAGTTGGTATATTTAGTATTTAATGTTTAATATGATTTCAATTCTTATATATACAACTTTTTCGTGAAAATTTAATACGAGAATTAAATCACTTTCAAGTTGATATTAAAGTGCACGTTGCGAACCTTAGCCTAATAATAAATTTGGATTCACAAAGCAAATACATTCAACAGAGCCACCTGACAGGTGGTGATAGCAAATACACGTGAGCACTGACGTTGGAAGTGTAGCGGCTTCCGAAAGTGGCGCTACTCTGTTCTGCTGTGTACATTGACAAGTTAGGCTGATGTTAATTTTTCCATTGTTCCTTGGAATATTAATCATGCCCAATTCTTTCTGAGTATAACGTTACGAACCTTAGCCTAATAATCAATTTGGATTCACAATAACAATAATGTTCTTCCAAATATTTTAAGGAGTATGACAAAAATCCATATACATATGAAAAAAATTTAACAAGAATATATTGCATTGCATTGCAGAAAAAAATTGGGGTGGTTCAGAAACTCGTAATAATTCATTAGCTTTAAATCGGTAATATGTTTGAATGTCTATCTGATATGTGATGAAAATCAATCGATTTCAAATCGAGCCAATTTCAATAAACAAACTCTACTGAAAACGATATATTTATGCTTTTTTATTGTTTTCGATGGTTTATTCGAACTTAAATTCGATTTGACCGTGTTGTGCGATTTGCAGAACACATATTTGGCTACGGTAAATGGAACTGATACAAAACAAGTCACGTGACCGGTCCCCAGGTGGTAGGGACAAGTCCAAATTTTAACACTTCCTATAAAGCGGACCAACCACTTTTACATGGAGATGGCCTAGGATGGGGTTAATTGACACCTTGTATGCACCTTGTAACTTGTCTCTGAACTATCTTATGGAGTCCTAATCGGTGTAGAATAATATAGATTATATATAAATATTATTCCAAAATTCAGCTGTAATTATCGATAATTTATTTTTTTATTGTAACAAATCCAAGTAAAAATTGTATTTTATTTTTAAGCGGTATCTTTGATAGGATTCGAACCGAAAACCTCCGGCATGACAGGCTAGTACACTACCCACTCGAGCACAGGGGAACTTATATTTCAATGTTATAAATAACAGTTAAGCTGGAGTTAATATTTGAATATAGTTACGGAACAGGATCCTAAGTGACATGGCAGTATCATTTAAGGGAGACAATTAATATAATATAGATACTATGTCATAGGCCTTAGATAGAGGTGCATCGAGTTAGCTCAGTGGCGTTTACTACAATACTAGCCGGCAGGCGCGGATACAAGTAAATTTCTATAGAGTTTCTAAAAGAAGTTTGGGAAAATAGTATGTTTTACTTAGAAGTTCCCCCCGAAAAGCTCAAGCTGGATCCCCGCCTGCTAGCCGGAGTACGAACTAAATTGACTGAAAATGGTTAATATGTGACCATTTACACAATATGTCTTTTTTCACCATTCACTACTTCTTATTTTTGGTACCAGTCTCATTTTCTCAAGTCATAGGACGAGTACTTTTGGATCATTTGTCACCAAATTTTCCGCAATGTAGTTTTGTGAAATCGCACGATTTGAAATCGGTCGATTTCCATCACATACTTCTTGCATCCTAATTATGTTTGGATGCGAATGAACAAAAATATGTCGTATGTATATCTATGGTACATGCCTTTAAAATATTTTAATTTTAATTGGAAACTTATTTTAAATAAACTTAAAGCAGCCTTCAGACTATTACATTTAGTATTAAAACTTGTCAAAAACTCAAATCTTAAGTAAAATTCCAACAGTGTGAAAACAAATTGTTATGATCTGTCAAATAATACGTAAAGAAATGTGACAGTATTATGGCATTCGTCATTTTTAGGAAATTTTCTAAACAATCACACTTTTCATATTATCAGGGTTGTCTTTTGCACAAAATAACAAAAGCAATTGTGTATTTGTTTGCCGAAATAAATAAAGAAAAAGAAGAACGAAAAAATTTGAATTTTTGCAAATTATTTATATTACGTTTTATTTGGAATGTGATAGTGTAGAAACAAAATGTAATGAGAACATTTTCTTTAAGATTTTTTGACAGTCAGACTGATTTTGATTTGATTTTCGTCTTACAAAATCTAATAAAAATCTCATAGCTTGTATTACAATGTGAAATGGCCTTAAGTTATATTAAACTTGTTTACAGTGGCTTTTTAATAATTTGTATAATATTTATATAAGTATGTAGTATGTATGTATATTTAAAATATAAAATTTTCTGGTGCTATAAAAATACATTTCTGTTGTTGTGCAAAAATCCAAATTTCAATAAAAAATGAACTTAAACTTGAAATAAAAATTAAAAAAGACGTTATCATTTTATCTAATAAAATAAAATAATTAAATTATTTTAAACATGTTTGCTAAACTTAGCGGTTGAGTTTATTTTTATGGCTTTTTGTGCTCTGGGTTTTTTAAGTAGACGTTGATGTGCAAAATTTGTTTGCCCGCCTGTAGTTTAATGTACAATTTATTTAAATATGCGTAAGACAATATTGGTTCAATTAAGTTAATCTTCCTTTCAGAAAATAAAAATTGACACACCCATAATCTAATACAAGTAACAACACATACATACATATATATACATACATATATGTATGTATGTATTTGCACTCGTCCTAAACATTGAAATTTTCACGTATTCACAACGGAAGTGGTTTTAAAAATTATGCCTATTGCACGAAATTCGGATCATACCAAGTACATAGCTTTATTAATTTTAAAATCAAGTTTGCATTAGACACTTCAAATATATGTATATGCTTCACGCGGAAAAAATTCAAACAAGTCTTTTTTAATTCAATATAAATATAAAAATAGAGCTTAAATATTTTTAGATGTTCTGTGCAGCCTTCAAGCTATTTCAAAATTCTAAATAAAAGCACAGTTAGTTAATAACGGTTAGAATCAATTAAGTAAAGCGCGACACGTGAGCACTGACGATGGAAGTGTAGCGGCTTCCGAAAGTGACGCTACTCTGTTCTGCTGTGTATGTTGAAAAATTTAGTTGATGTTAATTTGTCCCTTGTTCCTTGGAATATTAATCATGCCCAATTCTTTCTGAAGTAAACGTTGCGAGACTTCTGTTTCATACTATATATGCTTGTACGCTTTGCGCGCTTAAAGTTCACTTTATGACTATAATACATATTGTTTAAAGTTCCCGTTATACAAAATTAAGCCTGAAAATACGCCAAATAAGACAAAACAGTTTTGTCTTTTAAGTCAAAGACAGTCGTACGATTATAACGCACACAAAAAAAAAAACTTGGGATGTGTTGTCTTATAAGAACTAATGTTCTGTTGTCGTATAAGTCACAAAAAATAGCTTTGTTTTATTCGGTGTGGGTTCAGTCTAACAGTGCTATCCACATTAAACAAAAACCATCCTAATTTCCTGCAACATTAATATTAGTAATATTGCGTATTTTCCCTTTTTTCTAATTTAACTTAGAAATGAGATATTTTACCATGGTAAAAATCATCTAAGTTTAAACCAGGACCCTAATGTACCTCCATACGAAATATCAAGGAAATCCATCTTATGGTTTTTGCGTTTTCGGTCTGAAAAACAGACAAAAATTCCAAAAATTAGTTTTTCGTGATTACTGTTTACGCCACCATAAAAATTTTTTATGTAGTTTTATTATATGTATAGATCAATGTTGCCATCGGAAGAATAAAAAAAAGTTACGCCTTCATTTGAAAAAAATTACGTTTTTCGTCAAAAGTTACATTTTGAAATGTCACTTGAATTAATAGTAAATTTATGTGATTTACATAAAATAAAAATGTTTATTCCATATTTCAGTGATAATCTAGTATGTGATGGAAATCGATCGATTTGACCGAAAAGATGTTCTGTAAATTGCGCGATACAGTGGAATTGAATCTAAGTTCGAATAAAGTACTTTAAGCCTCGAAAAAATGAGAAGCATCAATAAATTCCCCTTCATTAGAATTTGTTTTTCAAACCGCGCGATTTGAAATCGATCGATTTCCATCACATACCAGAATACTAAGACAACAATTTCATTTTTTGAATAAAAACATAACTTAGAATAAATATAGATAAACTTTTTAGTTTTCAAATAAAGATTTATTTGTTGAGGGTCAATCAATATGTCCATATGCATTTCATTGATGCTTTACCAAATCATCAGTAGATTCAACCATACTTTTGAAAAGCATTAAACATCTTATCTTATGCACAGGCTTTTAAAAACCATTTGATAATAAATTCCAAATATTTTTTTTTAATCACAAGTAATGTTCTTCATTCGGGATTTCCCGGGAAAAAATTCCCGAGATTTTTTGTAATATTGTTATGTCAACTTTACTTTGTAAGCACACATTTTTAGTGTTGCTCTTAGAAAAATATGAAAAATAAAATAAAAAATATACACATAATTGAAATTCTTTGCATCAAAACCCATACAGTTCGACTAAATACATAATTTCAATTCTTAACACTACAGCACGAGGCATTAAAATATGTTTGATTATTTGTAATATATCAGAAAAAATAAACACGTATGAACCATAGACTTCAAAAGCAAAAGACTTTTAAACTAAGTATGAGAAAAAGAAAAAGCACAAATAGTGTTTGGTTAAGACAAATATGGTGAAATTTGTAAAATACCAAAAAAAAAGCGTATCTAAGTTTGGAAAAAATCTCCTCACTTGTAAAGAGCTTTATGCAAATCGGTCTAAAGCTGGATATTTATCTGCTTGAGTTTGAGGGCTTAGAGTATAAGAAGAACTCTGATGATGGGATCGTGGTTGATCCCGAAAATATGATGGTGTTAAGTTCGACCCTTATACAAAGTTAAGCATTTGGCTTTGTCTTTTTCAATTATTACATGCTTTGAAAAATCATTTATCAATAAAACTAATTAAATTTTTGGACCAATTCATTATTTCAGTTCAATTTTGCTTAGCAATATGAATTGCTCATTATTGGCCTATAAAATAAAGCATAAATCATATTTCGCATAAATCTTTTCTGGTTATAAAGCTAGAGCAATTATAAAAAAGTCTCAAATTGGTAAAATTTTTACTTTAGATGGTTACTAGTCAGAAGTTATACAATAAAAAAATCTAATTTTCTTATTAAAATTAAAAAGCATGCGACACGGCACACCTTCATACATATTTGTTGGAATTACTCTGTAAAGAACTGAAATTATATTTTTTAACTTACTTTTAGTGCATTAATAAATTTATTTAATAGATCTTATTAACTTCTGTTTTTATTTTTTGTTCAAATAAATTCAGTTAAATGATATATTGTATCGTTTTCTATTGGGCGGGAATTCCCGGGAAATTGAAAAATCTATCCCGCTTTCCCGGGAAATGAAAAAGTCCGGGAAAAGAAAAACTCTAATCACAAGGGAATAAAATAAGGGTAGTAGGCTTAGAAAGTTATACAAAACCCAACAAACAATTTATATTCGATATGAACCTATATTAGCATTGCTTAACCCTCAACAAATAAATCCTTAGTTTAAATAAAATTTGGGAGAATAGTTCAAATAATAACTTTAATAAATGATTTTTAGTTTTCTTTTTCATCTTCATAGTTAACTATTTTTTCGTATGAAATTTAATAACAAAGTGCATTTAATGACGTATGCAAGTGTATGATTGTTATGTTATTCAAACCAAACGGGCAGTTCTTGCCTTCATTAATGAATCAAGTACTTTTTCAGAAATATTGCTTCTTTCTTTGCCATGTATCAAAAGTTACAAAAATATGGTCAAATATAACAAAATGATACATGTTACATTGGTCCTTCAAAAGTTACGAAAAATCTAACAAATGTAACCAAACGGCATCACGGGTATAGATATATGTAAATGTAATTCATCTCAATAGTCTCAATTCTGTTGCTAAAATATTCTGTTTGTCTTCTATAAAAAAAAATATATAAATGAATAAAAAAATTTATGGCCGGCAAAAATACAAAAATATGATGAAATCGTATCCAAACTACAATCAGCTTTAAACATGTTATGGATAATTCATGACAACCCAGAATTAACTGGGGAAAAAATGATAGTCCAGTTAAAGAACAAATTTGATAATACCAGCAAATCGAGTGAAAAGTTGCAAATCCTGTCTATCTTAGCATCAAGTTGCTAAACAAACAATATTGTGAATATATTCGGAGCACTTCGTGCATGGCTAAAGAAATTAAACAAAAAGTAAATTTAGATGACATTTTATTAATTCTTAAAAAAAATAATGGTCATCCGTTCTTAAAAACTACTGAAGAAAAAATTTTAAAGTTTTATAGAAAACAAGACATCACCTGTACCCAGTATGACCAGGCTAGATCATGTTTCAAATAGAGCTAAAATAAACTTAAAATATGTGATTTAAAGCCAGAAAATGAAACTAAGATATTTAGTTGCTTTCTAATATTGATGTTACGAATATTCGTATACGCATTCGAATCGCCGAATATTCGCCTCTTTCATGAAATTCATATTCGACAGACTCAAAGGAATATTTCGCAAATATTTTACGTTCCAAAAAAGTAATACAAAAAGTGTAAAAAAATACAGAAAATTAACAAAAAATATTAATTTTTAATAATTTTTATAAAAAAACATTTGTCTTTAACGCAAAATAATAATCTTCTTTTAGTAAAAAAAACAAACAAAATATATTTCACAACGACATAATTAAGGAATTCACAAGGTGTACTAATGTCATAGGTACTAACATAGTACAACATTTCAAATAGGACATATTTGAATACCCTGTCATATGTATGTTCAAATACTGAAGACGAAAAAACTTAAAAAATTAAACATCAAAGTATTAAATAAAAAATATTTATGTAGGTACATACAATAAATATACAAAAATTAAAATTCAAAATAGAATCGGTTTTATGCGAAAATTATTCAGCTGAACACATAGCACACCATAAAAACATATATACATAAGTTGTAGTGTCATATTATATTTTTTTATTGAGATTATCAACAACGAACATACAACTATTGTATAACGTTAGTACCTACAACAGTTAGAACACTTAGGACTACCTTATGAATTCCTTCAATATTTAAACATTAAAGTCCTATTTGTATATATCACTAGTGTCCCACCGAATGTTCGGGCTCGGTGTCAGAGTTCGGCAAAAAGCTGTGTTCGGTAAAATTTTCACCGCACACCGAACTTTGTGAAATTGTTTTTTTATATATCATCAAAAACACACAAAAATGTAGTCCTACAAAATATTATCAAAAAGTACTACGCACTATCAATTTGTTAATTTATTAAATAAATAACTCATGCATTAACCCATTAAGGCCCTGCGTTGCGTTTTCACAACGTTCACTTAAACCTCCCCTCAGGCATTTTGTGTTTACCTGATATTGTAATAAAGCACAGTGAAATAAAATTTAACTTAATATCTAATCGACCTGTTTTTGGATTTGTATCATACATAGTTTGTTTTTATAAAAAAATTCTATTTAAATTTTTAATTTTTCCTGTTTTTGGGTACTTTTGGAAATTGTTAAAATAATAAACTAATATATAATGTACCTATCTCAAACTTTTGACGGTGGTAGCTAACATACGAACATTATTATTTCTACTGAAAAATATAATCATCTGAGTCATTCGCCACTATTTTTATGATTGGATTTATAAGTGATGCGAAAACGCAACACTGGGCCTAAACGATATACAAATTACATAAAATTATCAAATGCAAACATATTTATACAATCACTTGCTATTTAAAACAGCATAATAAAAACATGTGTGTATGTATGTTAATTGTTGGACAGGGTTCACAGAGGGCGATTTTTAATACCCAACTTTTAATTCAGCTGGGAGAAAGACTGATAAAAAGTGTGTTGCTTTCTCTGTCTTTCTCGCGGTTATATGTGCTCAGTGGGACAACCTGAAGCTGATAAACGGGTGCTTGTACCGCGTATGGGAAAGTTCAGATGGAAAAACGGCTTCAAAACTAATAGTTGTACCATCCTCCAAGGTGAATAAGGTCTTGCAAGAACTCCACAATGGTCCTAGTGGCTGTCATCTTGGAGTGACAAAGACACTTGAGAAACTAAAACAGCATTTTTACTGGGTTGGATGTCAGTAAGCCGTAGCCGACTGGATAACAAACTGCCCACAGTGCATCGCAGCAAAAGGTCCAGTAAGAAAAAGTCGAGGATAGCTGCAACAATGAAATTCGAGTGCACGATTTCAGCGAATAGTAATGGATGTAGCAGGTCCTTTCCCCGTCAGCGAGGCTGGAAATCGTTATGTTCTAGTGGTAATGGACTATTTTATGGCGATAAGTATATACCACAGTCTGATGGCATGGTAGAGAGATTTAATCGTACCCAAGAGGAGTACTTGCGAAAAGTGGTAAGCGTGCATCAAAAGGACTGGGATGAGCATATTCCCAAATTTTTATTGGCATATAGCTGAGCATTACTTGACATCACGAACACCCGCTAAAATTATTTTCGGAACGGAACTAAAATTGCCAGGTGATTTGAAATTTGGCGTTAAGCCTGCACCAACAAGTGATGACGGTACCAGCACTTCCCAAGAGAAAGAAAATTTAATTGAGCTGCATGAATTCGTACGCAATTGAATTAAATATAAAATGTATATCTTTTTTACTTTTTTTCTAAAGACATGAATAAAATATTTTAAATTAAAATTTTTACAAATGCGTTTGATTTTTATATCGTTAAGGCCCAACGTTGCATTTTCGCAACGGCGATTATCTGGGCTCACACTGATCCGATTTGCCTAAAAATAGTTTTTTTTCTTATTTAGGTATAAACAATCAAATTTTAAAAGTTTCATGATTATAGCTCAATGGGATCATGGCTCGGGCCTTAATGGGTTAAACACATTCACCACAGCAGGGTACCGACTACAAAATATACTCCACGTTATATGCACCCTCGTAAATTGTAATTGATTTTGTTTGCGTACCTCATTCAACGGTGACTTCTTCATTTTTAACAACTGCAAGTGTTCACAGCTTATGGATGGCTCTACGTACTGTTGAGATACTTGCTTGTATGTCAGCTTCCGATGTAATTTTTGATACCGAAAGAATTGAGTTCGACGCAATTCTGCGAACTTTTCTCGTTCCTTTACAGAAAAAATTATCATAGCTTTTTATTTTAACACGCTTGTGTTTGAATTTATTTTCAAATTTTATTATATTTTTGTATGATTTTTAAATATTCCAATAGAAAATTTTACTAGAAAAAAATGCGATTTTTTTCTTATTAAATATTTACGAATTTTAGTTTTTAATTTTACGAATTTTATGACAGGTCCGTCCCATTTCAGTAAAAAAAAAACATTTGAATTTATGAATTTAGTAATAGAATACGAATTATAGTTTTTTCTGTGTTCAGTAGTAAAATCTTTTACAACTCTTCCTTTGTAAATTATTTTTTTTTTCTTATGAGACTAGCACTCAGCATTGCACTACTCATGCAATGCATTGTGCCGGAATTAGGAAAATTGGTTTTGGGAAGGAGGATAGAGGGTGTAGTGTTTATGGACATTCGATTTGAAACTTCCAATATTAAAAGTGGCGGGAAAGACCTCTGCAGGAAGCTTATTCTACATACGAACTGTTCGGCCAAAGAACGAATTTTCTCTGTAATGCGTAGTGCGATTTCCCTGATTTCATCAGATCACATTCCATTGTAGTAGCGATAAAACAACGAAATACACCCCACATTGCGTCGATACTCCAGCGAGTCAATAGAGTTGGCTACCCTACTGTCGCCGATGAGCTTCTTCGACCTCTCCTGTACGCGGTCGAGTAACTTCAAAATAAACATCGAAGCACCGGCCCATACATGAGAGTTGTATTCTATTTCCGGTCAGATGTATGTGGTATAAATATTAAGGACATCAGATGGAGTGAAGTATCTTTTACACCGAGGCACTTAAATGCTTCTTCTGAGACTTGAAAAATATGATCAATTCAACGAAAGTCACACTGAATTTTTATGCCAAGAACGTCAAGAGCATGTGATTCCTCAATACTTACACCATTCATAATTACAGATGAAGCAGCAAGTTCGGTCATACGTCTGTGCGTGAGCATACAGCACTGGGTTTACGAGCATTGAAATCGACCCTATTTGCACGACCCCATTCAGAGATTGTTACTAGATCTTTATTAAGTGTAACATTCATATCTTGCCTCATCGCCCCAATCTCCGACAGGCTTGGCCTAGCAGTGAATGAATATGAATGCCAAATGTTGCTATCATCTGCAAAAGAGTAGATAGGATTGAAAGTTTGACAGAGAAGATCATTAAGAAAAATAAGAAATAGGGTAGGAGAAAGTCACTAATTGCGCCAGGGGGCTGTGCGCGGCGAATAACTCAACATATTGGCCTTCCGGAGTTGTATGATTCGAATGGCGAAACCAAGATGAGTTGTGAACATTGAAATCCCAAGCAACAACAATTTCACTGTTCGGACAACTCTCTAGGATCTTCGATATGGAATCGGAGAGGGCATCGAAGCCCGATATGGTATTGTCCCTTCCAGCGTTTGGACTTCTGTACAGAAACCCGAAATGCAAATGATGTGCCCTGAGTCTGAATTTAACCCAGAGACAGCTAAATTCAGGATCATCTGTGCCTAATGATTGCTGACACTGGGACAAAACTTCATCGCGTATGTACAATGCAAGGCCCCGCTGGAAACTAAAAAGCGAAAGCAGATGATACCCAGGCAAATGAAAATCCTGTGGATCAGCATCCTCAGGCACCTGAGTCTCACATAAGGATAAAACGTGCGGCCGATGGAGAAAAGTGTGAGCATATCCAGAGAAAAAATTCGCTCTTCGTCCTCGTATGTTACAGAAGTCGATTTTGAATTTTCCCGTCATAAGATGAAATAAAACCCAAACCGAACCACCTATTTCATGTTATTTGCATCAATGCAATTAATTACTGCTGATTAACTGCATAGCGACCAGTGTTATACCTTCGTCACCAGACAGCCCAACAGCAATTAACGCACTGGTACCAATAGGATAAAATTAAAGACTTTTTTAGATAAGAACTGTGGAGAGGATGACAATTACATTGCGGATAAAAGGATCATAAAAGCCCTAATCCGGTCACGCGTTTGTCTATCCGATGGTATGACAGGAATATTTTAACGACAATACATCGACAATTTTTAATTAAAAACTAATAAATCTCATCAGCGTATAGCTTAATGCGCAAATCACGATCTACAGTTTGCAAGAAAAGCTTTAAATGGAAAGTGGGTATAATCAAATGGACAAAAATTATTATTTTTTTAATTTTTAGAAAAAATGATTCTATAAGTTTTTAAATATTATTGATATGGCTTTGAGCTCAATTAAATACGATTTCCGCTGGCAGTAAAACTTTTCTTGTACCCATATAACTTCAAACGTTATAGCCTGCTTATTAACAAATTTTAAGTGATTAGACATCAATTGAACAGGAGTGAATTTGATTTATATTGAATTCTGCTTTCGACATTTATATTATTCTAACTTCTTTCAGAAAAAAACAATCAGTCACCAACATTGGGTAAAGGGACAGGAAAAAACGACTTACATACTTAAAATATTGCATATGTACTGTAAAGATCGCGTTTGTAAAAGTTAACTATAGCTAAAGTGAGGAATAAAGAAACCTGTAACTATTTTCGTTATTACAACTTCCCTGGAAAATAAAATTAATCTTTTTGAAAATATGGTGGTACCAGAGCAAAAATCTATTACCACCTTTAGGCGTCACTTCAAAATATTTTTAATACACACAGCAAAGGAAGAAACTATTTATTTTTCCTCCTAAAACTATGCTCAAAAATTCTTTCAATATTTATTTTATTTAAATACTTTCAAAAGTTATGGCAGCTCCAATAGCATAAGCCTCACGTTAAAATTAAAAGCAATAGGACCTCCCCTTTAGCCTATCGGACAGTTTTTCCTAAAGGTTAGTTATAATAATGAAAAACGTGCTATCTGTCCGATAACATATTAACTTTAGCTATTGCCAAGTTATAAAAACGGCCCTTAGAGGAATTATTAAAAAACAAGCCTCTTCTAATTTTGTTGTCTAACTAACAAAAGAAAAATTTATAAATCGGTTGATACTTGGATCCGATATCTGGAAAACAGTGAACAAAATTTTTAAAAAATTGAGAAATTTCGATTTCAATAACTACTTATAAGAGATGAGTGTATAACCAAAAATGTATCTTTTAGATTTTATCAAGAGCTATAATAGAGCCAAAAAAAAAACTTTAATCGGATGAGAAACAAGAAAATTGCTAGCTTTCAAAATTTTGCATAGACCTATTTTAAGACTTCATAGATCCACTACTGAGCAATTTGGAGAGTTGTTATTAAAACCACAAACGGGTTGTCAGATGTGGCGATTTCTCGTCAAGCGTGGCGATTTTAAAACTGGTTTGGCGTCTTAGTTTTTGATTTGGCGACATGGCGATTTATAAAGTTGTTGGCGATGTTGTTGGCTAATTTGCTGAACCATGAATTTTTTTGAGAAACTTAAAATCAATATGGAAAATAACATTATTTTTATTCTGATTATTTTCAATTCGTAACTTATCTGCGAAATAGAATGCAATATGAGCTTTTGGACGCATTATTATGAGTTGTAAATTATATAAATGCAAATAACATTTTGTTGCACTTCTTCTGTACCTTCTTAAGAAATACTGGATTAGTTTAATTAACCTACAATGTATTTAAAAAAAGAAGATTATGAGGAGCGTATTGAGGATGAAGTTATCGATATGTAATCTTTTGGAGTTTAGTCCTTAAGAATCGATTTTACATTAATCATGAATTCAAAAATCAAAAATGTTATAAAAGCTCTAAGGTAGTTCATAAAGCTCTATAGGCTAGGAATAGCATACAAACCACAGAAAAATTAAGACAGCTGAAACTTTCCTTCTAAATGCTCGTTTCTGCAGACAACGTAATCGTCGACGAAAACTAAATTCTATACATTACAACGAAAAATAGCACTGAAACGAAATTTTTTTCGTTGCTACTTAATGTATGGAACTTCGGTTTCGTCGACGATTTTGTTGTCTGCGGAAACGTACCTTTAGACTGAAATTCGGTTTCTAGGCTACAAATTGCATATTAGACAGGTAAAATGGATGCATGTCTGTAAAATTATTATACAAAAAGCGTACTTCCCAAAGTCTTAGATGACTGAAATTCAGTGCGTAGGATAGAAATTGCACACTAAACACATAAAAATTGCGAAATCGGAAAATTTCCCATTCCAACACTCCCATCATGTATTATGCACAGTTTAACCAATAATAATGTGGCGGCACCACAATTAGAATTGTGCCAAATAGTTCATTTGAATATTCGGTCATTCTAGTTCATATTTCCTCAATGAACTAGGTCGATCTTCTAGATTAATCGCTCTTTTTGAACTATGTATGAATGGTGAAATACAAGCATGATAGAATACATTCTACCTATCTTCCTTACATTTAATCATTTTTTGTTTGTTTGTTTGTTTGTTAGTCATATTATTGGGCCATGTGCTGTAATTGTTGTAGAATTAGCGCCTTGCACAAAAATAACTTTAAAATATTTATAAATTCTCTGATTGTACAACAGCAACTACACGAAAGGAAAAAAATAAAAATAAATAAAAATTGTATGTATTTGAATATGAGTAAAAAGTAATAAAAATTGTCCTAGTAATCATATTCTGTGCTAGTAATGCCACCTACAGACATACATATCTGTATTATTTCAGCATGATACATACTATATTATGGGAAATTTTTTTGATGAAAATCTTAAAATCTTCAAGAAATACTAAAATTCGACAATAAAATTATATTTAACCCTAGCAAACACTGTTTCGAAATCCGGCCATTAGTTTCATATTTTTCTAAATAAGAGCATCAGTAAACATGTGTGCTTACAACGAAAAGTTGCCATAATAATATTTGAAAAAATCCCCGGAATTCCTGCACAAATTTCTCGGGATTTTTTATCTAAAATATTTATTAATAAAATGATGAAAGCAAATTTAGGTATATAAGATAATTATATATTTATTACATTTTAGGCAATTCTACATCGTTATCAAACAAGATCCAGCATATTTCATATATAATAGAGTGAATAATATTGCCTTTATAGCGTTCTTCAATAGGTGTAGTAGGAACAAAAACCATTCAATGTGGCAACTCCATTTGTATTTATACTCCTATTACGACTTACTATTACGACTCTTATTGTTGTTGTATACCATAAATTGTTATCTGTTTTATAATTAATTCAATAAATTTTCTATATTTAGAAATACATTTTTTTAGATTTCAGTTTTTGTTGTTCATTATGGTAGTAGTGTTGCCACATGCGAAGACATCTTTTTTAAATTTTTTTGTGGGCTCGAAAATATATTTAGCCAACACGTTTGGTCTGGAAGTAAATTTTACGAAAAAAGTGTTGTACAAAAAGTGAGGATAGGGTTTGAAAGCACTGCTACTAATTTTTTTTTTAAATAATCATAGGAGGAAATTAAGAGTTATGCCCATTTTTTATTTATGTCTTGGATTCACATTAAAAACTCAAAATTTCGTATTTTATTTATTAAAACAGTGTTTTACAAAGATTTACATATGATTAAAAAGTAGGCGAATTCTCCTTTCAAATAAAACTAATTTAAAATAATTATTCGTACGAGTAATTTTAAGAAGTTTCGAATCATTTATCGCATATATGTATGTCAACGAACTTTGTAGATCAATATTTCACGTACCTGCGTCCTATGTCTCGTTTTACCAATTTCGTTGCAGTTTTCGAATTACCGTAGGTCGAAATTCGATTTTTTTGAACAATTTAATGAAATACTCCATGTTTAAATTAATATAACTTTATAACCGATAATACAATATGAACAAATAAAAATGTACTGAAAGCTTAAGTCCTTAGGTTTCATAAACTAATACTAAAAATGTAGAGTTTCATTGCAGAAATATAATTAATTTGCAAATATTTAAAAAGCCTGATCCATAATTTTTTTTAATTTCTGTTTATAGGCCACAGTGTTGCGTATAACATATCCAAAATTTGGAGCGGGAACTCCATGGGATAAAAAAATAAACATACTTTACTAACAGGCTCTCATATTATTTTCTAAGAAAAATTAATTTAAAATCTACACAGACTTACAAATTGGTACTTTTTATTTCCGTTTTGAAAAAACTAAAATTTTTCTAGTCAGTTTGATGAGCTAAAATATACTGTGTCCTCAGTTTTTTTACTGTTACATACGGATTTTTTTACGGGCATATCTAATATTTCCACTGGGCTCAACAGTATATATATTATAAAATATTGATTATTTTATAAAAACACATTGGAATTGGTCACTGAGAGGTATTAGCTAGTTCCTATACGCATTTCACTGGGGCTAAATGCAGATTCATTAGGGAACCTTTACCCAAAAATCTCATAGAAAAGCTAAGAATATTGTAACAAACTCTTATTTAAATAAATAAGAAGCTTAAACAATATTAAAGCTTAACCTTGAACTCAGTGATTAACGCTTTTTAACTATTGCAAGTTTAGAATAAAAAAACTGATTTTCACGTGAAAAATGCACATTAAAGACCAAAGAAATATATAATTTATTTCAAATATTTTCCTATTAAAATATAAAACATGCTACAAATAATTAAAACAATTACACGCTGTTATAAAATATAACTTTTTTTACTCGTGAAAAACGACAATGTGAGGCTAATAGGTCTAGTTGAGTAGATAATTTTTCCATTTTAAAAATTGCAATACACCCTCAAATTCGGAAGTTATCAATAAAAAACGATTTTTCGAAATTCACGGACAAAAAAAATTCTCTGCGTTGTGTCTGCACCGATTTTTAATTTTTAAACGCTGTCGAAATGAGGAGGAATTAAGTTTTCCGCATATATGCAATAGATTTTATTTTTGGAACACTACTTGAAACCTACCCATTTTTTATATTGTTAAAAAGTGTATCTTAATGATGAAACAGAACAACTCTGCAACTTCAGGCAAAAACGCTGCAAATATAAACAGGCCCAAAACTAAATCGACGACAGTAGCTTCAAAATTCTCTCATATTATTGTTTATTTTGTTTTGTTCTCATATTTCGTATGAAAAATCTATGAAATTTTATTAAAACCCGGCAACATTGTTGAGAGAATGAGTGGCTAAAACTAAGAGCATGAGAGAAAACGTTCTCAAAATAAAATAGATTATATCTCATGACTGCTTTTTACGGCGTATGATTACTGTCAATTTGTATGGAAAAACTCGTCTAGCCTGAAGTTGCAGACTTGCTCTGTTTCATCATTTATAAGAATTACAATAGGACCTACATTTTTTTTTTTTAATTCGGCTGGGAATTGGAAAAGTTAAAATTTTAATGTAAAATAGTACAAGCAACACATTCCCAATGCATTGTGGAACTGCTCACAAAATAAATGGTAAAAAATATATAACTGCTAAGCT
This sequence comes from Panzeria rudis, assembly GCA_956483635.1. Lineage (NCBI taxonomy): Eukaryota > Metazoa > Arthropoda > Insecta > Diptera > Tachinidae > Panzeria > Panzeria rudis. The sequence goes on along the minus strand of OY101451.1, from coordinate 34,135,079 downwards.
ACTGGTCAGAATTATTTAAAAGTTGACATATCAATAGGTGAGAGGGGCTATATCTGCACACTATAGTCTTGTAAGTTTTTATATATTTTAGCCCAACTCGAAAATACTAAGAAACTCTTGAAAATTATGTTCTTCTAACTTTTATAATTTAAGAGATATTTGAGTGCAAAAATTTATTTTGCACATTTAGCCATAATTTTGTCTCGTTTTTAGAATATAATTCTTACAGTATATTATCCTCTTTTTCCAAAGCTAAGGAGTGTTAAAACTTTTAAAATCGGTTTATATTGGCGAAAGTTACAAGACTTTTAAAGCTTTCAACATGCGACACGTTTAGTTTTAGCCCTCTGTAGAGTCGTTAGTCCATATTCTACAAATTTTCGCAATATATATATTGTGCAAGGGGCTAACCTCATCTCTTGACATACCAAATTTCAAATAAATCTAAAGAGTAGTTTAGCAGTTATACATTTTTTATCATTTATTTTGGATCAGCTCCATTCAAAATGCACTGGAAATATGTTGCATATATAATTTTACTTTGAAATTTTGTTGAAAAAAATTGTAACTTTGCCAATTCCCAACCAGCTTTTAATAATTTAGGATTTTTTGTAAGCCATAAGATCTCCATGAAAAATCGCCCAAAAATAGAAATGAAAAATCGCCCAAAATTTAAAAATGAAAAATCGCCCAAAATTTTAAAATGAAAAATCACCCAAAAAAATGAAAAATCGCCCAAAAAAATAAAATATCGCCCAAAATTAAAAAACACCAAAAAAAATTTTAAATTATAGTAATTTAATTTTTATATTAAAAAAAAAAGAAAACTTACAGAAACGCATAAGTAGTCTTCGTTTCTTACTGAATTGCAATAAAAGTATGAATAAAAGGCAATATTTTCTATCGGCCAAAAATTATAGTATGGCTCTCCAAGGCAATTTAGATAATTATCATAGATAAAACAAAAATTTATAAACATATAATACAGTAATGATCATTTATCGAAGGGCGGAAATTTAAGACGTCAAGGAAACCGCAGCTCAAAATTTTACATATCACATAGAGCATAAAGTCCTTCCGTCCGCCAAAAGCGCGTTTCAAATTAAATATTCCAAAGGCAAGTAATCTAAAAAATTGTCGTAAGCGAAGCCGAGATTTGATATACTATGGAGTTTAAAATCCTTCCGCCCGGCCGCAGGCCGGCTACACGGAAAGTCGTCGAAAGCACGTACCAAATTAAGCATTCCGAAGGCTCCTAATATTGAAAATTGCCGTAAGCGAAGCCGAGATTTGACATAACATAGAGTTTAAAATCCTTCCGCTACACGGAAAGTCGTCGAATGCGTATCTCAAGTTAAACATTCCAAGATTCACTAATATAGAAAATTATCGTAAACGTAGGCGAGGTTTGACATACCATAGAGCTTAAAATCTTTCGTGCAGGTGGAATCAAAAATTGGCTTCGCTTACGATAATTTTTAACATTAGTAGCCTTCGGAATGCTTGATTTGGGACGTGCTTGCGACGACTTTGCGTGTTGCCGGCCTTCATAAGGGCGGAAAGATTTTAAACTCTATAGTATGTCAAATCTCGGCTTCGCTTACGACAATTTTCAATATTAGTAGACTTTTCGTGTAATTGTCGTAAGCGAAAACCAGACTTGATATACCATAGAGTTTAAAATTCTTCCACCCGGCCGAAGGCCGTCTACACGAAAATTCGTCGAAGCACGTACCAAATTAAGTATTCCGATGGCTACTAATATTGAAAATTGTCGTAAGCGAAGCCGAGATTTGACATACCATAGAATTTAAAATCCTTCCGCCCGGTCAAAGGCCGGCTACACGAAAAGTCGTCGAAAGCACGTACCAAATTAAGCATTCCGAAGGCAACTTATATTTAAAATTGTCGTAAGCGAAGCAAAAACTTGATTCCACCTGCACGAACGATTTTAAACTCTATGGCATATCAAATATCCGCTTCGTTTTTTAAAATTTTTTATATTAGTGAACCTTGGAATGATAAACTTGAGAAACGCTTTCGACGATTTTCCATATAGCCGGCCTTCGGCCGGGCGGAAGGGTTTTTAACTCTATGGTATGTTAAATCTCGGCTTCGCTTATGGCAATTTTCAATATTAACAGCCTTCGGAATGCTTAATTTGGTACGTGCTTTCAACGACTTTACGTGTAGCCGGCCTTTGGCCGGGGGAAGGATTTTAAACTTTTACTGCTATAGAAGCCAAATAATGATGGAGATGGAACACATGGGAGAAACTTTCAATTATATAATATAATATAATATTTTACATTCTATATTCGATTTTGATGATTACCAAAATTTTTAGATGTAAAATTTTGGGCGATTTTTCATATGAAAAATAACTTAAAATTTTTATGGAAAAATTTTTGGGCGATTTTTCATTTTTATTTTTGGGCGATTTGGTTTTGGGCGATTTTTCATGGAGCCGTATCTTATAGCTTTCAAGCAAAGTGCTGCAAAAAAAATACCCAAAATTTAAATAAATCGGAAAAAAATAAAAAAAATTTTTATGATATTTCCAAAATAAAATCTTTTAAACATAGGCGGAAAGCTTAAGCGCTGTTCTATTCGATACCGTTTAAAAATTTAAGATCGTAGCAAAAACAACGCAGGGAAAATTGCTTTTGCCGTGAATTTCCAAAAATCGTTTTTTATCGATAACTTCAGGGTTTGAGGGTGTATTGCAATTTTTTTTAAATGGCAAAATTATCTACTCAGCTAGACCTACAAGCCTCACTAAGTCGTTTTTGACGAATATTTTCACTATTAGAGCGTGTTATTTTTGTATACAATAAGATAAAATAAGGCCTAGAATAAGGTAAAATAAGGCAGATACATACATAACTAGGTATTTTTTTAGGGGAACGTTAACTTAACAGCCTATTTAATAATTTTGAAAAAAAAAATCCAGATTATCTAGCCATAAAAATTGAGTCGGGTCACGCTGTTGTGTTGGATCATTTTAATGATATGTAGCACATATAGTCCCCAACACTAAGGACCGTATACGTTTTACCATCTCGGAAGCCTCGATTTAAGTCTTAGCTGTAATGTAAAACTAAGATTTTTTTTCTCATTATTTTGAAGATTAAAAAATTATCCAAAGAAATTTTAATTATTTTGGCTTGATTTTTCAATTAAATAAGTTAATGATTAAAAAATTATATGGCAACACAAAAAACTGACAACAACAGCCTGCCTGCTGCCAGGCTACTTGCACTTGAACTATGTAATAATTTGCATACAACAACAACAACGAAAGTGAACAAAATTGATTTCTTTTTGAATTAAAATCTTATTAATTTCAAAGTCATCATTACACGAGGAACAGAGATAAATAAACAATAAACTCTGCCTTAATATAACAACAACGAAAAGCAAAAACTGAATAAAAATAATTTTCCGTAATACGTAATTTGTTTACAATTTTGTTTATTTTTGTAAGTATGAATTAAATGAAATACACATGTATATTAAAAAAAAACAAAGTACAAAACAATCATTTTAAACTGGGTATAATGTTTTGAATAAATGGTTTGAAACTTATAGTGCATTCATGTACATCTACGCCATAAACAGTAGACTTGTGTAGTTTACGAACGAACTAGTTCAATGGAACTATTTGATCAATTGAACTATAGAATAAGGGAAAGATCTGGTCCAAACACCTGCACTGCGATACCTAGCGGGTATTTTGTGCCATAATTGAACTAAGTCCCGGTCTACACATGCAGGAAGCAATGCTTCCTTTTTTAGTTAGAAAGAGCGAGAGAGAAATAGATATGGTATATATTTCTATTTCAACACTCTCGCACAAATCCAAAAATTGCTGCATCAAAAATTGCATGTGTATACTGGGACTAAGGAAACTAGTTCAAGTTTTCAATACTCACTAGTTCAATTGAACTATGAAACAAAATGAGGTATGTATATCTATATATTTCATACATATCGTCACATGCTTTCAAAAAAGCCCTAAGTTACAAAAAATTCAAAATTTAACTTTTTGATTGATTATGATAAACCGTATCAAAATAAATGTTATTACGACTGCTTTACTCCTCTATTCGTCCATGTAAAATTAGTATTATAGGTATTCATGACCTGTTCATGTATTAATTCATATTAAAGACTTTTTTGTTCTTCTCCTTTAAAATTATTTCAATGTAACTTAGGGCTTTTAGGAATTCATATGCCGATATGTAATATAGATACATATGTAGGTGGCATTACTAGCACAGAATAGCATTTTGTATCGCAGTCGAATCGTTTAAGAATTAAGCTTTAATAGTAAGAACGTATCGCGTAACGCTAGAACGTTCAGTACCGCCTAGCTTAAGGTGTTAGTTATAGAAAACGTCTCAACCGAATCAATTTTGTCAGTTGTTTTTCGCTGTGCTCTTCCAGCATTAATTAGATGATGACCTGACAACAGAAGAAACTATCGATAGTAATACAAGAAATGTTTTAACAGAATTAACTGAAAGAATTAAAAGTGTTAAGAATTTGAAAAAAAAAATTAAAACAGGACCCTAGTGGCATAATGGAAGATTTTATAAGTTTAGAGAAATCCAGGAAAAGGACTGAGAAACTACATGTTCTGTGTTATGGATTGCTTTTGATTTCTTCAACATCTACGACAAATGAAAAGGATTTTTTCAAGCCAAGTTTTATCAAAACTAAATAAATTATTTTTTTGAAAGATTGTTTTAGAAGATCTCCTTAAACTATTGAAACAACTGATATAATGATCTTAGAAACATGTTAATTTTTTAATAAATACATATTTATGATTTTTTTGCTTGATAAAGTTCAAGAATTGTTGTTTGTTAGGTTATTGTTTTTTTTACTAATAAATTCAAAATAATAGATAATTTATGCAATTGTAGAAATTACTGGATTTATGAAAAAAAAACTTCATTAATCGGTTAACCGGTTAATACCCCAATTAACCGATTAAAGCAGAAACCCGATTAAATGAATACCCTTATAAATACCCAGCGGGAAAATGTAATGAATAGTAAACGAGAAGGTAATGCACAGAAGTATAATTTTTTTATTTCAGAATTCATTATTCTTAACACAAAACATGTCCTAGGAAAGTAATGAATTATGTGTCCGGTGAATTAATTCCATAATTCGTTGCTTTTAATTCGTAATATAATTCTTTCACCAATATATTTTTAAAAACTAAATTTTAAAATACATATACATACATATAAAAGTAAATATGTAAATATATGTATGTAAGTATGTATATATAAATATTTATTTTGTTAATTCCATTTAATATATGTATAAATACATACATATTCATTCACAGATTCGTTGTATTCACTCGATCTTCTCAGGTACGCGTACAAACATAACCCAGCGGGAAAAGGTAATGAATAGTAAACGAGAAGGTAATGCACAGTATGTATAATTTTTCATTCCAGAATTCATTATTTTAATGTTCACAGCGGGTGAATTCTATAATTTATTCTTTTTAATTCGTAATATAATTCTTTCTCCCATACATTTTTAAAAGTTAAATGTTTGAAGAAATAAATAACATTGATAAACTGGCCGGTTTCGGCTATGTGCCATCTTTAGTGTTCTGTGAAAATGATACATAGCAGAAACCGGTCTGTTTATCAACCAAATTTGACGTTGGATGACGGAAAATCGTTCCAAATTCAAATAAACCCCGTCGGAAGAAAAGCACAACACTCAAATAAGTAATATATATCTATGTAAACATATATACATAGTTTATGTATATAAGTATATATAAATATGTATTTTATTAATTCCGCTTAAAATATATACATATACATAAGTACATATTCATGTATTCACTCGATCTTCTCAGTTAGGCGTTCAAACATAAACTGCATTTTAAAATAAAAATTGCAAAGTTTGTAGGCGAAATGAAACCATAGAGATATAAGGAATAAAAAAAAACACGAACAATTGTTACGAACAGAAATAATACATTCTTTCTTTAGCAGATGCGGTAATATACGTGGTAATGAATGTGTAATTTTTTTGTCTGATCAAATCGCTTCCACGGGAATGGATTGTTTTGTCTTTTAAAATAATACATTATGTCGACGGCATATATTCAATACCTGCTATGAACCAATTTCCTGAAAATCACTTTTTGATTGAAAACTGTTCGCCGATATCTGTTACACCTCTGACGAAAATTTCAGAGAGAAAAAATAAATGTTGGTATGTAACTTTTTTTTAATCTTTATTTTTTTGCTATCAATCATACGATTTTTTGTTTGTTAATGCAATACCTGCTATCAACCACATGAATTTTATAAACCTTTTAGTATGTGTATTAACACCAAAGTTGTTTTCTAACCCTAATTATATACACAGAAAAAAAAACATCAAACTGCAACTAACAATTCGATTTGTTAATATATAATTCAAACTCAAAAATATATTACTTAATATGTATAACAAATTAAGTTGTTAATATGACAAACACAAAATTTTTTTTCAACAATCTAAACTAACAAGATTTTTTTAATATGTATGGCGTAAAAATTCAACAATTTTTTTATATATTTTTTTTATTAAAAATGCCTACTAAAGTTTTTGTTGAATAACAAATTTTAATATCTCTAGTCAATTAAATTACTAAACAAAATTATTTGTTAAATTATATCATAACGGAATGCACACACGTAAATGAAACAAAGGAAATCAAGTTTTGTGAGTATTCATTATTTGAGTACTTAATAACGAATTGCTATGTAGCTGAGAGGTAAGAGCGTTGGTCTATTAGTCCAAAGGTCGCCGGTTCGACTCCACAAAAAAACATTTAATGTTTTTCGCAGACAAGCAAAAAGTCGTTTCGAGGGTTATGATTGCCTATCAAAATTCAAAATTTACGCAATCAAAATTTATTCGAAAATTCAATAATTCACATTATTAATATAACAATAACTTTAGTTGAAATAACTTTGAAATCTAAGAAAAAAAAATTTTAAAACAATTTTGTCAACAATTGAAAATATTTTTCTGATTTTCTTTTAACTTACAATTTCGTAATTGTATTTATAAAAATCGGGGTAGGTTCAAAATCAATTAATTATTTAATTGATGTACAAAAAAATTTATTTTATTTACAAATCTTTTTTTTCTGTGTACCTATTTAAATACTGCGAGGAATGGCAAAATTTCGCGAAAAGACGCGAGAATTCCGCAAATTCGGAAAAGTTTGCTAAAATTTTAAATATTGCAAAGTGTAATATTGATAGAAGTCTCTAAAATTGGCAACTTTCAGGAAGAAAAAAATCAGCTAAAAAACTCACTTATTGCATCTTTTCAGTTAATTTTTATATGTCAGATATTTTATCCGAACTGACATACAAATGCACAAAATTGTCGGATTAAATGAACACTGTTTTTCGTTTTTGAAAAATTGCGATTTCAAAGAGAAATGGTTTTCAGAACATGGCCATATATCTTTGATTATGTACATATGTAATCAATGTCTACTTCTCCCGCTGGATATCTTGAAGATATTTTTGTGCAAGGCGCTAATTCTCAAGAAACAACTAAAAAATTGCAGGAATATGTATTGCATGTGCAAAAATCGTTAAGGCAGTGGAGAATAAAAATAAACAAACAAAAATGTTCACAGGGAAACATGTCCGCCTATTTATATCAATAATCATATCATACCTAGGAATTCACCTTGATCGTCATCTAATATGGAAGGCCCACATAGAGTCAAAGGTGACCCAAATTAAATTGAAAGCAGTTCAGCTTAATTGGCTAATAGGAAGAAATTCTACACTTAGTCTAGATTGTAAACTTCTGAATGCTGAATAAATTAACAGATAACGAAAACTAAAACAATTAGAACACTTACTACAACATAATAAATATATTAAAAATAACCTCACCCGGTGTACTTCGCTACCGCATTGTTGTGCATATATAAAAATTAATAATTACGTTGAATGGAGGGGTACCGTCTTAAGTTAATATTTTTATCTTTTATGTTTATTTGAGTTCGTGGTACATTACCTCGATTTCGTTATGATAAATTAATATATTTAGCTTGAAAAAGTTTTTTACCTTTTTCATTAAATTTTTTATTATTTTTTGTTGGGTTTAAAATTTGTTTAATTTATTTAATTTAGTTAATTTATTTCTCCCCTCTGATACATACCTCAAAATTTTGCAGAAAATTGCACTTTATTCTAAGATTAATTCACGTAAAATTTTTAGGGCTTCACTATTGCATTAGTGCTGATATAGAAATATTAGTAATTACTTTGTTGTGGTGGCACCCAGCTGCCCCTCTGATACGAACATATTTTTGGAATTTGTTCTAAGAGTAACCCACATCAAATTTGGAGAGTTTGACTATTGTAGATGTGCTGATATAGGAATATTAATAATTACTTTGTATGGGTGATACCCATTTCTGCGCTCCTAAGCCGCCAGGATTTTGGTGAAAATGGCCAGATATTCTAAGATAAACGTATTAGAGAGCCTAACTCGTATAGTTGTGTATTTATAGGAAAATAAATAATTACCTTGTATGGGGATACCCGTCTCCCCCGACGGATACCCTTAAGATTTTGCTAGAAATTGCAATTTGTTTTTAAAGTAACCCACATAAAATTTTGAGGTCTTCACTATGGTAGTTGTTTGTACTGATATAGGATTATTAATAATTACTTTGTATGGAGGGTACCCGTTTCCCCCTCCGATACCTTCGAGATGTCGCTTGAAATTGCACTTTCTTCTAAGAGCAGCTCACAGCAAATTTAGAGACTCTCACTGTTGTAGTTATACAGATATAGGAAAAATAAAAATTTTGGGGGAAAGTGCCTTTCCCCCAAAATTTTCAACAAAAAATTGCCTATTTGAATTTTCCTGTCATCAGTAAGCCAGTTTCGAAATTTCACAACGATCGGTCGCACCGTTTGGCGTCCTATAAGGTATATACACACAAACGAACAAACAAACATACAAACACAGAATAAGTTTTATATATACATATAGATACCAGTTAGACAGTTGCCAGACAGTTGAAACTAAGTTTCTGTTAGTCTAGTGTATTTATTAGTTTTTTTATTTTTTTATATCATACATTCATTGTACGCTTAAATTTCTATCAGTTATTGTTGTAGCACTTATTTCAAAAGTTTGTATAAAAATTATTGCAACAGATTCTGCATTATGTGTAGAAAGAACAGTGATTCGAAATCGTATATTTGCATTATTTTATGCATGTAAATTATAAGAAGAAAAATATGAGTTAAATCAAACACATGTCTAGTGAGTTCAGTTGGTTATCAGTATTGACATATTAACCGACATAGTAGTTAGTACACATCTAAATATATCCTCTTTAAACAACTAAGTAAAACTACGGTTCAAAATAATGGATTTATGGAATTTTACTGGATCATAAGTTAACTTTTCTTTCGCACATTACCGTGGCTGTAAATAAAGTTAGAGGTGTGCTTGCCTTTATAAAGCGGTGGGCAAAAGCGTTTTCTGACCCTTACATTAGTCGTCGTACAATGTTAAATGTGTCTTTTATGATAAGCTTTATCAATGGTAATATTTGCTCTGAATTTCTGTTAAATTCTGTTAAATTTAGTATACATTGTCGTACTCGTCATTATAACCTTCTTGTCATTAACTTTTGTAGATCTAATTATGCAATGGCTGATCCTTTTACAAGGTTATGCCGTCAATATAACTATTTGTCTACATTTGTTGACTTTTCTTTACATTCTAATGTTATAAAGCAAAAAATCATTATTTTTCTAAGTTCGTAAATTCTATATAATTATAAGTATCTTGTTATTAGTCTGTAAGGATTATATTCTATTGACTAAATTTAAATAAATAAAAAAAGTGCCCACTTACACTTTCATTCATAAGCATTTTCTATATTAATCCATAAATATATTAAATGTTATATGATTCTACATTATTTTTATACTCTTTGCAAAGAAGTTTTCAAATATAAATATGTATTATCTGTATGTAATTATTATTTGAACTGAAATGTGTATAAGTCGGAAGTTATTATTATTTGGCTTAAGTTATAATATTCCACTCTTAAAAACTAATTTGAATTTACATTAATTCAATTATTGTGAACTTAAGCCAAATATGTATTATCGTTTAAATACACTGATTTTTCAATAACAACCGATGCACTTTTTCGTACATTTTAACCAATTTTTAAAACAGTTTGTCACACGGACTGAAACATATGGACGGCTTATATTCAAATCCCTCTAGATTATATTTCGACAAAAATCACTTTTTGAAAGCAAAGTATTACATAAAATAAGCCGCATGTATACACAGAAAAAATTATCACAAAAAAAAATTCTAACAAACGTTTGTCTAAAAATAAATTTAATTTTCAGTAAATGTTCTGTACATTATCTATGAATTGTTTGTTTGACTCATATTTAGGACGTAAACACCAAAAACAACAAGAAAAACTGTGTCGGAAAAAACAAACCCCGATAACGACATTCACACAAATAACAACAACAACAACAACACTGATAGCAAAAGGAATGCGATTGTACAAAATTTTTTTACTAAAGTTTTCGATTGAATCAATTCGATAGTGTCGTTGCATTAATTCTCATTTATTCTTTTAGAGTCTTTAGATAAACATTCAGACTTGAACACATTTAACAAACTGAAATTTCATAAATACTTAATGGATGATGATGACCCAAACAAAAATGTTGTTTGATATCTTACAAAAAAAATCCACTAAATATTTTTTTTTTGATTAAGTAAACCACTTTGTTTAATATTTGTTGGTACTTTTAGACAAATTGTTTTATAATTTCAGACAAAAATATTGTTTGATATTTTTCAGAAAATCCAGTAAATCTTTTTGATTGATTTAATAAATTGTTTTATTTACAGTTTATAAATATTTTTAGAAAAATTGTTTTATAGATTTAAACAATTTGTTCACTGAAAAAAACACGTTTTTTTCAATGAAATTCTTGAGATATTTTTGTCTATATTTACAAATTTGTTTGTAGGTCCGTTCCTAGATAAAATATTTACTATTTCATTGAATTCCTTTACAGAAAATGAAATGAAATATGAAAAAAATTTAATTCTTCAGTTTTGCGATACTTTCAAAAGAGCCTTCCTGGTAAATTTAAAGATATCAAATTTAAAAAAACTCCCTCTTGTTAGTTTTTTGCTAATAACTTTCTTAATATTAGTATAAATTGGAAACTATTTTTTTTTCAATTTTTGTTTTTAGTTATTATTTACCGGAAAAAAATAGGAAAAAAATATTCCAAGTGTTTCTGATTAAGATATTTGGATTTGAAATTTTAAATCGTGTTTTTTAAAATGAGTTATCCTTCGATGTTGTTTTAATTTTTAAGTTGAAACTTCTATCCATCCAACAACTTTTAAGCTCGGTCCGGTAGTGGGCCTTCCATAACTACTATTTTTCCATTTTTGAAAATATGAAAAAAATACATTTTTCTGTAAAGTATAAGATATGTATGCTGCCTTTCGTTTAAGGTATAAGACTATGGTCAGCTCTTTTATGTAAAACACCATAAGCACTTTTGTGGAATATTTTAACCTTCTAACTCTTCGCTATAGCAGTATGCGTAATTTTTTCGCTGCCTTAAAAAAGCCGAAAAACTCTCTTTCAGCGGTGCTACTCTAACTCTAACTCTTGTACGAAAATATTCCTCGTGGTGTTTTTCATAAAAGTGCTGCACGATGTGTGCCTTAAACGCAAGGCTTAAAAGATTTCCTATGCCGAGTACTAAATGTGAATTAGTACCAAATTAAATTGTAATGTTTAAATTTCGGTATTTATTATTAGTGTATTCTGTATAATAATTTACTAACTCTGAATATGTCAAGTGGCTATATGTATATTATGATTTTAACACGTGTCGTTGCTCGCATTAGAACGCCCTTCAATTTTTAACTTTTATAAACTTTTAGTAGTTGTTGTTGTAGCGGACACAAAGTCTTATTACCTCACTACATTCTCAAACATTTTTTACACACGATGTCTTAGCCAGTCAAGGCCTTCTGCGCTCGCTTCTTCAACAGGCCTAATAGAAGGCCTTCTTCCACAGGCCTTCTTTATTCTTTTCACTTTTTGCATTTTTGTTTAAGGGTTTGTATTTGTTTGTAGTACGTGCACAAAATGTATGTAAACATACACATAATAAAAAACAACCTATGTAGAAGAAAGTAGATAGACCTTCCATAAGGACTTCCTTAGAAGGCAAGCGAGGATAACTACTAGGTCTAAAAAAAGGTCTAAGAAGGTCTTATAAATGAATGCCTCCAAAAGTTCGCCGCTGGAAATTTATTGATCCTCTTCCCTTTTGGAAAAGCTTTTTAATTCAATCGCCATCTTTTTATAAAAAAGATTGGTACCAATGGAAATGCAATTTTCTATAAATATAATATGTGTCAACCCACCATAGCCTTACGAAGAAATCTATTAAAAAATATATGTATAAAAATAATTTTTTAATTTTTCAGTGTCTATGAAAGCTATTATAATTTTTTGTTACTCGCGTGTGTGAAATTTTTGTACCAATGGTCTTCAACATACTGATCCTATTACTGGTGAAAATGGGAGTGATACAATATGTTCTCGAGTCGTGAGCGGTGAAAAGAGAACATATCAATCACTTAACTAGAACAATAAATAAATTTTTTTTCATTCAGTAAAAATAGAACAAAATCCTTGCAAAATTGATTTGAAATACAATTCATTAAAGGGGAAGGATCATCGAGACCATTATTGGTATTTAAAAAGGAATATACACAAATCACAATATGCAATATTTTTTCATCGCACTTCAAATAGCGATATAATATGTATGCGTTAAAGGAAAAAGGGGCCTAATTTCGCGGCGTGACATAAAAGCTTTACAGAAGGGCTTTCTTTCCACGTGCAAAAAATTAGCCATTAATTAGGGGGGAAGGCTCCGATATGGCATAAGTGGCGCCCAGATTTTGATGCCAGATTAAAAAGTCAACAGAGCCAACCATTAAGCCACAGTCAAGCCAAAAAGAACGATATGCAATATGATCAGATCGGAATTCAAAAGCCGGCGTTTCAAAACCATCATTGGCATATCTTTCATTCTAGGATGAGACTACCCACACCCTATAATACTACCAATATTGGAAAAAATATAAAAAGCATAAAGTGCAAAAACGAAATAAAGTCACACGTATCAAAAAATACAAAAGGTAAACTAGGATGCGAACATAAACCACCTGTTCTTTTTTGTGTATATAACAGATATGGGGAATATTGGGGATTTCTATAACTTTTATGCTTTTGAACTTTTAAAAAGTAAAAAATATAGTTTACAGTTATACTAAGTTCCATTTCTTTACAAGGTAATTTTTAAAATAATATTTCAAATGCATTGAAAAATTGTTTACACTAAAACACAGAGCATTTGAAAATGTGTATTATTTCTTGATTTCCTTCAGTTCTTAAAAACGAGTTATTTCTTAATTTATTATCTGATGTAACAAAAATTTTATATTAAATTAAACCTTGAACCAAAATCACAAGAACTAGTTGCTGTGCTAAATATGAAAACTAGCAAATGAATTGATAAAAAATTAATTAAAATTTTAATATTTTTCTCTTTATAGATTTTCTATGGTTATGGCTATTTTGTTACTAATGGCAATTGCCATTCTACTGGTCTTTTATTGTAATTTCGATTTGCGAAAATTTTCGCATACATACATTAGGCCTTTACTTATTAAAACTGGGCAATTGAATAACTTTGCCAAAGATACAGAGGCTTCAATTTCAACAGACAACGATTACTATCATGCTCGTGAAATACGACCTAAAGGTGTGTGGGATATACCAGGACCAAAGGTATTACCTATATTAGGAACAAAGTGGATTTTTATGGTATTTTTTCGTAAATATAAAATGTCTACTTTACATGAAGTGCACAAAGGTATGTAAACTGTTTTTTAGAGAAATTATAACAAACTATTAATATTATTTCATTAAAATGAAACAGACCTTAATCGCAAATACGGCGATATAGTTTTAGAAGTTACGCCTTCAGGCATACCCATAGTGCACTTATTTAACAGATTTGATTTGGAAAAGGTATTAAAATATCCCAGCAAGTATCCCTTTAGACCTCCCACAGAAATCATTGTCAAATATAGACGTTCGAAGCCCGATCGTTATGCCAGTGTGGGCATAGTAAATGAGTAAGTGTTTGTTTACCACTCTCGGCTCATATCGCCATTTGTATGGTTGTATTAAAATTGCCTTTCGTTTAGACAGGGTCCGACATGGCAAAAGTTACGTTCATCGCTTACCGCCGGCATTACTTCTCCCAGAATTTTGCAAAACTTTTTACCAGCTCTGAACTTGATCTGTGATGATTTCATTGATCTTTTAAAGGCACATCGAGATCCTAACACATTTGAGGTATGTAATTTTGAGGAAATAGCTAATTTAATGGGCCTGGAGGCTGTCTGTACTCTAATGCTGGGTAGACGTATGGGTTTTCTGGCCACCAACGCTAAACAACCCGATAAAATCAAACAACTGGCGGCTGCTGTTAAACAATTATTTATATCACAACGTGACTCTTATTACGGTTTGGGTCTCTGGAAATATTTTCCCACCAAAACCTACCGACAGTTTGCCAAAGCCGAGGATACAATTTACGAGTAAGTTACCAAAGACACATGCTAACATTCTTGTACAGCTTTTAAGAAATCTAGAAAGTAACTTCTCAGTTCATGCCTAGTGTGATTTCGGAAATGGTGGATAAAGCTTTGGAAGAAAATAATGCCAATTTCATGCATCACGATGATGACTTACGCAGCATCTTCCTAAAGATATTGGAAATAAAAGATCTTGATATTAGGGATAAAAAGTCAGCGATTGTAGATTTTATAGCTGCCGGTATAGAGACGGTAAATATACTTAGAAATTATAAATCGTTTAATAACTCGTTTAAAACAATTATTATATTACTTTGTGAATTTCAGCTGGCCAATACTTTACTATTTGTTTTAAGTTCTGTTACTAGTAATCCAGCGGTAATTGCAAGAATTCTCGAAGAGTTCCGTGAATATCGTACAACTTTAATTTTACAAGACGCTTTTACAAATGCCACATACACAAAGGCGTGCATACAAGAATCCTACCGAATAAGGCCAACGGCGTTTTGTTTGGCGAGAATATTAGAAGAGGATATGAAATTATCTGGTTATAATTTAAAAGCAGGGGTAAGTAGATATAAAAATTAATGGCTCTGAAAGATAATTTAGAAAAAGGTAAAATATTTGCTTATATTAAAATTTTTTAATTTGTACAAGAGAATGTTTTGTATATTTAGGCCATTTTCCGAATTTGTTTGGTTGATATTATGGCTCTTTTTCTTCCACATTGAAAGATTGTGTCTTCATAAAACCAATAAAAGAATTTCATTGCATTTTTTTCACTAATGCAATGACAATTTCACAAATCCAATGAACATTTCATTAATATTGTGAAAGAATTGAGTTATGAATTTTAGTCGAACCGTATGGCTTTATCCAAAGTTATTTAATTAGTTTGACTTAAGTTCATTTTTAATTTAATCTTTCGATTAAATTATTTTTTATTTAAGAAAGAAATTCTATAGCATGTAAATATTGAACATTCAAAGAAAAATTTGACTGTACGGAAGGTTGAACTGACATCAGGTGTTTCTTCTCATTAGAACCGTTTTACCAACACTGCCAGCAACGGCATCAACAACCCCCTAGCGAAAATCCTAATTACCTTAGCAAGCCCAATTAACAGATGCGCCACCATCTGGTGACGAGTCGCACCTATTAATGAACTTTTGTAAAGGTTCGGAACTTCGCTAACTGTTTTTTCTTTATCATTTTCAACTATTTTAAGCTTTTTGCTGGGATTTTTTAATGTTTATTTTGCCCAAACAGTATACATTCATGTTGTAGCTAAGTGCATTTAGAGTTTCAACAATTGAGTTTACAAAAGTTCATTAATAGGTGCGACTCGGCACGAAATGGCGACGCATCTGTTAATAGGGTTTACTAAAGTAATTAGCATTTTATGTCCTAAAAATTAAACTGCATAAAAATTCATACTCTTAATAGCGAACAAAAAATCGTCAGTTTTTCTCTGGCTTTTTTTAACGTTACAGAAATGATTTACAGTAATTTCGACTTAGCTGCACAATCAACTTTGCACGATTTTTTGGGCAGAAAAGTCAAAAATTCTGTTATCTTAAATGTACTTATCATCCTTAATGTGCAGGTATGCAACAGTGGTTTCCTGCCCAAAAGTGCAGCTAAAGCAAAGCGTTATTTATTATTATATTTGCTAGTACTTTTTGCCGAATTCTGTTCGAACTTGGCCTAAAAATCATCACAAGATGGCGAGTTCCAGTCCGCCTGTCAGAAAAGTTACCGATAACACTGCGTGACAAATTTTAATGTTTTCTATTTGGCAGAAACACCACTATATATTCATTAATCTAGAAACAAAATATAGTTAAACTGCATACTTGGTTCTTCGTTTCCTCATCTTTTGTCCTTTTTAAAGGACTTAACATTCTTCAAGAATGCGTCTTTTAAATGATTTTTTTTTAATATCAGCATCTAATATTTTTTAGCGAACTTGATACCAAATAAAAGTGAAGGCTCTATAGAATTTTATAAAAATATTTACTTCAGTTCTCCTAAATAAAAATTTTAAAAATGTCCTTGTAAAAATATATCCTTCCATATCCTGAAAAGTTTTCACTAAAAATTTTCTTAAAAATTATATGTTGCAACCGTAAGTCAACTCTATAGGACTTCGAAATTTTATGACTTTATCTCTCTTAGTACAAAAGCTGTGATTGTTTTTTTTCCTCGGCACAAAATTAATTTTTATAAAAATTGTATGTAGAAAATTAATTTATAAAAAACAATCATTAATTATGAGCCGAGAGGGATAAAAACGTATAATGTGTGTGCATTTTAGATTTTACTTATTGTTAATATATATTTCTATATATTTTGCAAAACAATCAATTAATGATTTTGAAGAAAATATTAGAAACATTACTTCCAAGGACATCTTTTAAATGTTTGTTCAGTTGTTCTTAAATTTTTCTCTCATATCCTTGGCATAAAAACCACTATATATCAATTAATCTAGAGACTAAACATAGGCAAACGCGTACTTGGGTTTTCATTTTCTCATCTTTTGTACCCTTTTTAAGGACTTTATATATTTTGCGGATGCTTATTTTAATACTTTGTTCATATTAATATGTAAAATTTTTTAGCAAAACGTAGTTGTAAAATAATCTGTTAGAATGTAGACGAGAGATAAAATCATAAAATTTTTAGGTCTCATTGCGCTCATCAAGTCTACAACATATAATTTTTAAAAGGCTTTTTGATGAAAATTTTTAAGGATATAGAAGGATTTTTTGAAGACACTTTTGTTTGTTCAAGACAAATGAAGGAAATATTTTATAAAATAGTTATTTAATTATTTTGGCTTAAGTTCATTGTAATTTAATCTTTCTATCAAATTATTTTTTATTTAAGAATGAAATTCTAAAGCATGTGAATATTGAACATTCAAAGAAAAATTTTGATGTACGGAGGGTTGAACTGACAGCAGTTTCGTGACCACCAAGTCTACTCGTCATAGTCCTTTACCTACACCACCACTGACAGTGGCAACAACACTGTAGCGAAAATCGTACTAATTCTAGTAAGCTCAATTAACAGACTGTCGCCATCTTGTGGCGAGTCGCACCTATTAATTAGCTTTTTGTATATATTCGGAACTTCACTAACTGTCTTTTCTTATAATGTTCAACTATTCTAAGTTTTTTTAATTTCAGTCTTTCAGTTCAACCCTCCGTACATCCAAATATTTCTTTGAATGTTCAATATTCACATGCTTTAGAATTTATTTCTTAAATAAAAAATAATTTGATCGAAAGATTAAATTAAAAATGAACTTAAGCCAAACTAATTAAATAACTTTGGATAAAAACCATACAGTTCAACTAAAAATTCATAACTCAATTATATTTTATAAAATTCTACAGAACCTTCCCTTTTATTTGGCACTACTATTGCTAAAACATTTACATATTAATATGAAAACAAAAATTAAAATAAGCATTCTCAAAAAATGTAAGGAGTACAAGAGATGAGGAAATGAAAAACCAAGCACATAGTTTAACTATGTTTAGTCTCTAGATTAATTGATATATAGTAGTTTTTCTGCCAAGGATATGGATGAATAGTTATAAATCAACTGAGCAAAAATTTAAAACATGTCCTTGGAAACAATTTTTCAAATATTTCCTTCAAAATCTTTATTTCATTGTTTTGCAAAATATATAAAAATATATATTAACTTAAAACAAACTCTAAAGTGCACACACATTTTACGATTTTATCGCTCTCGGCTCAATTTTAATGATTGTTTTTTATAAAAAATAATTTTCTACATGCAAATTTTATAAAAATTAATTTTCTGCCGCGGAAAAAAAAGTCACAGCTTTTAAACTAAAAGAGATAAAATCATAAAATTTCGAAGTCTTATAGAGTTAATTTAAAGCTGCAACACATAGTTTTGAAAAATAATTTTAATGAACACTTTTAAGGATATGGAAGGATATATTTTTAAAAGGACATTATTTTAATATTTTTGTTTAGGGGAACTGAAATAAATATCTTTATAACATTCCACTGAGCTTTCCCTTTTATTTGGTACTAAGTTTGCTAAAAAATATTAGATACTAATATTAAAAAAAAATTATTTAAAATAAGCATTCCTGAAAAATGTTAAGTCCTTTAAAAAGGAAAAAAGATGAGGAAAAGAAAAACCAAGTATGTACGCAGTTTGGCTATTTTTGTCTCTAGATTACTTGATATATAGTAGCGTGTCTGCCAAAAAAAAAATGCTGTCACACAGTGTAATCATATAAGTGAAAATTCTGAACTTTGCTGAAAATATCGGAAAAAATTATGGCAAAACATCGAACATTTTTTCGATTTTTCTATTACTTTATACGTTGTCATATAGAATTCGTACATGGAATCAAAAGGATTTAAAACTTCAGTGCTTCTTTATGTGTCATGCTGTTTCTGCTGCTCATGTCAGCTAATCCGAAAACATTTATGCACACATTTATGCATAAACTCTCCAGAGATAAATGAGACCTATTACAAAATCGGTCAATGTGTAGAGCTGTCGGATGAAAAGTCGTAGGTCAGACGATCTGCAGAATAGTCCGTTACAACGTCTTAAAGGAAATTAAGTTGCATTTCGATAATGTGCAGAGTAGTTTAATATTAATCGGATAACAAACAATTCAGAAAATGTGCCCAATCGTCATACCATAAGATTACCGACTAGTCTGACAAATGTCTAAAGTAATTTTAGACAACTCACTTGATTGTCTGGTAAAGTTTCAGATTTTTCTGACGTCAGACATGTCGGCAAAATATGTTATATTATATTATTAAGAAAAACTTTTATTTTCTATATGAAAATAATTTAAAACGTCCAAAAATTTTGAAGAAAAATTACAGAAAAACCTTTTTTTGCAGTTAAGTCAAAGTGCAGCTAACATTGATATTTTTTTATGAAAATAATTTTTAAATCTCAGCAAATCTTAAGCATTTATTTTTAAAGTGCAGGTACAGAAAGTGCACTTAAAAAACGTATTTGTATGGGATTTTAAAGAATAGTGACACAAATTAATAATTTTGTGCAGTTAAGTCAAAAGTGCGCTTAAACATAAGGCAGATAAATCAAAACTACTGTATCACAATTTGGTATTTTGTAGCAACATGTATGTTTTTAGTTAATGTACCAAATATATTTCATAAAATTATTTAAAAATAAATGAACAGCAATGTAGTCATTTAAAATATCTTTTTTTTATTTCTGGGAAGAAACCCTATTTACTCCGGTTATATCGAACTGCGGATATAGCGAACAAAATTGCCCGATCCCGCTAAGTTTGTTAGCGATTACAAAAATACCAAACGGTTTTGCTGGGTATAATTAATTGTGCCAGAAACGAATGTTATACAAATTATAAACCATATGCTCTCAATATTTTTTTAATTATGGGAGCATACTTTTACGTTTTTGGTGCATATTTAATGCGCATAAGAAATTGTGGGTCATATTTCTGGGTTAACTGCTTATAACGTTAAGCGAAAATTAAATGATGCTAATTTTCCCACGTTTCTTGATCATGTCTAGTTCTAAAATCACTCTGGACTTAAAGGCAATGTAGTTCGAAATAATCACATGGAAATAGTTAATTTGTTTAATAAGAACGAGCCGTAATGGCCAAAAGGTTGTAAACAACAAAGACAAAATTTTACTAGAAAACGTTTTTACTAAAAAGTATATAAAATATACTCACAAATTTTTATTTATTTTTTTTTATAAATTTATAACGGCCGCTCTTACCGTTGCCATCAAAAACCGAAAATATCACAACATGTCGACCACTTCCTTTTTGTCGTTAAGGCTCGATATTGTACTAATTATATAAAACTACATATTTTATTATTTTCGCCTTTACCAAAGTTGTAAGAGGAGCCGTAAATGTATATTTATTATAAAGAAATTTCAAGTTTTGTGCATATTTTAACTATTTATCTTCATCTGCTCTTATTATATACATCACATTAAAAAAGGAGCTTCCAAAGAAGTCAATAAGATCCTGAACTTGTGATCCGGAAGTGGTTTTAATGCGTACCATTTCTTATGTCATTACAAGAAGTTCTCTTTTTTATTCCTTTTCAATGGTCATGTTCACAATGCACTATGGCCGAACTTCCAAATTTTGCGACAAAAGGTCAGTTCTGCAACTTTAGATTTTGAAATTTTTTTATAATGTCTGTCTGCCTGTCTGTCTGTCTGTCTGTCTGTCACAGGATGTTTTCTCGGGAACTGTAAGAGCTACGGGCCTGAAATTTTCATAGAATATGTAAAACAAATATATGACAATTAAAAATAAAAGAGCAACGAAACATAACTAATGTAATATACAGACACTTAAAGTTACTGTTAATTGGTGTAGTTTTAACACTGATAAAAATTAAAGAGTGTTCTATTAGTTAGTGTAATTTTTGCTGTATATTGTAAACCGTAAGAGGCAAACGCTTGAAATTTAAAGAAACGCTAAAACTAAAAATTGAAAAAATGTCAAAATGAAAATTAAAAAAATCGCTAAAAGGCAACAAATCACCAAAAATAAAAAGGTCGCCAAAAAAAACTAAATGCCGCCAAAACCGAAAAAGTTGTCAAATCAAAAAAAGTACTTAAACCTAAAAAATTCGCTAAAACTAAAAATATCATCAAAAAACCTAAAAATCGCCTAAAAGAGAAAAATCACCAAAACGGAAAAAAGACAACCCAAAAAAAGCGCCAAAACTAAAAAAAATTTACAAAACGAAAAAAAATCGCTAAAACTAAACAAATCACAAAAAACCGAGAAAAAAACCCAAAACCGAAAAAAGCGTCAAATCCAAAAAATTCTTCAAAACAACGACAAAACTTAAAAAAAAAAACTATAATTAAACGAAAAAGCAAAACGAAACAATTGCTAAAATGAAAAAAGGGTAAAAACGAAAAGGGATATATGTGTATTCGGACACAACTCTTCGTGTGCGAGCCAAAGTCGCACTTTACTAAATTTTTTCTTTACTAAAAGAAGATAGAAATAGTGCTAATTTTATTGCTTTCAGCGTTGTCAACTTTTGGATTTCAAAAAGCACTGAAACAAGTAAAAAATCGCGTAATTCTTGAAAAAAGCACTGAATTTTATTTTTTTTAGTTTTATTTAAAAAAAATTGTTATATATCTGCCTGTTCTTCAAAACGAATCGTTTTAGAAAAATTAAATCCACTAAAAGCAAAAAATTTTCTTACTTTTTTGTATTTTTCTAATTTTAAGAGCTTAATATATCATATCCGATATTAATTCATTATATATGATCATCATAGTTATTGCTACAGGTTTATCATAGAAATAAGCGGGTTATCACAAACAAAAACTGTAACTTTTCAATCTGTTTGCATTCTTACTTAAAGACTTTGTACAATAAAGGCCTGTCAGTTGTAGTTAGCTCTGTAATATCTATAATTACATTTGTCAAAAAATCCGACTTCAATGAAAAGATCTTATGTACCAGATTACAAAACCAACGCGATTTTGTGTAAGATTAAATCGTGTGCTTGTCCACAAATGCGGTGTCCGCCCGCAATTTTTCATAGTACCAAACCTTTCATGTCCTTTCAAATAAAATATTTTGAAAATCTGTCAAGAAATGTCGGAGTTATGTGATAATTAATATATCGGGCTACCACTTTGTCCGCCCGTTTTTCACTTCTATGGGATCAAACTGCAAGCAATTCATTTGGAACAACAAAAAAAACAACAATATTGAAAATTGGTTCATAAATAGAGGATTATGCGATAATCAATATTTCCGGAGGAGGGGATAATGCCCAACAGATTTTGGAAAAAAAATTTTTGAAAATCATTTTACATATGAAAGACTTATGATTGGTGGAGCAAATTTTTGGTAAAAAAAAATTATGCAACAAAACTGCAGGCAAACCCTTAAAAAAATCGGTTTACAAATGGCAGAGTTGCCAGGAGCTAGAGGAAAAAAGGCTAGAAAAGGCTAAATCGCACAAAATAAAAGCTAAAGAACGATAAATATATTTTATTGAAAACTCAATGTTCTCCTTATTATTTAATAAGTAAAAACACATAAACATAGTAGTTGTTACACAATGCAACAAGAATAATGACAAGGAGTACTACTATATTTTTTAATGTGTTATGGTTCCCTAACTATAAAAACAGCCGACATTTTAAATTCTAGGAATACGTATTTTTTTATTTTTTTCTAAAATTTGGAATTTTTGAAGAGGATACCTTACCAATTTTATTATAACTTGGGAAAGCGTTATCCAATTTTATTAAAAGCCACAAAAAGACTTGAATGAAAATTACCTTGAAGCCGTTCTAATATTTTTTTATATACTACTCGGCTTCGGAATTATTCAGAATTGGACAACATTTAGTTATTAAAAATTTATGAAAAATCGAAAATGGCAAATACTTACCACTTTTATTTTTTGGTGTTCGTTAGAACATTGTTATATAAAAAAATAGATTTTGTGTACAGTGTAAAAATTCAAAATTTTTGCAATAATCAGGTGACTTTACTTTATTATGAATAAAACCAATATTTATCCGTCGATTTTCATGAAATAAAGCTTATTTGATTTGCTGTATATATGGCGTAATTGGTAAGTTTTAGCCATCTCCGATTTTTTATAAACTTTTTAACAAAAAAAATTTTAATTTTGATTAATAAAATATATTTTTCATCATTGCGGTCTGAATATTTCCGAAACCATCGAGTATATAAAAAAATTGCTTAAACGGCTTAAAGGTAGTTTTATTTTTAGTTGTTTATGGTTCTTGTAATAAAATTTTGTAATATGTTGAAATCGGTGGAGCAGTTTCTCGAAAAGTGCCATATTGGAGAAGAAAAAAAATTTTAAGAACGTATTAATAGAATCTTAAATTTCGACTGTTTTTGTAGTTTGGGGACCACAACACATCAAAAAAAATTTTGTGGTGATCGAAGCTCATGAAAAAAGCTTCATTTTGTTGCATAGTGTTATTAAATAAGAAGGTACTTCAAGTAGATAATGAAAAAAGAACAAAGGTACAGCTTATTTAATAATATTTTCTTTAAGACCTTAACAACGAAACTAAAAAGAGTATAAAAATAATGTCGGTACAATTTTGTAGAGAAAAGTTTCCAGTTTAAAAATTGCATTAAAATGCCTTAAAAACAAGAAAACTATAAATAAATTGTTATTCATTTATTGCAAAACTTGATATTAAGTTAATCAAAAAAAAAACTGTAATGTGGAGAAAAAATTTAGCCTTTTTGAGGCTAAATAAAAAATAAAAGATGCTAGAAAAAAACCGTGAAGCTAAATAGCAATTTCGAGGCTAAAAGACAAAATAAAAGGCTACATCTAACTTCGAAAACGCTAAGCTGGCAACGCTGATTTGTAAATAAAACTTTTATTAGTACTATCCCTTAAGTTATGCAACATCTATAAATTCAATTTAAACATTGTCCATTCAAAATAACTCCCCAATTTAACTAGACGTTTCTAGAGAATGCCAGACTATTCAAAAAACATACAAATTTAGTACTTAATGGCAGCACAAATGTTAAGTGGTTCTTAGCTTTACTAGACTTCATGGATTGTGTTATTATGTTATCATTTTGTACAGGAAAACTTGTTTTTAACGAACTCCGTAAATTTGGTAATGCTAGTTCGTTATGAGAAAAACTAAGTATATATATGCGATATTCAAAAGAGTATAAAAAACAATTCAAATAATGTTAAATTTGTATGTCCCTTAATAAGGCCAACAATCGAACACATAATATAACTATATAACAGACGCGACATTGTACCACTTTCAATCCTGGATTTACTACTATTTTCCTCGGTACGCACTAAAGGTTTTAAAAAAAGTGCTAAATGCTAGTTCAGCTCTTTTAATTAATACATTTTCCATTGATGATATCTTAAACCAATGATATACTACCCTGCCCACGACACACACTGATTTGTTTCCATATAACAATGGGTCAAAAATAGAAGGAGTTGGCCTTGACCAATGCAATTCGGTATGCTGTTATAACGAGTGATTTTTTTGCTATTATCTTTTTGGCAACACTAGTTTTGACAGCTCACGCTCGTTTTGTATCTTGTGTCACTGTCAAACATCTTCAGTTTGGTCTATAATTTAATCATGAATCGTCTTACAAACGAACAACGCTTGCAAATTATTGAATTTTATTACCAAAATGCGTGCTCTGTTAAGTTAGATGAAGATCCACTTTTTTATCGAAGAATTGTGTTCAGCGACGAGGCTCATTTCTGGTTGAATGGATACGTGAACAAGCAAAACTGCCGTATTTGGAGTGAAGAGCAGCCAGAAGCATTGCAAGAGCTACCAATGCATCCACAAAAAACAACCGTTTGGTGCGGATTATGGGCTGGCGGCATCATTGGGCCGTATTTCTTCAAAGATGATGCGAATCACAACGTTACTGTGAATGGTGAGCGCTACCGTGCGATGATAACAAACTTTTTTCTGCCCAAAATGGAAGAGCTTGACTTGCATGACATGTGGTTTCAACAAGACGGTGCCACATGCCACACAGCACGCGAAACAATGGACCAATTGAGAGGCGAGTTCGGTGAACAGTTTATTTCACGCTTGGGACCAGTCAATTGGCCGCCCAGATCGTGCGATTTAACGCCTCTAGACTATTTTTTGTGGGGCTATGTTAAGGCTAATGTCTATAGCGACAAGCCCGCTTCGATTGACGCACTGGAAGCCAACATTGCCAACATTATTCGTGAGATACCGGCCGAAATGTTGGAAAGAGTATGCCAAAATTGGACTAAGCGGATGGACCATTTGAGGCGCAGCCGCGGCCAACATTTGCATGAAATAATCTTCAAACATTAAATTATATCGACCCAACTATCGATCCAAATAAATATTTCATGCATTTTTCTGAATTTTATGTGTTTTTTTCTTTTTTACTTTCCGATAGTTCTTATAAAATCACCCATTAAATTCGAATAGTTAAGAAAAATACGAAGTTTACAAAAAGTCGTTGCAAGGATTCTTATAGGTCCCACATAATCTTAACCCTGAAAATATAGTTAAATAATTCTGGCAAAAAAACCGACTTCAGTACAAAGAGCAATACACTTGATCGCCTTTCATATAAACAATTTTGAAAATCGGTATGCAACTGGAGGAATTGTGCTCTAATAAATATTTTGGGTGGAGGCGTGGAAGACTTGCCCCACCGATTTTCGTAGAAAAATTTTCCCCTCCCGTTTTCGAAAAGAATTGTCGGGCCAAACTGCTAGCAAACCCTTTCAAACAAAAAAGAATTTTGAAAATCTGTTAAAAAATAACAGTTATGGATTGGGGGGAAGCAAATTTTCCCCTCAGATTTTCGACAAAAAAGTTTCGGGCACAATTTTTGTGAAACCCTTTCAAACAAAACAAGAATTTTGAAAATCGGTTCACAAATGACATAGTTATGGATTGGGGTGGTGGCGAGGGGGGAGCAAATTTTCCCCTCTCTTTTACAAGAAGAATTATTGGGCCAAACTGCTAGCAAACCCTTTCAAACAAAAAAGAATTTTGAAAATCTGTTAAAAAATAACAGTTATGGATTGGGGGGAAGCAAATTTTCCCCTCAGATTTTCGACAAAAAAGTTTCGGGCACAATTTTTGTGAAACCCTTTCAAACAAAACAAGAATTTTGAAAATCGGTTCACAAATGACATAGTTATGGATTGGGGTGGAGGGGAGGGGGGAGCAAATTTTCCCCTCTCTTTTACAAGAAGAATTATTGGGCCAAACTGCTAGCAAACCCTTTCAAACAAAAAAGAATATTGAAAATCGGTTCACAAATGACAGAGTTATGGATGGGGGGAGCAAATTTCCCCCTCCGATTTTCGACAAAAAGTTTTGGGGCCAATTTTTGTCAAACCCTTTTAAATAAAACAAGAATTTTGAAAATCGGTTCACAAATGACAGACCTATGCATGTGGGGGACATTTTAAAGTTGTAGAGTATGAGCGTCCGCCATCCTACGTAATGTTTTCATGCAAGTGAGTAGTCGTGAGCGAAGAAGCATTCACGCAGACGCACTATTTTGAAAATTAATATGTTAAAATACATATAAAAAATTAAGGACCATTATTACAACTTCCCAATAGTTAATAAATAGTACGATTTTATCGGACTGATTAACAGTTTATCTTTATTATAACTTTACTTTAACTGAAGTAAGCGATAAGTTAAAGGCAAGTTCATCCTACGTTGTAGGTTAAAATAAATTTGTAATAATGGTAAACAGTTTATCAGTCCGCAATAATATAATCCTGCATAATCCTGCCTATAACTATTGACAAGGTGTAATTATGGCTCTTAAAGGGGTTTTTTGAAAAATATGTTGAAATGGATGTATATTGTATTAGCACCTTGCCATCCCCATTTGACTAGTGCTAAAGCCACATCTTCGGGAAAGGTTTTCTAAATTCCAGGGCATAGAAGTTTTCACCAAACCTCACATAAAACTTGGAAAAATATTTAGTTAACAAAAAAATGAGTCGTGAGAACAGCACTTTCCGCATATATTAAGATTTCTAGCAAAATGTTGGTACTTTTGCTTAATGGCTATTATATGTAAAGGTCCTCTAATCTTCAAAACAAAAGAAAAAAATTTGCGTGTCAGCTCCGACGCGCGACTGAAGTTTACTCTGAAAGAATATGAAATAAGCAAAATGGACAAATAAACGCATCTCTTGTAGTAAGTACTACAGGAATATACAGATATCAGAGCTGTAAAGGAAAGATTGCTTTTTAATGAATCTAAGAGTAATTCAGGCAAATTCATACTGGTGATTGGATTTTTGTGATTTTTTTTGCATTTTGGAAAGATCCAACTCCGCGTAATTTGAAAAAAAAGTTTCAAGATATTAGGGATAACATTAGTTACACATGGTTGAACAAAATGAAAAAATGGTAATAAAAATCCCTACACACAGAAAAATTTCAATGTAAAATCGCTGAAAACCAGCTTAATTAAACTTTTTTCGGTAGTGATTTTGTTTCATAGGCGTTTCATATTAATTCAATATAATTTACAATAATCTTGAAGGAATATTTATACTTTTGAATTAACTATATTTCATGTTGATTTAATATTGCAGTATAGTTAAATCAAAAAGAAGTTGATACTGAAATAATACGAAAAATCATATTGAATCAAAGTAATTTCGAGTTGAAACAACGTGAATTTAATATTGGAACAACACGATGAATCATGTTGAATCAAAGTTATTTCGAGTAGAAACAACGTGAGTTTGATATTGGAACAACACGAAGAGTCATGATGAATCAAAGTTATTTCAAGTTGAAACAACGTGAAATTGATATTGAAACAACACTAAGAATCATGTTGAATTATAGTTACATCAAGCTGAAACAACATGACTTTAATGTAGCTCTTTTATTAATTGTTTTACTTACGTGATGGTCATTAGCATAGACATCAGAAAACTTTGTGTTGTACTTGGCTGCCTCAGCCAAGATTTGAACTCGTGCCACTTGCATGATAGTCCGCGCGCTAACCACTGCAGCCACAACAACATCCAACTTTACTTTAGCTATACACTAAATAAATACCCATCGTATGTAAAATGAATTTCATTTTAATTCAACATGATTTAAATATAGAATATTATTGATGTAGTATCTTGTAGTAGTATAAGTGAAACCGATTATGGCCTTCAGGCTAGGTTTTTTCTATTTTGGATGAATAAACACAGAAAAAAGTATCACCAAAAATTTTTCAAACAAAAGTTTGTCTAAAAATAAATTTAATTTTCAGTAAATGTTCTGTCCATAATCTATGAATTGTTTGTTTAACTTTTATTTAGAACGCAAACACCAAAAAACAACAATTAAAACTGTGTCATAAAAAACCACCCCGATGACGACATACACACAAATAACAACAAAAATCATTGCAAGAGGAATGCTATTGTACCAAGGTTGTTTACAAAAGATTTTTGAGTGAATCGATTAGTTAATGTCGTTGCGTTAATTCTCATTCATTTTTTTAGAGTATTTAGATAAACATTCAGACTTGAACACATTTAACAAAGTGAAATCTCATAAATGCTTAATAGATGATGATGATGATGACACAGACAAAAATTTTGTTTGTATTTTTGTTTGATTAAGTAAATTATTTGACTTAATAATTGTTAGCATTTTTAGACTAATTGCTTATTAAATTCAGACAGAAATATTGTTTGATAGTTTTCAGAAAATCCAGTAAATATTTTTGTTTGATTTAGTAAATTGTTTTGTCTACAATTTGTAAATATTTTTATACAAATTGTTTTATAGATTTAAACAATTTGTTCACTGAAAAAATACGTTTTTTTTCAATGAAATTGTTGAGATATTTTTGTCTATATTTACAAATTCATTTGTAGGTCCGTTCATAGACAAAATATTTATTATTTCATTGAATTCCTTTACAGAAAATGAAATTTAGGTTTTTCTGTGAATGAAATGAAAAAATTAAATGAAATAAATAATTATTTAACATAAAAATTATTTTAAATTAAAGTTATAGTTATCTTGATTTAATATGAAATGTAACGTTTATAACAAAGTTGTTTTAACAGTGAAAATTTTTAAATCAAAGAGATTTTAGGTTAGATTAATAATTTTTCATTTAAAACTAATATGAAACAATGGTTTTTTTAAGCCAGCAGCATTAAATTTTCGCTGGTAATTTGTTTGTTGTCGTCTACATAGCCGACTAAGGATGCGAGATCTAGATTCGCAAAAAGCCAGATCTAGATTGAAAAAGCTGGACAAAGCAAGTAAAAGCTCAGCATTAAAAAAATTATTAGAAATTGGAAATTTGTGTTTCGTATAAACATATTATTAAATTTTTTCAAGCATGACGGTTAAAAATCTTATGATGAGTTGGCAGCAGTACCAACGAAATGCACGTATAGAGACTAGGTTAACACACAAAAAATAAATTTTGCTGAATGTAGAGATACATTAAGGTCAAGTAACTCACTAAGACGATTTTTAGATATAGAAGTAGTATACTGCAACTGAAATATTCTCTATTTGCATCGCCGATCAATCATTGTGCATAAAAAATACGTTTATTTACCAAACCGTCAAATCTTTCACTAGGCTCCATTCTTTCTCCTACTCTATTTCTTATCTTTCTTAATGACCTTCCCTGTCAAACTTCCAACCCTAACTACTCTTTCGCAGATGACAACAGCATTCACCATTCTTATTCATTAATCAATAGACCAAGCTTGTCGGAGATTGGACCCATGAGGCAAAACATGAATGATACACTTAATCGTGGATTTGTAACAATCACCTAATGAGGTCATGCAAATAGGGTAGATTTTAATGCTCGTAAGACACAATTTTTTTATGCTTACGCACAGGCGTATGACCGAACATGCTGCTTCATCTGTAATTATGGGCGGTATAAATGTTAAGGAATCAGAAGCTCTTGTTGTTCTTGGCATGAAACTCCAATGTGATGTTCGATAGAATGATCACATTTTTCAAGTCGCAAAAGAAGAATTCAAGTGCCACGGATTTTTGAGACGGTGCAAGAGTTACTTTACTTCATCTAACCTCCTTAGTATTTATACCACCTATATCCAACCGAAAATGGAATAGAAGTCTAATGTATAGGCCGGTGCTTCAACGACTATTTTGAAGTTACTCGACCGCGTACAGGAGAGGGCGAAGGAGCTTATCGGTGACGGTAGGGTAACCAACTCTATTGACTTAATGGAGCATCGACACAATGTGCGGTGTGTTTCGCTGTTCTATCGCTACTATAATGGAATGTGTTTTAATGAAATCAGGAAACTTGTTCCCTAAAGCCGATATTTTTTTGCGCACAATACGTTTTTCCTTAAGAGCACATCTATTTGTGGTCAATCTGCCAGTGAACCGCACTACGCATTACATAGAACTCGTTCTTTAGCCGAACAGTTCGTATGTGGAATATACGTCCCGCAGAGGTCTTTCCAGTCACTTTCAGTGTGGGAAAGTTCAAGTAGAATGTTCACCAACACTACTCCCTTTATCCTCCTTCGCATAACCAATTTTCCTAGTTCCGGCACAATGCATTGCATAAGTAAGGGTCATCCCCTGAGTGCTGCTCCTAACAAAAAAAACAATACCAATGCCAAGTCAGTTACTAAGGTGCTATTCACATATTGCGAAACGCTATTTTGGAGTTTCTTCGCGATCATACAGATACACAAATTTTAGAGGATACAGCCCTTCTAGTCCCATTAAAAGCAAAATAAAAAGTGTAGATGATTCGTTGACAATATCCCCAAAAAATCACCAAACTTGTCGACAAAAGTTGTGAATTGAAGACTCTTTGTCCCTGGCTTCCTTCAGGAATGTCTATCAGCCTATGTATGAATGTATGTGTGTTCCTTTGCGGCACTATATAAACCGAACGCGTAGGCCGATTTTGATGATTATTACGTCAATCGATTTGTCTAAATCATGCGAGTGTCACTAAAGATATGACATTAGTCAATTCAATATAGCGGCCAACAGACGCTATTTTGTGAAAACGAAAAAATAAGAAATCGGCGAACTATATTAAAATTAGTATCTTTGAACAGGTATTTGAAACTAATCTTTAGGTTTCTCTTACCATTTTCAATTCGAAGATCATTAACGGTTTAAAGTTGGCTAGCAACCAAAAAACCCAATTGCGTAAAAAGTGAACTTTAAACAAAAAATTTATAAAAATTAATTTAAAAATTCAAAAAACCGATTGCGTAAAAAACTAAAAATTAAAAAAGACTAGTCCAGTGTGGGTAACACAACGAATTTACGTCGGGAAGCATTAGGAATCAAATATTCGCAATAATGGGTCGCTATGTTCCGCACATTGGGGTTGTTTTTTTAGTTTTTTTATGCAATAGGGTTTTTTGATTTTTTTAAATTTATTTTATTTTCTAGGAGAGAAAAAACTAAATAAAGTGATTAAGGGGCTGAAGTAAAGTCTCTTTATTTTCTTTTTTGATTCGGCTGATTTTTTAACTGACTTCAAAAAAGGAGAAAGTTATCAGTCAGTCATGTATTATTTTTTCGTATGTTCCCTCAAAACTCCACCATTTATGAAGCGATTTCGGATTTTTTTTTCTATTCAAAAGGATGTACTTCCAGATTGGTCCCGTTGAAAAGTGGGCGGGTCACGCCCATACAAAGTAAATACCCAGCGTTTTAAACTACTCCTACTCAACCGATTCTTACGAAATTTTACACACACATTAATCTTCTATTTGAATACTACATCAGGATAAAAAAAAGTGGGCTCTGCCACGCCAATGCAAAGTAAATATTCTTTTTCAACAACTTCTACTAAACCGATTCTTATGAAACTTTGCATACAGCTTTGGTTATCGTTATAATACATTATGTTTCGAAAAGTTGGCAGTGCCACGCCCATGAAAAGTAAATCAGCATTTTACCTACTTCTACTTTTTTTTAGTAAGACCGGCACTTAGGGGATAGCCCATACTCATGCAATGCATTGTGCCAGAATTAGGAAAATTTGTTTTGGGAAGGGGGATAGCGGGAGTATTGTTAATGTATATTCGATTTAAACTTTCCAACATTGAACGCGATAGGAAGTTTTTTCCACATAAGAACTGTTCGGCTAAAGAACGAATTTTCTCTGCAATGCATAGTGCGATTCACTGGCATATCGACCACAACTGGATGTGCTCTTAACGAACAATATGTTGGTCGCAAAAATGACTGGGTTTCGGAACAAGGTCCCTGATTTCATTAGAATACACTCCATTG
Organism: Panzeria rudis; assembly: GCA_956483635.1. Taxonomy (NCBI): domain Eukaryota; kingdom Metazoa; phylum Arthropoda; class Insecta; order Diptera; family Tachinidae; genus Panzeria; species Panzeria rudis. Next base: position 34,102,435 of record OY101451.1, on the reverse strand, counting down.
TAGTAACGTTAAAACAACGAAACACACCCTAAATTGCGTCGATGCTCCAGCGATTCAATAGAGTTAACTACCAATAGAGTTACTGTCACCGATAAGCTTCTCGTCCTCTCCTGTACGCGGTCGAGCAACTTCAAAATAGACTTTGAAGCACCGGCCCATACATGAGAGTTGTATTCCATTTTCGGGCGGATATAGGCGGTATAAATATTGAGGAGATCAGATGGGGTGAAGTATCTCTTACACCGTCTTAGGAAACCGAGGCACTTGAATGCTTCCTTCGAGACCTGAAAAATGTGATCCGTCCATCGAACATCGCACTGTATTTTCATGCCAAGAACATCAAGAGCTACTGATTCCTCGATACCCACACTGCCCATATTTACAGATGAAGCAGCACGACCGGTCATACGTCTTATGAGCATTAAAATCGACCCTATTCGTATGACCCCATTCAGAGATTGTTACAAGATCGCGATTAAGTGCCTCATCCATGTTTTGCCTCATGGCCCCAATCTCCGACAGGCTTGGTCTATTACCATAGTGTATTAATAAAAGTGGCCTTATCATTACAACAACGTACATACAAATTTGTTGTAGGAGTATTTTTTATTTGTATGTTGACAGTTGGGGTAAAAGTTTTATTCTATTTAATATGGAGTTTGACGGATGGGGTAAGTCAGCTGACGATTAGATACGCTAATAAGGCCACCTTGGTCTATTACTAAATGAATATGAATGGCAGACAGGGTGACCGTTGAAAATTTTTGAAAAGTGGCACAAAAAGGGGATTTTGAGGGAAAAAGTGGCACCAAAAAGGGGATTCTTCGAAAAAAAGGGGCAACTTTTTTGAAAAGGGAATAATTGAACCAAATTCTAATATATAATGCTTTGGAAATAAAATTAATCAATTTTGATGTTTTTCATTAAAAAAAAACTGAGTGCTTTTTATATAAATTTTAGACGAACAATGCAAACAAGCATTGTTTGTATAAAATTTATGTGAAAGACACTCACTTTTTTTTTAGCAATTTCCATAAAAATTGTTTACTGAAGTCGCTTGTTTGCATTATGGAAACAGCACATTAGTAAAGTATATCGAAAAGTATACTGAGGGGAGAAAATTGTTAAGCCCGGCCGAAAGCCGGCTATGCAGAGATCTTTACTCCGCGAAGCCGCTTTTGAATATATGAGGAGAAAAAATACTTCAGCCCGACCGAAAGCCAGTACGCAAAAAGTATTTTGTAGTAAAATAAAATGTCTTAACCATTTTGATTAGTTTCCAAATATTTTTTTGAATCGGCAATGTCGATTCGACATACTTTAAGCATTGTTGCCGCTATTTGCAAATTTTTCGTGATTTTATTTCACTTTTAAAAATGCAATAACGTCAATTCATCTTTTATTACTTGTCACCGATGGCAGAAGTAAAAATGAATAGTCAAAAATATGTATATTTAAATTTGTTTTAATTTTTATTACTTGTCACCGATTGCAGAAGTAAAAATGAATAGTCAAAAATATGTATATTTAAATTTGTTTTAATTTTTAAAAGTGTGGATATTATGACACATTTCAAAGTGTCATAATGGTCATACTAATAACGTCAAATGGTCATACTAACAATGTCTATGGATGTTTGGACATTATGTCACTGAACATTATGACCTGGCACGAAAATTTGCATGAAAATCATTTTAAAAATATTTAAAACTGCGTGCTTTTCATAAAAATGTTTAACAAGACGTTCTTGTTAGTGTTTTAAGGAGTTAGTTTCTAATAATTTTAGTACAATAATGAATATCTATAGATCTAAACTCTTAAACTATTTCAAAATAGTTTTTGTCATAAGACTTTACATGATAGACTCAAAAACAAATTTTTGTCTTGAGATTTTTTTTTTATAAAAACAGTTTCGTGCCGTAAAAAGCTTATATTAAAACTAGAAGCATCATTTCATAAAAAGGGGCAAAAAGGGGCATAATATTACAAAAGGTGGCAGATTTAGGTCATTTTAAAAAAGGGGCACTAAAAGTGGCAAGGCAGTTGAAAAAGTGGCAAATTGCTACTTTAGTCGCAAAACGGTCACGCTGATGGCAGATGCTGCTGTCATCTGCAAAAGAGTAGATATCCTATCTTGATAGGGAAGGTCATTTAGAAAAATAAGAAATAGGGTAGGATAAAGAACGGAACCTCGTGGTACTACCCCTGAATTAATCTTGAACTCGTTGGATGAGATCCCATCTATAACAACTCGTATAGAGCGATCCCTGAGAAAGCTCGATATAAATCGAGAGAAGTCATCACCGACACCAAAAGCAGTAAGTTTCGACAAAAGTGCATCATGCCACACATTATCAAATGCCTTAAAAGTATCTAGAGCCACCACCTTGCTCTCGCCGAAATGGTGTATGGAGTGACACAAATTTTCCGTAAGGAAGGCCAGTAAGTCACCCGTAGATCGTCCCCTACGAAAGCCATACTGGCGGTTGCTAAGCAAACTGTTGGACTCCAAATACCTCACAAGATGGAAATTCACCATACATTCCATTACTTTGGAAAGTGCAGAGCATACTGCAATTGGGCGGTATTTTTCTGGGTTAGTAGCATCTCCCCTTTTGGCGATTGGCGATACGCTGTCAACCTACCAACACGACGGGAATTCACCAGCATGATACAAAGTGCTAAAGGGGGTCACCAACGGACGCGTCAGCGTCGAAGAGCACTACTTCAAGACCAGTGCTGGAATACCATCCGGCCCAGAGGACTTATTTATGTTGAGATCCGGTAAAACCTTTTTAACTGCACACGCTCGAAAGAAAACTTTTGGCATAGACTATTAAAGTACTTTGTCTAAGACACACGTTGCGAAAATTTTAGTCAAATGGGATAACTCTCGGGCGTGCCACATGGAGGTAAAATTTTTAGTTTTCCAAAATTTGCCAAAGTTGAACTCAATTTAAATATAGTGATCTTTCATTAAGCATAGATAAAAATTTTGGCCCGATTCGAATAACTATAACGTGCGACCTCTAGTTGTCAAAGTTCAAATTTTGTGAAATTTACATAAATGAAGCATAATTTGCACACAATAATCTTTGATTGGATAGGGGTTAAATTTTGCGCCAAATTGGATAACTCTAAGGCGTCCCTTTTTTATGCTTCATTTTGGTAAATTTCACAAAATCTTAACTTTAAATTCAATGAGGCACGCCTGAAAATTATCCGGTTGGGCTAAAATTTTCACCACTTGAGTTTTATACCAAATACCACAGTATTCCACACAGATTTTGTTTAAAGTAACAAATAAATATTTCATTGCAACCCTAATGTACATATACATAATATGCAGTCTTCGAGAAATCATCGATACAATTTCGAAACAAGTATCTATCACCAACGACGACACTTCAAGCCAAATATTGATGACATTTTCGAACAAACGGCACAAAAGTCGCTGATGACAACGTTGGTAACATGCTACTAAAGTTGTCGTTGATGATATCGTTGGTAACATGCTACTAAAGTTGTCGTCAATGAATAATAATAAAATTTAGTGTTAAGGCGTCTACTTAACATAAATTAACATACGAGGGCGGATCAATAAGTCCGTGGCTTTTTGAATGAAACACATTTTTTTTGCAAAACAAACATTTATTTTTCAACATAATCTCCTTTTAACTCAATACACTTAGTCCAACGTTTCTCCAGTTTTTGTATCCCTTCCAAAAAAATAGGATTTTTCGAGGTCCTTAAAATATGAATTTCTTTGGTCAATAATTTCATCGTTGGAGCTAAATCTCTTTCCACCGAGCCATTTCTTTAGGTTTGGAAATAGGAAGTAGTCACTAGGGGCTATATCCGGAGAATATCGAGAATGATGTACCAATTCGTAGCCCAATTCATAGAGTTTTGCCATTGAAACTGGACACGTTTTACGTTTATGGTCAATTGAGAGCAAACATGGCACCCATCTTGCAGACAACTTTCTTAAGCCCAGCTGATCACTTAAAATCGAAACCACACTGCAATATGAAATGCATATGGCATCAACAATCTCACGCAATTTTACTCTTCGATCGGCCAACTACATTGTGGATTTTTTCGACATTTTCGGGTGTACTGACCTCAATTGGCCGTCCAGAACGTTCAGCGTCATTTGTACTTGTGCGACCACAACGAAAGTCAGTAAACCACTTTTTTACCATTAAAATCGATGCTGCATAGTCCCCATACTATTTTTCGAGCTTTTCCTTGGTTTTATTAACGGTTTTTTTTTCGCAAAAAATAATGTTTAATGAGCACTCGAAATTCACTTTTTTCCATTTTTAGAAAAATACACGAGGTTGTATGTTTTGAACAGCAGTTAAACGCAAAGTAAATGACAACACTTGCTCAAAATTTGACAGATGGTACTTGATATGAACAGTGTTGCATTTCATATAACTACGAGGGAAGTTCGAAAATTCACGGACTTATTGTTCCGCCCTCGTACAATAAAATTTGGCCTTAAAACGTCTACTTAACACCAGCGGCTCTGCACTACAGTTGCAAAATTGAAATGGCGTGCAATAGCATTGTTGCGAAGAGGATTTAAGCTTTCTATCTCTATTTCACTTCACCATCTGTTGTATCTACTCTATCCTCTTCTCAAAGAAGGTAACACATTAATTAATTAACTGGTAGGTATTAAATGCCTAAGTGTGTTACTTCTCTTTAAAAAAAAAGATTATCTTTAGGCAGCGCAAATATTCTTTCTAAATCTGCCCAGTAGTTGCAGAGATATCGTAAAATTTTGAACCAAAAATTTAAAATGTTGTTTTCAAATATTCATTAAAAACAAAAATATAATAACAGGCCCATTTTTTTATCTAGTAGCATGTAGCTAAATATATTTCAAACTAAATCAGCCCTTTTTCATTGGTATTGCTGTACAACCTTTGATTTTATTCACAATTTAGTGAGATGAGTGTATTAAAAAAATGGTAATTTCCATACATCAATTCAGTTCTCTTACAAAATTGTGAATAATGAATTGTACGCCAATTTCAATGAAAAAGAGCTTATTTCCTTTGAAATATATTTAGCTACAAGCTAATAGTCCACAAATGGGTTCGTTCTTGTATTTTTATTTTTTATGAATTAAAAAAAAGCAAGAACTTTGAAATTGTTTCTAAAATCTATGTTTTTCTACGATATCTCCGAAATGAATGGACAAACAATGTCTTAACACGTCTTAAAGATAATTTTGTTGTTGAGATATGATAATATATATATATATATATATATATATATATATATATATATATATATATATATATATATATAGATATATATATATATATATATATATATATATATATATATATATATATATATATATATATATATATATATATATATATATATATATATATATATATATATATATATATATATATATATATATATATATATATATATATATATATATATATATATATATATATATATATATATATATATATATATATATATCAAAATTCTGAAAACTTTTCTGAGGGTTAAACAAAATTTAACTTAGGACCAAAGCTCGGAAACCATAATTTTTTAAAATAAAACATTTTCTTTTTTAGAGCTATTCTTACCTTGGTGAAGATATTAATATCCAAAAAAAACTATAAATCTCAATACCAATTATTTTTATTGAGAGCCAATTGTATAACAAATTGTTTGCTATTATTTGTAAAAGCTTAATTTTTTTTTTTTGTTCTTAATTTTATAATTTTTATTAAATATTGTTTTTATCTTTTTCATCCTTTAGACAGTTGTTCTGTGTCAAAATATGATTGCCTGCCACAAGGACAACAATTTTAAAGAGGCGAAGATATTTCGTCCCGAAAGATGGATTGACAAAGGGGGTAATTTTTGTTTAAACATTGAAAGTTCAACAATAGTGGTGCCATTTGGCATCGGTAAGAGAACGTGTCCGGGTAAACGATTTGTCGAAATGGAAATTGTTTTACTGCTAGCAAAAGTAAGAGCATAAAAAGCATACGCATTTTAAAATGAATTATTAATTAATTGAATTTATATTTCTTCAGGTTCTACTTGCGTTTGATGTCAGTTTCACAAAACCGTTGGAAACGGAATTTGAATTTTTATTGGCGCCTAAGACTCCACTAAGTTTAGTAATGCGTGATCGCGTGTTTTAAAAACACAATCAAAGAAACATACAAACGCTCTTCACATACATATGAACGTATTCAAATAAATAAAGTCACAAAGACGTAAAGGTGGAGTCTCATAATACGCGCTTCACGCGAAAACGCCTTACAGACTTCTATAAAAAAAAGTTGAAATAGTGTGTTTACATAAAGTAAGTTACAAAAATAAGTTTTCAACGCGTGTACCGCAAAAAGTTCAGCAACTTCAAATTTTTCTCTTGATAAGTGCGCTCTGACAGCTACGGTTGCCAGATGAAGATGATTACATTTTTGTGCAATGAAAATAAAACTATTAAAAACTTAAAATGTAAAAAAACAAGCAAAAGCTAGAAACTTTATAAGAAAAATGCTTCTTACGCGTGATGTGTAAATTGCCGCTATTAAAGTGTCAAGTTGAAACAGCACCAAACGCGTTGCCGCGTTAACGCATGTTATATACATCCACCTCAAAAGTAACGGCAACAGGAAAAAAATTCCAACAACACTATTATAGCAAGTATATGTATTCAATAAATTGTACGAGTTGCCTGTCTCAAATCAAATAAGAATTTTTCTTAACCACTAAACTATTCCTATTGTTTTATCGTTTCTTTATATAAATTTTAAGTTTAGCATAAATTTTATCATTAACACAAATGATATTTCTCTTGTAATTAATTAAAATAATTCTTTACAATTTTTGTTAGTTTTTAAGTAGCAGCATTATTGTGTTAGTGTGAGTAACGAAAGACTGTAAAAGATTTGCAATTTACGGCCCTTTTCACAATGTACAATTAAAAGTTAACGTGAACTTTAACGGCAAGTTTAGTATGCCGATCTTGCCGTTAAAGTCCTTGTTAGCTTTTAATCGTACATTTTGAAAAGGGCTGTTAATGTTATTTATTATGAAAATAAAATATAAAAAAACAACAACAAAATAAAAAAACATATAAATATTTATTAAAACAGCAATAAAAAATAAATAAAAAAATGTAAATAAATTTATTGAAATATTAATATTGTGTGTGTATTTTTTGTAAAGATTTTGCTGATTTTACCGGTAAATTTATGGAAAATATGTATATTTCCGGATATAAGTATGCGCATGCAAAATGTTTTTACTAATGGCCATTTCTTTTCTGGAAAAATATGTTGCATTGTATATATCGTTAGCTGAAATCCAAAATCACGTAACTACACTTTTTTAAATTTTACAGGAGAGAGAAAAAACTAAATAAAATACTTCAAGTTACCGAAGTAAACCCGCTTTATTTTCGTTTGTAATTTGACTGATTTTTATGATAAAGATATGAAAATTTGTGGGGACATAAATTTCAATGTAATACGCAATAATTAATCAAAAATGCGATTTCAAATTTTTTGTTAGTTACGTGGTTTTGGATTTCAGCTAACGATATGTAACACTTTTTATATGTTACCCATAATCTTGCCGAGTGCTACATTTTGTATAAGTTCAATCGAACAAAATTAGCTGCCTGCATTTACAACTCTTACACTTTAACATAACGTGAATTTTGCGTTTTAAATATTGAGTATATTTTTATCTTAATTGGCGATTTTTAAAGGCATTTGAGCTATTTTCCGCACACCTTTACGGTTTGAAAAGGAACATTGACACCACTAATTGTGTTAAACATTTTATTTATTTCCATTTTTTTATTGTTATTAAGGTAATACAAGCTTTTATATATTTAATTAAAAGATTTTTTGCTCAAAACTACAGACATTGTGAATAACACACAAAATAAACCAAATAAACTAGTAGTTACCACAGCTGTAAAAAAGAGCAGTGTGAAAACCTTAAATGAAAGTGAGGGTAAAATATGCTACATACATATTTGCATGTTTTTCATGCAACATATTCACAAAAGAACTTGAAAAGTTTTTCCCACAGTTGTATTTTTTGTACAAACGAACACAAAAATGTAGAATATATAACATATATGTAACATATTTCTCAGAAAAGAAATCGCCATAAGATAATATGAAAGACATAGTCAAATTAGAAACCACATTAGGCCGCTTTTACAGTTGAAACATTTCTTGACAGATATTTTTTTAATTCTCTTTTGAACTGTCCTGAAGCTTTCACACTTCGTCAAGATATGTCCGATTTCTTCACTTTATGTGTGTGAATTTGTGTTAGTATTGTGGCTTTGTTTGCTTGATGTGCGTATGTATTGCGAAAAGTAGAAAACAAAAACGAAAAATGTCCAGCACAGATAGTCGTGTACTGCACGCTCTACCTTTTCTTCCCCTCGCCGACATAATGTTTCTGTCCGGAAAGAAATGTCCCAAGTGTGAAAGGCCACTTAGAAAATAAGATTTCCTTTCTCTTTTATACAATCTTCGTAATGTTGTTGTAAAGTGACGGTTCTAGCACAGTCTAACCAGACACGTCAACTTTGACAGTTGAAAATTGCCGAAATCAGGATTTTATGTTGGCTAGTTGAGAAAGAGACAACAATTACGTGTTAGTGTTTCATTTTATTCAATTAAAAGTGTTGCCTATTTTACAAATGTATACGTAAAACAAAACAAAACGAAACACTAATACTTTCTTATTTCTCTTTTGTGATGCTATTTCTCTTTTGTGATGCCGTCCACTTCGGCTGAGACGGCAATATCTTCCGGCTCGTGTCGCGTCTGGTTAGACTGTGGTTCTAGTTAGTAGCCTATGATTCGAACGGACAGCACAGTCTAACCAGGCACGACACGAGCCGGAAGATATTGCCGTCTCAGCCGAAGTGGCCAGCATCACAAAAGAGATATAAGAAAGTAGTAGTGTTTCAATTTGTTTTGTTTTACGCATACATTTGTAAAATGTCCTACACTTTTACTTGGATAAAATGAAACACCAACAGATAATTGTTGTCTTTTCTCAACTGGCCGGCAGAAAAAGCTGATTTGGGCAATTTTGACCTGTCAAAGTTGACGTGTCTGGTTAGACTGTGCAGACAGGTTGTGTGTATCAGCGTTGCCAGAGAAAAAAACGTTGGCCAAATTTTTTCGTAGTTGCATTAAAAATACAGTAAGATAAAAAATAAATTTAAATAAATTCAGTAAAGTGCGACTTTGGCTCGCACACGAAGGGTTCCGTACGAATACACATATATCCCTTTTCGTTTTTGTAATTTTTTTCATTTTGGCAATTTTGTCGTTTTGCTTTTTTGTTTAATTTAAGTTTTTTTTATTTTTCAACTTCCCTTTTTTTGGTTTGGCAATTATTTTTTTGTTTTTGCGCTTTTTTAGTTTTTTTTTTGTTTTTGTTGATTTGTTCAGTTTGGTTTTAGCGTTTTTTTTTTGTTTTAACGTTTATTTGCTCTTTGAGGATATTTATAGTTTTAAAGATTTATGTAAGCCTTAGCACTTTTTTCAGTTGGCGCTTTTTTCGGCTTTGGGGATTTTTTCAGTTTTTGGAGATTTTTTAGTTTTGGCGTTTTTTTTTTGTTGTGGCGCTTTTTTCGTTTTGGTGATTTTTTCCCATTTTTTGGCGATTTTTTTCGTTTTTTGATGATATTTTCAGGACTAGCGATTTTTTCAAGTTTTAGTGCTTTTTTCGTTTTGACGACTTTTTTAAATTTTTGGCGTTTTTTAGTTTTTTGGTGATCTTTTTAGTTTTGGTGATTTTTTACGTTTTACCGATTTTTTTATTTTGGTGCTTGTTTTCATTAGGCCTTTTTTTCATTTTGGCGACTTTTCGTTTGTGAATTTTTTTTAAATTTTGGAATTTTTTAGACAGTGTTTTTTAAAATTTCAAGAGTTTGCCTCCTACGGTTTCCAAGATACAGCAAATTGTCTAAATTGTCTGTATATTACATTAGTATTTGAACATTTTCGTTGCTCGCTTTAGAACATCCTTTAATTTTTAGCTGTCATATATTTGTTGTTGTAGCGGCCAAAGTTTTACATATTCTGTGAAAATTTCAGGTCTTTAGCTCTTATGGTTCCCGAGAAAGCAGCCTGTGACAGACAGACAGACAGACAGACGAACAGCGTAGCGAAAACAATAGGGTCCTTTACACTTTTGGTGTGCGGAACCCTAAAAATCAAAAACTCGACTGCGTAAAAAAACTAAAAGAAAACAACAAGTTCAGTGTGCGGAACATAGCGACTTTTACATCCGCGAAGCATTTGAACATTCGGTATTTAATGCTTCCCATCTTTTATTTTTTTTACGCAGTCGGGTTTTTTGATTTTTTTAATTTATTGTTGAATTGTTTTCGTTTTAGTTCTCGTACACAGTCCGGTTTTAGATTTTTTGTTAAAAGTTCACTTTTACGCAATTGGGTTTTTTGGTTGTTAAACAACTTTAAACCGTCACAGATCCTAAAAGGTCATTCGAAATGAAAAACGATAAGAGAAACCTAAAGATTATTTTCAAATACCTGTCGAATGATACCTATTTTAATATAGTTCGCTGACTATTTATATTTTTCGTATTCACAAAATGGCGTCTGTTGACCGCCATATTGAATTTTGATTACTGTCATATTCCGACACTCGCAGGATTAAGACAAATCGATTGACATAAGAATCATCAAAATCGGCCCACGCGTTCGGTTTATATAGTGCCGCAAAGGAACACACATACATAGGGTGATAAACACAATATCCGTTCTTGGCATTTTTGTTGGCGATTTTTTTAGTTTTGGTGTTTTTTTTTGGTTTTAGCGACTTTTCAGGTTCGTAGCTCTTACGGTTCTCGAGAAAACATCCAGTGACAGACAGACAGACGGACAGCGTAACGAAAACAATAGGGATCCTTGACACTTTTGGTGTACGGAACTCTAAGAACGTACGGTGCTGTAGGGCACCGGGTAGGAACGAAGGTCCTATCGCCTTTAGCGTACCACCCGTTGCCTTCACAAGGGCTACTTAGGCCTGTCGCCTTCGGCCTGTCACCTTCGGCTGGTCACCTGTCGATCGTATACGGCGAATCACATTCGGTCGGCCAACTTCGGTCATGTTCTGCCGGTCATATATTATGTTATGTTATTTATTATAAATCGTCAAACAACAGAAACAAAATTAGCTGATTAAGTAGCTAAGCCGGCTAAACTAGCTAAGCCGGCTAAATCAGCTAAGCCGGCGAAATCAGCTAATTCGGCTAAGCCGGTTAACCGGCAAACTTTTTTAGCTAACCTTTTTAGCTAAAGCCAAACTTCTTAAAATTTGATGATTTGCATAGATAACACAGTGCAACAACCAAAATCGGATTGGGATGAAACCTAAAGGAAATGAAAGTTGACGTTTTCCATAACAAAACCCTCAAGGCTTTTTCAGCTTAGTGCTAGATTTTTTACACGCGTTTAAAGCTAGTGATTTTGGAAGGCTGTCTAACAAGAAAAAATCATTAAAAATTTGAGAAGATATTTTTATTTATTTTTATTATCCTGGAAAGTGATGGTATCTTACAAATTTTGGCATTTCTTGTAGATTATCTTAGAAAAACGGTGTTTTTACTTTTTTGAGGCTAAAAACCCAATTATTGATATTGGCTTCATTGTAAAACATATTTCTAATGATATTTTTATTGAAAAAAAATATTTTTTTATTACAAAAACTTTCATTGCTTTTTGTTTCATTCCATTCCGATTCGGAAAGTTCGATTTTGTATTACTGTGTAATTAGTCCATAACTCTGTTATCTAGCCTTGCTTATCATTAATTGCTGAGTGACAAACTTCAGATTGTTGCACACTTCAAAAAGAACCATAGCTAGCAGTGCTGCCAGGTAACTTTTTTCTTCCCCCCAAAAAAATGTTAAAACCCCCTAAATTAAGCCTATTTTGAGCATAAAACCCCTAAATGTAAAAGTTTATGTAATAATTTAATTTCAAGTGATTCAGTTTCAATTTACTTAATAATATCCTTAGCCGAATATATCGAAAACACCCTAAATGTTAACCATTTTTCTGAAATTCTCCCCAAGAATATTTTTCTAGTTTCTTGAATATCTTTATTTAACAAAATACATATTAAAAAAAATAACACTACGAGTATCAAAATACTCTTACGTATGTATATATCTTTATATAAAAAGCAAAAAAGGCCTATCATAATATTAAAAAATATTAAGAAAAGCTTACTTTTATGATTATAAAAATGATTTTTCCTGGTAGTATCATTAATGAAGTCTAAATTAATGAGACTATCGCGAAAACCCAGTTTTTGAAATCACAATACTTTGCTTGCTATTTTTTTTTATCTCTCCTGCAAAATTTTTAAAAACGATAAAAGGCCCTTTTGCATTTTATATGTAAATATGTATATAAACTGTATATAAACTGAATTTTATATCAAAGTAGCGGTAGTAAAAATCTTGTTTTTATAAACATTGGAATCAAGTTTTTTCAATAATATCAAGAGCTGCCAAATCGTCATCGCTAACTTTATATGTACATTTGATCAGAATTAAAAAGTTTAGATATAAAATTGAAAATCAACATATTTTCAAAAGATTTCTTTGTAAATCTTGCACTTTAATTAATAAAAAAATTTATGTAGTTTTATTTACTTTATCTACTACGAAAACGAAATAAACCAGTTATAAAATACAGAAGTAATAGTAATAGGGAAATCTCCTAGCTATCATATATAATAATGATTCTGAATTATCTACTGCGAAAGAGATGTTGACCAGTTGTAAAATATAATAAAAATTACGTCTTGTATAGGCATGCAAATAGTAAAATCCCCTAGAAATCCCCTAAATATAAATTTATGCCTCCTTAATTTCCCCCTAAGAGCTTTAGCGCCCTAAATTTCCCACTAAATGAAATAAAACCCCCTAAATCTAAACTGGCAACTCTGATAGGTAGTAAATAATTATAAAAGGTATACCTTTTTTAATTACATACTTACTACATAGGAGTAAAAGTTGCAATACATATGGAAAAAGTGGTAAGTAAGATAGATAGTTGGAAAAAATTGGAGTTTGCCACTTTAGTCGCACAATAGTCAAGTTGGTTGCAAAGCATTGGTGCGCTCAAACATACACTATCTATCCCATTCTATGTTTGTGCTTGTGCTTCGCGGCTAAATAGATACGCTGTGAATCTTAAACATGTGTTGATGTTGAAAAAACATCAACACATGTTGATGAGCTGGACGCATGCTATTGGAATTGAGGGTATGGGCTCCGCAGTTGCAAAGCTTTTACTCTGATAGCAACATTATTACGTCTTACTGTTAAAATCGTTACTTCCATTTAAACCATTTAACTAAGCATGACTTCAATGAAAGCTTTTTCAGCGACTGTACCTTGAACATTTAAAGAGAACAACCAAATTTTAAAGAGAGCACAAAGAAAACAACAAATTTGTCAGTTAATAGTTTCATCAACAAACTAAAAGAATTCAGTTGATAGTGAAGAGTACTAGAGAACGCGTGCGTGGAAATAGTGTAACGGTTGTATTGGAAATAAAACGGAAATTGAAATAAATAAAAAGCTTAAGAAAATATATAAAATCAAAAAGAAATATTTAAAAAAGCGAAAAAATAACGCATAAGTCGAAAGTTTTTGTTGGAAAAATTAAGAATTATTAAACATACATACCTACACACCTGTAACAAAAATAGTTTTTAATCAAAAAGTTTTTTTTTGTAAATTACATATTAAAAAAATTGTTTTTGTGTAACATTAACAAACTTTAACAACAACAACAACACCGTAAAATGTGTGTAACTAATTTATTATTTTAAAATGCATAACTAGAATATAATTTTTTTCAATATACAACTATGTATTTATGTACGTAATAATTTTAGATTTAATTTTTTAACATCAAAAGAAATTTTAAATATTTAAAACATCTTAATATTTAAAGGAAGAATTGAGAAAAAACCTGTTTGATGTATCTTTGTAAATGCATATTTTTTGTTTCTTTTAATACAAAATAACAAAAAAATAAGTATGTAAATACAATAACAACTACAAGAACTAGTGCACCACTCACTACTAATTACAACAACAAACCAGCGTTTCAAGTAAACAATTTAAACAAGCAACAGTTGTGTAAACGTAACATCTATTATTATATGTCGATAATGTTTTTTTTCTGCTCTGGCATCTAATGAAAATAAAACGTTTTTTAACACTTCGAATACAAATTAAGAAAAAACATGAAAATATGTAATTAGAAAAACATATTTAGAGGCCACACCCTAATTTAACTTAACTACTTTTAACATAATAACATGACTTTCACGATTTTCACATAAATACTTTGATAATTTCCCTCATTTATTTTTTATAGTTTTTGAAGAAAAAACTCAAAGATACATATGTTAAATGAATCATTTGGTAATACATACATATGTATTTATTTTCTCTAGAACCTATGGATATTTAATATGACACTGTGTCCCCGCTGCAACTCTTGACCACCCTTTTAAACTGACAATATATAATTATATTGTTATTGTTTTTATCCAGAGTTTCAAAGGTATGTTCTGTTTAACAGTATGTTATTCAACCAAAATCGCTGGGAGAGATTGTTGGTTAAATGTCGCACTTTGGTCAACGAATACGTACGTCTGTTTGTAATTTTACTAATGCAACGACTCAGCATCAAGTAGTACTTTGTAGAGCTACTTCTAGAGTTGTAAAAGTATTGAATGTTCAATACCGGCCCTTATTTTAGGTACTCGATACTCAAAAGTAGCTACTCAATATTTTCAGAGTTATGTTTTCCAGCAAAATAGATTGCAATGTTAGTTTAGACAGGCAGCTTTCGCTCCCTTGGGTCCAGAATTGGTCCTTTTGTGTTACCTGCAAGCAAAAAGAAAGAGATTCCTGGTGCGGACTGAGTCCAGTCTGGGCCAGATCAACCTCTACAAGTAGGTTCGTTAAACCATCTGGTCTGTGTCAGGGTATAAAAATAATTTTCAGTTTTCTGCTTGCAAGCGTTTAGAGGAATTACCGCAGAAGGCATCGATGTTTAACTCCAGTAATGTCGTCCCCTTTTTCGGAACCTCATCTCGCGGTGCAGCTGCCTGCGCTGATCTCGTGCCCATGCACCCATAGGGTAATATTTGAACTTATCGCCATCCCGTTCAAAGATGCCCGGCATTCTTGGATCAGGTTTAATGTTGTGTATACACCTGTTAGGTATCTAATAACGGATTTGCTTTCGGTGGAACTTCGGATATATTTTTCGAATATCCTATGATACAGAAGCCAGTTAGGCGCCTTTTTGATGTCCAATATCTCGGCCTGTAATACAGTAAATTTGTCTGGAAGTCTGAAGGATATACTAATTTCCAGTTGTTCAAAGTAGACACCGCCTCCAACCCTGTCACCCATCTTGGAACCATCTGTGTAAACATCAAATTGTGCTATAAGGGGAGGAGACCCTTCAGTAAAACTCCGTTCCTCCGAAATGGAGAAGCTGAGATTATAAAGTAAGAATTAAACTGGTACAAAAATGTTAAAATTTTAAGTACAAAAAATTGCCGAATTACAAATATGTATAACTTTTATTTAATTAAAACTTCGTGAACCAGCATAAAAATGCATATTTCAATGTTGAAAATTTAATAAACTATAGTTTTCACCAATAAGACTCCAATTTTAAAATGTTTTCTTTAATTTCATTCATCAATTCAAGAAAACCATTAAAGTATTGAGTAGTAGGGGTAAATACTTAATAATTATGGAATATTCATAAGCAGGGCAACCAAATATATGACATATCATATTTTTTTCTGGATGTCTTACAATGGTATAAGGTATTTCAAATTGATTATTAGGCTAAGGTTCGTAACGTTATATACAGAAAGAATTGGAAATGATTAATATTCCAAGGAACAAGGGAAAAATTAACATCAACTTAATTTTTTAACGTACACAGCAGAACAGAGTAGCGCTCCTTTTGGAAGCCTCTACACTTCCATCGTCAGTGCTCACGTCTATTTTGCTTATCACCACTTGTCAGGTGGCTCTGTTGAATGTAATTTTAATTCTTATAGAAACAAGTGAAAACTGAATACGAGAATTAAATCACTCTCAAGCTGATATTAACTGCACTTTCCCAGCGTTGCCATCGGTTTATTTTTCTTCATTCCCATTTTTCTGATTTTTTGTTCTACTCAAGACAAACTGTTTTGGTTTGATTTTATACTTTATATGAGCATGTAAACATGTGAAAAGCTCAAGCCAGTAGCTAAAGTAGTATTAGAATCGAATCACTTTTTATAATATAGGGCCACCCTAATGTACCCACATACATATGTGTATATGTATGTATCCTTAACAGACTTTCTCATGCTCATTTAACACTGTAATTGCAATTTAAATATTTTAACATTGAATTTCATTCGTTTGCATTTGTTTTAGTCATTTAACCTTGTTTAACTCAATACATATAAATAGTACAAACCACATTCCTTCCCTTTTCGGAAAAGCTTTGAAAACCTACGCTAACAAATTACGTCATGCCCACCACATTTGGTTAAACTTACCCACCCTATTATATTGAGTTATATATATGTATATACTACGGATATGTTAGAAATAGGGTGTTTGGGTTGTCTTTACTTTCACTAACGTAAATAAGTAAATTTTGTTAAGTTTAGAAATTTCAACTACAACTATATTTTTTGCAAAATTGAATTTAGGGCCTTATTTTGTAAAACGCAACGCTGAAAGTACAGGAATTTTCGTTGCGTTTTGTTTTTGTAATTTGAATTTTTATTTTTCATACAAAATTTATCAACTCTAATTGTAGCGTTTTACAAAATTTAAACAATTTTTTTTGGGTTATATTTATTTATTGTATCTTCAATAAAATTGAACTAACAATAAGTAATCAAATCTTAACTCTAAAATCTTAATTTTTAAGTCCAGCCAGTGCCAGACAAAAATATTTGTTTCAGCGGTTGGTTGTTTACGTCTCTCGTGTTCGGCTGAGAACAAGAGTGTCCCTTCTTCTCAGCCGAGTGTGGATGTTTTACAAAATAAAGCACTTAATGTGATAAAGAATTATAGTTTTAATAAACTCAAAGGCAATTTAATGTTTTTCTATTATTTTGAACGATTTTCCGTTATCCCACGTCAAATTTGGTTTGTAAACAGACCGGTTTCGGCTATGTGCCATCTTCAGTGTTCTATTGAATTATACTCAAATAGAAGAAAAAAAATTTAAATATGTATGTGTTTTATACTTTCTTTATTTTCCATCACAAATATTTTATTTATCTATTCAATAATACAAATTTACAAAATATATATCTATATATATATATATATATATATATATATATATATATATATATATATATATATATATATATATATATATATATATATATATATATATATATATATATATATATATATATATATATATATATATATATATATATATATATATATATATATATATATATATATATATATATATATATATATATATATATATATATATATATATATATATATATATATATATATATATATATATATATATATATATATATATATATATATATATATATATATATATATATATATAGCGATTCTGCATAAATTCGTATATAAACGTTCGAACGGTTTGAACTAGCCAGTTGAATTTTGGGCTGAAAGGGCCAAAATAGATTAGAAAGTACCACAGTGCCATCAAACATTCAAAAGGGCCGCAAATGGCCCAATTGTGCCACATTTTGCATCACTGGTCTATGGAATTGAACGCGCAACACAGACACTGATACGATACTTTCTCGGAACACCCTCATCACCAGGGAAACCACAAATATGCAATTACATGTTTTTTCCTGTGCGATGTATGTAGGCACAATTAAGATATTTATACGTTTCAGAACTTTTTAAGAATTTTGGCATCGATTCGTTAGTGCATATTTTTGCATATTATACCCTTAACAGCATGTTTTTGGATATTTTACATTTAGTCGCATACTAAGAGCATTTTTTTCTGTATATTTTGGGTTTTTTTTATTTTAATAAGCATATTTACAAAAAAAAAGGTCTGTTTTGCCATCGAAAATTTTGAAATTTTTCTACATAAAAAAAAAAATTTTTTTTTTGCGAATTTAAATTTACTCTAATGTGTTTTTACCCAATTTCTTATAAGTTGTCCTCATTTCACTGATTTATTCCAAATTTGTTCATAGCTTTAACAATTTTCAATTATGTATGTAGCTTTATGGATTTTTTAGCAATTTCAATTCAATTCATAGAAAAATAGCACAGAAAAATGCGATTTTGCTGATTTGTTCCTAATAGGAATCACAACACATGTCTTGGAGCACAACATTTTATTTTCGGACAGATGGAAGGCCAGTATGGAATTGTTAGATCGACTCTCGTACCCATAAGCAGAGTTCGGATTTGCGCACTCCTTTTGCTCATTGTGCATTGCGCACTTCTTACAAGCGTATTAAAAATGCGAACAAGCGCAAAGAACGGAGTGGAAAAAAGAGCAATTGGTATGCGCAGCGCAAACGCTTTGCACATTGTATTTTTTTGTTTGGCGCTTTGCTCTGCGCATTGCGCATATTGGGTGCCGCATTGCGCGTGTTTATTCAGTGCAGCAAAATACATCTTTCGTAGTGACATAATTTCAAGACATTTGGATTTGTAGCATTATATCGTTCTTCTTTATTTTTCTATTCTGGATCCCATACAAATATGATGCCCCTAAAAGGGTCAAACTTCCGAACCCCAGCCGGAAATATGAACCGCTCTACTGACTCAATTTCAGGTCCTGCCTCTAAAACAGAAGTACGAACTGCACTATCGACCCAACTTCCGGTCCAGACCTGAACCGGAAATATGAACCGTTCTACCGACTCAACTTCCGGTCCAGCACCTAAACCAGAATGGAGCACTGCGATACCAAGCCAACTTCCAGGATAGACTGAAACCGGAAATATGAACCGTACTACCGACCCAACTTTTAATTCAGCCCCTAAACCGGAAGTGCGAACTGCACTATCGACCCAACTTTCAGTCCAGACCGGAACCGTGAACCGTACTACCACCCCAACTGCCGTTCCAATCCCTAAACCGGACGTGCGAACTGCACTACCGACACATTTCAAGTAGAAGTTTGGAACAAATACTGTCATCCCACTATTGCTATATCCGTTTTGAGATTTGTACCTAGACTCAGCCATACGGTGTGTTTAATTGTTAAAAAAAAAACTACGGTAGCATCCAACAACATCCATGGAAATAATGCCCATTGCTGTTTTAAAATTTTTACTACTGTAAATGCGCCATGCGCATTTCATGTTCTTGTGGCTCTTTATGCGCAAACAAAACGCGCAGAGCAAATTCTCCTTTTTGGGCTTGCTTCTTTAAAAAGCAGCGCGAGAATATTGGCGCGGCGCAAGCGCAATAATAAATTGGCTCCGCTCTTTGCGTAAAGTGCAAAAAGAGCGGTGCTGCATTTCAGTTTTTCGTCTCTGCCCATAAGGAATCAGAATTTATAGGTAGCATGCAATATCGTCCAATGAAATAGTGGCCATGGACGTTATTTCCACGCCCAAAAGGAAATAATGACCATAAAGAAATTGAAATAAAGTTCATGCAAATAGTACTGCAGAATGAATATTGTCTACATAGATGGCCTTTGGACGGAATTTATTGTTTTCTTCGTATGTCGAATAGTACCATCGCAGAGTTCAGATTTTTGACTAGGCAGAAAAACTTTACTCTGCGAAGCCATTATTCGACATTCCCATGGATATTATTTCCCTTTTGAAGAAGATAACGTCCGCGGATAGGACGCTATCTTCTGGGACATTATTGCGTGCCACTAATATATGTACATAATTCGTGGTATCAGTAATGAATATCATAGCCGTAGCAGGGGCCAAATTTTGCAATTTCATTAAACCACCATATTTGCATTGGGGTGCAGCCCCCTTAAGGGGAAGAGATAAGGGGCAAGTATGTTTGAGAAATTGTTGAAGACAAAAAACTAAAGGAAGTCGGCCATACATTTTACCACCTTTGGGGGACTGCTACGCAGTTATGGGACTTTTTATTCTATATATATTTAGTCTGTTTTGGTAGGGGGTAGATATGCTCAGAAAAAATGGTAGGACTGAAAAACTAATGGGTGTCGGTCATTCATTTGACCCGTCTAGGGGCATCCTTGGAGCTGTGGGGGAAAATTTTTTAGAATTTGCTAAAATGAGTTATGAATTTTAGTCGAACTGTATGGTTTTTCGCCAAAGTTATTTTAATTAGTTTGGCTTAAGTTCGTTTTTAGTTTAATCTTTCGATTAAATTATTTTTCATTTAAGACAGAAATTCTAAAGCATGTAAATATTAAACATTCAAAGAAATTTTTTTCGTTACGAGATGAGGCGACGACACATCTGTTAATTGGGTTTACTAAATTAATAGGATTTTCACTATGTTGTTGTTGCTGTCGTCGCTAGCAGTGTAGGTAAAAGGGCTCTGATGAGAAGATGATGTCAGTTCAACCTTCCGTATATTTCATAAAATTTCAAGCTTTTTAAGCCCTCTTAAAAATGGATATTGAAGGAGGCCGGTCCTACATTTTACGCTACTATGGGTGACTCTGTAGCAGTTATGGTGTTTTTTGTGTAATTGTTTTTCTCTGCGACCCTACTTTGAGCTTGATGAGGAGCCTTTTGCCCTCGTTCTACCCGCCATTTTTGGGCTCATGCTTTTTTTCGACCCTTACAAATGTATGAGGTCTTGCGGTTCGAAGTCGAAAAGTCGCCAGCTATACCATACCTAATATACATGAGTACTTGTTTGTTTGTTTGTTAAAATGTGCACACACATATTTATATCAGTTTTGTTATGTTCAATTCGTATTGTTTATACACTCGATTTTTGCGTTCTTTCGCACGTGCAGTTTGCATTACAAGTAGGAGGAAAAGCAACAAATGTATAGATAAAAGCTCTTCGTAAACGCTTGAACGCTTGCGTGATAAAATGAGACTGTTTTGTTCAGATACAAATGCATTCATCACGTAATGAAGAGTATGGTACAAACCGTTGCCAGACTAAATTATTATAAAATCATCTTATTTGGTGAGAAAATCGTTAAAATGACTTATCATGCAAACCGTCATTACATACTACCAATGAAAACACATTTATATTTATAAAAATACAAAAATAATTTATTAATTTAAAAATTAAAGAAAATTAGTTCCATGGCTGCCTGCAAGGCGAATTGATAACAGATGTCGTTATCAGCGCAGCTGACTGTTCAAACAACGACCAAACTTTCTTTATAAATTTATTATTTAAATAAATTGAAAAATTTAAATGTAAATTTGTTAATTATTTTTGACAATTGCTTGAACAAAAAAGTTGTTTTGTTGTAACAATTCGCCGATGACTATACCTTATTGATATAGCTTGGGTTGCTGTTTAGAAAACTTAAATTTAATGAAAAATATTAACAACATAAAAAATGGAATATTGATTAAAAATATTTTTCAAATACAAAGTATATTTTTTGAAAGTAGTAAGTAATTACCTACAAGTACTCCCTCCTCAATGAACGTTGAAGCGTTCTGGAAATTTCGCAGTTCTCCCGGATCTGGGTTTTAAAATTTGTTGGTGGGTTTCTGTTTTAGAAATACATATTTTCATCATAATTAGAATTTACGATAAACGCAGGTTTGAGGCATTTAATTGATATTGTTTCCTTTCTGTTATTAACACAAACAATAAATGTCTTTTGATTTCGCTGCAAAACAGGAAATGGCCCATTATACTTTTGTTGAAGAGGTTTCTTATAAGAATCTCGACGTATCCAGACATGGGAACATTTACTTGAGTCTTGATGTACAAGGAAATTGTTTGAGCTGTTTTTATGATATGAGTTATCTGTTGGCTTAAGATTGCCCATAATTTTTTAAATTACTTTTAAATGAGATGAAGGATAAATTGTTCCATCAGGCTTAAAGAATTCTCCTGGAAGTTGTAGCGTTTCCCCATATGGCATAACTACAGGGGATGCGCCGAGTTCTTCTTTGAGGCTCACTGTTATTAAGCCCAGCAGAACTGAATTTAAATAAATGAGACGCTTAGTGCAATAACTCTGTTGTTGAAAGTAGTAAGTAGAACCTACAATACATACATATATTTTTTTTAACAAATGATTGGATACTGTAAAGTATTTTCAATAGAAACCCTGATAACCTAAATATATATGGGAAAAATTTTATTTCTCCTCTCAAAACGGATAGATTATCCTTCATTTCCATTGCGTTTCAAACATTTACTTAATTTTTTTGCTTGATTGTTTTTGGTAAAGGGTGACAACACTCCCAGATCTTCAAAAACGATATTAATGACGTGCTTTTAGTTAATTAAAAAAATCGACAACTCTGGCAGCTTTGTAATTAAATGTATCGTTTTATTTTATATCGTTTTTGTTGTAATTTTCTCTAATTTATTATTGTAAAGTACTAGTAAAACTGGTTTTAAGTCAAAAAGTGGTTTTCCTAGCAAATTTTCCTTTCTCTGTGCAAGTTAGCACCAAAAAAACGCACAAAACAACAGCGTCCACATGTCTTAAAGTAATTGAACTTTTGTAGTTTGTTATTGTTGGGCGGAGATGGGGAGATAGATGAAATACAAAAACAAAAGAATATAGTTTCATCTTACATACATATTTTATAGTATTTTCACATTAAGAACAATACAATATAACGACTTCAACAACTACAGGAAACTGATGTTAGTGCAAAATAATGATTTTAAAATTTAAATCATGTATGAATGTACATATGTACATTAGGGGGCGTAGTATATTTTAAAAAGTGCTGCGATTAGTAATATTTGATAGTAATATTCGAATAGTTTAACAACTTATGTATATAAATTTACCAATTTTTAGACCTATTGCAAAATGTTCAACCGACAGAAGTCTTAAAAAATTGCGATTTTTACCATTTTTTATTTTGCTCAACCGTATGTAACTAATTGTCACCTTAATTTCAAATTTTCAATACTCTCTGCAAGTGGTCTACAAACAGAGTAAGTTTTTCAGCGTCAGTTCTTGTTCAGTCTCCATTCGAACATAGCAATGGAGGCTTATATATCACTGGTCTTTTGAGGCCTCTTGCTGCTCTCCCTAGCGAATAGTCTGTTTAAAGTGTTGCGTCGAGCGCATTCAGAAATTTTTGAAGAGAAGCGGGTTTTCTATATTCTAGGGTTTTAAGCTTTTTAGTACATTCCTTCAGCCTAGATTTTAGCTGAGAGGATCTGTAGCGTTGCCATTCTCTACGAACTCTTCTTTTTTCAGATAAAAGCCGTTCTACATCTGCTGAATAGATTTTATTATATCTCACCTGAAGATTAGTAGTTGTAGCATTTAGAGGAGGTTGCTTAAGGTTTGTCTCAAAAATTCGAATGAGGGCTTCTCCAAACTCTGTGCTGACTTTCATAAGAAGAGTCATGCAGAGCTTGATTTAATTTATAGATCTATGGCTTTGAACCAGATCTTTCCCCAATTCTATCTATGGGGTGCGAGCGAGAATCGGTGCACTTTCAATATATAGGGCCATCTTAATGTACATACATACATATGTATGTACGTATGTAACGAAAAACTTCTGCTCGTATCTGTACATATTGATTCAGTCTACACAGAAAATGACAAGCACTTTTTATAAAAATAATGATTCATTTTAGTACTTAATTAAATTAATTTTTATTATTATTTTTATTAAATTCTGTGCTATCTAACCCTTTTACTTGTGAAGCACCATAAGACTTCTTGAACTTTGAGAGGAAGCGTTTTAAATATGTTTATAGAACATACATATGTATGTATTTATGATTATAATTAATTGATCAAATAAGCTCATCTCTGATGGCAAGGGTATTTTTTAATTAAGACATTAATTACATGGTTTTACATCTAAGCTATTGACATAAAAGTTTGCCATTCCCTGAGAATGGAATGTTTTATGTATTTGCAATCTCTCATATAAGTATGTATCGTCACCTCAAATGCAAACGGGCGTAACTACACAAATATTCTAAATCGAATTTTTGATAGATTACACAGCGGAAGAGACTTTTTGGTGCCTGAAATTGACCTCCGTTTTGTACGTGTTGATGAACCCTCATTACTATGTTATACTAGTTTTTTTCAAGTCAGCTCGCGTTTTCGAAATATCGCGGTTTTTTTTTATTCACTTTATGTACCCCATTCTTTTGTGTTTTTCGTCTAAATTAAGTGCTACAACTTAAAATGAGAATTTTTTTGGCAAGAAACTTGTCTACGAAAACATATGTTTCTCCTGTGTATAATAATTCCTTTAGTTGTGTCGAGATATCTGTCTGACCTTTCAAGGATATTAAAATTTAGCTATTTTAGTTTTAACCTCAATAAAATTGTGTATCTCTAAAATTCCCACCAAAAAAATTACACAACATACACAAGGCGTTACAGGAAGGAAACAACGTTTCCTGTAACGCCTTTGTTCAAAATATAACGAATTATTTAATTAAAGATTACCTTTACGAAAGATTGCAATTACGAATTAAAGATACAAATGGGTTAATATCCCTTTTTAGGTAATTATATTATTATTCTTATTTTTGAATATACATAAGTATTCTGAGTCCAAATACAGCAAAAATAATTCCCTCATTTGCAGTTTTTCAAATATTTCGAATTTTATATTTAAGTGATATGCCCCACTTTTTTGCAGTAAATATCTTTCTTTCGGATCTATTTTGATGAATTACTAATCTACACAAAAATATCTTTCAATAATGCAGGTGGTTTTAGCATTCTATGGTGGTATTTTGAGGATATTTGGTGCTTAATTTTGTCTTGTTTTATTCTTATTTCAGGACATTTTATATAAATTCGAAATTTTTTCATAAAAATTTGTTTATTGTTGTATCGTGTAAGTGCTTAGTTAATATATATTTTAAAATTGTAAGATTTATAAGGATAAAACTGAAAATATTTAACTTTCAATATCCTTGCAGATTCACCAAAATATTCTGAAACGTACATCAACAAAATTATATTTAAAATAACGATAATTTTGTGTATCTTAATAATCTAAAAAGCCTTATTTAGTTTTAGAGCGCAGCTTAGAAAAATTAATGGCATTTTCTTTTCTACAAAAAAATGTTGCATTGTAACATCCCTTACGACAGTATCATCCCTTACGAAGGCAATTTTTTTTTAATAAAGAGAAGTAACACAATCAGGCAATTTTGATGCCCACCAGTTAATTAATTAATGTGTTACCTTCTTTGGGTAAGGGATAGCGCAGAGAGAATAGGTGGTGAAGTTGGAGAGAGATAGAAAGCTTAATTCATTTACAACCCTGCTATTTCAGCGTTTTTTGTAGAACAGTGTTGCAAGCCCCTCTGGTGTCAAGTAGAGACATTGAGTTGTTTAAGCTGTGTAGCCATTTTATTAGTTATTTTACTTCGCCGACGGTTCTGCTATAATACCGACAAAGGAGGGTACTGTGAAGTGCATTAGGATGTGTTAGTATTTTAATCGCTACCGGTACTGCCAAGGTGATCAGTGCTATGCCTTCATTTTAACAGTCCAACAACAACCAACACAATAACACACCAATGCATATGAGAAAAATGCATGATGTTGTTGGCTTGCCTGAAACTAGTCTTGAACTCAAGACCTCAGGGTTTGTAGTCAAACGAGCTAACTACTCAGCCAACATCACCCTTGTTTTATACGAATGCTAAATAGCGATTTTTTTTCAATAAAAAGGAAAAAGATGTTAAATTTTTTCTAGAAAAGAAAACGTCATAAGCGAAGAAGCAAAAAAGAGATTGAATTACTAAAAAATAAAAAACGCGATATCTTAAAAACTAGAGCTGACAAAAAAAACTAAAAGTAGTTTTGGAAATGGTATGTTACATATATTTTTCATCAATTATAGTTTTCGGTGCACTAAGCCAAAATGTCCATTTTGTTCCCCTGTGTTATTAATCTACACAAAAATATCATTCTTTTGAGTGCAATTTCGCTGATGTAACTTTTAGGACACCTTGCTAATATTGCCAGGATATTGGAAATTGTGTGTTACTTTGGCCTTTAAAAATTTTAAAGCTTCCATTGAGAGGGTCCAGAAATGTTTAGAGAACAACTTGAAATTTCACAAAAATTTTTTACATGGTTAAGGGCCAGGCCACACAGCTGTTTTTAAAAATCGCGTTTCTGTTTTTTGAACTAAATTTGAAAGTTTCAAATTTTTCTGGCAATACCAGTAAGGTATCCTGAAACTCATTTCAAAAGTTTAATGTACTCTGAAATAGAATTGATGGATTAAGCAAACAATTATTCAAATTTTTATACTTTGTATAAAAGCTGATTGGCTAAATAAATTTTTAGAAAAAATCTAATAGACCTTTTAGTAATTAAATTCTTGTCCATATTGACTTTTTGACCTAAAATTTTACCAAGTTTCTACATACACTCTAAAGCACTTTTGTTGAAAATTAGGTCGATAATAATCGGCAACACTTTACTGATTATTATCGACCTAAAATTACACACGCATTATTTTTGAACAAAATGTTTTTACTAAAAAAAGTGATTGTCTGCGTGCATGTTTGAACCGCGACCTCCTGACTGATAGTCTGACGTATCTACCATTCAGCCATAGCCGTATTATACCTTATGTTAAACTTTTTCCACTTGGACTAAATATGTTTAATTTGAAAGGGGTTTTCTTTAATAAAATAACTAAAAAATCGATGTAATTTTAGACAAGGAGAAATTTTCAACACAAATTTAGACAATATAATCGTAAATTTGAATTAATGTTTTAGAGTGTACCAGTCATGCTATAATTTTAAATGCGATACATAGAATTCGTGTCGGCATTTGTCCGATACAACAAAACCAGGTACATACATATAAAAAGTTAAAAGTAACAACACATCCAATGGAGTAGAACGAAAAATAAACACGTGAGACTTTTATTAATAACAACAAAATATACTTTAACACGATATAAAATAATAAAAGCCTTTTAGGCTGTAAAATCAATGGCAAACAAATGCAGTAAAAAACAAATATAAAAGAGAATTGGTAAAAAAGAACGTCAATGAATGACAGTGAAGAAATACTGACCAATAACCAAAAATGTAAACACAACTTAGCAACAAAAGTGTGGCGCAAAATAGTGTGAAGTCTAAATGTTTGGCAGGAAGGAAAGAGTTGTGCCTAGTACAACAGGCTATACAAGTTCAATACTGAATTTTTAAAAATATTTTTTTTAAAGAAATATGAATTAATTTATGTAAAAGTTCCTTGCTGGAATGAAAAGAGTTTATGAAAAATTAATATGTTCGGTTCATAGCATTTATGAAAAATTTCCTTCGATATAAGTAATTTTTTTTGTGTGGGTTAGGTTTGTCCATATACCTGCACTTCATGGGATCTTATACCAAGTCATCAGTAGACTTCAAAAGTATATTTTGGAAAGTGCGCAAACTTTCAAAAATCATTACAAAATAATAAGTGCTGTAGGCTTAGAGCTTATATAAAAAACACAAGAAACAAACTATTATATGAATATATTTTATTTTTCTTCGCAACCTTTGACAATTAGACTCCAATTAGGTGACAATAAAAGTATGTAATAAGACGAAACGGTCGGCTTAAGGATTTTCTGCTCTGATATGTCGAACAACAGCTTCTATGACTACAGATTTTCTGCTTACCATTCCCTTAGGAGCGCTAATGGCACTCCACCTCTGCGTTTGTCGCATGAATGCTTCCCAGAGGAGAAAGTCCTTATGAAAAGATGCACTCAGCGAAGTTGTTAATCAACATACCACAGGAGAAAAGCTTTGAGCCAAGCTAGGCAAGAAATCTTTACTAAGCAAAGCCGCCATTATTTCAAAATGAAGTAAGCCTTTAAAAAATTTTTAGGGGACTATTTCTTAAAAAGATTTTGCAGAGTTATATTTTGTATCAATAATTAATTTGAGTTGCATTATATTTTGTGTTTGTTGTTTTTTATGCAACTAAGATTCAGTGGCGTTTGGATTAGTGATAGGAATTAAAAAAGTTAAAACGTTGAAAACGTGCCGAAGCGACTTAAATATTGCCAAAAAGATCAAATGTCTGTGTATATTTTTATTTATCTATATTTTAGAAAATCAGTTTCTGGAGCTACGACGTTACAAACAAAAATTTCAGGCTATTCTAAAACTTTTAAATGTATAAATTTAAAATCTTTTATAGTTCAATAGCATGGAAGAACATTGGTAAATGATATTACAAGTATTTTTATTAGTCTTATTCTTATTTATTCATCAACATTCTCTGGAAAGAATAGACACAGATTCCAAAAGAAAAACATTATGGATACTCGTGAGAATATCTTAACGCGGCTGGCGCGTTGAAACGTCCTATATATGCGTTTGGGAATAATTTTTGACAAGTTTTACCAAGTGGGTAGGAGCTTTACACAGAAAAAACTATAATTCGTATTCTATTACTAAATTCATAAATTCAAATATTTTTTTACAGAACTTTGAACTTTTTCTTCCATATCCTTGGCATAAAAACCACTATATATCAATTAATCTAGATACTAAACATAGTTAAACTGCGTGCTGGGGTTTTCATTTCCTCATCTCTTGTCCCTTTTAAACGACTTCACATTCTTTGAAAATACTTATTTTAATTTTTGTGTTCATGTTAATATGTAAAATTTTTACAATAATAGTAGTAGCAAACAAAAGGGAAGGCTCTGTAGAATCTTATAAAAATATTTCCTTCATTTGGCTTGAACAAAAAAAAATAATCTGAAAAAAATTCTTCTATATGCTTGAAAATTTTTATCAAAAGCCTTTTAAAAATTTATATTTTGTAGCCTTAAGTTAACTCTATGAGACCTAAAACTTTTGTGATTTTGTCTCTCTTAGGGATCTACCTTAAGCAGAGCTTAGAGCGTCGCGTTAGGGGCTATTGGTGGTAATTTATACTGAAAATTTTGGAAGAAGCGTATAAAAACTCCGAAAATAGCCTTACGTGATATGTCAATAGCCCCTTAGCAGCAGGGTACGAGTTTACTATGCATTCTAACAGATTATATTACCACTAAAAAAAATTACATATTAATATGAAAAAAGTATTAAAATAATTATTCTCAAAAAAATGTAAAGCCCCAAAAAAAGGGACAAAAGATGAGGAAATGAAAACCCAAGTACGCAGTTTACTTATGTTTGGTCTCTAGATTAATTGATATATAGTAGATTTTAAGCCAAGGATATGGAAGAAAAAGTTGAAGAACAACTGATCAAAAATTTAAAAGATGTCCTTGGAAACAATTTTTCTAAAATTTTCTTCAAAATCTTTGATTGTTTTGTAATATATGTATATAAAAATATATATTAATAATAAATAAACTCTAAAATGCACACACATCTTACGTTTTTAGCGCTCTCGGCTCAAAATTAAGGGATTTTTTTATAAATTAATTTTCTACATACAATTTTTATAAAAATTAATTTTGTACCGGGAAAAAAACAATTACAGCTTTTGTACTAAGAGAGATAAAGTCATAAAATTTCAAAGTCTTAGGGCCATTATTACAACTAGGCAAGAGTTAAAGGCAGGATTTTGTCGGACGAATAAAAGGTTTACCTTTATTAAAACTTCACTTTAAATGAAAGTGAGCGATAAGTTAAAGTCAGGTGCATCTTACCTGTTAGGTTAAAGTAAATTTGTAATAATGATAACCTGTTTATCCGTCCGACAAAAGTGTGGTTTTAGCTATTGTCAAGTTGTAATAATGGCCCTTATAGAGTTAATTTAATGCTATATTATACAATTTTTGAAACAAATTTTTAGTGAAGGATATATTTTTAAAAGGACATTATTTTATATGTTTGTTCAGTGGAACTGAAGTAAATATTTTTATAAATTTCTACGGAACCTTCCCTTTTATTTGCTTTGGTTTGGTTTGGTTTGAAAAAAATATTAGATATTAATATTAAAAAAATTATTTAAAATAAGCATTCATGAAAAATGTTAAGTCCTTTAAAAAGGACAAAAGATGAGGACATGAAAAATCAAGTACGCAGTTTGACTATATTTTGTCTCAAAATTAATTAAAGTCAAACCTCTGCTCATGATCCAATAACTAGGTCTATGCATCTCTACAACAAAAATGTCATAATCGTGAAGATGTCAAACAAACTCCATATATAAAAAATGTTGTTTATGTTTTTTTATATGAAGTCTGACATCTTTACGATGGTAAACAAAAAACAGCTGTCGAGTTGCATTGACATTATTATTGGATCATGCCTCTGCTTTGCTTTGAAAAAATTATCAAATGATAAAGTTGTCTTATTTCAAAGGATTTGCTTCGTGTCTGCTGGGTCGGAGCAAACACTCGACATTGTTTGTATTTAATAAATACTGTTATATTTTGAACATCACTGTAAATCAGCTATATAGTCAACTCAAATGAAAAACCATGTAGCTAGACTTTTAGAAATTTTTCAATAGAAGTGGAAACAACTTACTAATAACATTTTTTTTTCAAGTATGTACAAAATTGCAACAACGTCTTCTTATTTCTATTTATAATATCTCTGTTTATGGTGGTAGAAGCTTTTAATAATAATAATTAAGAAAATACCAATCTTGAATTTTTTCAGTTACATACTTTAGCATCTGAGCTAACAATATGTTTAAACATCATCAAATATGTACTTGAACTCTACAACTTTGTTCATGCCCTCTTTCCTTCAATTTAAAAATTAACTTTTAGACGGAGTTCATATAAATAATTTCTTTTCATAATTCGTATAAAAACAACATGAACAACAAGTTTTGAGTTGGTCTGTGTATGAAAAGGGGTGAAAAATATTTCTTTCTTGGAATCATACTGAGAATAGACAAAATGACATATTTCTACACATTTGGTAGTTGTTGTACAGTTGAGTTTTGACCTTTTTTTACGTCATAATTTTTGTGGGTGATTTTTTTTTCTTTTCTATTGTTCCAGTCAGTTTAATGACGAAACTAAATACGAAAATAAAACAACATTAAAAATAAAACAAGTCCTAACTACAAAATAGAAGACTTAAAAATGTAAACAAACTTCACTCCAACTGGTTTTTAAACATGGTCAATAGCATTTGGTAATAAATACATCGCACCTTAATTTGTACACTAAAAAAGATACGGAGAAAAAGCGCATATTTAATGGAGAAATTAAGCGTAATATGCAGTGTAATAGGGATGGGCAAAAAATATCGTATATCTAAATGTATGTACATATGTATATCTAAATATTCTCAGAAATACATCGATATATATCGTCAATATTTTAACAAAATATATCGACTTTGATATGTCAAATTCGATTTTTTTTTAGCTTTAGTTTTGTTCTTAAGTTTTTTTATAAGACTAGCAACCAGGGGATGGCCCCTACTCATGCAATGCATTGGGCCGGAATTAGGAAAATTGCCTATGGGCAGGTGGATAGAGGGAGTAGTGTTTATAGACATTCGATTTAAACATTCCAACATTGAAATTGACGGGAAATACCTCTTCAGGAAGTTATTCCACATACGAACTGTTCGGCGAAAGAACGAATTCTCTCTGTAATGCGTAGTGCGATTTATTAGCGTATCGATCACAAAGGGATGTGCTCTTAATGAAGAACGTGCTGTTCGCAGAAAAGAGTGGGTCTCGGGAACAAGTATCCTGATTTCTTCAGAAAACATTCCATTGTAGTAATGATAACACAACGAAATACATCCCACATTGCGTCGATTCTCCAGCGAGTCAATAGAGTTGGCTACCCCACTGTCGCCGATGAGCTTCTTCGCCCTCTCTTGTACGCGGTTGAGTAACTTCAAAATAGACCTCGAAGCACCGACCCATACATGAGAGTTGTATTCCATTTTCGAACGGATGTAGGTGGTATAAATATTAAGGATTCAGATAGAGTGAAGTATATTTTACACCGTCTTAAGAAACTGAGGCACTTGAACGCTTCTCTTAAAACTTGAAAAATGTGATCAGTCCATCGAACGTCACACTGAATTTTCATGCCAAGAACATCAAGAGCATCTGATTCCCCAATATCTACACCATTCATAATTACAGATTCAGCTATAGTTCATGTTAGACGACTGATTAAATAAGATTTGTTTCAACGTGAACAACCTTTTCTCCTGGGAGATCAAGACCGCAGCAAGTTGGGTCATGCGTCTGTGCGTAAGCATACAACACTGGGTCTTACGAGCATTAAAATCTACCCCATTTGCAGGACCCCGTTCAGATATTGTTATTAGATCGTTATTAAGTATATCATTCATGTTTTGCCTCATGTCCCCAATCTCCGACAGGATTGTCCTAGTAGTGAATGAATATGAATGGCAAGTGCTGCTATCAAAGAGTAGATAAGATTGGAAGTTTGATAGAGAAGGTCATTAAGAAAACTAAGAAATATGGTAGGGGAAAGATCGGAGCTTTGCGGTACTCCTCAATTAATATTGAGCTCGTTCGATGAGATCCCATCGATAACAAATCGTATAGTATGATCCCTGAGAAAGCTCGATATAACAAAAGTGCGCCATGCCACACTCTATCAAACGCCTTAAAAATATCTAAAGCCACCACCTTACTCTTACAAAAGCCATACTCAATCCTACCATGTTGAGGAGAATATGAGGGACAATGTCTTCAGTACCCTACATAGTCGACATTGTCGCAGGCGATATTTTCACTTATATAACCATTGACGACAAAATAGGTGGCATTGTCGCCCACGTAGTCACACTAGTATCTGAGCAACATCTCATTGAATCGCAGACGAATTTTGCGACACTTGTTCGAAAACTTTCTTGATGATTTGTTCCGGTTGTCCGACATTTGTCGTCAGGGATTTTACATTGTCGTGCACCCGTCATTCATGATGTCTTAAAGACTTGGCCAACTGGGTATTTAGACGCGAAGCATATACACAAACTCAGAATGTGACAGTGTAGGTATGTTCAACACTGCTAACCTGCGGGAAATAGAAGGAGTACGGATGCCTTCTAGAAGGCCTCTGTACTCCTTCCTTTGGGTAAACAAAGCCTGCCGCTCCATTCCATACTCATATCTTTTTTACACACGTTGTCATTGCGAAGAAGGTCTTCCGTTTGCTAGTTCTGAAAGGCCTGACAAAAGACCTTCTAAAAAGGTAATTTTGAAGCGTTTCTAAGGTAAGGGCTTCTGTCAAAAAGCAAACGGAGGTAAATTTTTTTTTCTCGGTATTTTTATAGCGGTTTTTTATTTTTGATCAATGTGATATTTTATTTAGCATTATTTCCTTTCATCTCAAGTAATTTGTATACGAATGTATTTATTAAGAAGGATTCGTATGTGAATAGCTCCGCCGATATATGTAAGTTAATCAGCTCCATCGTAAACGGCATAATACCAGCATGTATGATGTCTCTTGTTCGTAAATTTCAGCTTTATATACAAATTACTTCCGAAAAAATAATATGAAAATGTTCGTTGTTAAGTATATCATTCATGTTTTGCCTCATGTCCCCAATCTCCGACAGGATTGTCCTAGTAGTGAATGAATATGAATGGCAAGTGCTGCTATCAAAGAGTAGATAAGATTGGAAGTTTGACAGAGAAGGTCATTAAGAAAACTAAGAAATATGGTAGGGGAAAGAACGGAGCTTTGCGGTACTGCTTAATTAATCTTGAGCTCGTTCGATGAGATCCCATCGATAACAAATCGTATAGTGTGATCCCTGAGAAAGCTCGATATAGCAAAAGTGCGCCATGCCACACTCTATCAAACGCCTTAAAAATATCTAAAGCCACCACCTTACTCTTACAAAAGCCATACTCAATCCAACCATGTTGAGGAGAATATGAGCGACAATGTCTTACATTTTGTCTTTAGTATCCTACATAGTCGACATTGTCGCAGGCGATATTTTCACTTATATAACCATTGACGACAAAATAGGTGGCAATGTCGCCCACGTAGTCACACTAGTATCTGAGCAACATTGTAGCTCATTGAATCGCAGACGAAAGCACATTTTTAATGAATAAAACCAACGTTGCCAACTCGGTGGTTTTCGCGCTGGTTTTAGTGCTCTTTCAACTTTTTTTGAAATGGTGGCACTAAACCCAAAATTCCAAAATAGATTTGTTTATATAAAAAATATTTTTTAAGAGTAAAATTCTTTGTTAATAACTACAATTATTTCCCGAACATACTTTTTGCAGTCTTGCAAAAGGATAAAAAATATCAAATTTATATCAAGTGCACTCGAGCAGTCAGCTGTGGTTTATCTTTTGTCTTTTAAAAGCGTAAAGTATATATAGAAAATTGTTTTCGTACGCACATATTTCGTTTGCTTGACACTTAAGAGTAGTTTAAAAATGTTTGACACAAAAACAGGAGTTCATATTTTTACCCTCTGCGATTTGAACGAAATTCGGCATATATTCTAGTCTTAATATGATCTAAAACTTTTTCGAGACAATCGTCTTTTTCGAACATTTTTTTAAATTGAAATTGTTTTCCCTTCGAATTTAAGCTATTTCCATTTTTTTCAATTGCTTCCGATTCTCTAGTTCTCCTTCTATATGACGGGATAGTCAGTTTTATTAGAATCGATTTACTTTATATTGAAGGTTAAAAGTCTGATAACAAAACAAATTAACTACAAACTTTAAAATCATTTTTCTCAAAATTTCATACTTAAAAACTTTAAAAACTCATAACTCCCAAGCAAAAAGTTATAGAAAAATTTTAACAATATCTGCCTGTTCAGTAGCATGCGATCTGTACAGAACGCATACAGATGATTTGCTTGCTACATTTTCATGTCACAATTAGCGAAAGGCCCTACTGTGCAATGTGTCTGACATCGAACTTCACCTTCCAATTGATTTGCTACATATAAATATACTTGTTTTTGATTTACTTATAGATTTTTTTTCTTCTTTTTAAGCTTATGTCTAAACATGTGCTTACTGCCGTTGTTGTTGATAGGGAGGTTGGTCAGTTTAAATCAGAAACCTGTCTATGTTTCAGTTAAGTTGCACTTGGCTGCTTTGATTGCATGTTGCTACTTTTATACTACAAAAAAAATAAGTTTTGTGGGCTTTCTAAACAGAAATTCTTTAATTAGAAATTTGCAAGCACGTTTTGTGAATACTAAGCAGAAAGCACTAAATAAATTGGCGCTTATTAATATTAATACTTAAAATGTTTGTTTATAATTTATATTGCACAAAGTTTATGTTTGAATAAAATAAAACTACATATTTTATTGCATGCAATAAATAAGTTATCAAACTGAATATAATATAGTAATAGCATAGCTTAAGCCAATTGTTCAACGCACAATAGGGTGTAGTGTCGGAATTTTTTTTCGAATTTCAATTTCGAATGGCACTAAAACGTTGCATTTTGTTCTCAGATACATTGGAAAATTGATGAAAAAAATATTTGTATCTACTTTTAGACCTCTACAGCAGTATCAAGATTTTGCTTATTTGTAATTTGTGCAACATCATAAAATTCAATATTAAATATTTTTTATTGTTGATACATATAACTCATTACAACCAAAATATATAATATTTGTATGCATAAAAGTTCAGATATCAGATAAATGTAAGATGAAGTTTTAACGGCTGTTTTCGAATTCCTAAGTTTTTCCAACCCAATTTGAGGTCGCTTAAAACGAATATGAAATTCATTTATTTTTCTTAATTCGCGTTTTTGCTATAATCGTGAAAAATATTTGTTTTTTAACCGACTTTAAAAAAGGAGGAGGTTATCAATTCGTATGTATCTTTTTATGTTTATACACGCACAACTCTGCCATTTGTGAAGCGATTTTCAAAATATGTTTTATGTTTGAAAGTGCTTACTACCTGCACTCTAGGAATGGGCAAGTGAAAAAAAAAATATATCGATATCGATATATTTTTAAATATCGATCGGCATCGATATATATCGAATAAAAAATATCGATATATCGAAATATCGATATTTTTCAACAATGGTGAATTCATACGTAGCCCCAAAATTTTTTAAAAATAAAACAAAAAAAGTACCTTTCTTATAAATAATTATGCTGGAAAGAGTTAATTTCCAAGATACTAACTGTTCCACCAATATTTCATGGAACATGCATCAATAAAATTACACTCGAAGAATGATAATTTTTCGAATAGACAAAAGATTATAAATAAAAGATTTTGTTCGTAATATTCTATTTTTTAAAATTGCACGAAAAACAAAACCAAAGGTAAAAATTACGAATTTGATACTGTCGATATATTTAGAAAAAAATTTCGATATATCGAAATTAAAAATATCGACGATATATATCAATATATTTTTAAGAAGATGTCGATATTTTTTGCCCATCCCTAAATAATTTTTTTGTTTGAAATGGTTTGCTTACAGTTTGGTCGTTTTCTGCTTCGACTGCGATTGTTGTTGTTTTTCATAAGCATAAGCAAAAACATTGGTTCATTTTAAGCAGTTGGAAAAAGCCAAAGCACTGAAAACTAAAATTGTAAGAATTTTGCTACTTCGACTAAGTTATTTAAACACTGATTTGTATGATAAAGGTTTGCATATGTGTACGGACATGCGCTTCGATGTAATACGCAATAATTACATAACAATGCGATTTTCAATTATTTATTAGATACGTGGTTTTGCATTTCAAGTAACGATATGGAACTGTATAGTTGCATATATTTAAAAAAAAGCAAGTGTATATTCGTATTATCATAGATATTTTGTAAAATCCCGCTTTTTGGAAAACCTTCTGGTCACGTTAAGCATAATGTACACTGTATGTAAAATTTCAACTTTTGCAATGACACTAAAAAACGCAGAGAAGCGTACATTTGATTTCGGTCCGGAGAATCTAGTGGCATACTCCATTTTGAAATAACAGGTCAAAATAAGGATATTAGTGCATTTTTGCTCGTTTTGTCTTTGAAGCGATTTTTTACTATATTTTAAGTAAATTACTAAATTTATTGTTTATTTGTCGAAACATAATACTAAAAATGATTGTCGTCCATTTTCAGCTGTATACAATTCAGTTATTTCAGGCGCGGTTCCAGCTTGAGCTTCTAACTGAAACATACTACTTTGAAAAACTTTTTTAGAAACTCAGTAGAAATTGAGTGAGTATATTTTGCTCGTTTTGGGTGTGGGGAATATACCGCCGACCCCAGCCACTTGTATCCAAGCCTGAGTTATTTTAAATTTTTGGCATTATTTCATATAATTTTTTGTAAGTTTGCGTGTCTCGGTGTCCTGCTTCTCATTTTTAATTAAGTTTCGACATATAAACAATAAATTTAGTAATTTCAAAAGAGTTTTCTGAGTTTTTCCTTAAGATATAATGAAAAATCGCTTCAGAGACAATACATGATCTTCTTATTTTGACCTAGTCTTGATCAGTGTATGTCACTAGATTCTATGACTCAAACTTAACTTTACGTGTCGGCGTTTTGGTGTGTCAATTTTGCATAATTATACCCTGTTCAGACATGCACGTTAGTTGCAAGGCCTTAATTGAGCTCAATCTACCATATAAGAATTCCAATAATAAATTTCTAAATTCCAATAATAATTAATTGTTTCATAAATTGAGTAGTTTCTACTTAACTGACGCCATATGGCTTTATTTATTAATGCTTCAAATGCTATTGAGCTGTAGGAGAAATAACACCATAATGGCTTTATTTCTCAATCAATTGAGAAATAGCGCCATATGGCATTATTTCATACATTTGAGAATTTACAAATATTTAAATGATTTTCAAAAATAAGCACAGTAAGCTTTGAAGTTTATACAAAATTCTCAAATGGGTTTTGAAAGTCTGTACATAAGGGGTTTGTAACTGTTCAAAAGTGTGTTTGAAGTCTACTGACGATTTGGTAAAGCACCAATGAAATGTATATAGACAATGCTTAAACATATGCACCAGCAAATAAATTTCATTTAAAATAAAATTATGAAAATATGTCAAATATTAAATTTCTTATAATATATTGGTTGTGTATGTAAGTTACATTGTACATTTATTAGATCAATTATATGTACAGTGCGCCCTCAGTTACTGCAACCTTCTATGAGCGCAACCTCGATTATTGCAAAAACTCAAATCTTTACATTGTAGACTCGGTGAATGAAACTTGGCAAAAATGTGTGACTCATTAAATGCAACTTTTAAATTTTGTCGTCGGTTGTTTGGTTTTTTTCTTTTTATTGACTTCAAAGAAGCTTCTTCAAAATTGTCGTGAAACTGTAGCGCCGAAAAAAATTTCTAGTACCAAAAGTATAAAAATTCTGACTTCTTTCTATACCATTTTACAAAACTATGAGCCGATTCAACTGAATGTTATATTGTTTATTTTATAAAATCATAAAACATCAAAAAATCTTCATTTTGGGAAAAAGATCTTCAAATCTTATTTCGACTAAAAAATCTTCAAAATTAAGGTAAAATCTTCATTCTGGCATCGCTGTATTACAGTCTTATCAACTCCGTAACAAATCTATAATCCCTCCCGAAGACTGTTACGTAATATGTGAACAGCCCCTTAAGTGGCTCCTAGACAGATCAATATTTAGCTTCAATATATGAGTTTGTGTGCGTTCGTTTACAAAAAATAGTCATACATATACGGGGAAATTTCAAAATGCTTTTGATTTTTATAACAAACGCACACAAACTCATATATTGAAGCTAAATATTGATCTGCCTAGCAGCCACTTTATAAGTTTTTAATTCAACTACCAGTGCTGTGAGCTATTCATAGCCAAATAGCGCTGTCCACCTCCTCAAAAAAAAAACGGTAGCTTAAATTGAAACGAAAAATAAACTTTAAAAAAGGACAGGACAGAAAATGTGGTTAGAAACTTCGCACTGCATGTTTTCAATATTTGAAGTTATTATTGAGTTCAATTTTGAGATAACGGTGCTGGGAATCGCATAAATCATAGTTTTCTGCATAAGAATTGACCAAAGGCCGAATGTAGATTGTTGCCAAAGTTTCCTTACCCCATTCAATGTCACATATTTGATCGTGTTATAGACAATACTTAAAGTAAAAGTATATTCGAGAATAACAGCCGTATAAAATAGAACTTATGAAAAAAGATTGATATCAAATAAGCATTGGGAATTCAATAAAAAGTTGATCATAACAAAAAATGAGCTAAAAAGCATTCAGTATTCGAGGTATACAAGTGCAATATCCTGATACGTATAATTATTACCCAAATATGTTTGTGAAAATTGGTAGATTATGAACCAAATTCTGTAAGCAATAGTTTTAGACACTTTCTGTTAAGATAAAAATGTTTAACTAATTTTTATTTCAAAGCCAAAATAAAACTGTTTTAACAGAAAAAATGCGACATATGCTACATCAAAAAGCGCTAAAACTAGCGTCAAATGCGCTAAATTTGCATCTCTGTCAACCACACCTTGTGGCATCTCACCCCATTCTTTGGGAAACTCTTTTCATGTGTTTAGCTCTTTCAGCCATAAATATGCCGTTAGTTCAGTAACTAACCTTGACACCAAAGAAATATTTATTTTCAAAACAACACTATTCTGTACTTTATTCGATCAAACTTAATTTCAAATTGGTAAACTTTACCCACATTTAACGCATGAATGCACTTTTTTATTTCTGTACACATTTTTTTAAGTAACTTTCAAACATTTCTTATTATACTACCAAGTACAAGTTAATGGAATATTACACAGGCCAACATAAATTTTGTGGCCTGGGGTTTCTCAGTCAATTTGGATACACATACTACGGAACTTCAATGCCTATAAATTACTTTTTTGAATTGACTGGTTCTCGAGGTTCAAATTATGTTATCATTTCTTAACCCTACGTCTA
This sequence comes from Panzeria rudis, assembly GCA_956483635.1. Taxonomy (NCBI): domain Eukaryota; kingdom Metazoa; phylum Arthropoda; class Insecta; order Diptera; family Tachinidae; genus Panzeria; species Panzeria rudis. The sequence goes on along the minus strand of OY101451.1, from coordinate 34,062,309 downwards.
TACCTGATATATTTTTATCATGACTAAAGTCAAACTTTATATTGAAAAATAATTTTTTTTATGTTAGCTGTTTTTCATTTATGGAATTTGACATTTGTCATGATAAAAATATATCAGGTATAGACGTAGAGTAAGGTACGATCACACTTGGCAAATATTTGCCCAAAAACGTAACCACTACTTCTGCCCAGAGTTAGTGTGATTTACATAAAGTCTATTATGCCGCAAAATGATATTTTTATATTATTTTTAATAAATGCGAAACAATATTTAAAAAAAAATATTGGAATTAAAGAAAATGTAACTATAACTTGTCCTGTTGGTCACGTTTTTTCGACAAATGTTCGCCAAGTGTGACCGTACCTTCAGCTAACCTTACAGTATTGGAGATATTGGGATAGTTTTGAAGAAAACCCCACTTTTCCAAGAAAAATTTGTTTATACAATTGACAAAAATTGTTATTTCCACACACATACACACTAGAGTGGCCATTTTCGCAACATTTTCACATGATATCAATGAGCACCGGGCAAAAAAGTTTATTTTTTATCTCAAAAAAACATCTAGAAAGTTTGACCGATTAAATCATTGATGGACCCACAAATTGGTTTAAGTTTTATAAGTCAAAATTTTTTATTTTCTTAGACAAGTCATCCAAATGTCATTATTACTCGAGAACTACCTGTCCCATTTTGCCCAAATAAGTTTTAGAAAAATTATTAATTAAAATGCCTTTAATCTATTCCTATATTATTTTTTAATATAACCAATAGTTTAGGAGTTATAGAACAAATTTTGGTTAAAATTTTCTTTGCTTTAAAAATATAAATTTTTTATCTTCAAACGATTACGAAACATCGAAATGGGAAAAAAACTTTCAAATTTTATTACTTTATCGTAATTACACATGAAATATGAAAAAACAGACATGGTTCATGAAAATATGTAGCTTGGCGGGTTTTTTATTTTGATTAAAAAAATTATAAGTAATTCTGTTGAAAAATGCGTGGTATTTTCAGTTGTTCATTCATTTTTGTTTGTAATTCAACAAGTGTTTATGAAAGCGAAAATTATAATTTCATCTGCAATATATTGTTTATAAGGGTAAGCCCGAAATTTTTATGAGCACCCAATTGGGATTCAATAGGTTTGTCGAATTGGTTCCCGAGTTGGGATGTAACGCACAAAAGTATTTGGGACCTGATGCGGCAATCCTTAGAAGTTCCCCATCGAGAACACTCCACAAGATCCCATCGGGAAATCCCCACAAGAATCCAATCGGTTCCGAAAATCACAAACATGATTCCAAAAATCGCCATGTTATCTCAATACGTTTTTAAGATACAGACTTTAGTCCCTCTAAATTATACAAATCTAACACTGTGGTATGAAAAGATTTTTACCCAATTTAGTCTTCAGATCAAATGTGGATCGAATAGCCGTTCTCCTGAACTACAATAGAACGTCTAAGTTTCTGGGTGGTCCCAAAAGTGAATCGGGTAACGGAAAAAACATCACTGAAGGGTTTGTAACTGTTTAAAATTGTGTTTGAAGTCTACTGACGAGTTGGTAAAGCACCAACGAAATGCTGCATATAAACAATTGCTTAAACTCCAGCAAATAAATTTCATTTATCACTGAAGCTGTTCGTAATACATTAATAGAATGTCAAATTTCTAATAAAGTTGTAGCCTCGAGCTTTGATAGTACTTCGACAAACTCTGGAATTGAACAAGGTGCTTGTACTCTTTTGGATGAACTTCTGGTGATAAATCTTTTTTGCATGCCGTCATCACATTTAGGAGATTTTCCTAAAAAAAATGCCTTTGATAAGCAGTACGGTAAAAGTAGTGCACTGGAAACCCTCATTTTCAGCCGATTCGCTGAATCATGAAACAACATGAAACGAGATGATTTAGAAGCGGACTCGATGATCCAATTGTTAAATCGAACATTCCCGACGATGAATGGAAACAAATCAAACATTTTTGCTGAAGTAAGATCAAACAGACAAAGGTATGTGGCGATTATGAAGAACTGTTGGAGCTCAGAATTACATTCGTTGGTGATAATGGTGGGGTTTTTCGAACATGTGAGGCAACTTCTCATGCAAGATTCTTGTCGAAGGCAATGTACTGCCTCAAAATTTTGTTTGTTTTTTGTTCAAGTTGACTGCAAGAGAGCTGAATTGTATTCGAGATATTGAAACTTTTGTCGTTAAAGATCAAAAAATAGACAAGAATTATGTTCAATTAAACCATGCTATTGAAAAAATATGAATTTCAATAACATTTGTCATTAACTTAATACAATATTTCGTTGTATGTATTTCTTTCCATGCCGGTTAATTCTTTTCATACATAAGTACTTAAAACAAGTTTTATCTCATAAAAAAAATAACTGGGATATGTCTCAGCTATAAAGAGTATGCTTGACATCCGAGAGGCCCGGGATCGTATCCCAGCTATGTAAAAACTTTTTTGTTATTTATATTTATATATTTTTATTTTTTTTTAATAATTTTGTTATCAATATAGAGGAATTCTTTATCACAGGAAATTTGAAAAAATAATTATTGAATACCGGGATTTTTATTATCAAAAACAAAACTTTTTTTTGTGTAAACTTTATATTAAGGTCTGATACGGATGTACAAATTCTATTGAATGCCCTATCAAGATTTGAATTTTTTGCATGCCACTTTCGAATTTTCAAAAATCGATGAAGCTGTATCTAATGAATTTGTTGTATTTGACTCCTGGAACAGTAGGACTAGCATTTTTCCATCCAAGAGTTTCACTCCGAATAAAAAAAAAATGGTAAATCGTTTAACAGCGAAGTCTCCTGCTGTAAATTTTTTCAAATACCGTACATATCCAAATTGGTAGCACCTGTTGATCAATTTCGAACTTCGAACAAGCATTGTGGAAAGAAAAGTGCTTCAGAATTCCTTCAAAATAATATATTTTGTTAACCGTTAATAAATTGTTTTCTTTATTACTCAACCACATCTCATATTGTTCATATATCATGTGTATTTAGGATAAGTAATAAAACTTGACACTTTTTGCCGATTTCGATGTTTGGTAATATTTTAAGGATAAACCTTTTTCGTTTTAATGTGAAAATTCAGTTTTTTCACCATAATAACTCCTAAAATGGTGATTATATTGAGAAATAGTATGGGAATAGATTAATTACAAACTTTTCTATATTTATTTGGACAAAATTGGACGGGCCGTTCTCGAGAATTTTTACTTATCAAACTTAAACCAATTTGTGGGTCCATCAATCATTCACAGATTAGCTTCAAACTTTTCAGAAGTTGTTTTTAGATAAAAAGGAAACCTTTTTTTACCAATACTCATTGATATTGCCGTTTTGAAAAATTGCCGAACAAATCGTGGTCACTCTAATACACAGAAACAAATTAAAATTTTGCTGTTGTATTAAAATTATATATTTTTAAAATGAGGTGCTACGAATTAATTGTGAATAAAATCAGAATTTATGAATGCATTTTATCGATATATGGCTCATTTTATTTCAACAAGTGTAGGTATATAATATAAGAATAAAATTAATATATTTTAATTATTTCAGATTTTTTTATGAATCTAAAAAATATATATTTAAATTTTTTTGGAAGAGTGTGTTCTTTTCCAAAACTTTCTCCATACATATCTCGAAACCTACATATAACCCTACACCTATACCTGATATATTTTTATCATGAGAAATGTAAAATTCCATATATTAAAAACAAGCTAACATAAAAGAAACTATTTTTCAATATAAAGTTTGACTTTTGTCATAACAAAAATATATCAAAGTCAAAGTCGACGTAGGGTAAGGCTAGCCAAGAATTGATAGCAACATAATTTGAAGATAGTTTTATTCCCAATTTTAGGCATAGAAGCTCAGTACTATGTGTATCCAAATTGACTGAGAAACCCCAGGCCCCAAAAAAACCTTAATTTTGTTGTCCTGTGTTATTATAACATATTGCAAAACTAATTGAAATCAATTAAACGAAAAAAAACGAATAAGATGACATAAAAATTAAACTTTTGTTCTTTTAATTTCCAATAGCCAATTTGGAGCAACATGAGTTTTTTAAGTTCTATAGGTAGAGGATTTACTACATATAAATCAATTATAGCTTTACATATGTATATATTTTCTTTAATCTAATGAATCAACTGACTTGAGCTTAACTATTTTATTTAATTTACAGAAATATCACGTGTTGAAATGTCACCAGCTGAAGAACATTCGTATACTCCAGGCTCTTCGAAGTCGGCCACTTACACTTTGGTGGCCCTAAAACTGCTGGAATTGGTGAGTCATCTGTTTAATTCAACTGTTCGTAATTGTTTTAATTGAATTCTTTCAATTTATGTTGCTAAAGTGTCTTATCATTTGCTGTATTGGATTGATCGATGAACCAGCCACTCATTCAACTATACGGACATTTGTTACGCCACGCGTAGTGGCCTTATGTTATGTGACCTTTGGGTGTCTATTAATTTATACCACTATTTATTTAACTATGGCTTTATTTGGTGACTTGTAAGTATAACACTCTTGTGCTTAACGAAATATTTTTTTAATTCATTAATGTTCTTATGTTTCTTTTCTTGTTCTAGAGCACCCTGGCGCACTTCAGCTCTGTGGTCGATTGTTGGTTTTATTTTGTATGTTGCCACTACTGCAATGTTATTCCGGGATTGGTCTTCTACTAAGGATTTGAATTACTGGCATCCGAATATGCAACGTTTGGATTTGGTACTGGGTGCTGCCTCTGTTTCATTAGTCACTGCTCTCATATATATATTGGATATTTTGGCAACTTTGCGTTTTGGTTTAAGCGGTGTTTTGGAGTAAAAACTGATATATGTGTATTCTAACGTACGGCAACTTCATTTACAAATTCACCCATATCGGACATATTCAAGCCGTCCATATTTTGTAAGACAACACTGTCAAAGTGGTTGTATGTCTTAGCTGTTAAGTGCGTAGTCTGTTCGTAGCAGGTTGCTGTCTTTGGTAATCTTTACATATACACATTATTCTGTCTATACTAAACATTTTACTGTAATATTTACAGTGGAAAGCAGTAGTATTTCGCAATATTAATACATACATAAATGTTTTATTTTAACATACACTTTATTAATATAAGTTGCATTCCCGTACTTAACAGATTTAATATTATATAAGTCAAATAATCAATTTGTATTCAAGTTTTTTAAGAGTAAAATTTAAATTCTGCCAAGCACGGGAAGACGGTAATAGTTTGTATTATTAGTGTGTTAATTTTTATGTCAATGCCAATTTATGGTGAATTTTTAAATGTTAAATTGACAAAATAATGCAAAAAAAATGTACAAAACTTATTTTATTTAATTATATTCCAACACTTTAAAATACAACTAATATTAAGGTTTAAAAATAATATTTTTTTTAATTTTTAAATAAATATAACCGAAAATGTTTGCATATTTTATACACAGCACAAACTTTGGTTTTATTAACCTACTACGGCAACTCCTAAAGCTGCTATTACATTGTTTGAGTTTTCGTCTGATTTCAATACGTAAAAGTGAAATATAGTGTCTAATACACAATTTTAATTTTTCGTCTGAGCTTAGTTGAAAATAGAACTTATTCTATTTCCATCTAATAGACAATATGAGTTTTAAATGTCATATTCTTAAAGTTAGATTTTGAAATCAGATGAAAACTCAGTCAGTGTAAAGACGGCATACGGAAAGGGTTATGTCCTTGGCAGTCTATCTAATTAAGCTTGTGAGCATGTTCCGCCCTAGCACGTAAGCTACTTATCTGATTTTGACGAGTGAGCTTCTACCGATTCGTTATTTTGCTGAGATGGTTATTGGTTTCATTTTTTTATTTTAAATTCAAAATGGCGGATATAAAATAGATAACGTCAGAGACCAAAATCAAAATCTATCGTGATGGGTATCATATTAAAGAGCATAACAATAAGATTCTAACGATATGTAACAAATTCAAAATGGCGACCATACGATAGTATGATGCTAAAAACCAAAAATTGAAATTTATTAAAACCATATTAAAGAGCATAACAATAAGATTCTAACAATATATACCAAATTCAAACTGGCGGCCGTGGAACAGTATAGTATAATGCCAGGAAACAAAAATTTTAAATTATCCAGCGCATAAAAATACCATTCCAGAGATAATAAACAAATTCAAAATGATGGCCATGCGCCAGAATAACATCAGTGACCAATAGTACACATGTTGACATATCGGCGCTGTTGCGTAAAAAGGGCCTATCTCCAGTTTTTAGGTTCCGATACACCAAAAGTGTAAGGGAGCCCTATTGTTTTCGCTACGCTGTCCGTCCGTCTGTCTGTCACAGGCTGTTTTCTCGGGAACCGTAAGAGCTACGGACCTGAAATTTACACAGGATATGTACAGCTTTTGCCGCTACAACAACAAATATATGACAGTTAAAATGTAAAGGGTGTTCTAAAGCGAGCAACGAAAAATGTTGAAATACTAATGTAATATGCAGACACTTATATATAGACACTTTAAATTTTCAAAGTTTGTGTTAATTGGTGTAGTCTGTAGAATAGACTACACCAATTAACACCGATATTTAAAACAATAAAAATTAGAAGGTATTCTATTAGTTATTGTAATTTTTACTATGTAATTGAGACAATATGCTGTATCTTGGAAACCGTAAGATGTAAGATCTTGAAATTTTAAAACACGCTAAAACTAAAAAAATCCATAATTAAAAAAATTTCAAAACGAAAAAAACGCTAAAATGAAAAAGCGCTTAATGGAAAAAAGCGCAAAAATTAAAAAAGTCGCTAAAACGCAATATATCACCAAAATTGAAAAGATCGCCAAAGAAATTAAAAAAACGTCAAAAATCGAAAGTCTTCAAAACGAAAAATCGCTAAAAATAAATATGTCACCAAAAAAATGAAAAAATCGCCAAAAAAGGAAAAAAATCACACAAAACGAAAAAAAACGCAAAAACCAAAAAAAAGCGCCAAAACTAAAAAAACGCCAAAAACCAAAAAAATCGCCAAAACGAAAAAAGTGTCAAACAAACAAAAATCGCTAAAAATAAAAAACCACAAAAAACCGAAAAAATCCCCAAAAACGAAAAAGCGCCAAAACTGAAAATATCGCCACAACTAAAATAAATCGCTAAAACTAAAAATATCGTCAGAAAGTGAAAACGTTAAATAAATGCCATAACCAAAAAATCGCCAAAACTAAACAAATCGGCAAAAAACGAAAAAAAATTGCAAAAAACGAAAAATCGCCAGAAAAAAATTTAAAAATAAATCACGAAAAGCGCCAAAACAAAAAAAAACAACGAAAAATACTTAAAAAAATAAAAAAACTAAAATTAAACAAGAAAGCACAACGAAAAAACTGCCAAAATGACAAACGGGGCAAAAACCAAAAGGGATATACATACATATGTGTTATCGTACGGAACCCTTCGTGTGCCAGCCAAAGTCGCACTTTACTTAATTTATTACATATTACTAGCTTAACAATATATGACAATAATAGAACCATTTTAAGTTTGAAAAATCAGTAGTTTCGCGTGAAGTGAGAGTAGTACCCACCTCAGCGCTTCGCTTATGAGGCGTGCAACATTATATGTGATGAATGCGTAATTCTTAATTACATATCAAAATATAAAAGCATAATGTAAAATTATGTGATGAATGTTAATAAAGCTGTTTTTAGACTATTATACAAGCTGTTCGACTTCTGCACAAAATGAAACACTGATATAATGTGTTGTTATTGCTTTTTTAAAACTTTCCATAAACTCATTAGATCAGCGTTACAATGAATCAGCGTGATTAATGTAAATAAAGCTGTTTTTAGACTATTATACAAGCTGTTCGACTTCTGCACAAAATGCAACATTGATATAATGTGTTGTCATTGCTTTTTTAAAACTTTCCACAAACTCATTAAATCAGCGTTGCAATTTCTACAGAAATCTAACGGCTTATGAGATAGTGTAAAGCAGGCATAATGCTCACATCTTTATAATGTTCACACGACAATGATCCTAAATGGTCATTCGAAATTAAAAATCACAAGAAAAACATAAAGATGATTTTGAAATACCTGTCAATTGATACACCTTTTGATATAATTCGCCGACTTTTTATTTTTTTCGTATAAACAAAATGGCGTCTGTTGGCCGCCATATTGAATTTTAGCTAATGTCATATCTTTAGTAACACTCCCCGAATTAATGGCCGATTTACATATATATTACGTGACGCTATTTTCCGAGGTTTAAAAAACACAAATTGCAGTTTGCGAACTAACAGTTGTTTACATCCCAGGTATGAGAAGCTCATAGTAGTCAACGTGTGCAGTTTGTAACATTTTTAGTGCGAATGTGAATAAATTTTAGCAAAACTTTTTATATATTTTCATTTTTTTCTTAAAGGCGTTAGCAAAATTAAAATTTCCTTTTTACATATTGCTAGCTTAGCAATATATGACAATAATAGAACCATTTTAAGTTTGACAAATCAGTAGTTTCGCGTGAAGTAAACAAAATGGCGTCTGCTGGCCGCCATATTGAATTTTTACTAATGTCATATCTTTAGTAACACTTCCCGAATTAATGGCCGATTTACATATATATTACGTAACGCTATTTTCCGAGGTTTAAAAACACAATTTGCAGTTTCCGAACTAACAGTTGCTTACATCCCAGGTATGAGAAGCTCATAGTAGTCAACATGTGCAGTTTGTAATATTTTTAGTGCGAATGTGAATAAATTTTAGCAAAACTTTTTATATATTTTCATTTTTTTTCTTAAAGGCGTTAGCAAAATTAATATTTCCTTTTTAGGGTTCCGATACACCAAAAGTGTAAAGGAACCCTATTGTTTTCGCTACGCTGTCCGTCCGTCTGTCTGTCACAGCCCGTTTTCTCGGGTGTTCTAAAGCGAGCAACGAAAAATGTTGAAATACTAATGTAATGTTTTCTCGGGAACCGTAAGAGCTACGGACCTGAAATGTTCACAGAATATGTAAAACTTTAACCGCTACAACAATAAATATACGACAGCTAAAAATGAAAGGGTGTTCTAAGGTGAGCAACGAAAAATGTTGAAATACTAATGTAATATGCAGACACTTATTATACACACTTTAAATTTTCAAAGTTCGTGCTAATTGGTGTAGTCTGTAGAATAGACTACACCAATTAACACAGAGATTTTAAAATTAATAAAAATTAAAGGGTGTTCTATCAGTCAATGTAATTTTGACTATGTAATTTAGACAATCTGCTCTATCTTCGGAACCGTAAGAGCTACGGACCTGAAATATTCACAGAATATGTAAAACTTCGGCCGCTACAACAACAAATATATGACAGTTAAAAATTAAAGGGTATTCTACAGCGAGCAATGCAATATGTTGAAATACTAATGTAATATAGAGACACTTATATATAGACACTTTAAATTTTCAAAGTAAGTGCTAATTGGTGTAGTATGTAGAATAGACTACACCAATTAACACCAATATTTAAAACAATAAAAATTAAAGGGTATTCTATTAGTTATTGTAATTTTGACTATGCAATTAACACAATATGCTGTATCTTGGAAACCGTAAGATGTAAAATCTTTAAATTTTAAAACACGCTAAAACTAAAAAAATCCAAAATTAAAAAATTTCAAAACGAAAAAAACGCTAAAATGAAAGAAGCGCTTAAAGGAAAAAAGCGCCAAAATGAAAAAATCGCTAAAACGCAATATATCACCAAAATTGAAAAGATCGCCAAAAAAACTAAAAAAACGTCAAAAATCGAATGTCTTCAAAACGAAAAAACGGTAAAACTAAAACTAAAAAATCGCCAAAAAATGAAAAAAATCACAAAAACGAAAAAAAAACGCAAAAACCAAAAACAAGCACCTAAACTAAAAAACGCCAAAAACCAAAAAAAACGCCAAAACGAAAAAGTGTCAAAACAATTTTTTGCTAAAAATAAAAAACCACAAAAACCGGAAAAATCCTCAAAAACGAAAAAAGCGCCAAAACTGAAAAAATCGCCACAACTAAGATAAATCGCTAAAACTAAAAATATCGTCAGAAAGTGAAAACGTTAAATAAATGTCATAACCAAATAATCGCCAAAACTAAACAAATCGGCAAAAAACAAAAAAAAATGCAAAAAACGAAAAATCGCCAGAATAAAATTTTTAAAAAATCACGAAAAGCGCCAAAACAAAAAAACAAAGAAAAATACTTAAAAAAATGAAAAACTAAAATTAAACAAGAAAGCACAACGAAAAAAACTGCTATTGTCATATATTGCTAGCTTAGCAATATATGACAATAATAGAACCATTTTAAGTTTGAAAAATCAGTAGTTTCGCGTGAAGTGAGAGTAGTACCCACCTCAGCGCTTCGCTTATGAGGCGTGCAATATTATATGTGATGAATGTGTAATTCTTAATTACATATCAAAATATAAAAGCATAATGTAAAATTATGTGATGAATGTTAATAAAGCTGTTTTTAGACTATTATACAAGCTGTTCGACTTCTGCACAAAATGCAACATTGACATAATGTATTGTTATTGCTTTTTTAAAACTTTCCATAAACTCATTAGATCAGCTTTGCAATTTCTACTGAAATCGAACGGCTTGTGAAATAGTGTAAAGCAGGCATAATGTTCACATCTTTGTAATGTTCACATGACACAGATCCTAAATGGTCATTTGAAGTTAAAACTCAGAAGAAAAACATGAAGATGATTTTGAAATACCTGTCGATTTATACCCCTTTTGATATAGTTCGCCGAATTTTTATTTTTTTCGTATAAACAAAATGGTGTCATCATTCCAAGTCCCGTGTTACCAACTAAGTAAATTTATGGGAAATATTCTTAAGAATATAGTTTCGGAAAAATACAATGTAAAAAACTCACTGGAATTGAAGGAACGAATTAAGAACTTAAAACTTGATAATAACGACTTATTAGTGTCCTTTGATGTCGTTTCCTTATTCACCAATATTCCCGTTCACAGTGCGATAAATAATATAATGGACAAATGGCATATAATAAAAAACCACACCACGATCCCACGCTCTAAATTCTTGGACATTTTAAAGTTCTGTCTGTATGAAAACAATTATTTTATTTATAACAAAAAAGTTTACAACCAAATCTTTGGCATGCCCATGGGCAATCCGCTTTCTCCAACTATTGCTGATATTGTTTTAGATAATTTACTTGACGTAGCATTTACTGAACTTTCCAACAAAAACATTAATATTAAATACGTAGCCAAATACGTAGATGATATTTTAGCTATAATAAACATTAACGACAAGGAGGAAATACTGAACAATCTTAACGGATATCACCCAAAAATTAAGTTTACTGTAGAAGTTGAATCAAGGGGAGAAATCGCATACCTCGATACAAAATTATACAGGAATAATGATACAATAACATTCGACTGGTACTCAAAAAATATTTCATCAGGAAGAATTATCAACTTCAACGCCACTCAACCAAAAAACCAGATAATAAACACAGCTAAAAATTTCATCCATAGAGTACTTGACATTAGTGACCATCAATTCCACACAAAGAATATCCAAAAAATCACTAACATATTAGCAGCAAATAGTTTCCCTATTAATTTAATTAAATCCTTAATAGCAGCATATAAAAGCACAACAAACATCAAACATGGTAACCCCAATAAAGATGAAAAGCGTTTTTACAGTGTAAAATACATACCTGGTCTCACTGATTCTGTGAATATGAAAAAAACAATAAATAAAAATGACATGAGCTTTGCCTATAAACCTAATAAAACATTGAGCGAAATATTCACAAATACAAAAACAGCTATACCAAAGTTACAACAAAACAATCTTGTTTATGAAATTCCTTGTAAAGGTACCGACAACAACAACTGCAATTTAGTTTACATTGGAACTACTAAGAGAAGTTTAGAAACAAGAATGAATGAGCATAAAGTTGATATCAATAAAAAGAAAGAAAGCACTGCATTGTCACAACACATATTAAAAACAAATCACAAACCTGACTTTGACAACATAAAAATACTTAATAAGGAAACCAATGTAAGAAAGAGATTTATAACTGAAAGCTTAAGAATACAACAAAAAATAAACCGAACAATGAACAAAAAGGAAGACACTGACAATTTAAGCGCTAACTACAGGGTTGTCATCGAAAACAGCGAATCATTTTGAAAAAAGCTTTTCAAAGTTTGTGCAAAACATTTTTGCTTTATTTAAAAGAAACAATTTTTTAATTTATAACCTTTAATTTATAAAAAAATTTAAAACAATTTTGAGTTATGTAAAATAATAATTTTATTTGTAAGTAATTATTGTACTTTTTTTCTATTACTTAGTTAATTTATAATTTTGATGTTTTAATTTGTTAAATAAATAGACGAATCCCTAGAAAAAGTGAACAAAACATTCACGAAACGTCGGGAAATATGAAATAAAATTGGTTTTTTATTGTCATAAAAACACGTTAGGCCCAATTAGCTAAAGAAAATAAATAATTAACATTACCAAAATGGCGTCTGTTGGCCGCCATATTGAATTTTGACTAATGTCATATCTTTAGTAACACTCCCCGAATTAATGGCTGATTTACATATATATTACGTACCGCTATTTTCCGGGGTTTAAAAAACACAATTTGCAGTTTGCGAACTAACAGTTGCTTACATCCCAGGTATGAGAAGCTCATAGTAGTCAACGTGTGCAGTTTGTAACATTTTTAGTGCGAATGTGAATAAATTTTAGCAAAACTTTTTATATATTTTCATTTTTTTTCTTAAAGGCGTTAGCAAAATTAAAATTTCCTTTTCACATATTGCTAGCTTAGCAATATATGACAATAATAGAACCATTTTAAGTTTGAAAATCAGTAGTTTCGCCTGAAGTAAACAAAATGGCGTCTGTTGGCCGCCATATTGAATTTTGACTAATGTCATATCTTTAATAACACTCCCCGAATTAAAGGCCGATTTACATATATATTACGTAACGCTATTTTCCGAGGTTTAAAAAACACAATTTGCAGTTTGCGAACTAATAGTTGTTTACATCCCAGGTATGAGAAGCTCATAGTAGTCAACGTGTGCAGTTTGTAACATTTTTAATGCGAATGTGAATAAATTTTAGCAAAACTTTTTATATATTTTCATTTTTTTCTTAAAGGCGTTAGCGAAATTAATATTTCCTTTTTAGGTTTCTGATACACCAAAAGTGTAAAATATATGACAGTTAAAAATTAAAGGGTGTTCTAAAGCGAGCAACGCAATATGTTGAAATACTAATGTAATATCCAGACACTTATATATAGACACTTTAAATTTTCAAAGTAAGTGCTAATTGGTGTAGTCTGTAGAATAGACTACACCAATTAACACCGATATTTAAAACAATAAAAATTAAAGGGTATTCTATTAGTTATTGTAATTTTGACTATGTAATTGAGACAATATGCTGTATCTTGGAAACCGTAAGATGTAAAATCTTGAAATTTTAAAACACGCTTTAACTAAAAAAATCCAAAATTAAAAAAAATTCAAAACGAAAAAAACGGAAAAATGAAAAAAGCGCTTAAAGGAAAAAAACGCTAAAATGAAAAAAATCGCTAAGACGCAATATATCACCAAAATTAAAAAGATTGCAAAAAAACTAAAAAAAACGTAAAAAATCTAAAAAGTTTTCAAAACGAAAAATCGCTAAAACTAAATATATCAAAATATGAAAAAAGCACCAAAAAATGAAAAAAAATCAAAAAACGAAAAAACCAAACAAAAATCGCCAAAACTAAAAAAACGCCAAAAACCAAAAAAATCGCCAAAACGAAAAAAGTGTCAAAACAAAAAAAACTAAAACTAAAAAACCACAAAAAACCGTAACAATCCCCAAAAACGGAAAACGAAAAACGCGCCAAAACTGAACAAATCGCCGCAACTAAAATAAATCGATAAAACTAAAAATATCGTCAGAAAGTGAAAACGTTAAATAAATGTCATAACCAAATAATCGCCAAAACTAAACAAATCGGCAAAAAACCAAAAAAATTGCAAAAAACGAAAAATCGCCAGAAAAAAATTTAAAAAAAATCACGAAAAGCGCCAAAATAAAAAAAACCCCAAAAAACAACGAAAAATACTTAAAAAAATAAAAAACTAAAATTAAACAAGAAAGCACAACGAAAAAACTGCCAAAATGACAAACGGGGCAAAAACAAAAAGGGATATACATATGTGTATACGTACGGAACCCTTCGTGTGCGAGCCAAAGTCGCACTTTCCTTAATTTATTTATGAATGCCAATATGTTTTTGATTACCTTGTTACAAGTCAAAAGAGCCATTATGATTGGGCCTATCAGCAATGAGCTGGATTACAAGGGCCAATCTGCATAATAAACTATTTTAAAAATTAGATATATTTTGGTATTTCAAGTGTTTTTACTTTGGCATCAATGGACCACAGTATGTATCCACAGTATGCTTTTGAAACCTGCTTTTGCAATATAAAAAGTAATTATTTTGATTTCACGATTTATTTTTTGGGACTTGACGGACAAAAAAATCAAAATGCTATTTCTACACCGATTTTTGGTTTTGAAACGGCGCACATAGGGGCAAGGGTATATCAAACCGCACGATAAAGTAACCGCCATCTTTTGATAAGAAAGATTGGTACCAATGGAAATGTAATTGTCTATAAATATCAAATATATAAAGATATCATAGCTTTTCGAAGAAATTTATTTAAAAAAAAACACAAAAATAAAAATATTTTTTTGTTTTTTTTTCAGTGAATGTGAAAGCTTTTACTATTTTTTATTATTCCCCTGTGGAAAACTTTTGTACCAATTGTCTTCAACGTAATTGTCCCTTCACTGGTGGAAATGGGAGTGAAAATGGCAATATAATACGAAGGTGAAAAGGAAATATGGGACTAATATTGGGGACGAAATATATTAAAAGCTAGACATACAAGGTTTTAGAAGGACTTTCTTGCCACGTGGAAAAAATTGGACATTAGGAGGGAAGGATCCGAGATGACATAAGTCGCCCCCAGAATTCGATGTCGGATTAAAATGCCACCAGAACCAAAAATTAAGCCACAGTCAAGCCATAAACAATAATATCCAATATGATAAAATCAGACTTCAAATGGTGGCGTTATATATAAATAATAAAAAGTGCAATATTTTAAGGTGTGGCAAAAAACTGTTTTTTTTAGAAACGTCATTGATATAACTTTCATTCTTGGAGGTGATCGCTGCAACTTTTTTTCGAAACACTCAACCTATAATACTATCAATATTGGAAAATATATATAATGTATAAAGTGCAAAACTTAAATAAAATGAAATATCGCAAAAAGTTCAACTTGGATGCAAATATATACATTCTGTTCTTTATTGTGTATACCATAGATATGGGGAATATTGGGGATCCCTATAACTTTTACGCTTTTGATATATTAAAATTCAGAAAATATAGTCTACAATTATACTTTTCATATAAACATGAATCTAATCATGAATGGACCATAATTTTAAAAATATTTTACACAGATCCATTCTCTAAAAATCATACCAATACAATGTGAAAACAAAATAAAATTGTTTTAAGTAGAAACGTCATTTTTTTCATGTCAAACTTTTATATATAAAAAAAATTTTTAACCCTGAAAATGAAATTTTTTACTTGACTTCGGACTCTAACCTGGGATTAAAGAAAGACATTTAGAAAAAGTTGAGAACAAAAGTTATGTAAAAAAGTGTTCTCTTTCAAATGACATAATTTTTTTTATGTCCCATTTTTAATTTTTGATTTATCGCGTGATCTCCCCATATGTATGCCCCTACTGCGTAAAAACCTAAAAATAAAAAAACAGCGACTTTTGCTACCGGGAGTCATTATTAAGAAGATTTGAATGTTCGATTTTTAGTGTTTCTTCATATCAAGAAGAACCAAGATAAACATTTTCAACTCTTACATCAAATCCGTGCTTCTATATGGATGCGAGTCTTGGAACGTCGCTGCTCGAGATATAAACTCGCTACAATTGTTTATAAACCGATGTTTGCGGATAATTCTGGCCTCAAACCATAGCAAATAAAAGACTGTGGATGAAAACAAATCAAACCTCCATAAATAAAGAGATTTTCAGAAGAAAGTGGCGTTGGATTGGGCATGACTTGCGCAGACCACTAAACGATACAACTAGAAATGCTATAGAATTGAATACTCAAGGTAGTCGAAGGGGTAGACCATCACACGCATGGCGATGACAAATTGAAAGAGAAATCGCCAAGGACAACAAAACCTGGAATGAAATTAAGGCACTAGCGACGGACAAATCTAAATGGAACAAATATGTTGCGGCCCTATGTTCCTAAGAGGAACGACGGGAATTTATTATTACATATTATTAACGCTGGCGGGCTTGACTTATGGGGTTTCTGAAATACACTATTTATTTGTTATGTACACATTTAGATATTTTCATTTTTCTAGTCACAAGGCAAACTTATTCTACTTAAATTTAATCATTATTTTTGGGAAAAGTAGAAATAGCTTCAATCTGTTGTTGTAGATTTTGCTCAAAATGATGCTGATCTCTATTCTTAGAATGAATGTCATAACATATTAAGGCAATGGGCGAGAATATCAGCAATTGAATGCCTGCAATGAAAATTAATTAATTAATTAACGACAGAATTACAGAACATGATGTGAAATAGTTTTAGGGAACTATGCATATGTACATACTTTTGAAATTTAGTAGATTAGAATTATTAGTAGATTAGTACTTACCTAGAATACAAAACATGTATAGCAAGAGTTCAAGAGAAAAATATCGGACGAGTTGATGCACAAAGAAAATAATTTCACTTGTGGCCGCAAAACTAAATAGTATTAACCAGGGAGCTATGAATAAAAACCGTTGCTGAAAAGCAAAAAGAATGTTCATTATAATTTGTAGACATTTTCAAAAAAAATTTCTATTTGAATCTTTTAGATTTTTCATATTTCATACATATTTTTTATTGTTAAGGGGTCTGGACACGGTCAAAATGCTTGACAAGCATGTTAATAGTATGAGTGAAAATTTGTTAGTATGTGTGACACCGACGAAGCTTGATGGAAATGGCACGCTTGCTGTCACATGCTTGTGCGTGTATAGTGTTAACCCATCAAGCCTGAACAAATTTTCTTTATTTAGCGACATTTTTATTTTTTGCCAAACAAACCAAAATCAAACTAAAAATGTATGCTTGGTAGGTCGTCAAGCATAAAAATTTCAAACAACAAGCACACATCAAGCATTTTGACGGTGTCCGGACCCCTTTAGGATTTTTTGATGTTTTTCTCATGAGAACGTGTTTCATATATGACAGTTTTTAACTTTTTCCTTTTATTTTTAAACTCTGTTAATTCTTTTTTTTTATTAATCAGAAGTAACACAATCAGGCAATTAATGCATATCAATTAATTAATTAATGTGTTACCTTCTTTGGGAAAGGGATAGAATAGAGAGAACAGGTGATGAAGTGGGAGAGAGATCGAAAGCTTAATTCATTTACAACCATGCTATTGCGCGTTTTTTGTAGAGCAGTGTTGCAAGCCAATCTGGTGCCAAGCAGAGGCATTGAGTTGTTTTAAGCTGTGTAGCCATTTTATTAGTTCTTTTACTTCACCAACAATACCGACGAAGGAGGGTGCTGTGAAGTGCATTAGGATATATTAGTATTAATCGCTGCCGGTACTGCCAAGGTGATCAGTGCTATGCCTTCATCACTTTAACAGTCCAACAACAACCAACACAACAACACAACAATGCACATGAGAAAAATGCATGATGTTGTTGGCTTGCCTGAAATTAGTCTTGAACTCAAGACCGCAGGGTTTGTAGTCAAAAGCGCTAACTACTCAGCCAACAGCACCCTCAATTCATATAGTTTTGGTGATTTGCTCAATTTTTTCCTGGTTCGACGTGGCATTTTTATAATTCTTAAATCTGAAGCAATTTGTTTTTGTAATGCCTCAAATGAGGATGATAAAACAATATCAGAAATATTAAAAAAAATGCATTATAAAACAATTTTAATTATGTATGTATGTACCTTAACAATTCCGAATATCATTAGGCCAGTAATAACGATCATTACCAATGATATGACTATAACACCAACTGGTACATCCAACGATGGCGGTGGATTTTGTTCAAATTCATTGAAATCTTTAAGAAAAGAACAAATTTACATTTAAATTATTTTTAATCAGTAAGTACTAGGTATTCCATAAATCCTCAATTAAATAAAACACAAAATCGCAAAAAAATGTTCATGATTTTTTTTCAGTTCGCAACTTACTCTTGAAGTAAACGCACGAGTTGATATACCGTCGGTCAGTGAACAAAATAAATTTAAACAATATACAAGTATATAATATAAAAAAGACAAATATTCGCAACAACAAAGTATTAACAATTACCGGTTGTTTAATATTTTATATTTATGGAAAACAATCGATGGCACTATCGATAGTTAATTTTGTTTGTGAATATCGATATTTTTATTCGGCAATCGTTAAATATTTAGAAACAATCGGTAGCTATCGATAGTAAATGAAATACCACTGTTATAGTAAAATTAGGTAAATTAGATTTAAAAATCATTGGTCTCATACTTATTTTTCTTACATTGAAATGTTACAATAATTTTAATTTTTTCCTTTTGAACTAAAAAATTAATTTCTGTTTTGTTTGAAAAACATGTTTTATTTTGCAATTTTACATACATATATGTACATTTAGTGCTTTGTCTGAGAACTATAAAACTTTCATAGTATCACGATAGTATCGTTGATATATCGATAGTTTTTCCAACTTTGGATAGTTGGGAATCTATATATAGAAATATTTTTTCTAAGTCGACGTTTAGACGATGCAAATCTTATTGATGAGCTTCTTATTCAGCTAGGAGAGCGACAGAGAAATTTGTATTCGTTTCTCTGTCTTTCTCACAGCTGAATAAGAAGCTGAACAATAAGAGTTGCATCGTCTAAACGTTGACTAACTGTAGAAAATTTTCGATAGTGGCACACACTATCGATAGTTTTCCACCTTTATTTTGTAAAGTACATCACAAACCTATAAACAAGTAGGAAGACAAACAAACGTACCCAAAAACTGAGAACTGTATATGAGTGGATCAGAAATTAAAAAAATATCAGCAGCAGGAAACTGCAGAAATGCCTATGTTACTGTTGTTGCTACAGAAAGTTACATAACGTCTTCACGAACCACTGATTTGTCTTGACAAAAGTCAAAGTTGATATGAACAAATAGCACTAACATTTTTCTGATGTTTTTATGTATGAAGTTTGACAAATATTAGAACAAAATTATGTCTCGTGAAGACGGGGTGTGAGAAAGTTGTAAACAAAAATGTATGCCTGTCGCCAAAAGTCTTCTACTTCAAATTCAATCTCAATGACAGACAGCGTAATAAAAATACATTTTTGGAAATCAGCTTCACAGCAGAGAACAAGTGCGAACAATATGAGCCCGCGACTAGCCGAAAAATTAGAAATGGCGGGAAGTGGCCCCCTAGAAAATGCGTTAGAAAAACCAAAAATCCAAGTGGGTATTGATCGATAAATAGAAGTTATAAATAAACAAAGGAGAGGAAGTCCCAAATCGACAAACCTCACTCCAGTGGCGAAAATAACCAAAGATGGTAAATCTGGTGCAGCTCCTTATGAAAATCGCTTTTCAATTCTGCAAAACGATGAAGATGAAACCACCACCGTCAGGTCCAGCAAGCCGCCCCCCAATTTACTTAAGGGAGAAAAACTCAAATTAGTTAATTAAAAGGCTAGTGTAATTAATCCCTGAAGAGGCGTTTTACGCCATCCCAATAAAACGCGGCGCGATTGATAAGACAAAAATTCAAATTATTGAAGAAAATCATTATCGCACAGTAGTTTGAAACACAAAATAAAAATTTTAACACCTACCAACTGAAAATTGCAAAAGGCCTCCAGGTAGTGATAAAAGGTATCGATTCATATGTGGATCCAGAAGAGATAAAAGCGGGTCTGATAAAAAATAATAAAAAAACACAAAATTACCAGACCAAAAAATTATCATCTGACGTTATACTGCCTGAACAGGGTATAAAAGACGTAATCAAACTTATTCACAATCTATTACTTTTGACAACACCAATTATCCCCAGCTGCCCCAACCAGCGCTACCACCCGGCCTTCATACGCCAACGTTTTTAAGGCTAATTATGCCACAGAGCAAAACACACCTAACAGCCAGTTCTCAAACGCAACGCGTTGAAGTCTGCGTAGCCCACAGCTCAGAAACGGCCTCTTGCCAACGAAAACACTGGTTTCGATTTTGATCGAATTGAGGTTTTAATAGAAAATTTAATTCAAAGAGTAAGTTTTTTACAACCAACATGACCTGCAAGATACAGGAAATGTAGAAATTGCAGTCTACATTATTGCAGACTGCATTAAACAAACCATGAACTTAAAAATCAGTTTCTGGAACGCAAACGGCATCCGCCAACATTGTGGATAAACAAATTGATACTATGCTTAGCTCTGAGACGCGTTTGGCGGCTAGAAGCTTTTTTTAAAATCGACGGATATACTCTGTACGACACAAAGGACCCCCCAAGGTAGAGCATTTGGTGGAACGGCTATACTAATAAAATCGCGATTAAAACACTACTTAATGGATGATCATTGTGAAGATCACCTTCAAGCAAGTAACATCTGCATTGAAAGTGCTCATGAAAACATGGTAATTTCATCAATTTACTCTCCTCACAGATATTCTATTACAGAAAATCAACATAATACATTTTTTAATTCATTAGGACCACGCTTTCTGATCGCCGCTGACTACAACGCTAAGCATACGTTCCGGGGATCGCGGCTAATCACTCCTAAAGGTCAAAGTTCAAATGGTCAGCCAACTTATTTCCCAACAGATCGACAAAAAAAATCTTGTTGTTATTGACTTCGTAGTAGTAAAAGGAGTTCCCAGTGAAATAATTAATGTTGAAGTTTCGCTGAAGCTGTCGTTCCTTTTCCTTTGAGATTTAACATTCGTTAAATTAAAAATGCTATCGCTGACATAAATTCAAAGAAAGCCTCAGGTGCTGATAAAAATCAGTAACAAAATGCTTCGAAGGCTACCCCATATAGCAAAAAGGATAATTCTAAAATTGAAAGCAGTTCAAGTTAATTGGCTAATAGGAAGAAATTCAACACTCACTCTAGATTGTAAACTTCTATACAACACGATACCAAAAGCAATTTGGTGCTATGGTATTCAGTTATGGGGCACTGCCTCTGCATCTAATATAGACAAAATTCAAAGGCGACAAAATAAAATTCTTTGTGTGATTACAGCAGCACCTTGGTATGTCAGAAACCAGCGCATTCATAATGATCTAGATGTTCCATTAGTAGAGACTGTGTTTTCAAAACATGTGACAACATACATATATGCATAAAAAGAATTGAATCGCATGGTAAATCCGCTGACTCGCAATATCATTCATTTTAGAGGGCGCACTTGGCTGATGAGGAGAGACACTCTTGCTCTCAGCCGAACACGAGAGACGTAAGACATTTAACGAAGCAACCGTTGAACCTAATATTTCGTCTAGCAGTGGCTGGACTAATTATGATAAATTTTAGTCCTAAGATTTGAACACTTATTGTTATTTCAATTCACAATTGAAGATTCAATAAATAAATTTAAAACTTAAAAATTATTTTTTTTAATAACAAAAACTATACTATCCCAGCAAAAACTTTTGGTAATGTAAGGTAATGAGTGCTACTTATTTATATTATTCACCTATATCGCGAATAACAAATGAAATTTATGTTCCCATGAAATTACATTTACCTTCGAGGGAAAATTGCTGTCGTGACCCAGCGGGAAAAGTATTCATTGATTACATATACATATAATGAAAGATATAACGTACTATTTTAAAAAGCGAAGCAATGCATTCCTTTGGAAGCGAGAAGGTAATTTGATCACACACAAAAATTACACATTCATTACCACATCTTACGAAGAAAGAATGTCTTGTTCCTGCTCGTAGGAACTGTTCGTGTTTTCCTCGTTTGTACTTACATATTTGTATATTTTATACTACGAGTTAAAAAAATGGATTATAGAATTCATTTGCTGGACACATTAAAATAATTCATTACTTTCTTAGGACATGTTCTGTGTTAACAATAATGAATTCTGGTATGAAATATACATTCTCTGGATGACTCTCTCGTACTATTAATTATCTTTTCCCGCTGGGGAAGTTCCAATTGTGAAAAAATTTTCCCACTATCAGTTCTCAGTGAATGCAAAAAAGGAAAGAAGCTTAATAAAATAAATTAAAAATCAAAGAAATTTTTATTTGAAAATAAAAATGCAGTGCTAAGAATTAGAATTATATTTTCATTCCATGAGGTGTCTAAACAAAACCGAATTGTTCGTCCAGGTTCGCTAGATGCATCCAA
Organism: Panzeria rudis; assembly: GCA_956483635.1. NCBI lineage: Eukaryota > Metazoa > Arthropoda > Insecta > Diptera > Tachinidae > Panzeria > Panzeria rudis. The sequence continues at coordinate 34,039,627 of OY101451.1, read as the reverse complement.
TCCATTGGAGTACGCGAGTCATTGCAAGCAGCATAATTCAATCAAATAGTCTTTTGGTATTAAATTAAATTATCTCAAGAGTGAATAGAACTGTGTTTTTATATATTTTGGACGCGATGAATGATTCTCTACAGACGCGGAAAAATCATTTGATATTCCATCACCTCAAAACTTGGTTCATGCGTGATAGAAAGGTTGTTGCAAGGAGTTAGTATTAAGATAAATGAACACTATTTAGTGATTTTGTCCTAAAAATAAAATTTATGAGTAGGGCTCGGACTTTCATGCAACTAAAAATTAATTTTAAGCGCTTAAAAAATTCACCTAAAAACGAAAAATATGCACTTACCTACGAATAAAAAGTACCAAAACTAAAATAATATGAAAATGTTTTTTATTTTAATTTTGTATTATGATTAGAGAAAAAATACATAAAACAAACATAATTGGGTCCATGATCCAGTAATTAGGTCTTAGTAAATGAAATTGACAGCTCTCAGCTGCCAGTTGTCATTAGTAGCATCATTTTCAGGAAATGGCAACTCAACTGAGGCTTGGTTGCCAGCTATAATATTTTTTTTCTTCAAAAATTGAGACAAATGCATAAAAAAATTTTTAAACTCCAAAAATATGCATTTATTGCCAAAATATGCAAAAATATGCACACACCACCAATACATGCAAAAATATGCAACTACAAATCGATGCGAAACTATTTAAAATTTGATGATTCGTATAGATAATTAGCCAATACCTCTTTATCTATCACCATAAAAAACATGCATTGGCATGAAAGTCCGAGCCCTGTTTATAAGCATAACTCTGTCATTTGTCAACCGATTCTTAAAATTCTTTTTAGGTTTGAAAGGGTTTGCTTCCGGCTTAGTCCCATAATTTTTTTCGAAAATCGGTTGGAAATTTGATTCGCCCGTTTTTTTCATGTCATTTTTTTCTTGGGTAGTTTTAAGTAAGTGCTAATGCTGTTTTGAATTTTCTCAAAAACATTCAAGTTCAAAGTACCGATAAATTGGTAGTGTGAAGCTCAAATTTGGAAGATCTCTTTCACATTTGATTTAAATTTTTACTACAATTCAAGAAAAAAATTCAATTTTGCCCGCCTAAATTGAACGAACCCACTTGACCTGAGATTCGATATAAACGAATGTTCGCTAAAGCGAAGAAATTTCAGAACAAGACTCTTCGATATTTCTTCGCGAATCTAAAAAAAATCGTATGTTCGCTAAAGCGAACTTCTCTCGATAATTTTTTGAGAGCGTGACGATAGTCTAGTGGATGTGCGCTAGTCTGTCAGCCAAGAGGTAGCGTGTTCGAATGTGTTTGACTGTATCGTAAGTTAAAGAATTAAAATAACATATACTACCAAGGTGAATTAATTTTATCAGGTGGTGTTGATTCTAAAACAACTACAACATTACAATAACATATGACATCTCAGCCCCTATGTCAACGTATACAAATTTTGACATACAAGCATCCAATTTGCGGAAAAAAGTAGAAGTGCTGTGCTTATAATATCACCTGTATTAATCCACCTTGATATACTACGTTGTTTAACATTTTTTTTGCTTTATTTTGGTTACTTTTCTGCTTATTTTTTAGATTCAAGTAAGTCAAATAATAACTAGGTAATTGCTGTGAAAATGTAAGTGAATTTTTAAAGTTTACGTTTTGAAATTCTCAAACAAATATAAGTAGGTAGTAATAGAGTCCAATTACAAGCAGTTCGATATAAATCCTCATATCTTTTTTTGCCTACCAGTAAGCAAAGTTTTCGCTGGATTGTATATATATTCAGGCATGTATGAATGTGTATACTTACCCTTAAACACTTCGGTTAAATGGTTGATTTCATGTATTTTATTTGCTGCTAATATTGCCATAACGGTTAGAAAAATTATTATTAAACATCCGGTTAGAATTCCATGTTTAGATAGATTATTTAATTTCATTTTTATTCGTTTTTCACAGTTAAAATATAAAATAAATAAAAGAATTTTCTTCACGTTATTACTGACGAATGCGTTCAATCAAACTATGTATATTATTATACCTCTAAACAAAATTTTATTTATATCGATCACCTTTGACTTGTTCATAATTGATCTTGTGTGCTAACAACATTCATGCATTTATTTCTCTTTTTATTAAAAGCTTGGTGACACTTTCGTTGGTGAAATGCTACACTTTAATAGAGCGTTATTAGTTCACGATACGATTTAGAGAAGTTAAACACACCAGATTACAATAGCAGATCATTATACATATAGGCAAATTCCAGAAATGGTCCACCTATCGCAGAATTTTCGAGCTGTTAAAACTGTTTATATATGTTGATGGAATAATGTGCTATATATTTAACCTTAAAAATATGTAAAAGAAAATTTTTTTGGGCGATCCCTTTATGAATGGCAATTTATATACATAGGATGCTATTTGTATGTGTTTAGTTACAAATGTGACCGTAAGCTTCAGTTTGAATTTTCGAGGTCGGAGGTTGTGAGAAAATAAGTGAGTGACTATTTTTAGTTTATCTCGTAAACTATAAGGAATATGTCTGAAATTTATTATTTCGGCTTTTATTTCAATATTTGAATAAATGTAAATTCAAATTATTTTGTGAATCCAAATTGATTATTAGGCTAAGGTTCGTAACGTTATATTCAGAAAGAATTGGGCATGATTAGTATTCCAAGGAACAAGGGAAAATTAACATCAACTTAATTTTTCAACGTACACAGCAGAACAGAGTGACGCCACTTTCGGAAGCCGCTACACTTCCATCGTCAGTGCTCACGTTCATATATACTCAAGTATAAAATCAAACCAAAAAAGTTTGTCTTGAGTAGAACAAAAATCAGAAAAATGGGAATGAAGAAAAATAAACCGATGGCAAAGCTGGGAAAGTGCACTTTAATATCAGTTTGAGAGTGATTTAATTCTCGTATTCAATTTTCACGAAAAAGTTGTATATATAAGAATTAAAATCACATTCAACAGAGCTACCTGACAAGTGGTAATAAGCATATACACGTGAGCACTGACGTTGGAAGTGTAGCGGCTTCCGAAAGTGGCGTTACTCTGTTCTGCTGTGTACGTTGAAAAATTAAGTTGATGTTAATTTTCCTTGGAATACTAATCATGCCTAATTCTTTCTGAATATAACGTTACGAGCCTTAGCGTAATAATCAATTTGGATTCACAAAGCAAATACGTTCGAAATAATCATTATAATAATCAAATTATTTTGATTAAGAGTGGAGTGTTGGAATATTCAAATGAGATTAGCAGAACGGATCAGTACTATTGATTTCGACAGGCCGTTACACCCTCTCATCAGCGTTGTTGTTCACTTTTAACACTTATGAAGGTTGGTGTTTTTTACAAGGAAACATCAGCTATTTAACTAATTTTTGTCACGAAATAGAGCACAATACTTTCATGTAAATTATTGCATTTATTTTATTGTAACTCAACTTAAAAATAAAAAATAAAAATAAAAAATCAAAACAATTGTAAAACCGACGGAAATGGAAGAAACTACATACTTTTAAATTTATGTGATTTATAGAAGTTTTAATTTGATTATTTTTTAATAATTTTTTTTTTCTGCAATTGGCCATATAAAATAACATGTTACAGCAATATTGTGTGACTTTTCATATTAAATCGTCCTAAAAATTTTTATAGCAATTTCGAATTACAAACCGCAGAAAACTTCTTTAAAAACATTGATGGCATCAAAGTTCGCACTTTTTGACCAATAATTTGGTTCTTTTGAGAAATAAAGTTGCAAAAAATTGTAAGAATATGTTTTAATATTTGTTTAAGTACTCCAAACATAAAATGGCTCATACATATTTATCCTTGTCACCTAAAAAATACCTATCGTTGAAGTTAACAGGTTTTTCGTATTAACATTGGCTGTAGAACATGATTTTGGTTCAATTTTACATTACTTTTTCAATAACATATATTTTTTCTGTTAAAGCGGCCTTCAGACTATTAGATTTAGTATTAATACTTGTCAAAAACTCAAATCTTAAGTAAAAGTCCAACAGTGTGAAAACAAATTGTTATGATTTGTCAAATAATACGTAAAGAAATTTGACAGTATTATGGTATTCGTCATTTTTAGGAAATTTTCTAAACAATCACACTTTTAATTTTATCAGGGTTGTTTTTTGCACAAACAAACATAGGAATAACAAAAACAGTTGTGTATTTGTTTGCCGGCATAAATAAAGAAAAAGAAGAACGAAACAATTCGCTTTATTGCAAATTATTTATGTTACGTTTTATTTGGAATGTGATAGTGTAGAAACAAAATGTAATGAGAAAAGTTTCTTTAAGATTTTTTGACAATCGGACTGATTTTTTTTTTTTATTTTCGTCTAACAAAATCTAATAAAAATCTCAAAGCTTGTATTACAATGTGAAAGCGCCTTAAATGACAACTGTTTTAAACAAAATCATTATGGAATAGGAAATATTAAAATTTCATGTTACTAACGTTAACAGAGCCAACGTTTGGGTTATAGCATAAGGCTATAAATTTAAACGATATTTTTTGGTCAAAAATAAAAGTAAAAATTTTACCGATATTTTTTCGGTCAAAAATAAAAGTTAAAATTTGACCGATATATTTTTGGTCAAAAATAAAAGCTAAGATTTCAAAAAAGAGCAAGTAATATTTGGAGATAATAATCTGACATGGGGAATATCCTACTAATCAACATCGATTTAACTTGTAAGTGAATATAAGGAGCAGCAATAGCTCTTACATTCAATTTCGTTAAATAAATTGGTTCAATAGTTAATGGTCCTGCTCACTAATATCAAGCATGACAAGTGGTTAAAATAAACAAAGAATGCCAGGGTAGCGACTTCTAAGTCCGTTTAAATTTTAACTTTTAATTTTGACCAAAAAAATATCGGTCAAAATTTAACTTTTATTTTTGACGAAAAAAATATCAGTCAAATTTTTACTTTTATTTTTTACCAATAAAATACCGGTCAAATTTTAACTTATGACCAAAAAAATATCGGTAAAATTTTAACTTTAATTTTTGACCAAAAAAAATATCGGTCAAATTTTAACTTTTATTTTTGACCGAAAAAGTATCAGTCAAATATAACAGTTATATTTTTACTTTTTTGAAAAAAGTAAAAAAATAAACGTATTTTTAGGTTTATATTCCTTAGCTCACGACCATCACAATACATACTATACTCAAATATCGTATAGACAAATTTTTTCTGTCTGACTTTTTGAAGTGAAATAATGATAATAACTGTTATTTTCGGTCCCTGGTTTGATGTGCGTATCAGAGAAACAAGCCAGTCGACTTGGATCCGACGGCGCGCCGCCACTTCGCCGAGTTCGCTTAAATTTGGTCACGACTGGGTTGCAAAATTTGCGTACTTTTTTCGACATTTTTTTTTACTACGTTTTTTCCCAAAATATGTCACGGTTCACCAAATGAAAGTTTTCTTTATATTTGGGTGAGAGGGGAAAGAAGTTTGGGAAGGGGTGCACGCTTTCATGATCTTTGAAATTCCCTTTTGTTTTGTAATTCGATATGGCCAAGCTGATGTTGGCTGCAGCTTAATTTTACATTTTCTTTTAAATTTCATTGAAAAAATTTCAATGTGTTGACATGAATGAAAGTTTAAAAGAGTAAAAAAATTTCTGAAAGAAAACTTTCATAGTCTTAACTAAGACTATCCGTGAATAGGTGAGCCGCCGAAAACTCTGTCGGCGTGCCGCCGCCGACCCAAAATCTGACCAGCCACTGCCGCCGATAATTTTGTCTCGTCTTGTTTCTCTCGTGCGTATGTGTTGCGAAAAGTAGAAAACAGCAAAGCGAATTAATCCAAGTGGCCTTATCATTAAAAACACACATACAAAGTTGTAGTAGTACTATTTTTATTTGTACGTTGACAGTTCGGGTCAACGTTTTTCTCTTTTTTATATGGAGTTTGACTGATGGGGTGTAATTAGCTGACGATTAGCTGTGCTGATAAGGCTACCTGGTACTGAATTCGCCTTGGAAAACAGTAGCGAAAAATTAACAGTACTGATAGTCGTGTACTACACTCTCTACATTTTCTTCCCCTCCCCCTGATCCAATAATATAGGTCTGTGCTAGAGATTAGGTGATTGTTTTTGCTCCCTGTGTTTTCCTGCTGTGTTTGTCAAACTTCATACAAAAAAACAGAAACAATATTTATTTTTTGACAATAACAGGAGGAAGGCGTTTTTGTTGTACTGAAGTTTGCGAAAAATATTGATCAACATTGTTTTTTTCACACGAATAATATGACAAGTAACCACCCATCAAAACCTATTGCTTCGGCCGAAGCATGCTTGTAAGTGAGAGAAGCTGGTTGTTGTTTGGATTTTTGTTCGCGATGTCCCACATTTGTTTTCTTGGACCAGGACTCTCGGGATGACCCCTACTGATGCAATGCATTGTGCTGGAACCAGGAAAATTTGTTGTGGGAAGGAGGATAAAGGGAGTAGTGTTTGTTGACGTTTGGTTTGAATCTTCCAACATTGAAACTGACAGGAAAGACTTCTGCAGGGAGTTTATTCCACGTACGAACAGTTTTACCAAAGAACGAGTTCTCTATAATGCGTAGTGCGATTCATTTGCGTATCGACCACAAATGGATGTGCCCTTAATGAAGAACGTGCTGTTCGCAAAAATTAGCGGTTTTCGGGAACCAGTTCCCTGATTTCATCAGAGCACGTTCCATTGTAGTAACGATAAAACAGCGAAACGCATCTCACATTGCGTCGATGCTCAAGCGAGTCAATAGAGTTGGCTACTCTGCTGTCACCGATAAGATTCTTCGCCCTCTCCTGCACGCGGTCGAGTAACTTCAAAATAGACTTTGAAGCACCGGCCCATACATGAGAGTTGTATTCCATTTTCGGTCGGATATAGGTGGTATAAATAGTAAGGAGATCTGATGGAGTGAAGTATATCTTACAAAGTCTTAAGAAACCAAGGCACTTGAATGCTTCTTTTGAGACTTGAAAAATGTCATCAGTCCATCGAACGTCACACTGGATTTTCATGCCAAGAACATCAAGGGCTTCTGATTCTCTAATACCTATGCTACCCATTTTTACAGATTGAGCAGCAGGTTCGGTCGTACGTCTGTGAGTAAGCATACAGCATTGGGTCTTACAAGCGTTGAAATCGACCCTATTCGCACTACCCCATTCAGAGATTGTAGTGAGATCGTGATTAATCGTATCATTCATGTTTTGCCTCATGGCCCTAATCTCCAACAGACTTGGCCTATTGCTGAATGAATATGAATGGCAGATGCTGCTGCCGTCTGTAAAAGAGTAGATAGGATTGGAAGTTTGACAGAGAAGGTCATTAAGAAAAATAAGAAATAGGGTAGGAGAAAGAACGGAGCCTTATGGTACCCCTGAATTAATCTTGAACTCGTTTGATGAGATCCCATCTATAACAACCCGTATAGTGCGATTTCTGAGAAAGCTCGATATCGAGAGAAGTCATCACCAACAACTATTGGGAGCTCTTGTTTTTGACATAAAACAGCGCTTCTTTCAGAGCAGTAAACATGTTCTAAATTCCTGTCTCTTGGTTTTATTGTGTCACTCAATTGTACAATCGTTAAACTACAGGCAAAACAAATCGTGTTTTATTATAAATCTCTCTCCTCCGTACAATAAGAGAGAAATGTAGAAAGAGAGCATGCTTTTAATGTGTTAGTGTGTATATGAAACAATGCCTACCACAATTCTTTAGAACCTATTTTGTTGAAAGCCATTGAATAATATTTTGTTTTATATGAAGTTCGCTTTAAGAACCCGACTAACTTCGTAACTTAAAAAATATGAAAACTTAGAGATATCTGCCTTCCTTTTGAGCATGGTCGGAAGCGCTTCAAAACATCGCATGCGGAAGGCATGAACGTTTTTTTACTGCTTCCAGAAAAATGATATTTTTTTGCTGGGCAATCAAAACTAGCGCTTGAAAGTATGCTGCGATTCTGTACGTTGTTAAAAAACCAATTTGTTTGTTGTAAATTTCACACGAAAAAAGTGGTGTTCATATTATTTCGTATAAAAACTCAAATTGTTGTTTTTCACAAAATAAAAAGAGTACTACTTCTGCAGCAATGTTTCGTAACTCTACGTCTCCACCTAACTTGAAATGCTGTTGTAACTTAGCCAATTTATGTTAGGTGTAGACTTCAAGTAAGCAATTCGTGTCAATTTTTTTTGATATGGACTTTTGACAGCACTTCGCACGAAATGATGAACAGAGTACAATGCTTTAAACGCAATCTCAGTTGAGTGATGTAATGATCATATCATCACCGCCATCAAACTGTCAAACTCTGTATAGAGATCCTTTTCTCTGCGGTATTTGACATTTCGTTATAGAGCTCGTTTAGCTGATAGTTCCACCCGTTCAACGTTTTTTGAAATCTAGTGAAGTAGTCTCTACAACAAATTTTCTACTGCGTGTACCTGTTAATTGTATCATAATATACATGCAGTGAAAAAATATTTGGCTGCTGTAAAGCTGCCACCTGATTACATACGCCTTGTAATCAGCTGTTGGCGCCTTTTTGACAGCTACGTGTGTATTGTTTTTCGCATACGAAAGAAGATACAAAACGAGGAAAAATAACAAAAAAGTAAAATAAATTCTTTTAATATAAAGAATAATGCAAAACTAATAATTAAAATATAAAGTTTAACAAAAAAAAGAAAACAAAGTAAGTGAACAGCAAAATGAGTGGAGAAAAAGATGAAGTGGAAACTAAAATGTATGAAAGTTTGGAAAAATATTTCGGTTTTAAAGAATTCAAGTCTGAGTTGCAAAAAAAGGCCATTAAATGTGCTGTGAAAAGTGCGTATCGTTTTCATAATATAATAAGTAATTTTGCGGTATTAATTTTATTTTTTTGAATTGCAGAAAAACGTGATATTTATGTGAGCATGCCAACTGGCTCCGGCAAGTCACTGTGCTTTCAGTTGCCCGGTCTTATTGCAGAGGGTAAAATAACTATTGTATTTTCTCCACTACTGGCATTAATAAAAGATCAAATAGATCACTTAGCCAAATGGAAAATACAAGCGGATTCTCTGAACTCAAAAATGTCTCAAAAGGAAAGAGAACGCGTAGTGATCGATTTAAAATCAATTAAGCCCAGCATACGGTTTTTATACATAACACCGGAACAGGCAGCCACTAAAGGATTTCAAGAGCTCTTGGAACAATTAGTGAAATACGACAAAGTTGCTTATGTAGCGGTGGACGAAGCACACTGTGTGTCGCAATGGGGTCATGATTTTCGTCCAGACTATTTAAAATTAGGATATTTGCGGCAAAAATATCCCAATATTATCTGGATGGCTTTAACAGCCACGGCGTCTAAGCAAGTGCGCGAAGACATATTTAAGCAGTTAAATTTGAACTTACCTGTAGCAAAATTTTCAACACCCAGTTTTCGTAAGAATCTCTTTTATGATGTAGTCTTTAAAAATTCCATTGAAGATGACTTTCAACATCTGGCGTCCTTTGCCTTGCATTGTCTGGGAGATGAGGAAGAATTTCGTGATACACCAGCGCCGAAAAGAGGATGTGGCATTATTTATTGTCGTACGCGTGAAAATGTAGAGAGAGTTGCAATGGGTGTTTCACGACAAGGCGTGGGTGCTATTGCCTATCACGCTGGACTTAAAGGATCGGAACGCGTAGACGTGCAAGAAAAATGGATGTGCGGTGAATACCCCATAATTGTGGCCACCAATAGCTTTGGTATGGGTGTTGACAAATCTTCGGTGAGATTTGTTATTCATTGGGACTGTCCTCAAAATGTGGCTGCTTATTATCAAGAATCAGGTCGCGCTGGTCGTGATGGTCTAAAATCTTACTGTCGGCTTTACTACGGACGTGAAGATGTCAGGTCTATTCGTTATCTTCTTCAAAATGACATTAATCGTTCACGCAGCTCGTCGTGTTCGGGAAAACTAGAAATGGCTCAGAGAGCGATGAAAAATTTTGATGAGATTGTTGCATTTTGTGAAATGCTACAGTGTCGCCATAAATTATTTTCTAACTATTTTGGAGATCCAACGCCTGAATGCGTTGACAAATGCGATGTTTGTAAAAATCCCAAAAAGATGGAGAAAGCTTTGCAAACATTTCATAGTTTATGTATGGATGCTGCATTTAAGACTGAGATTTCATTAGAAGATTGCTCAGATTTATATGAAGGTAAATAAACTATTTCAAGACAGATAGATCTAATTAATATGTCGTACCTATATTTTCCTTAAGAAGTTTACTCTTCAACACGTCATATAAATTATGTAGATATTGTTCATTTGCTGCGAGATCACCATAACTAAAAAATTAATCGTGATATCGTACTTCATATTCTGCCAAATTAAAGGAAAATATCGTGTATATGTATGTTTACCTCTTGAGAAAAAAAAAACAATTGATTTATCTGTTAACCCATTTTATACCACTACCCGAAATCGTTTCACATATCTTTGCAAATTTTGGTGTAGAAAACCCCCGGTGCTATGTTGGGCGCAGCGGCCTGTTAAGAAATCTTAGCTTGTCCACGATGTCGAACGAGCGAAATTGCTGGAGGGTGATGTTGGCTGAATGGTTAACGCGCTTGACTATAAACCCTGAGGTCTTGAGTTCAAGACAAGTTTCATGCAATCCAAGAATTTTTCTGATGTGCTTTAGTGTGTTATTGTATTGGTTGTTGGACTGTTAAAGTAATGAAGGCATAGCACTGATCTTTTTGGCAGTACCGGCAGCGATTAATACTAACATACCCTAATGCACTTCACAACACCTTCCTTCGTTGTTATATTAGTAGACCCGTCGGCGAAGTAAAAGAACTAATAAATGGCTATACAGCTTAAATAAATTAATGCCTCTACTTGACACCAGACGGGCTGCAACACTGCTCTACAAAAAAAAGCACAATAGCAGAGTTGTAAATTAATTAATCTTTCTATCTCTCTCAACTTCACCACCTGTTCTCTCTACAATATCCCTTTCCCAAAGACGGTTGTGTTCGTCTTAAAACCTTAATTTTCGACATCCAGGGACATGCCGTTAATTATGTGATTTTGGATAAAGTTATGGGGTATATCTGCTTTTAGCTTATTTTTTTATATAACAAACGAAAAAGACGTAGGGAAAAATTTTATGTAAATCACATATTATTTTTATACAGGTGGTCGTGCTGGCAGCAAAAGAGCTGCATTAGAATATGGTCACCATAGTGGCAATTCTGATGAGGATTCTGATGAAACTTCTCATGAAAAGCTAGCAAAAAAAGCGAAACGTGAAACCGAAGACTTTATTCGCAAACAATTTCAATTGCGGAAATGTTTAAATGCCGCCAAAGATTTGGAGCAGGAATCAGAAACTCATATGACACGAGTACATCAAGCTCAAGCGACTACAACAAAAGTAGCTGGTCTTAAAATTTCAATTCGTGAGAATTATTTGACGGCTTTAGCGGAAGCTCTTAAGGCTAATGTACAAAATAGTGATGAAGACAGACCTAGAAGTGCCTTAGTACAAAGAGACTACGAAGCTGTGGCGGCCGATATTGAATATGAATGTTTTTCAAATCAAAAAGTGATCAATATGTACCGGCATGCTGTTGCAAAAGAGGTTAATATTTAGAATAAAATGTTTGTATATATTAATTACCGCATTTTCTTTTTATATTTGTACATTTTCTTAAGCTTTCGATAGTAAAGCAACTAACTAAACAGCAGCGTTTAATGCCAATATTGATGGACTATGTTCCCAAACAAGAAGTTAAGAAGAGTGTGTGGAATGGTGGAAGTGTGGAATATTTTGAGCGAAAACTCAAGGAGTTGGAAGAACAAAATCCCCAATATAGTGCTAATAGTAGCAAAAGCAATAATGATATACCGAAGGCATTAAAAAAACCGAAAAGTTATAAACAAGATATGGCCAAACAAACAACAATTTCTAGTTTTTTTAATTCCTCAAAAGATACAGATGAAATTTCGTCAAATAATAGTTTGGAAGAGAAAGAACTTGAAGAAAATGATAATTTCGAAATGAAGCTTGAAAAAATTGATTCTCCCGAATATGAAGACGACTTAGATTGTAAGGGCGAAGATAAGAAGTATACAATGGAAGTAGATAAGGAGCCTAATGATGACAACCTAGACATTCTTATTTCAAAAGAACAAGAATTAAAATTACAAATTGAACAATTAGAGCAGGAGGAAAAGGAAGAATACGAAAAAGAAGAAGAGGCAAACAGGAGCATGTCGAGAGAAAATAAGCTCTATAATAAAAGTGGAGAAAATCCATTTAAAAATCCCTCCACATCATCACTATCATCTTCATCATATGGCCAACTTTTCAAGTCTAAAAGAACATCACATTTTATCAAAAACCCCAAAGATAAATACCGGAGTCATTTGATCTATTCACCATCTAAAATAGCAGCTGAAAGTGATATAACCGACTCAGAAAATGAAGATGAAGAAGACAAAGAAAAGGAACCTGATGATATACTTTCCTTGCTCGAAAAAATTGAAAATGAAAAGAAGAAATATGAAGAAAGAAAGGAAAAAGCTAAAGAGCAAAAAGCTTTAAACAGTAATAATAATATAAATAAAGACAAAATGAACTCTGTAGGAGCCCAACATTTTTCGAGTAAAGACAAAAGTTCACTAAATAAAACATCTTCATCTTCAGAATCATCATCATCATCTAATAATCACCACTCTTCTTATCGTGCTCATAATTATTTCCCTACTTCCTCTGCATCAACGTCTTCAAAGATTTGTAAAACATTATCTCAAAAGGATGTTGATATAAAATCATTATCTTCAAAACAAAATTATTCATCCAACCCTTCCTCTATCTCTACGTTGAAATCCAAACAAAAACTGCAAATGGAACGTGAAGCGGCTCAAAAACAAAAAAATGATGTTAGTAAAACCGTAGTAGACAATTTGAATCCCTACTATAAACGAAAAATTGCTACCAAAGAATTGTTTAAAGTATTGGCCAAACGTTTAACAAATCGTATTTTGGAAGGCAAATTAGGTAAGTTGGAATGCATTATTTACTTTACATATGTTTGTTAAAATTTATTAATTGTTACAGATTCATCGGAATGCAAAACTTTTATTAAAGCAAAATTTCTTACATTGGAAATGATTTCAGAGGACTCACACATCGATAAATATTTTCCCACATCATAAAGATATACATACAGTAACCTTCAATCTATGAAAATGTATTTTTTATTATATTATTTTTTTTTTTCTTAAAACAAAAAAATCTGTTATGTTTTCCTATTACTTTTAGCGGTTACAATGAATGGTGTTTTTATATTCATTTTATAAATATTTTTATTTACAATATTTTTATATTGCTTTTATGTTAAAAAGAAAAATCGTCTATCCAAATTGATTATATAGGCTAATAGCCTTTTCAAACTTTCTAACATCTACCATCAATTTGCGATAGTGTTGAAAATTTCCCACAAGAATTACACAGGGTTGAATGCTCACCATAATTCTACATGTTTAAAAATGTTCCTAACTCAATTTGTTCCACTCTCCATCATTCGATAAATTTAGTGTCATCACTAGAAAATTGACATAAAATTGGAAGAAACTTGTGAAAACAAACACGTGTATGTATATACAAATGACTAAAAATTAGCATTAGCATGTGTATGCATGAACAATGTGATATATGATGGAAATCGGTCGATTTGAAATCGACGCCGATTTCAGTTGCTAGTTCTCATCCGTAATATAGTTTTAGCAACTGGCAACCCAACTCTATGTTGTTTTTCTTATTAATTATATCTTTTAGCTTATTAAGAACAATGCCTTGTCACATTTCTGAGGGTTGGAAGATAGTAGATGTTACAAGTATGAATAAATTTTTCACATTTTCACACTTCCATTGTTTCATGAGCTCTGATGATGGAAGCAATGGCGGCTTCTCAAAACAGTGTTATTATGTTTTGCTGTATACGTTGAAAACTAAATTGATGTTGCTTTTCCATTTTTGCTTGGAAATATTGATCATGTCTAATTCTTTTCGGGTATAACGTTACGAACCTTAGCCTATATAATCAACTTGGATTAAAAAGCATATTATGTAATATCTGCAGGATAAAACCAACATAATAAACACCGTTATACATAGATTCTATACATATATAAATACCTTTAAAGATTATATATAACATATGTACATCCAAATATGTACGTATATTTGAATCGGCTAGTTAAGGAAAGGAACGATTCACAATGCCCTGAATCTAATTTATTATCTTTCTTAATTAAGCGATTCATTTATCTGTCTATAGCTATACATACACATATGAATTGATCTACTTCACTTTTAATGAATGAATATAATTAAATACTATCTACATACTTAAGAATTTTATTTTTAATAAAATGTATTGCGTGAGTGTTTCTTTAAAGTTTTTATTGTGTATGCACTTAACCCTACGTCTATACCTGATATATTTTTATCATGACAAATGTCAAATTCCATATAGAAAAACAGCTAACTTAAAACAAATTATTTTTCAATATACATATGTAGTTTGACTTTTGTCATGATAAAAATATATCAGGTATAGACGTAGGATAAAGGTTATAAGATTTTAAATTTATTTGTATTTCTTTAATATTCTCCCTTATTCCGGAACTATTTGTCGACGTCACGTCAAGACAATACAAAATAATTGGCACTTGTCCACTCGCTGTCGACAAAAATATACTACTATTAACAGCCTCTTCCCATTTTATATGCCTTAGAGAATAGTAACTGGCTGTCAGTAATAGTAAATTGTTGTCGATGAGTAGTAGATATGTGCCAATTTGTTGGTATTGTCTTGACGCGACGTCGACAAATAGTTACGGAATAAGGAGTATTATTTTTTTATTTATAAAGTGATTTTGTATAAAAATTTCTTATAAAGCTTTGATACACTCTCGATCAGATGATTAGAACCATTTAAATTTCTGTTAGGCCTATCTTTTTAAGTTTTTTGTCGACAGCTAAAATTTTATTACCATCGGGAAGGGAACTTTCTTAAGATTAGAAAAGTAGCTACACTAAAGACTAATTCAACAGTAGTTTAAAAGCCATGTTTCAAAAAAAGACAAACAAATACAATTTTTCGGTTCATATGATTAGAACTAGAGATGTAACCGATGCTGATATATCGGTGTCGGCGATATTTTACTGTCGATACGATGATACTTCTTAAATTTTTCAAAAATACTCTAAGAACAAAAATTTTTTTTTGTTAATTTTACTATGAACTCAAATTCAATGCGTTGTTTTTTAAATCTTATTAACCCTAGAACCGTAACGTTTTTCTATAGGTAAACACTAATTATTAGTCGAAACGTTTAACATGTAAATCGTTAGCTGAAATGCAAAACCACGTAACTAACAAAAAATGCGAAATGGGTTTTTTGATTGATAATAATGCATATCAACAACATATATGTCCTCTCCAATTTTTACTCTTATATGTATAATGAAAATGACATTTTATAAGTAAAATTTGAAAGTACGTAACTACAACTGTAAGTATGTACTATATAAATCAAAAGCACGTAACTACGTAATTTTTCCTTGGAAATAGTTACTAACACATATTTATATCCATTTAATTTTAATAATTAATAGTAGGTTTTTGAACTTTTACATTGCATTTCTTATCAGTGAGCTTTGTAACCAATTCCAACATTTCATTTTTAAACTTGTGTTAAAAATTTTCTTATATCTATAGGGACAATACTTGGTATTTGAAATTTTTAATTTGTTAATCTTAACAAATTGTAATCAAGTGTTCATTGTCAATTTGTTTCGTATATTAGCATATGATCCTCCTGGAATAATATATTTTAAAGTCGATGTAAAAGATGTGTAAAAGCAACTTCCGCAAAGACTTAGAAAATAAGTCAAAAGCTTTTGGCCCTTTGAAATTACATTTGCAAAAAATAAATCTTTCAAGCCAGAAATTGGAACACCTTCAGGACCTTAAACCATTTCTCACGCCGGATTATCATTCTTTTTACAATGAATTTCAATTTTAGATGTAGTTTATTATATTTTTCTTTCATCTGTATTGTTAGTGTTATAATTATCTCGTGTTTTTATAAACCATTTTATTATTTTTATAATTTTGCAAAAAATAAATATATAAATCAACAGAGTTGCGGAAAACGGATATGTATTTAAAATTTTCATTTTTTATTTAGTATACAAAAACAAAAAAGTACTTGTATTTTAAACTTAAAAACTGCAAATACGTATTGTCCACAACTCTGTAAATAAATAAGTATATTATTATTTTTATTACAGAAATAAATAAATGTTTCTATATATAGTAAATCTGCGACAGTTGATTACCAAAATTGCATTTCTTTTTCAATATATGTATAACATATTTTGTTTCTACTGTAAAATAGTAAAAATGCTAGTTACGTGGTTTGCATCAAATCATCTACTTATCGCAATGGATCCAACTGGATCTCCGAGTGGTTGTGCGGCATAGCACTACCCTTCCTAACCAGAGCACGAGGCCGGTCGGCTAATAGCCGCCGCCGATGATTTTCACTATCACTTAGCCGCCGCCGATTACTGCGGCTAATATCGGCTAGCGGCTAAGCCGATTTCTTATAATAAAAAGTGGGTATTTACTAACATGCGCATTTAAAAATATTTAATTTGGTTTTGAAACATATGAAAAAAATTTCTTATGAAAATTATTTTTATAAATAAGGCAGTAAATCGTCTAGAAAGGCAAGTTTATTTATAATTGGGCCGAGTATACGTGTTATAAATATGCCTTGTATGTAAGTAAACAATAAATACTCTGCTAGCCGATAAATTTGGGTAGCCGCCGCCGGCGAAAAATTTTCGGCTCTTAGCCGGCTAATGGCCGCCGCCGACTATATTTGGTCCTAGCCGCCGCCGACTATATTTGGTCCTAGCCGCCGCCGATCACCGTTTTACATCGGCTTCACCCTCTGTTCCTAACCTACGTGGTTTTGCATTTCAGCTGACGATATATAACCGACTTTGTCGCTATATATAAACAAACTATACATTACTTTGTTAAAAAATGCTTTTTAGGGATGAGCGATCTCGTGATTTTTAAAGAACATCGTGAACAGTGAACGTAATATAAAAAACAGTGTTACTTAAAACTATGACTGATCACTGTTTTCAGTTCTCTTCTAGCAATGTAATTATCAAAAACACATGCATCTCTACAACAAAAACGTTCTTTAATATACCAAGGCAGATTTAAATACGCCTTAAAATATACTTTGAATTTTGAATAGAAATACTAATAAGGAAGAAGAGAACACAAGAAATAGCAACACTATTTTTGTTGTTATTGTACGTAAATAATCGTTATTACCCAAACAAACAGTGAAATATCATAATTGTCTGTATGTAACATGGTGAAATAAGTATACAGGTGACCGCATAAGGGAAACAAATACAACAAAAAAATAGATGATGCTTGTCAAAAATGTATACGTGCTAGACGTGGATTATGCACAAAACTAGCAGAGCAAAAAATAATTTGCTGCCGTTATGCTGCCACCTGTATACTTATTTCACCATGGTATGTCACAAATAGAAAAGAGCAACTTTGCAAGTACCAGTTACTTGACAAATTTTGTCACAACTGTGAATCGTGATTTTTCAGTAAGTCTGCTTTTACACACATCAGTTTTCTTGAAGCAACTTTTATTTTCTAGTGAGAAAGAGCGAGAGAGGAATGCATGAAATATATTCCTCTCTCGCTCTTTCTCACAAGAAAATAAAAGTTGCTTCAAGAAAAACTAATGTGTGTAAAATCAGACTAATGGTAGAATTAGTCGAATCGTATTGTGAGGTTACGGATAAACTGCAAAAATCTGTTATATTAATAAAACATGTTGGTGTCTTTTCGGGAAAACGCGTCGAAGTAGTGAAAAATTTTATGATAACAAAAACAAAATTTCACAAATTGTTTTTGTTTGCTATACATTTCTAAAATCAAAAAAACTTGAGAATTTTAACCGGTAAATTTTATTTTATAAACAAAAACAAAGTTTTCACTTAGTCGACGCGTATTCCCGAATAGACACCGTTATTGTTGTTGATCAAACATCTAAATGAAGAAAAAAAGAATAATAATGAGATTGTGTATTAATTTCTCAGCGAAGAAAATAAATTAAGTAATAAGCATGGTAGAATAATATACTAGGTAGCCCTGGAACGCCAGCTGATTTTTTTTCATTGTACGAACTATCAAATGTTGTGCATATGTGAAATAACTACGTTGCACACACAATACAACACGCATGTTTGGTGCTTCTGTTATACAAACACACACATACACTCTCTATTAATGTTTGACATTTCGGACCTCAAATGTACATTTGCATTATTTATGCGGATACCTTGTATATTATTCTACCATGGTAATAAGCAAATGACAAAAAAAATATGTGTATGTATCAGGGATGATAAATGAAAATTTTCATTTTGTAACAATGAGCTTATAAAATAGTACTTTTTCGGCTCTAATAGTACTAAAACTTTTGAATTGTTATAACCAAGTAAGCCATGTGCTCATTGTGTCATAGATCTAATATGGCTTTGTTTTCTAAAAATATTTTTGATAAACTGTTTTTTCAAATAATGGTGCCAAAAATCAAACAATTTAAATTTGAATTTATCTCTATGAAAGAAACTTCACTTCTACCATATAACCATGAACCTACTAATTTCTTTAGTAATTTTGTTACTAAGTACTAATTTCTTTATTCTTATAAGCTTCAAGTTTGTTAAAAAATTTAATATTCTTTCACAATGGGTAAACAAGCCATAGCACAAGATATATTTTCTCTTAAAACTTTAAATCACATATCTGCGGTTTTCTTGAATAAATGCTTAAGTCGACTTACGTAGATTTTGAGTTATCAATGCGAAATAGCTCTATTTTAAGCGATCTTTCCATGAGAGTAAAAATTTTCGGAATATCATGGACTATTCTCGATATTTTTTCATGGACAACAACCTGACTTCTATATTGATTCCATAAATTTTCAGCAATAACGACTTAAGTATTCCTGTGTGATGGATTATTGAAACACACAATCAGACATGTTATTATCTAAGCACAATTTGAAATTTGTTTTAAATATTTTGTTCTATTTTACTTAGTAAATGTTACTTATGTCGACATATGCGGTTATATTTGTCTGAAATTTTTACACAAAGTTATTTTGGCAAATATATGCTGAAAGTGTTAAAAAAATCAAAGATGTTCATACTGTGGATACAAGTTCAGAAATATATTGTTTTTGCTTTACTGAAAAAATCAGTTTTAAGACATATGCCTTTATTCAAGAAAACCAAAGATTTGTTTATAGAATATGGAGTTTAACATAAGCTACCCCATCAGCATCGCTGTTGATATTTGGCCTTGAGCACTAACAGGCAAATATTATATGCTGTGTTCTCAGGACCACCTGTTATGTATTCTCCTTAAATAAGTACACAAATCCATTCACGAAATAACAGCCTAAGTAGACTTAAGATAGAATTAAGTTAAGGCCCAAAGTAGAGATAAATTATTATTGAATAATCAATGGATACTACCCAACAAATTTTGAAATTTTGCAAATAGTACCAAATGAGTCATGGGGGTACCATCGTACTTTTTTGATTTCAATAGTACCAAAAAAGTACAATTGTACCAACTTTATCATTCCTGGTATGTATGTATATTATATGAACAGCATTTGTTGCAGACTTCTTTCTTATGTTCTCCATACACTCTCTTACCACACTTCGTGCAGCCTAAGGACGTGCACCACTATACCACAAAGTATTGCTAAAACAGATGTAACAGATACATACATACCTATTACTATAAGTATAAATGATGGAATTAGTGTAAAGCCCATATGACACTTTTTTCCGTCTTTTATTAATCTAAGATTGAAAGAATGAAACGGGAATATAAAAAAGAGAAGAAAATACGAGATACATATATGTTTTTGTTTACTACTTTTTTGTTGTTTAATTTCAATGCTGCCATTTTTATTATGCACAAAATAGCCAATTTGGACAAATTAGCGCTAAAATCGCTATATTTGGGTTTAAAACTAATGAATCGACAGCACTGTAACGCTTTAAGCTCGAAATGTCAATTTTAAGTTTAAAATTTTTAGATTTTTCTTGACAGTTTACTTTTTTTTATCGATAACACATATAAAAATTCTGAAGTTTTGGGATTTTTTTTAATATAGCCGAACTCTTCGCTCTTGATAAAATATTATATTACAATATATTTGTACTGTTTTCCAAAATCTTAGCTTAACTGATATTGTATGCTTTTATTCCATGCACACATTCTACGCGTAATGGGCCATGGCAATTTATCAAATTTTTTGATCAAATTCATGTATGTTTGGTAATATTTTGTTTTGCTTAGCACAGCACTATTTATTATTATTTATTAAAAAACTTTTTGTTTGTTGAAAATTAGTTTTTTTACTCCCTTTTTTAATTCCTTTTAACTCCTTTCCATATGCAGTTCGAAGAGAGTTAAAATTTTGTGCGACATCCTTTTTTTAGCATTTGGGTTTTTTTCTGTACATGTTTCAAGCAATATGTCGTACTAAGCATTTTTTTTAATTTCTTTTGCTATATTGCTTCGATTTAACTCGCCATAAAGCAGGAAAACCACGATAAACTTCAATAAATTAAATTTTGTTCATCCGTTTTTTTAAATAGTGCGTCTCCATAGAAATGATGTGGTCGCTGCGAAAACTAAACAAAAATGACATTTGAAGTAATTACACAGCCACTCATCAAACAAGCTTCGAATTTCGTCAGCATCGGTAGTGAAAATCAAAAGTGTTTTGTTTTTCGTCAAACTCACATCAAACTATACGTGTGAGGTTTTTTGCACTAATACAGTAAAAAAAATTTCTGTTCGTTCAAACAGTTTGATAAATTGCCATGCCGCTTAACCTGGCCTTTACACATGCAAGTGCAAGTTCGAAAAACTCAATACACTCAAACTTTTCTACTAACACACTTTTGGTTCAGCTATGAGAAAGACAGAGAAAAGAATACAAATTGCTTTTTCGTTGCTAGTACGTACACAGAACTTGCATGCAAGTACTTACATGTCTAAACGCAGGGTAAGGAGTAAACAGCTGTGGAATCAAGATTACGCTAAATAAATCTACCTTGAGTAAGGTCGTACGTTTGTTGGTTGGTGCTGTCTTGCCGTGTTGCCGTGTTTTTGAATTGAGTGAATATTTCGGCGTTGCCGTTTTGCCGGGAACTTCTGGGATTTAGGGGATTTTGTGTCCAGTTTTTCGGGATTCACCCGGGTTTTTTGAAAAAAAAAAAACGCAGTGTAATATAGTATTTTGCAATGGATAAGAAATTTACATGTTTTTTTGTTTTAAAATATCTGTTGTACCACCGATATTTTAAAATAATTGTCAGTGCAACCGATAATGTGTGTGCGTTATTTCATACATATAAAACACATACACTTCATGTGCAAATTAATTGCTAGCTTACAATTACTCTACGTCTCCACCTAACTTGAAATGCTGTTGTAACTTGAAGTTATGACTGCGTTCTTAAAACAATTGCACTAACAACTACACTCAGTTACTAAAGTATACGTACGATTTAAAAAGTCCGTAATTTCGATATATAAAACATTAATATTTAATTTACTGCCACTTCTTATTTTTTACGAAGATTTCTACGTTTTGCATGGACTTTAGAAGAAAAAAAATTTTTTTTTAGATATAACAACAAAAAACTTAAAATACTCAAAATGAGCACCGGCTATGGGATTGTTGCGGCCTCCAACAACAATGTTATTCTGTTCTGCTATGCACACTGAAATTTTAACGGAAGTTGATTTACATCTTGTTACTTGGAATATTGATCATATCTAATTTTTTCTGAATATAACGTTCCGAACCTTAGCCTATATAATCAGTTTGAGCTAAAGGCAAAGTGGTTCTATATAGTGAAATCTTTTAGCTTATTTTTTCCCCCTTTAAATACTTTCAAAGATAATAAAATATATTACTAATATATTATTAAAAAACAAAAAAAAAATTCAGTCGTATGTATACTTCAGTAACAGTATGTATGCTATCACCTGAAAAAAGCATTAACTTGAGCGGTCTACACTTAACATTAAAAGCTCCGTTAGCCAACCGTTGCTGTGCCGCTACCGTACCGTCCCCTACTGTTAGCACGTTGTACACTTATAGAACGTTTAAAACGTGCGTATGTTTTACTTTATGTTGTTGTTTTAATACGAAAAAGAGACAGCTGTTCACGAAACAGTGATGGGAATTAAAAATGTTCAAATGGTGACTGATGCGAAGAAAAAGTACCAACAAATGTAGATGGTATTAAAACTATACATATTTGGTGTATATACGCCGTGTGATAGGCGGTCCTCACGGTATATTTTGTAACCACCAAATTGAAGTTTATGATGCGGTTTTAAGAAGGTCTCGTTGAGTAAAAGAAGATCAATATTTTTATCGTGAAGAGCTTGCTAGAGCTGAGAAGCTGCTGACTCAGTCGTTATATCTTGGGCATTCCAGTGCATAACATGAACATTTTGTACAATATTGGAATTATATGGCATGTTTGAGCATCATGCCAAGTACTCTTCATTTATCATACTTATTCTGACATCGCTGAAGAGCATCAACTGCGTCGAAAAATATTTCCAAACGTCTCTCGTTGGAGATGTCATAATCTGCGTTGTTTACAAGGCTCTTGCTGTTGGCAGCAACAGGGTACTGATTTTTGGTGTTAGCTCGGGAATCTCCGGTGTATCCTAGTTGTCCATTGTTAGGAAATCGTGGAAAATGCGCTAATGATAATATTTTTGAAAATCACAAAACAATAAGATAAGCGTAGTAGGCTTAGAAACTTATACAAAACCCAGCAAATAATTTGTATTCGTTATGAATCTATTTTATTTTTCTACACCGTTATACAATTAGGAATCCAATAAAAGTATTTATAATCAAATAAAATAACAATAAAAGTATTTATAAGTCAAAATGAAAAATAAAATCCAAATTAAACCGTTAAGAAATTTATTATTTGATATCTTGTCATAATTTTATTTTAAATGACGTCTATTTGCTGATAGTTAAGCATTGTCTATATACATTTCATTGGCGCTTTACCAAATCGTCAGTAGACTTCAACCACAACTTTGAACAGTTACAAACCTCTTATCTTATATACAGTCTTTCAAAACCATTTGAAAATCACAAAGGAATAAGATAAGCGTAGTAGGCTTAGAAAGTATTACAAAACCCAACAAATAGTTTGTATTCGATATGAATTTATTTTATTTTTCTACACCGTTATAATATTAGAAATCCATTGAATAACAATAAAGTATTTATAAGACAAAATGAAAAATAAAATCCAGATTAAACCTTTAAGAAATTTATTACTTGACATTTGTCATTATATTATTTTATGCTTAAAATGAAAGAAAGCTTTAATATTTTGTTTAAAAAATGCCCTTTTTTTCTTTCAAATACCCTTTTTGAAACACTTTTTACAAAAAATCCGTTTTTTGTGACACTTTTTGAAATTTATCAACGGTAACGCTGGCAGCATATAAAACGGCTATTTGATCAATTATTGGCTACCGCCGCCGCCGATCAAAATGTTCGGCGCAGGTCTCTGCTGTTGTGGTTTGTTGGTGTGGGCAGCTGTTATGGCTTGTTGAGGTGAGTTTGGTTTGTTCACGCCGATTAATTTTGTTTATTTATTGTACGATAGTTGATATTGTTTGAATCATAGGTAGCTTATGCTGTTTCTGCACAATGGTAGTGAATCCCAGATGTGATATTTGGAAGTATTTTAATAATATTATTGAGGAGGGTGTTGCAGTGTGTAAATTGTGTAACCAACGCTTAAAAAATCAACGTAGCTTTAGTTTACGAAAACACATTAATAAATTACACGATCCCAAAAGTTTTATATGGAAATATTTCGATAATATTGTGGAGGAATGTGTTGCGGTGTGCAGAATATGTGAGAAACGTGTGAGGAACAACAGGCATTTTAATTTAACAATTCATTTGAGACAACATGGTATAATTGTGGAAGAGAACAAAAATGGATCGGAAACTGCGTCAAAAGGTGAAAGCGGTTGGGATGAGCTCAAACAAAATGCGTATAGCAGAGAAGATTTGTACATTACAATGGACGAAAAGATCATAGTTAATGCCGTGATGGGCCTTATGATTGATGAAGGCGTACCCCCACAACTTTTTGCTTCAAAAAATATGCAGGCTCTGTTAAGCCCAGTATGCGATGCTTTATCTAAACGGGAAGCCATAAAGTTCACTGTAGATAAATTGCAAAGTGAACAAGTTGTGCATTCCGTGGCAAATTATATACGAGACGAGTTTGGAAATGATATTTACTGGCGACTGTTATCGTTAAGAATTGACATGAACATTAATTCGAACTCTTTTACGTTTTTAGTCAGTGTACAATTTGTCAATGACACCCAAGTGGAAACTTGCACTCTAGGTGAAATAAATCTGAGAGATGCACAACATCTGTCCGAAAAATGCATAATGAACATATTATATAAATTTAACATTGATTCTCGACAGATTGTAAATGCTTGTTGGGATAATTCAAAAGCAAAAGTTAATAAATCGGTCTCAAACTCTGAGTATTTACGAGAAATACAGCAATTTGAAAAAGATCAAAATTTAAAGTTGGGCGATGTAAAAGTTGAACGCTATATTGGATCTATTGTTCAACTCTGCATTTTGGATGTTTTAAAAAGTCCTGTTATATTTCAGTTATTTAAGGAATGTCGTGATTTGACCAAACTCATTAATGACAAATCGCATATTTTTAATAAAGTATGCACAGAAAAAGGTGTAGATATGCCACAACTAGATTCACCCTGGAAATGGGGTTCAACTTACATAATGATGAATGATTTAAAAGAGTCTCTTTGTGTCTTAGAAAATATAACCTATGAACAAACTGAATGTCTGGAAGACCGATTTAATGTTAACGATGACATTAAAAATTTTATTAATGCCTTCTGTAAAGCATTTAATCATGTTCAAAAATCTGCAGTAAAGTTTTACACCTCGGAAATGATTTATGGCGATTTTTATGCTCAGTGGCTTAAGTGTAAAATTCTAACAGAGAAACTTTATAATGCTAGTGAAAAAGGAAGTATTTTAGCTAAAATTTCTGCGGAGCTGGTACAAAGCATTGAAAATAGATCAGCTGAGCTTTTAAACCAAGACCATTTCAAAGCCTGTTTGTATTTGGATCCCAGATTCCAGCACACTTTAAATATGCCAGAAAAAATGTTTGCCTTGGAGTATTTGAAACAATTGTGGAATCGCTCTAAACTGTATAACGCTGAACTTGTCGATCCAGTTTCAGAAACTATAGAAGAAAAACGATCACAACCTCAAAGTTACGAAGACGACGATGATGCATTTTTAAACGAATTTTTATCACAAACTGTTGAAGCCACTGACACAACAGGAATTGATAGAAAGCTCGAAGACTTGAAATTGCTATTTCAACCGGCAGATACTAACGTTTTGTCTTATTGGAAAGACCTTAAGTTAAGTGAACCAGAAATTTACACCTTAAGCACAATTTGTTTTGCTATACCAGCTACGCAAGTAAGTTTAAAATATTGAATATAACAACTTAAGCTTGTTTGCGAAATCGGCGACGAAAATTAGGAAAGTAACGGCGCCGATCTGCAAAAAAAACTAGCCTATTGGCGGCGGAACGACAATAACATCGAGTAGGTTGTTTTCGGTACTGCAGCCAAGGCGTATCTAATACTGAGTATGGACGATAGTTTATTTCGTACTTAACATACCATGAATTGTAGTACAGTTTTGAGATACACTTTACTACAAATCGTAATAAACCCAGTATGAGTTGTAGTACGGTTTTGATATACCACTTTACTTCAAATCGTACTAATTAATTTAAAAGAAAAATTTTAAATGCAATATACATTTCGCTGTACAACAGTATGATACAAAATACAGTAGACGCTCGTAAATTAGAACTATCGGAAATTCGAATTCTTCGGAAATTAGAACCAACGTTTTTAATACATTGCATGCTCTGAAATTAGAACCGTCAATTCTAATTTCAAAGCGTTTTTATTTTTGTTTGTTTTTAACACTGAAAAATTGTCTGCATGCTCTGAAATTAGAACCGTCAGTTCAAATTTCAGAACGTTTTTATTTTTTGTTTTTTCTTAACACTGAAATTTGTGTATAGCTTTTATTTGACTCCCACATAGTAAAAAGGACAATCCCATGTCAATCCCAAGGCAAATTCATACCAGGTAATCTCACTAATAAAACAAGTACATCATGTAACAAAAACCACAAACATTTTGTTTTTGTAAAAGGAACAAATCTAGTCTAGCCAAGTAGGTCCAAATGAAAAAGAAAATAGCCTATCTTATAGGAAATTGAAAAATAAGAAGAAAATATTAAATAAAAAAGTTGGCGGCAACCCATATTTTCCGAGTTATGGGCCTCTGATGTTTTCATATAAAACTGCGATTATCTTGTCTATGTATATACATATGTATGTCGAATAGCGGCTTCGCTGAGTAAAGCTGTTCTACACAGCCGGCCTTCGGCCGGGCTTAAAGATTTTCTCCTTTATGCATGTATGTCGAATAGCAGCTTCGCTGAGTAAAGCATTTCTGCTTTTCTATGTATGTCAAATCGCGACTTCGCTGAGTAAAGATTTTCCGCCTAGTCGGAAAATCTTTGTGACCACATCCGTTAGAAAATATATAATCACAATTTTGTACTAGAACTTAAGAGGTCAATAACTCCGAAACTAAGGCTCGCGACCAATTTTTTAATTTAATTTTGTTTTCTTATTTTTTTATTTTCTATCGGATAGGATATTTTTTTTTTGAGAAATGTGATGCGTACTTTGATTTATATGAAAAATTCAGAGGCCCATAACTCGGAAAATATGGGTTGCCGCCAACTTTTTAATTTATATTTTCTTCTCATTTTTAAATTTTCATTTGGACCTACTTGGCTAAACAAGATTTAAGCCAAAAAAAGTTAACATCTGTGGTTACAAGTTTACCTGTAGTGAATTCGCCTTGATTTCGGCGGTGTTTAAGTGATATTTGAAATGTGTGTAATGCAGAAGTGTTTTTGAAGTTTACTCATTAATAATCGATTTTATATTAGGAGTAAAAACGTGATTCCATAATTTGAATATGTAATTAAAATTCTTGGGTACTTCCTGAAGCCCTGGAAGACTGTTATTTGGTACGTAGGCCAGTAATTGCATACAAACAAAGGTAAAATTAAGAAAAGGGAAACTTTCGTCCTCAACCCTTCCAAACGGAGGTGCATATTTTACATGTAATCAAAATTCTATTGTAATTCCTGAAGCCCTAGAAGACTAAAATTTGCTATGTAGGCCAGTAATTGCATACAAAGAGCCAATTCAGACGGGCATAATTTTTAAGCCACACAATTTTTGTTCTTTCCAAGACACACGAGACTAATTCATCCGGCATAAAATGTATACGTATACATAGTTTTGTGCGTATTAGTGTCTTTTGCATGTATTAGTTTTGTGCTGCTAATGCGCGGTTGTACCTGGGTAAAAAATTATGCCAAACAAAAACCATTTTCTTCACCGAACTCGCCCTCAATTATTCCCGTGTAAATATGCTCAAACAAAGGAAAAATTAAGAAAGGGGAAACTTCCTCCTCCAACACTTCGAAAAAGGGGTGGGGGTGCATATTTTAATTTTCATTTCATTTACATATTTAATATCAATGCAAAGGAAGCCTTATGGCCAATTATATATGTATTGTACAGTAAGTATCTATGCATGTGGGACATAAAAATAGTTTATTCAAAAAATATAAATAAAAACAAAACTAGAAGTTAATAAGTGGCCCCAGCCAAATAAGCATTGCAAAAGGAAAAAATAAAATTAAATACATATCGCACACTAAATCATAAACAGTCACAACTCAAAAATTCGCAAATGTTCAGGAGAAGCAAAAAACTGTTTTTAGAAACGTGGCTATAATTTTATAATTAAATTTAGTTCCACAGTAAAGAAATCCTTCTTAAAATAAATTTTGCCAATTTTTGCTTAGTTTTGTCTTGTAGCTTTGAAAATAAGGGGTAATTTTGAGTTGTGACTATAGTTGAATTTATATCAAATTATTTCATGATTATTTCATAGAAAAAGTCACTTCTCAAAATAACGCAGACGATTATACTCACTTTTTTCAGCTAAGGAGACATAACTCTAAATGATGCACCACAAATTCTAACATACATAAGTATTTTTCATCAATAGTGTCACAACTCGAAATAATAGTGTTTATGTGAAAGAAAACTACTCAATTGCTGCTCATAAGTGCTAATAACATTAAATTAAAAATTGTAAAAACCCCCGAAGAAAATAGATGATACCTTCAAAACGGCTGGACCAATTTTCTTTAAACATAGGCTAGAAGATTTTGGATCAAGTCACCTTTCAAACAAAACTTACTAAATTAAAATCTATCTAGCCATTTGGGAGCTACGGTGTCAAAGACACACAGATTGAACAGGATATATCTAGAAAAGATGTGATATCTTCTAAACGGCTGAACCAACTTTCTTCAAACATAGCTAAGAACACTCTTGAACAAGTCACCTTTCAAACAGAAAAAACTCAATCAAAATCGGTCTAGCCGTTTGTTAAGTACGTGGACTCGTACATGCACACAGATACACAGACACACACTACAAACTTATAACACCCTTTTTTTTGGTCGGGGGCTAAAAATAGTACTCTTTAGTTGATGATGTACAAGCGAAGCATGTAATATTAAAACAGGCATAACGGTATTTTTCCACTTAAAGAAGACTGGGATACAAACGAAATTTTCGTGGTCGTTAGATATTTGTTCTCTGAATTGATTTTTTTTTTAAGAGAAGTAACACAATCAGGCAATTAAAGCCTACCAGTTAATTAATTAATGTGTTGCCTTCTTTGGGAAAGGTATAGTGTAGAGAGAACAGGTGGTGAAGTGGGAGAGAGATAGAAAGCTTAATTCATTTACAACCATGCTATTGCGCGTTTTTATGTAGAGAAGTGTTGCAAGCATAGCTGCCAGAAATTAAGATTTTTACGATATGGCAAAAAACGATATGACCTACTGTGTTGTCATATCGTAAGTTTTTTACGATATGACAACACTGAGGAAGCCATTCACAGTGTATGGCTTTCTCAGTGTTGTCATATCGTAAGAAACTTACGATATGACAACACAGTATGTCATATCGTTTTTTACCATATCGTAAAAAATCGTCATTTCTGCCAGCTATGGTTGCAAGCCCCTCTGGTGTCAAGTAGAGGCATCGAGTTGTTTAAGCTGTGTAGCCATTTTATTAGTTCTTTTACTTCGCCGACGGTTCTGCTACAATACCGACGAAGGAGGTTGCCTTCATCACTTTAACAGTCGAACAACAACCAACACAATAACACACCAATGCACATGAGAAAAATGGCTTGCCTGAAACTAGTCTTGAACTCAAGACCTCAGGGTTTGTAGTCAAACGAGCTAACTATTCAGCCAACAGCACCCTAATAATAAAAAGGATTTTGAAAAATTTTGAGTTTTGACTGCTTATGATTTAGTGTGCGATATGGGTTCCTATAGCCAGCAGATAGTAATTTGACTCAATAGCTATTTAAATACTCAATAATCTTTTTCTGAACTTCGAATATGAATAGGAGAAAAGCTTAAGATTATTCGGTAGATAATTCCAAACACGACAGATCCGAACTAAGAAGGAGCGATCAACCACTGAAAGATGTCCACTAGGTACCTGGATCTGGACATTACGTGTCAGGGATGATAAAGTTGGTACAATTTTACTTTTTTTTTTGGTACTATTGAAACCAAAAATGTACGATGGTGCCCCCGTGACTCATTTGGTACTATTAGTAAATTTCCCAACTTGTTGGGTGGTATCCATTGATTATTCAATAATAATTTATCTCTACTTTGGCCCTTAACTTAATTCTCCCTTAATATCAACAGCTGTGTTGATCGAGTAGCTTAATGTTAAACTCCATATTCTATAAACACATCATTGGTTTTCTTGAATAAAGGCATATGTCTTAAAACTGATTTTCCAGTGGAGCAAAAATAAAATATTTCTGAAATTGTATCCACTTTATGAACATCTTTGATTTTTTAAACACTCGTCGTATATTTGCCAAAATAAGTGTGTAAAAATTTCAGACAAAAATAACGTAAGAACGGGATCCTAGCAGGGATGCATAAAACCGCATATGTCCACATGAATAACATTTACTAAGTAAAATACAACAAAATATATAAAAAGATTTCACAATGTGTTTAGATAATAACATCGTATCTATGCTTGTGTGTCTAAATAACCCATCACACAGGAATACTTAAGTCGTTATTGATGAAAATTTATGTAATCAATATAGAAGTCAGGTTGTTGTGCATGAAAAATATCGAGACTAGTCTATGATATTCCGAAAATTTTTACTCTCATGGAAAGAGCGCTTAAAATAGAGCTACTTCGCATTAATAACTTAAAATCTACGTAAGTCGACTTATGCATTTATTTTAGAAAACCACAGAAATGTCCGATTTCAAATTTTAATAGAAAAAATATCTTGTGCTATGGCTTGTTTGTCTATTGTGAAAGAACTTAAATTTTTTTAGCAAACTTCAAGTTTATAAGAATAAAGAAATTAGTAAGTAGGTTCTTCGTTATATGGCAGAAGTGAAGTTTCATTGAGATAAATTGAAATTTAAATTGTTTGATTTTTGGCGCCATTATTTGAAAAAGAATTTATAAACTTTTTTGAACTTTGACACAATGACCATATAAAAGCAATGAAAATCGTGTGGCTTGGTTACAACAATTCAAAAATATATTAGTACTATTTGAGACGAAAAAGTACTATATTAGAAGATCATTGGTACGAAATGAATTTTTTTATTATCATTCCTGTTACGTGTTGAAGTGTTGAACGAAAATTCATTAACAAGGCTTTGTGGTTGCCCGACTTTCATAATTTTATAGAAGTGTAACAGGATTCATATTTTACATGTAACTAGGGGTCTTATATACTTATACCTAACCTGACCATACATCCCGCTTTAGGCGGGATTATCCCGCTTTTAAAAGTTCGATCCTGCCTAAAATTTGTATCCCTCTTTCTCCCGCTTTTTCGAGTTTTAAGATTTATAATTCTACTGTTTTAATTCTTGGCAACAATTTGGGCTCATTTTCAACTGAATAAAAAGATATTTTTCTCCATTTTCAGCCAGTACAACTCATTGAGTTAAACCCCTTTAAAATTGAAAAAGTGCATTTTTAGACGTTACTTCAAAACTCATTTCTAGAAAATTTCTAATCCAAATATATTTAGGGTCATATACATAACGAAAACTTGGCATGAAGTTAACATGAGTGACGAAATTGAACTGGATATTGCTGAGTTTTTCCATATACTATTTTGAAATTAGAAATCATCACGGAATGTAGCCATGAGTCTCAGCTACAATCTGCAGTGATTTTTAAATTAAAATTATATATCAAAACTTGTTAAACTCCAGTTCAATTTCGTAATTTTTGCTAATTCCATGCTAAGTTTTCGTTATGCATACGGACGTTAATTATCTAGGATTTAGTTCATTTAATTCAATTTTTCAATTAAGTCATTTTTATTGAGAAAGGTATTTTCAAAGCATGTAATAACTGAAAAGTCTTTTCTGTATAGGCGTCGAACTGATATTTTCGAGATCAATATCATCAGAGCTCTTGTCATACCTGTTCCCAGTGTGCGGGTGGTGAAGACAACTAGGCACCTAACATTAAAAATGTTTGTTAGCTCCAAAAATGAAATTCAACGATCTTAACCCAGAATAATCAAAAATTGTTGGATTAACCATAGAGTTCGACTAAAATTCATAACTTCAATTTAAAAGTTTCTATATTAAGATGAAAAAAATTAAGAAAAAGTCTTCCAAACAAAACGCTAAAACTAATTTTGTGCTGAACATATCTGTGGCTTGGTGCTAAAAGCGCCAATGTCAAAATATGTATTCACTTTTGAGAAAAAGGCAACTTGAGTTTAAGTTTTCTTTATGAGTTCATAGTAACATTGGCTAACAAAACCCTTATGAAGCTATTCTGGGTTACATTAGAGATTGGCTGTTTCAGCAAAATAAAAGAGAGTAATTCAATAAAATTGATTTCATTCTTTGATTTCAAAATGATTTCAGACTTCAAAATGTAATGTTGTAAAAATTTCAAACTTTTGTGATTGCAATCATTTTGAAATAATTTTTTTTAAATCGTTGAATTTAATTGCAAGCAATTTAATTGCAATAAAATTTTTGTTGAAATCATAAGATTTCAATCAATTCTCCTAAAATCACAAATATAAAGAAAGTCCAACAAAATAGTATAAAAACGTACTAAAACGTAAGTTTGTTAGCCATTTCATGCAGTTTTTTTAATTATCAGAGTAAGCTTTATTTGTAAAAGAAAGAGTATCATTTGAAGAGAACGATGATTTTGATTGTTTTAATTTTGATTGCAATCACTGGATTTGATTACAATCAATTAATATAAAAATTAAGCGGTAAAGAGCTCTGATATAATTTAATTGAAAAATTAAATTAAAACCGATCTCAAGCCAAAAATAATTATTTTTTCTTTGGATATAAACCCATAAATTAAAACCGAGCTCAAGCAAAAAATATTTAAATTTCTTTGGATATAAACCCATACATGATTTCAAATTGAAATCATGAAATGAAATTTACGATTATGATTGCAATCAAAAACTAGCAATCATTACCATGAAATCATGTGATTGCAATTAAATTGATTGCATCTCTCACAGCTGTGGTTGTGGGTTAGCTCATCTATATGCCTGCATTTGGTTGGGTGTTAAAGCCAACTCATTAATCGATTTTTGTTTCATCGTAACGGAGAAATTAAAAATGACGATTTAAAGAAATCGTCTAAAAATGCACGTTTTTAAATTTTAGTGAACTTCTTAAAGCCCTTATGACACTTCATTTTTCTTGCATTGTTTTGCTATAGGATTGAAAGAAAGAAACAGCAAATGATAGAAAGAAACAACTATACAAAATGTAAACAAAACTTAAAGATTTCTTTAAGTGCTGCCTACTTTTTATTTATAATAAAACGCCAACAGAAGAAAAAGTTGAAAAAAAGAGGCGCTAAATACTTGAGTTCGTGAATGAACCACTAACTTGGCAACACTTTAATGCTTCAAGCTTGAAACGTCAATTTTAAGTTGAACATTTTTACATATTTTTTGACAGGCCCTCATTTTTTATCAATAACATTAGTAAAAGCTTTGAAAATTTGGTATTTATCTTAATATAGCTGAACTCTTTGCACCTGGTAAAATTTCCTATCATATTATATTTGCACTCTTCTCCAAAACTTAAAAAATGAAGAAAAAATCTTGTGTCATAAGGGCTTTAGTACATATCGTTAGTTGGAATGCAAAATCACGAATCTACTTTTTTACATTTTATAAGAGAGGAAAAATTAAATTAAATATGTATGCACTTCAAGATCCTGAAATTAAGTTTTTTTTCGTTTTTAATTTGGTTGATTTTTATGATGTAATACGCAATAAATAAATAACAATGCGATATTGAATTATTTATTAGTTACGGGGTTTTGCATTAGGGATGTAACGATACGCCGTTTTGCCGATCCGATACCGATACCGATATTTAAAAATAAATATCGCCGATACCGATTCCGATACCGATACGAATATTGAAATTGAGTTCAAGTTTAGATCAACAAAACTCAAGTGCAATTTTTTTATTTACAAAATTACATTGTAAGAGAGAATACTTAAAATTGATTTTAACCCAGTATAAAAAATTGGAACTAATTTTTAAGGAGCTACATTTTCTTTGCTTCCAAAAAATCTATATTAAAAGTATGCAGATAATTAGTAGAAAAGCAAGAAAAAAATTTTAATTCCTTTGTAATTTTAAAAAATATTCGCCATGCTTTTTAAAAAATCGATTTTTCAAAGAACATTTATCAACTAATATTCTTCTAAATAACTTAATAGCTTAATTATTAAAAGTCTTCTAAAAGTTTATATTTATTCACTTAAATTTACATGAAAATAAAGTTTTGAGTTTAAATTCGCATAAAAAAAATTGTGAAAATGGGTAATTTTTTATCCTTTTTCCTTGAGGAAAACCCATTATAGAACACCGAAAAAGAAATTTGTCCTAGCATCGCTTCCCATTCGGTGATTGGTAATCGAAAAACAGAACTTCTTGCAATGGCAAGGATATGTAAAACTAATTAGAAATTATCCAAATTTGCAATACTTCCGGATCGCGAATTCTACATTTTTATGACTTTTTTGGAGTGTCTTTTTTTGCTGGAATAAGATTTAAAAAACAACGACTTGAATTTGAATTCATGGTAAAATTAACAAAAAAGTAAATAATTTTTTTACAAAATAACAGTATAAAATATTATTAATTTTTAAAATTGATATTAATAAGATTTAAAAAATAACGAAGTGAATTTAATTCATGGTAAAATTGAACAAAAATAAATTATTTGTTAAAAAAACTCTGAAAAAAATTTTAAAAGTATCGTCGTATCGACAGTAAAATATCGCCGATACCGATGTATCGGAAAATCTGAAGTATCGCCGATATATCGGTATCGGTATCGGTATTCGTTACATCCCTATTTTGCATTTCAAGTAACGATATGGAACTGTATAGTTGCATATTTATAAAAGAAATCATGTGTATACTCGTATTATCGTAGATATGGAGCGTTTTTATATCATCCCTCTTTCCACCAGATATTTTATAAAATCCCGCTTTTTTGGTCGTATTTTCTTCATAATCCCGCTTTTCAATCGTTCTTGTCGCGCTTTTTGGAAAAACCTTCTGGTCACGTTACTTCTTATATCATGCAATAAACGGACAACTATTTTTGAAGTCTCTTACAGAAAACATTCATATGCGTAGTGTTTTATTGTAAGAAATTAAAGAATATTACTATTTGTTTGGCATTTCAAACAATTTGAAAAAATTAAAATTAATCCTTTGTTAGCAAAAGTTTTAGTATACATATTTTTAATATAACACAGCACAACAAAATGGAGGTTTTTGTGTGTTGTTTAAATAAAAATAGCTAATTCTTATGTATTTTTATCTCCTGATTACGGTGGCGTCATTAGTTTTTCCCTAACTGCTCTAGTTTTAAAGATATAGTGAAATTTAGCATTTGCATAATTTACACCACTTTTTGTATTATTCGCTTAATATTTTACGACTCATCCTCCAAACTTTAAAATACTTTCTGGATTATTAATCTCCACAAAATTTTCTTTCATTTGGGTAGAGTCACATTGATGAGTATATCGGGATATCTTAGTGTTATTGCAATGATCGTGCTTTTTTAAAACTTTTATTTTAATTTTTTGAAATTAAAATAAGTGATTCTCATGTATTTTTATCTGCTGATTACGAAAATAGCATATCACCTCTAGTTTCAGAAATATATAAATTGTATAAAAAAACACTTGCATTTGTCTTTTCTCAGGTCATCCGAAAAAATTTATTTATTATAATATGAGGTCGCTGAAATCTGGCCTCTATTTTTTGACACGTTGTGATTATGTATATGTATGCTAATAATTTTACATTAAAAATTTTAATTTTTCTTTAAAATAGCTTTTTTGACATCGTAAAAGCTGCAAATTTCAAATATATGATATAATCAGCACAAATTACACAAACATATTCTTTACTGCTCATATAACATCTTTTATACGTGACAATTGAGATAATGGCTTGTAAATTAACAAATGCGATATAATTTTTTTTTTGGATGGCTTCAGAAAAGATAAATGTAAAGTATTTTTTGTTGTTATATAATGCACTATATCTCGGAAACTAAAAGTGCTAGAAATATAATAAAGCTATTTTCGTAATCAGCGGACGAAAATAGATAATCATCAGTTGTTTTAATTTCAAAAGATCAAAATAAAAAAAGTTCTAAGGACTAAACCAAAAACGCACTATTTTTAACATCCTTGCAATAACAGTGAGATATCCTGATATACTCACCAATGTGACTTTACCGAAATGAAAGAGAATTTTGTGTAGATTAATAGTCCAGGAAGTTTTTTAAAGTTTGAAGTCGTGAAATATTTAGTGGTGTAAATTATGCAAATGTTAAATGTCACTATATCCTTAAAACTAGAGCTGCTAGGGAAAAACTAATGACGCCGTCGCAATCAGCAGATGAAAATACATAAGGATCATCAATTTTTATTTAAACAACAAAACCAATATTCTGCTGTGTAATTGATAAATTTTAGAAGATTTTACACGGGCAAGAACATTAGTTCTAACTTGACTAAGTTGATGTATCAACAATCTCAAGCAAACTACCTTCATTCTAAACATCTTACTCCACATATAAATATTTAATTATAGTTTCTTTTTGAAATATGGAGTTGGACTCGACAATCTCAATGGAAGTAAATTTTCTTGAATTCACCGATGTATATACCTTATTAATCTGCAATGGCTTAAACGTTTTTAGTTACTCGGTGGCAAAAAAATGTAACATCCCAGCAAAAAATTTTGTAATTTTTGTAATCGGTAGTTCCTTATTAGTTTGTTGCAAAGTAATAAGTGGTACTTATTTATCTTATTACTATGCTTCAAATTGGAACTACTACTTAGTTTTTGATAAAACTAGTACGTATTTTTCTCATTATTTGAAAATAGCTATAATTTGTTATGTATTAATAAAATAAGTAGACAATCACTTTTTAAGTCAACATGTGTTATGAAAACTAATTTTTGTTGCTTAAACTTATAAGTCAACAATAGCTGAGGTCTACAGTACTTGTCTTAAAATCTGTACGAGCACAGGGTCGTATCCCAGGTGGGTAAAAAAAATAAAAAAAATTCTTATATAGTTATTGTTTTTTTTACCTTCGTATGTTAATTTTAGTATCTAGTTTTTGAGCAAAAGGTCTCTTTTTTATATAAAAAACAATTAACAACAACAATTGTATTTTTATTTAATGTTGAAATTGATAATAATATTTTGAAAATTTGTCATATAAAAATTTGAAATATATGGCTGACTTCCAAATCGTATATACAGACAATGCTTTAACACCAGCAAATAAATTTCATTTAAAATAAAATTATGACAATATGTCAAATAATAAATTTCTTATTAAAGGTTTAATTTGAATTTTATTTTTCATTTTGCCTTATAAATACTTTTATTGTTATCCAATGGATTTCTAATTGTATAAAGGTGTAGAAAAATAATATAGATTCATATCGAATACAAATTATTTGCTAGGTTTTGTATAATTTTCAAAGCCTACTATGCTTATTTTTGAAAATCATTTACATATTTGTTAATTCTCAAATGGTTTTTGAAAGTCTTTTCATAAGATAAAGGGTTTGTAACTGTTCAAAATTGTGTTTCAAGTCTACTGACGATTTGGTAAATCAACAATGAAATGCATATAGACAATGCTTTAACACCAGCAAATAAATTTCATTTAAAATCTTATACATAAATAGGCTACACAATATTTTGTCGTACACTTTTAAGTATCTTATTGGCAACCAATATTGATGAAACATATATGGTTGAAAAGGTATTTCTCCCTAGATATGCACAATATATTTTTTCCCAAAAAAACCGGTTACAAACAAACCCGATTACGGATCAAGTGATCGAATTTCGACCACCGATCAAAATTTTCGAAATACATGTATGAAGGTGGGTTGGGTCAAATAAACAGCCCACTTTTTTTTCTTTGATATGTTGTGTCTGTTTGAAAATCATGTTTATTCTGCTATTTTTGTCTTCTTTGTTATTATTATGATTCACAACTCAACTCGGTTGAGTTGTCAATGCTACCACCCAACTCAACCATTTTTGTATTATGATTGACAACTAATTTTAGTTGTCTTCGAAAAAATGTTCGAAAAAAGGTTCTTATCTATACTCTATGTTTTTTGAAACCATAGTAGCCATCAAAAATATTTTAAATATTTTTAGTTTTGGCCTTACTGTTTTTTCTTGAGATTTTATGTTTTATGGATATGGCAACAATATGGGTTGACAAATGGGATAGATTGGCGCCTAAAAGTGCCATTTTAAAAGTAAACACAATAGTGGAAATAAAAACTAAAACACAACTGACAAAAAACTGAGACAACTGCTTTGATGAAGTTATATTCCATAATAAGAATTTGACAACTACGACTCAACTATCAATTTAGTTGTGAATCATAATAGGGGCCTTACTTACACTGCGACTCGGGATCGGTAAAATGTACATCAATAATTTTTCAACACGTAAATTTTCAACACGTGAATTTGAGTTTTTAAATAATGCATTTAGAGCTCACAGTAGAAATTTCAGACAAAATAAAAATTTTTTTTAGTTTTTTTTTTTATAATATGGGCGGGCGTGTGCCAATCGGTAGAAAAGTACTATGGCAAAAAAATATTTGCCTGTGGGGAAAAAATTGTATGTCTCTGCTGTGCCAAATGATATCTTTTTTGACAATATAAAATGTTGACGTCTGTAAGAACATTCATGTTTCAGCTATGTGAAATGATACCTTTTTTAACAATATAAAATTTTGCGGTGGCGAAGCAAAACAATTTCCTAGAAGCCGCCGGCTACCAACAAATTTTTAAAAGAACACATTTATACATATAAGACAAAATTCTCTGCTGTATAATATATAATTATAATATGATTATAATATGATAATATAATATTATAATATAATATGATTAGGGTTCCCACCTTTGTTTTTGCCAGTTAAAGTACATTGGTTATTAAAGGTTAATAAAAAAAGTACACATAAAAATAAAGTACAATTTATTTCTCTTTATTTTTATATATAAAAACGTATTTTTTATTGCTTTTCGCAAGTTTTATCAAATAATTATCAGTTTTAAATAATTGCACAGCTCTTTACAGTCTATATTTGTATTAGAGTACGTAATTAATTATTTTTTTTATCAGATTCAGAGACGCTTTGGTTCTTTCGTTTGGCCATTTGCTCTTCAGTATAGAAAAAACTCTCTGTGAATGCTGACGTGGCAGGAATAGAAAGTAAAAGTGAAATTACTTTATAAAAATTTGATATTTTATCATCAATTTTATTAAATACTACCTTGCATAATTCCGCAAAACCTTCAGAACTCTATATCTGATCATAAAGTTTGTTTAATAACGCAATACCTCCATAAACATCAACATTGCTTTTTAAATTTATATTGCTAATTGTAAATAATAAGTTTGTATTTTTAAAATCAAACCACTTATTCAGGTACTTTAAGGCTTTACCAATAAATAATAAAAAAGTTGTGTTAATTTCGCTAGTCAGTTCCGGTGAAGACAACAGTTTATTTTTTATTTTTGGCTGAATGGCGTTTAACTACAAGCCCCGAGATCTTCATTTTAAGACTAGTTTCAGGCAAGCCAACAACATTACACTGCTTTACAAGCAAAATGAGTAAAGATTCTAATGCATTTTTTAGAGTGATTAGGATATGATTAACACGAGAAAAGTAAAGAAAAATTTTCATTTCGGCTATTTCCAGATTGCATATACTTCCCAGAGTTAAAACCTGGTTCGATTAAAGTGATATATATATATATACCCTGACTGACTAATATAAAGGGCCCTTTACACTACACCAGTATGCACGCGCAATCAAGTGTTGGCGCCAGTGGTTTGGTCATGTCTGGAAATTTGGTGCGATTGTACGCTTTGCTGTAGCGATGTCAAACAGAGTTTGATTTTTTGCGGTTGGTACCAGTTTGAGGTCTTGTGTATGGTGAAATTATCTCAGTTGAGAAGAGTTGTCAGAGAGTAAACATCGGGATAAAACACATTTAATTGAATAAATTACTCATAAATTAAGAAAAAAAGGAACAAAATATATATTGTAAAGTGTTTCTGACATAAAACAAATCATTCCTTATAATTTTCTAATAAAAAACACGCGTTTTCCTTAATTTTTATTTTCAAAGTAATATCAAAATAAATGCGGTTCACACTAGGTACAACAACTCATCCGTACAGAATTTTTAAAGAAATGAATATTGCACCAGTATAATTCTATGGTAGGTGTTTCGAGCACGATTCAACCAACATCACTTCTGTGCCAATCTGAATCTATTTTGAATTCTAAATAATGAAATCATGCGAAATAAAGTACTTTCGCGTATTTTATTGTTCTCATAAAGTATAGAGTACAATTACCCGAATTAACGTACTATACTTTATTATAAAGTACGGGTGGCAAGCCTAAATATGATGTACAATTTTTCGCAAATTAAAATAAACAATGCATTTTTCACAGTCTAACTACATTTAAGAGCCGCAAAAATCGATGTATTGGACGACGGCTCGAATTTCCAAAAACGACGGTGGTGGTTTTACCTTGTTACGATATCATGCTTCTTATTTCTGCCTGTCAAAAATTTATCTTTTGTGTCCCTAGCCCCCTAGGCTAGTGAAATTTTATTCACCTCAGAAGTGTCTAAAATTTACTTACAATACTTTGCTACCGTTTGGCACACACCCTATGTATAATAATTTTCTTCCTGAAATTTAAGTTTTTTTTACTAATTTTGCCCTAGAATCTACATTTATTGCAAGGGCGTCTTCATTTAAAGCATGAACAATGATAACTACCTACCTAATGAAACCTTGATCACAAATTATTAAGACACCCGTGCAAAGTTTTTTACAGGCACCTAAACTCAAAATTGTTTTGAAAATTATGATTTTCAAAGCTTTGTTCCGATTGTTTACTTAGAATTTTATCAGCAATTTAATGGTGTGCCATAAGTTAAAATCAGATGCTTG
The DNA here is from genome assembly GCA_956483635.1 of Panzeria rudis. Classification (NCBI taxonomy): domain Eukaryota; kingdom Metazoa; phylum Arthropoda; class Insecta; order Diptera; family Tachinidae; genus Panzeria; species Panzeria rudis. The sequence continues at coordinate 33,998,421 of OY101451.1, read as the reverse complement.
ATAAAAAAGTGACAACCAAAAAAACCAAAAAAAGTCGAGACAAAAAATTATACATATTAATTTGGAAGTGAAATATTTCTTCAACTATAAAAGATATCAAAGTAATTGTAAATTTTTTTGCGAATCCCGCAATTTGTCTATCCCGAAAAATTCCTGGGTGTTCGGGATCGCTACTAGCATCCCTAATTGAAAATTACATATATACATTGATAATTGGTTTTGGTTGGAGAACCAAACAAAAACTCAATTGCGAAGAAGCAAGGGGTGGATTTTGGGAGTTCCGGCTTCGTGTGCGACGGTATACGTCGCTTGGAATTATCTTGGAAGAGACTCCTTTTAGAAATTGTTGATGGCGTTATAACCTAAGGTTCAGCCAAGTAAACCTATAGTAAAAGTATAGCAAGGGGGCACGGAGAAATTCCAAATCATAAAAAAAACATAAGTTGTTATTGAAGTTGCGACTATTTCCTTTTTATAATTACAGAACTACAACAAAATAAGTTGCTCTTACAATCATCTATATGGTAATACTTCAAATATATGCTCAGATCTAAAAGAAAGTCTAGAACTTATTCGCTTAAATCAGCATCTTTTAGACAAGGCTGTAGAAAAATTGGGACTATTTAGAGAAGATGTTTCATCAGACGATTTCAGCGATAATCGAAGCGTTAATTCACCGGATATAGTAACCGTCCCTCACTCGCAAGCCTCAACTTCAGGAATAGATTCTAGTATATCGTAAGGTGGTATTAAATATGAAATAGTAATGAAGTTTGAATAAAGTTTTTAGATGTGAAAAATACCAAATGCTTTTTACATTGTCCTATTATTTTATAATTTAGGTGAATTGGAAATTTATTATCACTTAATATATTAAGGGCCATTATTACAATTTGGTTTTAGTAAAAGTTGGGATTTTATCGGACGGATAAACTGCTTTTCATTATTACAACTTTACTTTAACCTAATGGTAGGTAGGTACACACTTTGCAACACGTTTATGCAACCAGTAGTGAGATTGTCTATTCAATTTTAACAGTAGTTGTCACTGTTAAAATATTTAACAAGCAAATTAACGATTTTGATATTCTGTACAGTTTTTAACAATATTTGCTGTCGATTAACTAACGTCAATAATTTTTCTTTTGTTACCGAATAGACAAGAGTCAGCTGTGCAGCCGTGGCAACAATTAAAGTTTATTGTTTTAAGGTAATATAAAAACATATAAATCTTTTACCTATAAATAACAATATTTCTATTATTTAATAATTTAGTTTAACAATTATTTCACAAAAATTAAGAAATTAGTGCACAAATTTTTCTGTACACTGCAGTGTACAGAAAAAAATATTACATATATCCAAGGAATTTTTTCATAAATGCTATGAATGTAACACGATAATTTTTTTCCAACTTATTTTCATTCCTGCTAGGAACTTTTACATAATTCATAAATTCTTTAAAAATTATTTTTAAAAATTCAGTATTGAACTTGTATAGTCTGTTGTACTAGGCACAACTATTTTCTTTCTGCCAAACAGACTATTTGGAATTAATTGTATTTTTACTTTATATAAATAGAAAAGCATTTTAGAATTTGTTGACAAAAAGTTGAAAATTTTTTTCAAAGCAATTTTGATTTCATAAATTTATTTATTGAAAGCTAAATTCATACTGGGAATGAAAAAATTCTTGTATTTTATTTATAATATATGAACAATAAACTATGAACTTTTTTCATACTATTTATATTCAAACTTTTTTCTGTGCGTTTGGCAATCACAAATTCATTTGTTTTTGTTATATTTCTCTTTGCGCTTTTCGTTTATTTTAACAGAGATGCCACATGACGTCAGATTTAAACAATGTGGTTAAAAAGAAGTTACAGAATCGTAGAATCGTTAGTGCAAACAATTTAACAAGTTGACAATATAACAACTGTTATTATTGTTAAAAGTTACAGAATCTCACTACAGGCGTGTTTCGTTGTTGGTTGCATAGTATGTAGTCGTGTTTATGGTTTCATTTCGTGTTGCATTCGATGTTTTAAAACATCAAAATATTTTGATATTTTCTGGTTGCATTGATGTTGCTTGCATAGTCAGCGGTGCAAACTCTACCACTTTTGTGGTAGATCTACCTCTTTTGGGTATCTGACTAAACTCTACCACTTTTCGAGGAAAATCTACCACTTTTTTAGTTTTTCAAAAATAATGCAAATTATAGTTACCCGCATTTTTTTAAACTAATCCAAGCTAGAAGTTTAACTGAAATATATTTTTAACAATGCATGTAAACAACGCTTCGTTGATTACATTATTTAAAACATGCTTCAAGCACAAATTTTTAATAAAAATTATGCTAGATATGTGTTTCTTCTACATATATTCTACATATATATATGCAACTAAAAATTGATTTTAAGCGCTTAACAAATGCACCTAAAAATGAACAATATGTACAAAAATATGCAGGCATTTTTTCATAAATGCTATGAATCTAACATGAAAATTTTTTTCCAAACTTTTTTCATTGAAGTTAGGAATTTTTACCACAATTAATTCATATTTCTTAATAAAAATATTTTTAAAAATTCAGTGTTGAGCTTGTATAGCCTCTTGTACTATGCACAACTCCTTCCTTTCCACCAACAGACTATTTGAAATGAACTGTATTTTTACTTTATATAACTAAAACAAACATTTTAGAATTTGTTGAAATAAAAGTTGGAAATTCTTTTCAAAGCAACTTACAGAGAAAAAAATTACTTATATCCAAGGAATTTTTTCATAAATGCTATGAATCTAAGATGAAAGTTTTTTTCGAAACTTTTCATAGAAGTTAAGAATTTTTACATAGATTATTTCATATTTCTTAATAAAAATATTTTAAAAAATTCAGTATTAACCTGTATAGCCCGTTGTACTAGGCACAACTCCCTCCTTTCTGCCAACAGACTATTTGAAATGAACTGCATTTTTACTTTATATAAATAAACCAACCTTTTTATAATTTGAAATTTTTATTATTTCCTCTTTTTTTTATAGTTCAATATTTGAATTAATGTAAATTCAAATTATTTTTATAAATGATGACTTTAGACGTCATGTTTTTTACATATGGCTTGTTAGGTGTGTGAGACATATGTATCTTCGTATGTTTGTCAAAATTGTCAATTTACAGACGGTTTATAGTATTTGCTTTCACACGTACATGTGTAATTACATCTGACATAACCTCTGAGTTAAGTTATGAGTTTAGTCGAACTGTATGGATTTATATCCAAAGAAATTTTAATTATTTTGGCTTAAGTTCGGTTTTAATTTAATTTTTCAACTAAATTATATTTTTATTTAGAGATAAATGTGAAGCATGTAGACAAAGAAAATTTTGACTGCGCGGAGGGTTGAACTGACGTTTCGATAGCTCCCGCTAATCTCATCAGAGTTCTTTACCGCTTAGACCACTCGACCAAAGTCGGGTGTTTGCAGTGAAAGGCACCTAGCAAAAGGATGTATACATATGTTCAAATAAAACTGAACAAACAAACATTCACACACACTAGTACTTGTAATTATCAATGATAATTCATACTAGAATAGAGAAATAATAAAAAAGAAGCTTAATACAAGACAAAGAAAAACTGAATATCAATAACTATCAAATGAAATACAGCTCTAAGAGTGATAGTATGAATTGATCAAAAGTAGATGATATTCAGCTCTTGACTGCAAACACCCGGCTTTGGTCGAGTGGTCTAAGCGGTGAAGAACTCTGATGAGATTAGCGGAAGCTATCGAAATGTCAGTTCAACCCTCCACGCAGTCAAAATTTTTTGTCTACATGCTTCACATTTATCTATAAATAAAAATATAATGTAATTGAAAAATGAAATTAAAACCGAACTTAAGCCAAAATAATTAAAATTTCTTTGTCAGATGCCTTGTCAGATGAAAATAGAACACGCTCTAATTGAAAATTTTTCATCTGACTTTGCTTCTGTAAATGTCATCTGACAATGTTTCATATGTTTTACACGGCATGTATCACTTTTGCAGTGGGAAATTTGACAAGTCAGATGTAAAATACATGTCGTCTAAAGTCAGCATAAGAGTGGAGTGTTGGAATATTCAAATCAAATCAGATTAGCAGAACGGATCAGTACTACTGATTTCGACAGGCCGCCACATCGTCTCATCTGCGTTCTTGTTCACTTTTACCACTTATTTTTATTGCGACTCAACTTAGTTTTGCCGAAATTTCCCTATCTGATTAATAATCCAACACTCACAAACTCTTGTTATTTTTTGTCTCGCTCTTGCTGGGCATTTTTTCAATGCCTACAATCAAAGCTGTTTGTGTGTTAGTTTTTTATGCATGCTAAACTGTTTGAGTTCCCAGCGGTAAATAGAAGGAGTAAAGAGGTCTTCTATAAGGCCTTATTTAGCAGTCTGTAGCACTTCCACTCCCATTACATACTCCTTTCTTTTTTACACGCAATGTCATTGCGGACCAAGGCCTTTCTCGACCCATTGCTCAGCAGGCCTGCTGAGTAATGGGTTTGGTAAGGTCTGTTAAAAATGAAATGGAGGTACATTTTTTAATCTGGGTATTTTTATAGCGGCTTCTATATATTTGATTATCGTGATGTTTTATTTATTTCGAACTCCTTTTCATCGAAGTAACTTTTTAAACATATGAGGGAGGCTAAACTTCATGTATTTATTTGGAACGAATTGAACATGATGTAGTAGCTACAATATAAACGGCATAATAACAGCATATATGATGCCTATTGTACGTAAATTTCAGTGTTATATACAAATTATTTGCAAAAAAGAATACGAGAATGTCTGTTATATCTAAAGAACACTTTTTATTAAACAAAACGAAAAATCTAAAAATAGAACACTCCTTCCAAAAGAAGTTTTACCGCTGGGTTATTTTGGCTGTGTTTTTAGTTCCAGATCGTCAACCGAGTAGTGAACATACATATAACTATTTTGCGCGGGCCGTCGCATTAATAATTTTTTTACGTAATTTTATTTTGACTTGAATAGGTACACAGAAAAAAGTGTGAACATAAATAGTATATTTTATTAATATTTATAAATAAAAAACAGGAATTATTTCATTCACAGTATGAATTTAGTTTTTAATAAATAAATTTATGATATATCAACAACTTAGCAACTTAGATATATCTAAGTTACCTTGAAAAATTTTTTTTACTTTTTTTGTAAACAAATTCTAAAAAGTTTTTTTATATAAAGTAAGAATACAGTTCATTTACAATATGTAGTCTGTTTGGCAGAAAGGAAAGATTTGTGCCTAGTAGAACAGACTATACAAGTTCAATACTGAATTTTTTTTAATATTTTTAAAAATAATTATGAATTGAATTATGTAAAAGTTCTTAGATGCACAGAAAACAGTTTGAACATAGATAGTATGAAAAAAGTTCATAATATATTGTTCATATATTTTAGTAATTTATAAATAAAATACAGGAATTTTTTCATTCCCAGTATGAATTTAGCTTTCAAGAAATAAATTTATGAAATCAAAGTTGCTTTGAAAAATATTTTCAATATTTTGTCAACAAATTCTGAAATGTGTTTTTATTAATATAGTGTACAAATACAGTTTGTTTCAAATAGTCTGTATGGCAGAAAGGAAAGAGTTGTGCCTACACGGAAAAAAGTTTGAACATAAATAGTATGAACAAATTCCATAATCTATTATTCATATATTTAATTAATTTATAAATAAAAAACAGGAATTATTTCATACACTGTATGAATTCTGTTTTTAATAAATAAAAAAATTTTCTACTTTTTTGTCAACAAATTCTAAAATGCTTTTCTATTTAAAAAAGTAAAAATACAATTAATTCCAAATAGTCTGTTTGGCAGAAAGGAAAGAGATGTCCTAGTAAAACAGACTATACAAGTTCAATATGTACTGGATTTTTAAAGAAAATATGAATTAATTTATGTAAAAGTTCCTAGCTGGAATGAAAATAATTTGGAAACAAATGATCATGTCATAGCATTTATGAAGAAATTCCTTGGATATAAGTAATATTTTTTTCTGTGTACGCAGTATGAATTTAGTTTTTAATAAAGAAATTTACACAGAAAAAAATTAATTATATTCAAGGAATTTTTTCATAAATGATATCAATCTAACATTAAATTTGTTTCCCAATTTTTTTCCTTCAATTTAGGAATTTTTACATCAAATTTTTCATAGTTCATTTTAAAAATATTTAAAAAATTCAGTATTGAGCTTGCTTAGCCTGTTGTACTAGGCACAACTCTTTTCCTTCTGCCAAACAGACTACTGTAAATGTATCGTATTTTTACTTTATATTTATAAATAAAATATTTTAGAATTTTGTTTACAAAAAAAGTTTCAAACATTTTTTAAAGCAACTCTGAATTTATAAATTTATTTATTGAAAGCTAAATTCATACTGTTTATGAAAAAATTCCTGTATTTTATTTATAAATTACTAAAATATGTGAACAATAGATTATAAACTTTTTTCATACTATTTATGTTCAAACTTTTTTCTGTGTATGAAATCTAAAGGCCATGTCAGATAAAACTTTTGCTTTGCGTTGCGTTACAGATTCGCTTTGACATCTAAGATGAAATGTACATACTTATACGAAACATGCTACATAAAGCACTTTTAACGCAGCGTGAAGCGAAAAGTTCGGCAACTCTCATCTTTTTGCTTGCTTTGACAATCAGCTGAAATAATTTTCTTTTATTATATTGCCAAACGAAACATATCTTGCGTTTGATTCTGTTTTAATAAGAGGTAAATATGTATGTGCCATTTATTTATTTATAATAAATCGTAAAATAACATATTTGACTTTTATTTTTATAACAAAAAAATAAATAAATAGCAAAATTATCAACTACTTTTTTGGTAAACGAGCAATGCGCGAGTGTTGTCAAAGTTTTCATTGTGTCATACACCTTTTGCTTTACACTTTTCTATCAAAGTTAGAAACGTCACGCAAAGCGACAAAGTTGTATCTGATACGGCCTTAAGTTGCTTTGACAAAAAATTTCAACTTTTTTTGTCAACAAATTCTAAAATGTTTTTCTATTTATATAAAGTAAAAATACATTTCACATCAAATAGTCTGTTTTGCAGAAAGAAAGTTCAATTCTGAATTTTTTAAAATATTTTTATTAAGAAATGTAAATTAATTTAGGTAAAAATTTCTAATTTAGATGAAAAAAGTTTATGAAAAAAATATTATGTTAGGTTCATAGGATTTATGTAATATTTAAGTAATATTTTTTTCTGTGTATGTATGTATGTTCATACATATGTAGATATATATGTAATATGTATATTTAGGCCAGAAAATAAAACTTTTATTCATAAAAAATGGGATTTAAATACTTAAATATTAATTAACTTAAACGTCAGCTGTGCGTATTTAGCATGGGAAAACCAATGCAAAAGCTTGCCGAGTTTAAATGTCACGTTGCCGGAACTTCTCGACCTGTATAAGATAGAAAACCTAAAGGTGGGTCCACAACTGCAAATATTTGCGCCGAACATGTTCGCCGCAAATATTTGCGGCGCATTTTAGTTAGTGTGGACGTGTGCGGCGCACAGAAATGACGCAAGAATTTTCGTCACATTCAACGCATTTGAACCATGGCTTGTTGGATTCTGACGAACAACGCAAAGATTTGCGCCGCATGCTGTTCTGGTGTGGACGCATTTGTAGAAATAGTGCTAATTTAATTGCTTTATCATTTGCTTGAGAGGATGGACGTACAAATTTTCGTGAATAAATATTTGTGTGATAAATATTTATAAGCTTGTCCAAATCTACAAGCTAAAATTTGTGCCACAAATATTTTTGGTGTGGACCCACCTTAACGTTGCTAAAGCAGTTTTTAGACTATTATACAAGTTGTTCGACTTCTGCACAAAATGCTACCTTGATATAATGTGTTGTTATTGCTTTTTTTAAACTTTCCCATGATCCAATAATTAGGTCTATGCATCTCTACAACAAAAATGCCATAATCGTGAAAATGTCAAACAAACTCCATACATAAAAAATGTTGTTTACGTTTTTTATATATGAAGTCTGACATCTTTACGATGGTAAACAATAAACAGCTGTAGAGTTGCTTTGACCTAATTGTTGGATCATGAACTTTCCATAAACTCGTTAGATCAGGGTTGCATATTCTACAGAAGTCGACCGGCTTGTGAGATAGTGTAAAAGACCTATAAAGTTTGTTTTAGACTATTATACAAGCTGTTCGACTTCTGCACGAAATGCTACCCTGATATAATGTGTTATTGCTTTTTTAAAACTTTCCACAAACTCATTAGATCAGGGGGGTTACTCTGTAGTTCGAAGTGAAAGAAATGCTTTCGTATTGCAATGTAAATAGCATACAAATGCGAACAGTTTTCCTTTCGCATCGCATTACAGAGTAACCCCCCAGGGTTGTATTTTCTACAGAAGTCGAACGGCTTGTGAGATAGTGTAAAACAGCTATAAGTGACAGTTGTAAAGCAGTGATGGGTTGCTTGTATGCCAAATGGAATGGGGATATTTTCGCTGTTTTTTTGTACTTTTGGTAATAAGAATATCTGAGTGGGAAAGCAACTTAAAGTAATGTATATGTATGTTTCTACATAAATATAGATATGTTACATGTATGCATATAATAAAGAAATACATATCGTCATATAAAATGCAAGAGGGCATATCATCATTTTTAACCATTTTTCATGAGAGATAAAAAACTTAATAAAAATTAAACTATTGTGATTACAAAAAAAAAATTCTGCATAGTATCATTAATTCAGACTTTCTATAATCACAATCACCCCCCATCGTGAATATTTTTTCCCTCGAAATGTTTTCCCTTTCCCTTCTTTTGCGATCGTGAAAAAAAAATCGAAAAATTCCCCTTACAGTAGATACCGGATATAAGCACATCGCATATAACAAAAACCCGCTTATAAGACGACCAAAAACACCGTGTCTTTTTCTGTACTTTCCATAGAAAAAGAAAGTCGTATATAAGAAAAAACTTGATATAAGAAAGTTTTTTCAAACATCAAAGATAATAAATGATATGAAAAAAGATTTTATATAAGACATTTTTATAGTTCAAACAGAATTATTTTTTTATTGTTTATCTTTATTAGATCTATTTAAGTTAGTTTTTTATATGAATTGTTTCGTATAGATAATAAACAAATTTAACTATCGAACTTTTTTACTTTTTATAGAAAAATATTACATATGTATGCTTTATTGAATACACACTTATAAGAAAAAAGTTTCTTATATCCATATGAATGTTTATAAGAAATAACTTTCTTATAAACAATAAATGCTTATAAGAAAAAACCGCATATAAGAAACAATTTTCTGAAAATTTTAAAGTTTCTTATATCCGATATGTACTGTATTATGAATGATTTTTTACACGGTGTTTTTTTCCCTCTTCCCATGTTTTTGCTCACTTTATTTTACCAGGTGAAATAGATAAATACATCATGTAATTGCTATATTATAATTCCAATTAATTATTAAAGCTTGTAAATATTTATATTTTAGGAAAAATTCAGTAAATAGTTATTTTAATACTAACACTTTTATCTTAACACTACCTCCATGCAACACCTTCCCGGCGCACATGAACTAAGTTTCGCAATGATGGAATAGCAAATGATTTTTCCGCGTCTGTAGAGAATCATTCATCGCGTCCAAAATATATAAAAACCCAATTTTACTTACTGAGAAATTTTAATTTAACACCAAAAGACTATTTGATTGAATTAGGCAGCCTGCAATGGCTCGGGTACTCCAAGGCATTGGATGCATCTAGCAATCCTGGAGAACAATTCGATTTTGTTTAGATTCCTCATGGAATAAAAAGATAATTCCAATTCTTAGCACTGCATTTTTTTATTTTTTAACAAAAATTTCTTTGATTTTTAATTTAATTTATTAAGCTTCTTCCTTATTTACATTCAGTAAGAACTGATAACGGGAAAATATGTTCACGGGAACTTCACGATAGCAATTTTCCCTCGAAGGGAAATGAGCATTTCATGGGAACATAAATTTCACTTGTTATTCGCGATAGGTGTGAAGTTTTTTTTTTAAGTTTTGTATCTATCCTGAAAAATATTTAAAAGGATGATATGCCCTCTTGCATTTTATATGACGGTATGTACACGTCGAAAATAAATGTGAGATAGATAAAATGATTTAAATGGCTTTAAGCCATTTTTTGTGTATGCGCATATAAAAATAATTTTATTTACATATATTTATGTATGTATGTACATATCTATGTATGTATATTATACTATATGTATATGCATTTGCATATGCATGTATGCACAAATACATATTAATTTGTTATAAATATATAATATACACATATTTTTATGTATATACACCAAATATAGTTTTAATACCATCTACATCCTTTTGGTACTTTTTCTTCGCATCAGTCACCATTAGAACATTTTTAATTCCCATCACTGTTTTGTGAACAGCTGTTTCCTTTTCATATTAAAACAACATAATAAAGTAAAACAAGCACGTTTTAAATGTTCTATAAGTTCACAAACGTTCTAACAGTACGTTCTAAGGTAGCGGTACAGCAACGGTTGGCTAACGGAGCCTTTAGTTATATAAACTCCTCAGATGGTAGCTCAGTCGATGAGACTTGATGATGATGACAGTATTTTAAAACTTGATGAACTAGCCAAAACGCCAGAATTTGTTGTAACTGTAGAAGCCGTATTACTGTTTTCATCTTCAGATGTTTCGTAACATCCCTCTTCAGGATCAGGTATAGTCGATGATGCCTTTGACCGTTCATCATCGGTAATCTTTAAGTGTGCAATAGCATCATCTAAAAGCTGTGCATTTACACGTATATATAATAGATTGTCTTTTGTAAATGCTGACAGTTCTGAATTAGCTTCCAATTGATAAACATTGGAATAACGAATTTTATCATAAATCTGAAAATAAAAAATTAAAGAAGCAATGGATGTACATATTTAACATATCAAGTGCATTTTTTTCTCGTTGTAATTTAAAGATTAATATTGAATCAATTTCTAATTTATAACAACTCAAAATAATATAACTTACCTCTGTCGCTGGTATGGCAAAACATATAGAGCTCAAAGCTTGTATTTCAGGATCACTTCTATTTCGGTCTTTCCAGAAGGCTAAAACGTTTGTATCAACCACTTGGAATGGCAATTTAAGCACCTCAATTTTTTTGAAGACATCACTACTGTCCTTGTCATTTCCTTGTAAGTCATGAGTTAAAAATTCATTTAAGAATGCGTCTTCGTCGTCTTCAAACAACTGAGCAGCTGCTTCTTCGTTAAGTTCCACGTCATCATCAGTATACAGCTTTGCACGACACCACAGCCTTTTCAAATATTCAACAGCACTTGACGTTTGAGTAGAATTAAGAATGCCCTGAAATCTTGGATCTAAATATAAACATGATACTAAACGATCTTGGTTTAATAATTCTTTCATCCTACTCTCTATGCTCTTAAGTATTTCGTTTATCATCGTACATGTAAGATCATTTAGTTTGTTCTTCGCTGAAAGCATTTTTGCTGTCAAAAGTTTGCATTTTAGCCACTGACCATAGAAATCGCCAATATGTAACTCCTCGTTGTAGAACCTTAATATGCATTTGTGTACGTACATTGTTGATTTACAGAAAGCTTCAATGAAAGACCACAAATCCTCATTGCAATTAAACTGGTCTTCGGGATTTTCAAGACTTTCAAATTTTACAGTTTGAAAAAGGTTTCGGGCTTCATATAAATCGTTCATCATTTTGCAAGTAGTACCCGCCTTCCAGGGTGAGTCAAGTTGAGGAATAGAACACTTGTTTAAAGCAAATAGCTCATAATAGCCGTTAAATTCGTCGCTTATGTATCTGGTTAAATTACGGCATTCCAGGAATGGTTGAAATATATTTGAGTTTTTAAAAATATCTAAAAGGCATAACTGGGCTATGTAGCCTACATAAGGCTCGACTTTTATGTCACCCAAGAATATGTCAGGGTATGAAGCAAATTGTTCTATTTCATTTAAATATTCTGAGTTTTTCACGTATTTGTTATACTGAGGCTTCGTATTATCCCAGTATGCACTAATAATTTGGTTGGAGTCTATGTTAAATTTATACAATATTTGTTTTACGTGGTCTTCTTTTAGCTGGTAATCATCCTTTAGATCAATAAGACCTAGTACACGTTTTTTTATTTCTCCTTCTTTGATGAACTGGGCGCTTATGCAAAACGTATTAGCCAAAGCATTTAGATCTGTGTCGATTTTGATAGACAGCAAGCGGCAATGCAGATCATTTGAAAAATCGTTCCGTATATAGTTCACCAATAAACTTAAAATTCCTTCGATTTCTGCCACATCCATTTTGAACTCTTTGCCCTGCTTGTCAGATATTGCCTCGCACATGGGACGTAAAATATTTTCAAAGTGTTTTGAACCAAAAAGTTTAGGGGAGACACCGTCTTCTACTATTAAACCAATTACACTGCGTATAATTGTATTTTTATCCATTCTAATAAATAGCCGGCGTGTTGGCCGTTTCAGATCATTACCACTTTGCTCTATCATTTTACGCTTGGCCGCGTTTATTACGGCTTTTATTTGATCTTCATCATAAGGTTGTGGTGATACAGAGGGGTTTGACGAAGGTTTGTCATCTTCTAGGTTTATTTCGATATTGTGAAATCTTCGCATATGCAATCTTAAATTGCAAAGACGGTTTTTCAGTCGTTGACTGCATGTTCTGCATACGGCGAGGTTCTCTAACACATTTACTTGGAAGTACTTATCGATTTCGCTTCTGTTTTTGTGAACTTTACTTACGTGTAGTTTCAAGTTGTAACTACGATTATTTCTTAAACGCTGCTTGCACAACTTACACTCTGCCACTCCCTCCTCCGGGATGTTAATAAAATATTTCCATATCTCGCTGCCGGGCTTAAGTGCCATTTTTTTATTTAACGAACTTAAAATTTATTTAGTTTTGTATAAACAACAAGTTAAATACAATCATCTAGCAACAACAACACACAACACACGTCACACTCTTTACAAAGACTTGGCGTATACTAAAAGCAAATGGCTTTGTTATATATTTTTCTACTCTCTTGCTGCTCTTGAGTTACGTTGTGACTTTTGTTGTTTTTGCAATCTTGTGTTTTTTGTTAAAATATAGCAACGGCTAGGTGGTAGTTTTTTTTGTACTTTGTCGTGGTGATTAAGTTGCTGTTCTGTTCGTTTGTAGACTGGCATGTGTGCTATGCTATTGTGTAAATACACACACACAATTGAAATATAACCAGGGTCACAGTTGACAATTTTAAAAAAGTGACACAAAAAGGGGATCTGTGGGAAATAGTGGCATCAAAAAGAAAAAGATTCTTCGAAAAAACTCGGCAACTTTTTTAAAAAAGGAACTAATTGAACCAAATTCTTGTACTTACTGAAATTCTACGCCATATAATGGTTTTCAAATAAAAATAATCAATTTTTACTTTTTCCTTCTAAAAAAGGAAATTTTTTTCAGGACCAATGAAAATGAAAAACATTTTGTAACTTAAAATTTTTATGCCTGTATCTTTTTTCTATAGACCCCATTCTATAAGAATCAGAAATAATTTCTTCAATATGTAGATTTAGAAAGTTATAGCTAATTAAAGTTGAAAGTTTTTATCTGGTTTTCGAGAAGAATTAAACCATAAAATAGAAAATTAACCATAAAATAGAACACAATGTAAAATTACACATGACGCTAATTATACATGAGCTACACATGCAAGTAGAAATTACACACAAAATGTGTATTGATGTGTTTAGCAGCCACTTAACAATACTGTATTACAGTGTTGCCAATCTGTGTGTAATTACACATATTGTGTGTAGTTTCTACTTGCATGTGTAGCTCATGTGTAATTAGCTTCATGTGTAATTTGTGTGTAATTTCACTTTGTGTTCTATTTTATGGTTTAATTCTTCTCGAAAACCAGATTTTCTCATTTGTTTTCACCTCTTAACACTATCGTATAAAGAAATTTTATGATCATGCCAATTTTCCATTCCATATATATAATGCCGTTAATCTTTTGAAAAATTCTATTGTAGAAAATTGTATTGTATTAGGGATGTAACGATACGCCGTTTTGCCGATCCGATACCGATACCGATACTTAAAAATAAATATCGCCGATACCGATTCCGATACCGATACGAATATTGAAATTGAGTTCAAGTTTAGATTAACAAAACTCAAGTGCAATTTTTTTATTATACAAAATTACAGTTTTAATTATTAATATTTGAAATTGATATTAACCCAGTATAAAAAATTGGAAGTATTTTTTAAGGAGCTACATTTTCTTTGCTTCCAAAAAATCTATATTAAAAATATGCAGATAACAAAGTGCAACAGTCCAAAAAACACACGGACTTGACAGTATAGATTCGATTGTACTACCACGGGTAGTAAAACCCTATACTTAGCTTGGCGAATTTGGTGACCAATTTCGTTTTATGGACCTCCAAAGTTTTGGAAAATCAGCGGGCCCTCAAAAAAAGGTGTCATTAACTTTTGGCCAACAGAAAATTCAAACTCGGTGATACCGCTTAACTATATGTGGCAATAATGTAGCTAAAAGTTCGCTAAACAGATTTTATTACCATTTTATGCTAAAAAATTATTTTTTCGTGCACCTTTTTTGAAAAATTAAGGAAAAAAATCTTTTTTTCACTTTTTCCAGAATAACTTTTTAACAATATTTGGCAAAGTTGTAGCTACGGTAAAGCTGAACAACTTTTGTGAACATGTCAATACAATCAGAATGTATCCCAAAACAGACCAGAAAAACTAATTTCTACCTTAAAAGTCTTCATTTTTTACGAGTTAGGCTATATTTTTATTGTATTTTTTTGCTTTCTTTGTTATTGTTCCACTTCTTCTGTTGCTGATTTTTGTATTTACTATTTTTTATTGTTTGTTGTTGTTTTGCCAAATAATCGTAATGAAAAAAGTGAATCAGGTATGTGATGGAAAACGATCGTTTTCAAATCGATTTCAATATGATTGTTTTGAAAAGGTGTGATAAATTCCGACCGATCTTTTCAGTTAGTTTTGAGATAGTCTCAAACTACTGACTTTTAAAAAGCAATCTAAAAGATAAACTATAAACAATGTAATAAAGCTGTGAAGAGAAATTCATCAAAAAAGGTTGAAAAAAACACTTAAAAGCGAATTTCAAAATTATTGACAAAACGACTATAGCAAACACATCACACCTTTTATCGCTTTCAAATCGTTTTTGTGTCTAAATCGTTTTTCATCACATACCTGAATAAAACAATTTTTTTTAATTTTTTTTCAAAAAAAGTACAGGATCATATTATTTTTCTGGGCACAAAATGTTAGTGAAACACAACAAAGAAGTATGCACTTGAATATATTATTTAAAAAAAAAATATTTTTTAGCATAAAAAAATAGTGAAAAACTAAAATTTTTAAGGTAAAAAGTGGTCTGTGTGAGCTATTAGAGTGTCTAGAGACGTGCAGATTGTATTGATATGTTCACAAAAGTTGTTCAGCTCTACCGTAGCTATAAGTTTGCCAAATATTGTTAGTTAAAAATTATTGTTAGTTAAAAAAAAATTGTTAGTTAAAAAAAGTGGAAAAAACATTTTTTCCTTAATTTTGTCAACAAAAAGTTGACGAAAAAAATTTTTGGCATGAAATGTTAAAAAAAATCTGTTAAGCAGACTCTTAGCTACATTATTGCTATATATATAGATAAGCGGTATTATAAAGTTTGAATTAGCTGTTGGCCAAATACTGATGACACCGTTTTTTGATGCCCCACTGATTTTCAGAAACTTTGGAGGTCCATAAAAAAAATTGGTAACCTAATTCGCCAAACTGAGTAAAGGGTTTTACTACCCCATTGTATGACAATCGACCCTGTACTGTCCAGTTCTTGTGTTTTTCCAAAAGTCTTTATTTGTCGCAAAGTGTAATTAGTAGAAAAGCAAGAAAAAAATGTTAATTCGTTTATAATTTTAAAAAATTCTCGCCATACTCGCATTAAAAAAATTGTGAAAACGGGTAATTTTTTATCCTTCTTTCTTGACGAAAAATCATTATAGAACACCGAAAAAGAAATTTGTCCGAGCATCGCTTCCAATTCGGTGATTGGTAATCTTGCAATGGCAAGGATATTTAAAACTAATTAGAAATAATCCAAATTTGCAATACTTCCGGGTCGCGAATTCTACATTTTCATGACTTCTTTGGAGTGTCTTTTTTTTGCTGGAATAAGATTTAAAAAACAACGAATTGAATTTGAATTCATGGTAAAATTAACAAATAATAAATAATTTTTTTACAAAATAATAGTATAAAATATCATTAATTTTTAAAATTGATATTAATAAGATTTAAAATATAACGAAATGAGTTTAGTTCATGGTAAAATTAACAAAAAATAAATAATTTGTCTGAAAAAAACTCTGAAAAAATTTGTTAAAGTATCGTTGTATCGACAGTAAAATATCGCCGATACCGATGTATCGGAAAATCTGAAATATCGCCGATATATCGGTATCGGTATTCGTTACATCCCTATATTGTATTCATACATTTGGTTGGATCTGTATTTTATTAATATAAATCTTGCCTAAAATTACCCACGAGTAATTCTGAGTGAATTTAACAAATATTTGGACGTGTTTAGAAGATTTATTGTGTGGAAGCGCCATTCGTAAAAAAAAGATACAATAATTTCAAGAGTGCTTCAAGACTGATGTGAACAAAATAATATCACAAATATTTCAATTCCTTCATGTGCCATTCGCGTTTTACAACAGTATGACTCTCTAAAAGTGTGTCAACATCTGTAAAAATTTGCGCCGAACACGTTCGCACAGAAATGATGCAAGAATTTTCGTCATATTCAACGTACACGATCAGTAGCTTGTTGGTTTTTTTGACGAGCAACACAAAAACTTACGCCGCATGCTGTTCTGGTGTGAACACATTTGAAGGAAGTGCTACTTTTATTGTTTTGTATCATTTCTTTCAGCGGAGAGACGTAAACATTTTCGAACGCTTTGCTCGCATATAAATATTTACAAGAGCGAACCCACCTTGAGAAGTTTTTTAAGACTTGAAATTCTTTAAGATTCTTCAAAAGTCACAAATTCAATGCTCGCAGTTTTTTTCATATCGACGGATTATATTCAAAAGCCTCTATTAGATTTTGACGAAAATCACTTTTTGATGGAAAAGTGCGGCATAAAATAAGCCGTTTTTGATGGCAAAGTACATCAATTTTAAATGCAAATTTTTTTTTTTGCAATTTTATCATAATTGTTTATTTCTCTTTCTTACAATAGTTAATTTTTACGAATACAAAACGCTCTATCTTATAGTATATTATTTAAATAAACTCAATTTAAATTGAAATCATGTTTTTTGATAATCTGGTATAATTAAAACTCGCTCAAACTGTAAGAAATGTGAAGACAGCGGCAAAAATCGCGAAAATCACGAAAATTCGCTAGATTAAAAGGCCCAAAAATATAAGAAAAACAAAAACTTTGGTAAAGTTAAAAACTTTAAAGAAGCCATAATTTCGCTAAATCCGTAAGGAATGCCAACAATTCGAAAAAAAACACGAAAATTCGCAAAATCTTACTAACATGATAACAAAGTCTAATATGGTTTAAAAATCGTGCTTTACTGTTTGCACATTGTATTTAAAAACTTTGAACTTAAAAACTTGCAAGAAATCGCTTCTATTACAAAAATGGCGAGAATCCGCGAGATTAGAAACCGCCAAAGCCGCATGTTCACGAAAAATTGTTAAATGTATAAAAGAAATCGCTAATATTGTAAATAACAACAAAGTAGCAGAAAAAATTGATAACATCGCGGAAATTGCAATGTATAATAAATGTTTTTTATGGCGCAATAAAAAATTATCATATTATTCATTTTCCACTGAAAAAAACCCTCTATCTATTGACTATTTTTGAATAACCAAACCCTCTATATTTCATAAAATTGCTAATAATGCAAAAAAAAAAAAAATAATTACACCTAAGATTGGTTCCTGGATTTTAAAATATACTATAGAATAAAGCTTTTAAAATATCCGAAAGTCAAGTTTTTATGCTCTCCTAAAAAGTTGTAATTTTCAATATAGAGAATTTTGAATATAAGCATATATAAGCGATATGCTTCTATTTTGGTTTCATTTCAGGAACTTTTTCAATCTAAAAAATATATTTTATATACACTGAAAGCGAAGTTAAAAATATAAAGCAAACTTTTGAATAATAAAGTTATATATGTAACCATATATGGCTAAATAAGTAGAAAAAAGTGTGTGTGCAATTTTTGTTCATATGTGTAATTTGGAACCCGGTCATGTGTAATTTCCGAATTCTTCATTGGCAACACTGCTGTATTAACTCAAAATTTTCATTTTATGACCGAATAACGACATTAGTTATTCATATCTACCAACTTTAAAAACTTTTTATTGTTCTGAGCATTACTTCACCAAAAAATAAATAAAAAACGAGTTGTGTCAAAATCTTATATTTTCTCTGCACCCGATTAACAAAAAGAAAACTATTATACTATTATAATTTCCTTATTCTCTTAAGAATGGCATATTTATTTTTTCGACATTTGCTTTAAATAATAATATGTACAAACAGTTTTTTCTCTACTGAAAATTTTTAAATTTCGAGTTAATACAGTATTGTTAAACAAGTGCGATATGTAGCTATTACGAAATAAAGTTTTTAGTAATACATACATAATTTATTCAATTGAGAGTTTTTTTACTAAATTAGAATAATATTTTAGTATAAAAATTATATATGCATGTGTAAAGACAAACAAAAATTTCTCTCGAAATCTCAGTCAAGTTAAGTAGACTTATCTAGTTAAGTGGCTACTAGACGGATCAATATTTTAGCTTCAATATATGTGCTTGTGTGCATTTGGAATGAAAATCAAAAGCATTATGAGATAGCGTTTATCTGCTCTAAAAGTTATTTTCAAATCGATTTTTAAGATTAATTTATTTTTTTGGACTTGAAAAACTGCGGTAATTGCCGCAAATTTCCTCTAAATCGCAGCAAATCTCATCTAAGTGGTTCGAGAAATATCGTGGTCGAAATGTTTGAAAAAAAAATATTTTTAGAAAAAATACTAATTACTTCAAAAATCTATGGATTTTCCAGCGCTTTGAGCTTGAAATTAGTGGGAAGCTCTATGGATGGTCTGCAAGGTCAACCGTATCCCATATTTTCTGAATTTAATAATGTACACACAATTTACACAATGATCTCGTACCTACATATATTCTCCTCTTTAGAAACGATTTTTCAAATTTAACCTAAACTCTATAAATGCTTTTCGCTAAAATAATAAAAAAGTTTATCTATATCTTTTTACAATCTCTAATCCTTTGGAAAATTTAAGTGCTTCTTTATTATTAGTATACAATTCATAAGCTAAGTTTTTAATATGAGAAATTTATTTTCAATTGGTTTTGATTTTTGTTTCTGCTTATGTATTTATATAAAAATAACTTAGTAAATATATATGCTAAGCTTTATTTTTAAAAATTAAATGATTTCTTTTTAAAATGTTTTCTGTTTTTAAGGTTGCCCCTTTTTTCTCTAGAAATCCCCTTTTTATGACCCTTTTATTTTCAAAATCCCCTTTTAGTGCCCCTTTTTAAAAATTTTCAGCGGTTACGCTGGCTGCCAGAAATGCCGATTTTTTACGATATGAAAAAAAAACGATATGACATACTGTGTTGTCATATCGTAAGTTGTTTACGATATGACTACACTGAGAAGGCCGTACACAGCGATGCCATTTTTGGGGTTTTTACGATATAAAAAAACGATATGACATGCTGTGTTGTCATATCGTAAGTTTTTACGATATGACAACACTAAAATAGTCATATACGGTGTTGTCATATCGTAAAAATCTTACGATATGACAACACAGTATGTCATATAGTTTTTTTATTATATCGTAAAAACCCCAAAAATGGCATCGCTGGCCGTACACCGTGTATGGCTTTCTCAGTGCTGCCATATCGTAAAAAACTTACGATATGGCAACACAGTATGTCATATCGTAAAAAATCGGCATTTCTAGCAGCTATGGATACAACCCGCCATAAGAAATTTTGCTTGTACATGATGCACATTCTATATGATTTATATTCTTTGGTAGTACAAACTAGAGATGTGCGCGTGAGTGAGTTTTCGCTCACGATCATGAAAAAAATATTTTTTCACGCACGCTCACGCACAGCAAATTTTAAGACTCACGATCACGCACGCTCACGATTAAATTTGATTTTATCACGCGCGCTCACGCACGTCAAAAGCTTATACGATATTTATTTTTTTTATATCCCACAAAAAAACAAATCGAACATTAAAGTTTTAATAATTTTTTAGTGTTCATATGAAAACAAGTTTTTGAAATAATATCCATGGGGATTCTCATTGTGAGTGTACATTTTGGATTTTTCATTTGCTTTTTTCAACTTTACCAATTTAATTAATATAAATATGAGAAGGTGCTATAGTTTTCGCCTCATTCAATGCATCCTAATATAAAATAAAAATTTTCGATTTTTTAAAAATTTTTGTGGATTGAGCGTTACATTTGCTTTCACGGTTGTTCTGAGAATGACTTTTTGAAATTTATAGATAATTATATTTAAGAATTTTGTTAACGTAAAATGCTCAATATATTTTCTTACGAATTTAATATTTTTTAGAACCCACTATATTTTGAATTTAAAACAATTTAGATGTATAATCTTCAATAAGTTTTCACATGAACTCCTTATTTAGACATTAAAAAATTTCAATTAAATTAAAAAACTACAATACATTATTATTGATTGATGAAGCTTTTTGCAATTTAAACTATTTAACTAAGTTCGCAAAACTTTTAAGTATTTAGAAGTGCAAACCTACGCTGTTATTTTATTAATTAAACTGAATATTGAAGCGTGTTAAAAACGAGTAACGCTCAATACACATAACTGCGAACTACAACAATTTCTTAAAAAAGTTATAGTTCCTATTATTTTTCAAATATTTGATGCAAAACACCATACAATTCCGATACATCAGTTTGTATGAAGAGAGTATAAACAGTATTTTCGTTCTTCATTTTTAACACATAATCGTCAGTGTTACATTAAAAAAGCTTATGTGCCTTTACTTATATATTAAATAATATATTAAATCATGCTGGAGTAGATTTCATTTTAAAATGTATGCGTTTATTGTATGAAATACTTTCAATATTTTCAAAGCCATTAACCATTATGAGTGAAGTGGAACTTTAAGCATTTTTCGCCTGGCTTTTTACGTAAAAACACCGGTATCTTAAAGACTGGACAATATAGCGGTACCCAATATTTTATTTTATAGGGAACCTTCCAAGCTTCCATTTGGTGTATATTTGTAAGCAGTCATTTATCAAATATGAAAGTTATGTAACTTCTAATATTGGTTTATGTACCATATTTGCAAAATATTTCGTAAAAATTCGTATTACACAGAATCTTTAGTAAGTGACGCCGTGGAGCGAAATATCATAGAACACAAAATCTTTGTGTCCGCTGTTTCAGGAAATAAGCGATATATCGTATTTCAAACGTTTTGAATTTTTGTGTGCTGGGTTGTCTTCAGCTTACAAACATATTTTTCCTGATGTCAGACATGTCGGCATAAAAGGTTCACTGGGTTTCTTTTGCTGTCGACACGCATACTTTCGGTCCGAAGTAGGGCAGAAAGTCTCCATAAGATGCCGAATTCGTATTCGAACACGGTTCATATGCGTGGTTAACAAGAAAACGAACCTTTGTGTGAGAAAATTCTAAAAACTTTGCCGAAACTCTCTACGAATTGTGACGAATCTTTTAAGGAATTTTCGACATGTCGCAGAAAACTCTGATCTAAAATTATAAACTTATCAGAAATGTCGTATAAAATGCGCAAATTAAATCAAAATATTGTAGGAGTAAAGAGGAAATTTTTTTCAGCAAGCTACGAAATGTAATTTCGTGAGTGCGTGAAAATCACATTTTTAAAATCACGCACGATCACGCACGGTATTTAATTTGTAAATCACGCTCACGCACGATTGCGTGATTATTTTTTAATTTAATCACGATCACGCGTGAATCACGCCTGACACGAAAATGTCACGACATTTGCACATCTCTAGTACAAGCTAATTAATTTAAAAATTTTTCGCTTGCTGAATACGCAGTTCGAGAATCTAAAGCTATAAACATTTAGACGACAGCAGGCTACCGACTACAATCTGTCAAAATTAAAATACACACGTTTAAATGAAAACGATTATTTTGACGACTTCACAGCTACACGACTACACGACCACCGCTGTAGACGTCGGCAACTTAAGCTATAAACACTTAGACGACAGCAGGCTACACGACTACAAATGCTGTTGGCTTCAATTGTCGTCGTGTAGTCAGCTACTTAATTATTTTGAGCGCGGCAGCTACATCGCAAACAGCTGACATTTAAGTTTGACGTTTCAACTGTTTGCTGTAGACGTCTAGATTTTAGTGGTGCCACTATCAAATATAAAAATAAAATCGCTTATTCAAAATATACTTATATCTCGAAACAATTTAAAAACAAATCAATTTATTTGTTTATAGCTCTTTATTGTTATTGCATTTTTAATACATACTTGAATTTTGTGATGTTCTTTTCTGTTAAAGAAAATAAAATACAATTGACTTGAGTCAAGAATACCAAAATCGTTGAAAACTAAAAATTTCATTGGGTAATAGGTTTTTGGTCTATCAATTTTAGTGTAATTTTTTTCGGCGCTCTCTCTGGGCTCCGGAGTTACGGGGATCAAAACTTTTATTTTTAATTGGTTGTAACTCATAGAATATAGAATACATATAAACGATATTGGTATCACTTCATAGTGCTCTAAAATGCCTCTCTGTTGGTATATAAATTTTGAAAATTTTTTAACCCATTGCGAGTGAAATGCAATTTTAAAATTTTATTATCTGAGTTTTCATGTAAAAATACCATTATCTTAAAAAGTGCCCGATACAGCGATACTTAAGCATGTATACAGTTTTATATAGAACCTTCCAAGCTTTCATTTGGCGTATACTTGATAGCCGTTAAAGCTAGGAAAGTTCTCTATAAAATTGTGTACAAGCTTAAGTATCGTTGCATCGGGCACTTTTAAAGATAATGGTATTTTTACATGAAAACTTAGATAATAACATTTTAAAATTGAGTTTCACTCGCAATGGGTTAAAAGATTTTTAAAATTTATGTACCAATAGAAAGGCATTTTAGAACACTTTGAAATGATACAAATATCGTTTATATGTGTTGTATATTCTAGGGGTTATAACCCATTAAAAATAAAAGTTTTGAGCCCCGTAACTCCGGAGCCAGCAGAGAGCGCCGAAAAAGTTATACAATCATTATTATTTTTGAAAGGGCTATTACCTTATCTGTTTTTTTTTATTTTCAACAATTTGCATATTCTTGACCAGTTTCAAAAAAATTTTAAGCGCTTATTTATTTCACATTCAAAATAGAAATTAGGCTAAGTTGGCGACAGCTACAGCGGTGATCGTGTAGCTGTGCAGTCGTCAAAATAATCGTTTTCATTTAAACGTGTGTATTTTAATTTTGACACATTGTAGTCGGTAAGCCCTTATGACACTACATTTTTCTTGCATTGTTTTGCTATAGGATTGAAGGAAAGAAATAGCAAATTATAAAAAGAAACAACTATACAACATGTAAACAAAACGTAATGGCTTCTTTAAGTGCTGCCTACTTTTTATTTATAATAAAACGACAAAAGAAAAAAAAGTTGAAAAAAAGAGGCGCTAAGTCGCTGAATTCGTGAATAAACCGCTAACTTGGCAACACTTTAATGCTTCAAGCTTGAAATGTCAATTTTAAGTTGAACATTTTTACATTTTTTTTGACAGGCCCCCATTTTTATCGATAACATTAGTAAAAGCTTTGACAATTTGGTATTTATCTTAATATAGCTGAACTCTTTGCACCTGGTAAAATTTCCTATTATATTCTATTTGCACTGTTCTCCAAAATTTGAAAAATGTAGAAAAAATGTAGTGTCATAAGGGCTGTAGCCTGCTGTCGTCTAAATGTTTATAGCTTTATCCTAATTTCTATTTTGATTGGCGACAATAAACAGATTAGTGCTGCCAACATAATGAGTAATGTGAAATAAATAAGCGCTTAAAAAGTTTTTGAAACTGGTCAAGAATATGCAAATTGGTGAAAATAGAAAGAAAACCTAAGGCAATAAATAGCCCTTTCAAAAATAAATATGATTGTGTAATATTTGTCGGCGCTCTCTTGGCTCCGGAGTTACCGGCTTCAAAGCTTTTATCTTTAATTGGTTATAACTCGTAGAATACAGAATGCATATAAACGATATTGCAACGATACTTAAGGTGGAGGTACATACCACGTGTTACGCGGCAACGCTTTTCTTACTTTTCGATCTTTTAACGCTTTAAGAATGGCAAGTTACACACCACGCTTTTGATGCTCTTCTGCTTATACAATTTCAAGCCTTTTCCGGATATATTTTGTCTTGCCCTTAACTTTTATTTTTCTTTATATATTTAATGAAGTTTTCATCCATTTTTTAATAAAAAATTAATTTCTAATAATTTATTTCCATTAAACAAACATTTTAGCATATGAATCTGGCAGCACTACCTGTCATTTTGTATACGACGCGTGAAAGTTGAAGAATGTTCATCTTTTTGCGAGTTACGCGCGTCGCAAACTTCGCTTTGTATCTTGCCTTATGGAAACACACTATTTCAACTTTTTTGACAGAAGTCTGTAACGCATTAGCGTATTTAACGCATGCTATGTACCTTCACCTTTAAGCTTGTATACAGTTTTGTAGAGAACCTTCGTAGCTTTCATTTGCTATATATTTGATAGCCGTTGTCGATGAAATATGTGAGTTATGGAGCTTTGAAAATGAGGTTTCAAAAATATATTAACTCATAAACCTATTTTCAAAGAGCCAAAGCTCACGTATTTCATCGATAACGGCTGTCAAATATATACCAAATGAAAGCTTGGAAAGTTCTCTGTAAAACTGTATACAAGCTTAAGTATCATTGCATCGAGCACTTCTTAAGATAATGGTATTTTTACATGAAAACTCAGATAAAAAAATTTTAAAATCGCATTTCACTCGCAATGGGTTAAAAGATTTTCAAAATGTATATACTAGGGACTGAAACCATGAAAAATGGGTTCAGGTTCGGGCTAATCAAAATAAAAAGTTCAGGTTCGGTTCAGGGTTCGGGTTAAACCCAGAAATTTTAACACGCGCAATTATTTTGTTTAAGAATAATATATATAAATCAATTTTACATTCACGTTTATACGTTTAAACAATATATAGAGCTGTTTAAAGTGTCAAAAACTCGGATCCAGCCAGTCGTCAGTTTGTTTTTCCTTCACTTATTTATAGATATGTATATAATTGTCGTCTTAAAAATGTTACAAACTTAAAAAATTGGCAGCGAGTGGATTTAGGCACGAATGTAGTCGATGACACCAAAAATTTAATTTTGTCCTAACTCGACTTAAGCTGTTAACGGTTGTGACCACAGATATATTCCAAGAAGTAATCATATAAAAAGCAACCACAACAAATTTTTAATTTGATACATGTATCAACCAACTATTTCAAATTTATGTCCAACAATTAAACAATAGATACAAAACTTAACATGTAATTCATACATAAAAAGCAATAAACAAAGATAAAAAATTAATTTAAAATTACAAGGGGCGGCAATAAACACATGGGCTGGCGAGGCCACCTGTGTTTATTTCATCGAGTAGTTGAACGACATAAGCTCCAGGCAACAAATGCTGGTAAAATGGCTTCATGTACTCGTAAACAGCGTTATAACCAAAAGCTTAACCTCTGTTCATAACAAAAATCAGCAGAAAATTTTGTCTGCATTAATCTGTTTAAAAAACCAGGACAATTTAAGAGTGGACCAGGACACCAGGACTATTTGTCTAAAACCAGAACAGTCCTTGAAAACCAGGACGTATGCCAGCCCTACTGTATTGTTATGTTATGTTATGATTTTATTTTTCAATCTTCAGAGGTGCATTTTAACTGACCTTATGTCTGAATAACTTGAGCTCTGAAGACTGCAAAATAAAAGCATAACAAATGAAAAGTCCACTGTGTACCCTTTAATAAGACACCTCAATGGAACATCTATGGTTGAAATATATATGTACATAATTTTGTAAAATCGGTTTAGTATATTTTTTGAAATTTTCATTCTCTAATCGCTATATTTCTCGAACCAGAAAATAGATCGTGCTAAGATTTTTCAGTAATAATTGTTGTTCCAGAGGCATCATTCGTACCAAATTTTTTAAAAATCGGAAGTCCAACTGGGTTGTTGGTATTATCTTTTTTAATCCATATAAAACATTTATGTCGATTTGCGCGGGCTAGGAATTCATTTCCGACCTATATCTCCTTTGCGAACATTTCTTGGAATTGTCCGTAGATAACGGGCCTTATCGTGGTTGGCGTTTTTCGACTTCAAATTCGACAATTTGTAGTAGATTAAAGAAAATAAGAAACATTTTTCTTTAATCTAGTACAAAACAATCACGATAAGGAAGAATGTTTTTGCTATACGATTTTTTGCAAAATAAATCGACCCGCTCTATAATGCGCATGTAAGAGTAGAATATACATATGTAGAATTTCATTATAATCGGACAGGGTAGAAATTCTGACCTTGTCGGAAAGTTTTGAAATTACTCAATATAAGAATTTTTTTATATAAAATGAAAAACAAAATTTCACAGCTTTTTTTGAAATTGAAAAGTTGACAACGCTGAACAAAACTATTTTCTTTTGCTTTGGCAAAAAAAAAATGCTACTCCTTCCCTTCTCGCTTCTCATAGAAGCGAATGTGGAATGTGTATCTTATCTTTTATACGGAAGAGCCAAGGCCTTGCTTAAGGCATTCTTTAGCAGTTAGATAAGA
Organism: Panzeria rudis; assembly: GCA_956483635.1. Taxonomy (NCBI): domain Eukaryota; kingdom Metazoa; phylum Arthropoda; class Insecta; order Diptera; family Tachinidae; genus Panzeria; species Panzeria rudis. The sequence goes on along the minus strand of OY101451.1, from coordinate 33,971,140 downwards.
ATAGTAATTGAATAAAAAAAACTGTCCAAGCAATCCTTTAATAAGGCCTGAAGTAAGAAGGTCTTCTCAGTTTTCCCGCTGGGGTTTTAAGAAAATACATTTTCAAACGTTTCCCTATTGATTTGCTCATAATAGTATATAATGTGTTAGTGTATTTATGCTAAATACAATGAACCATTCAACGAAATACATTTCTGCTTTTGTTTTGTTTGCAATTGTACGATTGAAACGGGATATTAAAGCACGCAGATGCGTGAAAGGCCAATTGTTTTGTTTCCATTTTTTGCCATTGCAAAAGTATTTGTTTTGGTTTTGCTCATGTACGAAACGATTAAAAATATTGTTACGAAATGAAAATGCAGATTCAAATGTAACGACACAAACTGACAACCCGATCATTATCTGCTTTATACCCCTAAATCACTGTAATAAAATCAAAACCTGGCAACCAAGTACCACAATTAAACTTGGCATCACTCGACAACTGCCAATAGAATTCAAAATAACGGAAAATGGAAGTTTCCGGAATCTTCAGGAAACGGTAGCCAGAACTTTCAAGACTATTCGAGACTGCTTAATCGCAATTACAAACAGTGACATTAAACTTAAACTGCAAGAGATGTAGACTTGATGACAGCATAATTTGCTTAAGTTGCGAACATTAGAGTATGTGTGTGTGCGAAGATAAACAAACAGAAGAAAAATCTCATGCATCTACACACGCACATACACTACACTATAGCAAGACCAAATGATCATGCCGTATACTTAAAGATAAAAAGAGACAACTACATTCCAGAAAGTTAGCGAAGTTACCAGAAGGTTTTATAATTTACTATATAAGGGGAGGCTGCCAGACGACATGGAGAGGTGTGTTTTTAAACTTAGACGAGTAAACATCGCCAAGAATAGTCAGTGTGTACATCGCGTTTAGTTGTACGTGTTTTTAAAGTAATAAATAAAGTGTTACTGAGAATTTATTTGTAAAATAAATATCCGTGTTTTATTTTATTGCAATTCAACGAATCCTGTGAAAATAATAAAACCGTTTTTATGTAAAGGACTAAAAACGTAACAATTGGTGTCAGAAGTAAAATTGCAAAATAAAATAAAAAGGACATTATTAATTAATAAAAAAAAAAAAAAGGACATTATTAATTAATAAAAAGGACATTAATAATAATAAAAAGGACATTAATAAAAAAAAAAAAAACATTATTAATTAAAATAAAAATTACAAAAGGACATTAAAAAAAAAAATAGAAGCCATGAAGTTTGAAGAGCTAAAAGTTGAGCAGCTAAAAAAAGAGCTGAGTAAGCTGGAACTGCCAACAACAGGCAATAAAGTGGAACTTCAGAAGAGGCTGATAGATGAGTTCAAGCAGCGTGGCATCGACATCGGGACATACGAATTTGAGGATAAAGAGGAAATAGAGGTGTGTACTCGTGCCACGACAAGCAACATGGATTTAAGTACAATGTTCGCCGCTATGATGGAAAAATTTCAAGAAGTGAAAACTGATGTGCAAGAAGTTAAAGAAACATCTAGAGTGAACAATGAGAGAATGCTGGCTGGAGTCAAGGATGAATTTCAAGAAACATCGAGAGCTAACGAGCGACTGCTAGCTGAAGTTAAGGCTGAAGTTCAGGAAACATCTAAGGCCACAAATGAGAAGCTAGTGGAAATTTCGGAGGCCATAAATAGAAGAGTGGATGGCATTGAGGTACAAGTCAGCAAATTTGACGAGAAACTCTCAGAACTAGAGAATAAACTCCATAGCCTAGAAATTAGCGGCGTCGAAGTGCATGTAAAAGATGTGGACGAGAAATTACATGAACTGGAAGCAAAAATTGTTAATCTTCAGTGTCAAGGAGGGCCAGTGAGAGTTATTCCAGAGGCTTCCAGCAGAGTAAAGACGCCTTGTTTCGATGGCAGCGCACCTTTGAACATCTTCAAGTTCCAGTTCGAAACAGTTGCCAGCAAAAATGGTTGGAACAGTGAAGAAAAGGCCATAGAGCTGATTTTGGCCTTAAAAGGAGCCGCAGCAGAAGTACTTGAAACCGTACCAGGGAGCTGCAGAAATAATTTTGATGACATAATGGCGGCACTGCAGCGGAAATATGGTGGCGAACATAAGCGAGATATATACCGTATGGAATTGCGATGTAGAGGACAGAAGCCCAATGAGTCCCTACAAGATTTCGCAATGGAAATCGAGCGGTTGGTGCAACTATCTTATCCTGGCGAAAATCACCCATTGATAGAGCAGCTGAAAATTGATTCCTTATTGCGTGGCATTAGTGATCCTGACGTGAGGTATGCAGTATATGCGACACCGAAACCTACTTTTATAGAAACTGTGGCATATGCTTTAGCACAGGAGACCGCAAGGATAATTTCTAAGCCGCAAGCGTATATGGTCCGAAATCTGGAGGTGATTACCGAGAAAGAAGCTAATTGGGAAAAGGACATCAAAGAGGCAGTAGTACAAGCATTGGCTTTAAATAAAAACAAAGTGCGAATAAAATGCTATAGCTGCGGAGAGAAAGGCCATATCCAGCGCAACTGCAACGCAACAAGAAAGCAAACAAAATCTGTCTCGCCATCATGGAATAATAAATGGAAGAGTCATCAAAAGTCTCGTTGTGATGGCTGTTATCAAGAGCGACAACAGGAGCAGTGTCATCAACCTGAAGCACGTAACGAAGACAGACGGCATAAAGAAATAAGAGAGCGTCTGCGCCTGAAGGAAGCCCGACTAGCTGAGGAGCGTACGAAATTGGCTGTGGAACGAAAACGTTTGCAACGAGAGGCTGAATCATTAAGCTTGGAACGGGAGCGCCAAAAATTAGAGCGTGAGAAGCTAGAAATAGAGCTTCGAGAAATTAAACGTCAACAAATGCAAATTTCTGCGGCGCGTGATGGTTTCATAAAAGGTATAAGACAACGTGGTGCCAATGAGAGCAATATTAATGAACGTAAAGGTAATAAAGGCCCAGGGTATGACGATACACGCTCTCCGATGAGATTTGATGCCACTCCAGCCTCTGCAAGATCTGCGCGTAAAGGAAGTAGTTACAGCTACACTTCGCCCGGTACAAGTAAAGAAGTCTTTAGTTCATCTACCGGCAAAGGAACAGATTACAACAGAAATAGTCACCTGTACTCAGTTAATAATTATAATCGAGCAGTACCCAGTGGATGTGGTACACACGCTTATAGCACGGAAAAGAGACTGTCATGGGATAACTACAAGTTGGAAGCAGAGATCCGTGGTATCATCGAAAGGATGAATGACGTCGTACACATGATAGAGCAGTACATTGGACGGAAGACAAAAATTAAGTTTGAACCACTGGCGCACTATGGAAAAGGTGATTGTGTGCCTATTCGGGACGAACAGGCTTAAGAGGGCGGCAGTGTTACGAAATGAAAATGCAGATTCAAATGTAACGACACAAACTGACAACCCGATCATTATCTGCTTTATACCCCTAAATCACTGTAATAAAATCAAAACCTGGCAACCAAGTACCACAATTAAACTTGGCATCACTCGACAACTGCCAATAGAATTCAAAATAACGGAAAATGGAAGTTTCCGGAATCTTCAGGAAACGGTAGCCAGAACTTTCAAGACTATTCGAGACTGCTTAATCGCAATTACAAACAGTGACATTAAACTTAAACTGCAAGAGATGTAGACTTGATGACAGCATAATTTGCTTAAGTTGCGAACATTAGAGTATGTGTGTGTGCGAAGATAAACAAACAGAAGAAAAATCTCATGCATCTACACACGCACATACACTACACTATAGCAAGACCAAATGATCATGCCGTATACTTAAAGATAAAAAGAGACAACTACATTCCAGAAAGTTAGCGAAGTTACCAGAAGGTTTTATAATTTACTATATAAGGGGAGGCTGCCAGACGACATGGAGAGGTGTGTTTTTAAACTTAGACGAGTAAACATCGCCAAGAATAGTCAGTGTGTACATCGCGTTTAGTTGTACGTGTTTTTAAAGTAATAAATAAAGTGTTACTGAGAATTTATTTGTAAAATAAATATCCGTGTTTTATTTTATTGCAATTCAACGAATCCTGTGAAAATAATAAAACCGTTTTTATGTAAAGGACTAAAAACGTAACAATATTTTAAAAGTTTGTGTCTTCGCATGAAACGTTTGCGAAAAGTTTTGTTTGTTTGCACACTCTGATAATAAAACAATTTGCTTTGGGAACGGTTAATGGAAATTCGTCAAGTCTATGCAAATTGATTAATTATATGCAGATTACGAGCTTGTTCCCAAAGATATTTCTAGTTACTATATATGATCTAATTTAAAAACTGGACGAAAAGGATGTTTTATAAATTGATTTCGTTTGTATTTTCGATTCCTGTTAATAATGTGTTTTGTAAAGAAATAATGTAATTTCGCGAATTAATGATAAGAATAAATTTTAATGAAAATTTTAAATTTTCAAAATTTTTTGCAAACTAATTAAAGTACAGAATCAGCCAAAATCGTTAACAGCAAATATGTGTGGAAAAGTAAAAATTCTTAGAAAATAAAAAAAAACGGGACCATTTGGAAGTATGTAATTCAATCCAAATAAAGGAAAAAATGTGCAATTGGAATGGTAAATGTTAGACACCTGAAGGAACACACATAAAAAATACAAACGAATTGATAACCTTCTCCTTTTTTTCAAGTCGGTTAATGATTGAATATTTGTTCTTTTGAATAAGGTTAAGTAAGTGTCAAGATATTTTTTCGTAAATCAAGCTTTTTTCTCTAAATGGCAAGCTTTTTCAAGATTCTGAATAAAATCCGTTTATACACACAAAAAAATTCATAGGTTATATTTCCTAAAATAATGGTATAAATTTAGCTAAGTGAAAGGGTAGAATGGCATATACAAAGTTTTTTAGTAGGCAATTTTGCAAAAACTTTAGTTGATTTCTATGTTCGAAAAATCAACTAAAAACTTAGTTAAAACTATATAAAAACTTGTAAAAGCTACCTATGTTATCGAAGTAAATTTATACTCCAATTTTTGGAAAATTGTCGTAGGTTTTAGATAAATTGACCAAATATTTTTTGTAAGTTATGATTTCCTAATGCCTACGTACTTCATGTAATAATAACCTTTTATATAATATTAATATTTTATTTACATCTAAATAAATAACTAATAATAATGACAATATCAATACCCACCTGACCTGAGATTCGATATAAACGAATGTTCGCTAAAGCGATGAAATTTCGAAACAAGACTCTTCGATATTTCTTCGCGAATCTAAAAAAATCCAATGTTCGCTAAAGCGAACTTCTCTCGATAATTTTTCGAATGTGTGACGATAGCCTAGTGGATGTGCGTTAGTCTGTTAGCCAAGAGATACCGTGTTCGAATATGTCTGACTGCATCGTAACTTAAAGAATCAATATAACACATACGTACATATATGCAATAATTGAACAGAAAACAATTTGGCGCGTAGCCTAGTGGATGTGTGTTAATCTGTTAGCCTGGAGGTACCGTGTTCAAATCTGATTGACTGCAGCGTAAGTTAAAGAATTATAAAATAAATAAAATAAACTAAATAAAAAATATATATAATAATCTTAAAAAATTGCTTTTGCTCTTGCCTTTTTGCGATTTCGAAATTTGTTCGATATTGGCTCACTTTTGATATTGCTAACGAACCTTCGAAATCGAATGTTTTTTGAAACAAAACGGAGCGACAGGTAAACTTTTTTCGATTCATTTTTGAGTGTCATTCTCGATAGTTTCACACGATAAATGTTCGAGATATATTCGAAATCGATATCATTAAAGAAGGTCTTGGTCAAGTGGGTAATATTTATACAAATTGGAATAGGAAAACAAAGAATGTGTTCAAAACTAGCTTCAACCAGAAAACTTCCAGAGTAGCCACTTTTAATACTTATATTCATATACATATGTAGGTCCCAAAAAGAGAGATAAAAGGGATAAAAAATCAAACATATCAATTGCGACAAAATAAAATTCTGCGTTTGATTACAGCGACATCTTGGTATGGCAGAAACCAGCGCATCCATAAAGATCTTGATATTCCATTAGTAAAAACTGTGTTTTCAAAAAGCTCGAATCGCATCCAAATCCCCTAGCCCGCTACATCAGTAATTTTAGTGGGCACTCACGGCGGAGAAGGAGAGACACTCTTGCTCTCATCCGAACACGGGAGACGTAAGACATCTAAAGAAGCAAACTTTGAATCCTAATATATTGTTTAGCAGTGGCTAAACTGGCAATTTGGGCCAAATTGATGATTTCAAAGGGCAAAAATACCGTCAGTGGGGCCAAAAAAATTTTTTGGAATATGTTAGATTACAAGATTTTCATGTATATAAAAACAAAAATAATAGTAATATAGTACATGTGTTTTAGATTATTTAGAACAAAAACAAAAATTAACGACAAAAATTTACATTGTTGTTTAAAGTATTTTTTGTTAAAGTTATACTAAATTAAATACATATTTTATATGTAGTTTAAGAAAATAAAATTGTTGTCCCCAAGTTTTTAGTCCAACCGTTGCTCAACTGCTTGTAACATTTTTTTTGTGTTATAAGTTTTAAAATATCCTTATCATAACAATTACTACAATTAGCTTTCAATAAATATATGGATCGTATTAAAGATGACACGGTATTTACATGAAGACGATTATTTATATTGGTTTTAATTATTTTTGGGAAGTACAAATTCTATCTACACATGCTGAGGAGTGTTGAATTGAAAGAATCCCTTGAACGATTCTGTATAAATTCGTATATAAACGTTCGAACGGCTTGAAGTAGCTAGTTTAATTTTGAGCTGAAAGTGCCAAAATAGATTAGAAAGTAACACAAATATTAAAAAATGCCGTAAACGGCCCAATCGTGCCACATTTTGCATCACTGATTTGTAGTTTATTATTTTTACTAAAGTGGCTGCTAAGCTTCAATATACATATGACAGGGATGCAAAATGAGATTTTACAAATTGTGCTCATTTGCAAGAAAAAGTGTACTTTTTTCAGACCGATTGTACTAAATTTTTTTGTATATATTTTATTCAAAATTAACTACAATATGTACATAAAGATTCATTTGTACATTTATGTATACTACAAATTTCTATGTGCGAAAAGAACTTAACAATACAAAAAGGCACATAGACGTTCATTTGCACTAAGTACTGTGATGATTTTGATAAAAAGAGACCTTAAATTCCTTCCGGAGGCCGAAATTTATTAAGCTACATTTCCTAAAACTAGATAAAGTTTGGGAATATTGTGGAAGGTTTTCCGCAGTAATAAAACCAGTTAACTAATTCTAAAATAGTTCTATCTTTTAGCATTTCTTATTTAGTTTTCAAATCTGCGATGCACTGTACTCTGCATTGTTCCGTTTTTTTCTACAAGTGAAAAACTGAAGTAAAGCATACAATCATGCGAGTAAAAATAGCATTCCTTAAAAGGACCCTAAACTCTCCAATGCATTTCATATGAGGGAAGTTAAGGCTCCTTTCTCTCTAAAGAGTCTAAATGTAGTTGTGGGGGCAACATGCCTGGGCAGGCCAATAGCTAAATTCAAAAATAAAGATTAACAAAAGGAATTAAACTGGCCAATAATACTAACAACAAAAAAGCCTGAGTAGTATTGCCAGAAATTATCTAAAAATGAACAATATTTACTCAAACAGCTATATCTGGCTATACTGAAAGTTCTTGCTGACAAAATTAGGTTCCTTTTCATCAGGATCACCACATACATAAGTATATAAACTTAGCAATTAATATTAGTGTATAATTTCAAAAGGTACACTACAGACTATAAGTTGTTGAGATCTTGAATATTAAAGAGAACACTGAAGATGGCACATAGCCGAAATCGGTCTGTTTATCAATCAAATTTGACGTGGGATGACGGAAAATCGTTCCAAATTCAAACAAACCCCGACGAAAAAAAAAACAACACTCAACTTAATAATTTCTACATCGCAGAATTTGAACTAAATAGGGAAATTTTGAAAATAGCGCTAACTTAGTCATTGGGGTGCTATTGTACTTCTGACTTGCAAATAGTGCTGTACCAACTTTTGCATCCCTGATATATGAGTTGTTGTGCGTTTGATTAAAAAAAATTGTTAAGTGGCTGATACGCGGATCAATATTTTATCTTCAATATATGTGGTTGTGTGCGTGTGCTATGAAAATCAAAAGCATTTTGATATTCTTCAATATTTCCCCTCCGTATACGTGTACATATTTTTTGTAAACAACCGCACACAAACACATATATTGAAGCTGAATATTGACCTGTATGGCATTCGCTTTACACATATACAGAGGGGAAATATTGAAGAATCCCACTAAACCTGAGATTCGAAATAAAAGAAGGTTCGCTAAAACGAAGAATTTTCGAAACAAATTTGTTCGATAAATGCTCGAGAATCTAAAAAAAAATCAAATGTTTGCAAATGTGAGCTTTTGTCGATAATGTTGCGACAATAAGCTCAATTGCCAAATTTCATAAAATGTGAATGTTCGCAGCATCGAAATATGTCTCGATAAGAAGCGTAATTGCCAAATTTCATAAAATGTGAATGTTCGCAGCATTGAACTGTTTTCGATAATTTATCGAATGTGTAATTTACATTCATGTGTGCAATAATTGAATAGAACAAAATTTACCACGATAGCCTAGTGGATGTGTGCTAATCTGTTAGCCTGGCGGTACCGTGTTCGAATCTGATTGACTGCAGCCTAAGTTACAATTTTAAATAAATAAATATTCCATTTACATTAAAATAGATAAATTAAAAAAAAAGATAACAATCTTGAAAATTACTTTTTCCTGCATTTTTGTGGTATCGATATTTCTTCGATATTGGTTCGCTATTGATTTGTCAGCGAAACATCGAAATCGAAAGATTTGCTGCCACAAACTGAGCGACGAGTGGGCTCTAGCAGCCTTTTCTCTTTCCGACTTCGATAGCCGTTCTCGAGTGTTTTGTCCGAGAAATGTGTACGCAACATTCGAATGCGATATTATTTTCAAATGTTTTGCTGGGATATCAAAATGCTTTTGATTTACATAACAAACTCACACAAACACATATATTGAAGCTAAAATATTGATCCATAAGAGTTTTTGCCGACAATATTCAAATTCGAGTTGTAATATTTAACATTTTTGTTTATACCATAAAACGCAAAAAAAACCCAACAAACCGACCAAACCAAGGCGAATTCAGTACCAGGTAGCCCTATCATCACAGATGATCATCAGCTGATTACACCCAATCAGTCAAACTCTATATAAGAAAAGAGAAAAACTTTAACCCGAACTGTCAAAGCACATATAAAAATAGTCCTAAACCTACTTTGTATGTCTGTTGTTTTGATGATAAGGCCACTTGATATTAATTCGCTTTGGACCAAACTACCAATTTATCTAAAAAATAAAATAACTACCCGTTTTGGCCTGATCAGACCAAAGTGGCAGCCCTGGTGCTAATATAGTATGTATAATGCGGGTGCTAGACGGATCCATATTTTAGCTTCAAAATATATGCTTGTGTGCATTTGTTATGAAAATCAAACGCATTTTGATATTCTTCAATATTTCCTCTCCGTATATGTGTACAAACACATATATTGCAGCTGAATATTGACCTGTGTGGCATTCGCTTTAAACGTTCTGTTAGAAACTTTCATACTGAGGCGCCGACTTAGCAACAACTTCCTTAATTACTTATTTTTATTTATTGAAAAATTTTCTGAAAACGAAGAAGTAGAGAGAATTTGTGTAAAATTTTTAGCGTGTTTCTTTAGTTATTAAAAGTGGTGTTTGCCTTGGCTAACTATTGTTAGCCCATTCATGAATTACTTATTTAATCCAAGTACAATACTCAGCGCCATCTCAATTTGAAATATTTATTTATATAGTTTGGTGCTTCACTACATGTAATAATTTTTACTTTCCGGTAGTAAGCTGTGGGCAACGTGACTTACGTTTTGTGCTCCTATTCTAAACAAAACTTTTTTGACATTTGCTTTTGCAGCCGTTCCATGCCAACTTCAAATTTATAATAATGAACAACAGTCGTTTGCAGCTTGTCGCGCGGTGCGGTTCGTTTTTTTAGTTTTTGTGGGTACAAGTTTTTTCGACAGAATAAAAACACACACAACAAAGATTTAGAATAAGTTGTTAATAAGAAATATATGTAAGTTCTCAGTAATAAAGTGAAGAAATTTCTAAAATTATTTTTCCATTATTACCTATGTATTGGATATAAGAAAGATCGAAAGAAAATTCAGTCATAACTGCCTAACAAGTGCTAAATTAAAAAAAAGTAAAAATTAAGACCAATAACAATACACTTACATAGTTAAAGATAATGAAGAGTAAACGATAAAAAAATCAATCAAACACAAAATAAACAAAAAAAGAAATAATAAATATTAACTGTGATTTGATTTAAAGTACATACATACATACATATTGTAAGTGTGTTTGTTTTAAAAAAAGAGTGTCAGCTACTTAGAAAATCCAACAAAATAAAATCACATCTCTACGAATAAAGTTTATTTTACCTACATACCTAATTTTTTGCTTGCTTTTAATAGTGTCTGTAAAAATAACCACTTGGTATAATATATTTTTTTGTTCAAACCTCGCTAAATATAAAACAAAAGAGTGCCTTTTTCACACAGTTTTGAAATTAAAAAAAAAATCTACAACAACTACAGCCAAACATCACCCACCAACCCCTATTAACGTGCTTTTTTATTTCTACTGCATAAATTGAAACCATCCATCCATCCAAGTTGGTAAGCCAGCCATCCAGCCAGTCAGCCAGTCAGCTAACCAACCAACCATCCATTTAACTAACAACGAACAACAACCTAAAAACAAAACTTCAGCACCAAGAAGGAACAACTAAACAGCCACCCTGTGCTTTGATTTCCTTCTCAGCACATATTATTTTGTTTTTGTTGTGTTTTCTTTGCTTTTTGAATTCAATATTGCTTTTGTTTTATAAAAGATAGTTTTTGTTGTTTTTTTTTCTTTGCAACACTTGCTACATTTAACCGCATTTGCCGGCAAACATAAACGAACAAAAACATCTACAACAACCACCAACATCTACCACAACAACACAATAGAAGTTGAAGAGAACTCAACAAGAGCACAACAAATAAACATTAACAACAACAAATACTACAATAAAAGCAATATCAATAAAAACCAACGGCTCTATAAAAACAACAACAATATACATAAATCTGTAAAAAAATTAAACAAAAGGATAACAAATGAAATAAAGTGTAACAGAAAAATAATGCGATATTAAAAAAATAAATAATTTTTAAAGTTTGAAAGTTTTTAACAAAAAACATTGGCTTTTTAAAATAAAACAAGGTAGAAAGTTATTTTTGCTCTATACAATTTTTATATAAAATTAAATAAAAAAGGCACCTTAACAAACAAAAATGTTTGCTACCAGAACATTCGGCTTAATTTGCAGTAAAAATATGAGTTCCTTTTCAAAACGCTCGGCAAAAAAATGTTATTCTCCCTCCACCCAACAACCTCAACAACACTGCCTTTTCTCTGGGCATATTTATCGTCCTTTGCTTGTTTCCTTATTGTTAATCGGTTTATTGAACCCGTTTCTCACTATACATGCTTTGGATGCAATAACCGCCCCGCCACCTCCTTTGGCTGCAGCATTAGCTGCACCAGGTGGCTCATCGATTTTGGAACAGTTTAGTCCAAACTGTAGTGCTGTGGCGCATATCTTTCAAACACGTGGAATAGATCCAGCTGAAATACCACAGAAACCAAGCAATGGTAAGTAAAATTGAGTACTTATCGGTACATTAAGGTCATCCTTATAAAAGTTTCATTAATATTGTGAACTGGATGTGCCCGTCCGCTTTGCACGCATAAAGTTCGCTTTATGACTATAAGGTGTCTGTAAAATATAATAATATAACTAGGGATGTAACGATACGCCGTTTTGCCGATCCGATACCGATTCCGATACTTAAAAATAAATATCGCCGATACCGATACCGATACGAATATTGAAATTGAGTTCAAGTTTAGATTAATAAAACTCAAGAAGGGCAATTTTTGTTATTATGCAACATTACAGTGTAAGAGATTATTAATATTTAAAATAGATATTAATACTGTATATACTGTAATTTGGAAGTAATTTTGGAAGTAATTTTTAAGGAACTACATTTTCATTGCTTTCAAAGAATCTATATTAAAAATATGCAGATAATTAGTAGAAAAGCCAGTACAAATTTGTAATTACTTTATAATTTTAAAAAAATACTCGCCATGCTTTTTAAAAAATCGATTTTTTAAAGGACATTTATCAACTAATATTCTTCTAAATAACTTATTAGCTTAATTATTAAAAGTCTGCTAAAAGTTTGTATTTATTCACTTAAATTTACATGAAAACACAGTTTTGTGTTTAAATTCGCATAAAAAGAAACAAGTTCTGAAAATGGGTAATTTTTCATCCTTTTTTAACCGACTTCCAAAAAGAAGAAGGTTATCAATTCGTGTGTATGTTTTTTTTACTTTTTTATGTTTGTACACGCATAACTCTGTCAGTTTGGTCCCATAATTTTTTTTTTTAAATCGGAGGGGGAAATTCGCTCCCCCCATGCTGTCATTTGTGAACCGATTTTCAAAATTCTTGTTTTGTTTGAAAGGGTTTGACAAAAACTGGTCCCAATTTTTTTTGTCGAAAATCGGAGAAGCAAGTTTGCTCCCCCTCCCCACCAATCCATAACTATGTCATTTGTGAACAGCTTTTCAAAATTCTTGTGTTGTTGTCATGGGTTCGCTAGTAGTTTGGCCCCATAATTCTTTTCGAAAATGGGAGGGGAACCATGTATAACTTTGTCATTGGGAACCGATTATCAAAATTTGATTTACTTTTTTTTTTGAAAGGGTTTGACTACAGTTTTTTTTTCCAAAATCAGTTGTGAAATTTGCTGCAAACCCCCCTTCAGGTTGGTACCAAAATTGTTCTCCAAAATCTGTGCGGGATTTCCCCTTCCCCCAGAAATATTGTTTATCGCATAGCTCCTCTATTTATGGGCCGAATTCCAAAATTTATTTTTTGTTTGGAATGGTTTGCCTAGAGTTTGGTCGCATAATTTTTCTACGAAAATCTGTGGGGCAAGTCTTCCGCGCCTCCGCCCAAAATATTTATTAGAGCACAATTCCTCCATTGGCTTACCGATTTTCAAAATTGTTTATATGGAAGGCCATCAAGTATATTACTCTTTATACTGAAGTCGGCTTTTTTTTCCAGAATTATTTGAGGAATCATTATAGAACATCAAATTCGGTGATTGGTAATGAAAAAAGAGAACTTCTTGCAATGACAAGCAAATGTGAAACTAATTAGAAATTATCCAAATTCGCAATATTTCCGGATCGCGACTGCTACATTTTCATGATTTCTTTATAATGTCTTTTTTTGCTGGGAATAAGATTTAAAAAACAACGAATTGAATTTGAGTTCATGGTAAAATTAACAATAAATAAATTATTGTTTTGCAAAATAACAGCGTAAAATATTATAAATTTTTAAAATTTATATTAATAAGATTTAAAAAATAACGAAATGAATTTAGTTCTTGGTAAAATTAACAAAAAAATAAATAATTTGTTTGAAAAAAAACTGAAAAAAATTTTTAAAGTATCGTCGTATCGACAGTAAAATATCGCCGATACCGATGTATCGGAAAATCTGAAGTATCGCCGATATATCGGTATCGGTATCGGTATTCGTTACATCCGTAAATATAACGTTCTTTACATATTGGTTAAAGTTCCCGTTATGCAAAATAAACAGTGCTACCAACGTAAAAAAACAAAAACATCTTTCTAATTTCCAACAAGATTTATACATATGCATTAGTAAATGAGGGTATATTTTCGTTTTTTTCTATTTTCACATAGAAATGAGATATTTTGTAGTGGTAAAAGTACCCTAAGTCTGAATCAGGACTCTAAAGTACCTCCAAACCAAATTTCATGAAAATCCATTCAGCGGTTTTTGCGTGAAGCGTGTTCGGACAGACAGACAGACAGACAGACAGACAGACAGACAGACAGACTGAAAAAATTCCAAAATTTGGTGCTTTGTTCTCTACATCGATTACTGTTTACGCCACCATAAAACTTTTCAAAAAATATTTCATGTACAGACACGCCCCTTTTACAATTTTATTATATGAATAGAAGAGTTTCGTTGGTTGCATTTTAATGAAATTTTTGCATGGGATTTATGAAATTGTCATTTAACCAATGAAATTCTTCCACAATATTAATGAAATTTTCATTGGATTTGTGAAATTGTCATTTAATTTGTGAAATTTTCATTGGATGAATGAAAAAAATCTAATGAAAATGTTTCATTAGTTTTATTAAACAAAATTCTTTCTGTGTAAAATAATTCAAAAACTAAAGATATTTATTTTCACTTTTTAAAGTTAACACAAGCACAGATAATTGATCATTTCTGTTAAATGATCTGAGTCTGGCAGCGCCCAACAAGAGATCTGACAATTTTTGCATCTGACAATCGTGTGAACTGCCAACTTTTTCTGACAATATTGTCAGATAAATTTATTGTCAGACAATTGTCTGCCAATAAACAGTATACCTAGAGCTGACAATTTTTTATTGTTAGTACATCGTCAGCACATTGGCAGATCTGACAATATTGTAAGATCTTACAACCGTCTGTACAGGGCTTAAGAGCAACATACTGTGATTGAATTATATAGTTGGAGTCAAATCATACGGCGCTGCGAAAAAAGGCCCCAGGATATTAGTCCCCTTTTACAAGTGAGACATTTCTTGCCAGACATTTTTTTCGATTCTCTTTTGAACTTGCCAAAAGCTTTTACAAGCTGGGAATTAATAGACAGACAGAGCATCAGTTTTAGCATATTGTTTACGGGATGTGTGTGAATGTGTATACAAATGACGAAAACAAAGAGAGGGAATCAAAAAAATGTCCAGTACAGATAGTCATGTACTACACACTCACCTCTTCAACCCCTCGCCTTCACATTTCGTCTGTCTGTCTTTCAATTTCCAGCTTGTAAAAGGGGACTAAGGTCCCAAAACAGAAAACGAAAAATGGTCCGAAACTTGGGGTTATATGTATTTCATTATGCAATATAGCCCCAATATTTTTTATGCAATTGGTTGCGAAAATAATGAAAAAAAGTCCCAAAAAATGAAATAGGGGCCTAAATTTGGGACAATTTTCATTATGAAAAAACATCCCAATATAGTAAATGAGATGAAGCCCCAAAAGTAACTTGTACTATAAAGTGGAAAACAGTATAAAATAATTGGGGAGCTAGTGCGGCATGCATATAAGTCATAGCGTTGTTTGAGAGATTGTGAATAAATTTGAACCTTTTATAAATACTTACGCCCGTATTTCCAATTGGAAAAAAAAATTTACGCGGATTCTTCTTTAATATGAAAAAACAAATGCTGGGCATAAGGGTTTTCTCCTCCAGGTATGTCGAATAGTGGCTTCAATGAATAAGAGTTTTAAGCCTAGCCGGCCAACAGCCGGTCTTGCGTTTTTCCTCCATATATGTCGAGTTTTGGCTTCGCTGAGTAAATAATTTCCGAATAGTGGCTTCGCTGAATAAAGATTCTCCGCATAACCGGCATTCGGCCGGGCTTAAGGGTTTTCTCCACCATGTATGTCAAACAGTGGCTTCGCTGAGTAAAGTTAGTCCGCCTATTCGTTCCTCGTCCGGACTTGTGGTTTTACTTCTCTGGGTATGTCGAAAACCGCTACGCTATAATGATTTTTTTGCTTAGCCGCCCTAATCTTTAGTCTTCAAAGCCGCTTTTCGATATACCCAGTGAAGTAAAACCATAAGTTCTGACGAGGGACGAATAGGCGGAACAACTTTACTCAGCGAAGCCACAATTTGACATACATGGAGGAGAAAACACTTAATCCTGCCCGAAGGCCGGCTAGGCGGAAAATCTGTACTCAGCGAAGACATTATTCGACGTACGTGGAGGAGAAA
Source organism: Panzeria rudis (assembly GCA_956483635.1). NCBI lineage: Eukaryota > Metazoa > Arthropoda > Insecta > Diptera > Tachinidae > Panzeria > Panzeria rudis. Next base: position 33,954,986 of record OY101451.1, on the reverse strand, counting down.
ATCATTAAGCCCGGCCGAAGGCCTGCTAAGCAGAAAATCTTTACTCAGCGAAACCACTATTCGACATACTTGGAGGAGAAAACCCTAAAGGCCGGCCGAAGGAGAGCTAAGCGGAAATTCTTTACTCAGCGAAGCTACTATTTGACATACATGGAGGAGAAAACACTTAAAACCGGCCGAAGTCTGGCTAGGCGGAAAATCTGTACTCAGAGAACCCATTATTCGGCATACATGGAGCAGAAAATTCTTAAGCCCGGCAGAAGGCCGGCTAAGCGGAACATCTTTACTTTCTGACCGAAATCGGAAAAAATTGTTTGCTAGGTATGCACATATTGTTAACCGACTTCAAAAAAGATGGAAGTTATCAATTCGTTTTTATTTTTTTTTTGTGTTTCTAGACGCGTAACTCTGTCATTTGTGAACCGATTTTCAAAATTCTCTTTTTGAATGAAAGAATTTGCCTGTAGTTCGGTCCCATAATTTTTTTTTCGAAAATCTGAGGGGGAAATTTGCATAACTTTGTCATTTGTGAACCGATTTTCAAAATAATTTTTTTTGTTCGAAAGGGTTTGCCTGTAGTTTGGTCCAATATTTTTTATTCGAAAATCGTATAGAGAATTTTGCCATTTGTGAACCAAAATTCTTTTTTTGTTTGAAATGGTTTGCCTGCAGTTTGGTCCCATAATTTCTTTTGCATAACTCTGTCATTTGTAAGCCAATTTTCAAAATTTTATTTTGTTTGAAAGGGTTTGCTTGCAGTTTGGTCCCATATTTTTTTTTTTTAAATCCGAAGGAACATTTTCTCCCCAAAATGTATAACTCTGTCATTTGTCAACCGATTTTCAAAAATCTTTTTTTGTTTAAAAGGTTTTGCTTGCAGTTTGGTTCTACATTCTTTTTTTTCGAAAATCGGTGGGGAAATTTGCTTCCCCCAAGCATAACTCTGTCATATGTGAACAGATTTTACACATAATTTTTTGGTTTGAAATTTTGTTTTAAATCTGTGGAGCATTTTTTACGCTTTCTGCTCTAAGTTTGATCCCATAGAAGTAAAAATCGGGCGTACAAAGTAGTAGCCCGGTATATTAATTATCGCATAACTAAGCCATTTCTTGACCGATTTTAAAAGTATTATATTTGAATAGACATGAAAGGATTGGTACTACAAAAAATTCTGGACGGACACCCTATTTGTAGACAAACACACCATTTGATCTAACGCTAAATTGCGTCCGTTTTGCAATATGTTTCATACGATCTTTCCATTGAAGTCGGTTTTTTGGTAGAATTATTCCTTAAACTTTTTAGTTTTTAACTATATACATATGAATTTTTTTAGTCAACAATCTTTATTATTTTTTCTTCTCTATTTTGTAACTCCAACTGCTTTACAATCGGAAAATTATTTGGCCAGATCAATCTTTATTATTTAAAAACTTTTTCTCAAATATAATATTTCATTACACTATTTTTCGTAAACAAATATACAAAACATTGCCATACTTCCAACCACATGCTTTTGTTACGTAACAGGAAGATGGTGAAACGTAAAACGTTAACCGTTGGTTAAATGGTGCCTGTTAAGCACACTGGCAGTTAGTTAATTTTCTGTTAAGTATTATATAATCATACTTTGTAAAAAGGGCCGTAAGCCAATTTATTTGCAATCAAACTTTTTATTTATAAAACAGACATAGCTCTCTGCTTTTAGAAAGTTTTTGTTCTCATCCTTGCACTATATACACTTTTACCCCTTATTGTGGCCATAATTAATTACAGCCAAACGGCAGGACCGATTTAAATAACTTTCGTATTAGACCTTTGAAAACCTCCCTCTTAAGGTCCTTTTTTATCACTTAATCTTACGAAGACAAATTTCTTTACTACTCACGGCCACGTTTTCTCATGTGTGACATTTTTCAGGCCCTTTTAATTTGTTTAACCAAGCACCAAAAAAGTTTTGTTTTAAACAGGATTTTATAAAAAAATAAAATTTTCCCTAGAAAATGTGCTTTTTAAAATAGTTTGCAAATATTCGCAACTGAAATATTTGAAATTCGGAAGATAACACTGGTATGTGGAATATCCAAAGTTTAATGCGCTAAACTCAAATTCGTTTTCAGATTTTTTTCTATCAGGTACAGATTTTTTAGGGCTGCCACGCTAATATATTTCATCATAACTCAATAACGCTTTGTTCGGTTTGAATAAGTAAAAAATACTTTTAAGTCGTTTATACATAATTTTTTAATATTTCCAGCTGTTTCAGAATTATTCAGAAATTAGTGGCGAAAAAATGCAATATTACACATATTTTTTTTTGGTTTTCAACAACTCATAAAACAATTAAGACGGCAAAACTTATAAATTTTTATCTTTATCAGAAAGCCATGTATATAGTAATTAAAATAAGCTACACTCTAAATCATTACTTGAAATTTACGATCATATATTGTCTAAAATTGTGTTGAGAATTTCTCCTTGTCTAAAATTACATCGATTTTGTAGTTATTTTATTAAAGAAAAAACCTTTCAAATTAAACATATTTAGTCCAAGTGGAAAATATGTAACATAAAGTATAATACGGCTATGGTTGAATGGTAGATACGTCAGACTATCAGTCAGGAGGTCGCGGTTCAGAACTGCACGCAGCCAATCACTTTTTTTAGTAAAAACATTTTGTTGGAAAATAGTGTGTGTGTAATTTTAGGTCGATAATAATCTGTAAAGTGTTGCCGACTATTATCGACCTAATTTTCAACAAAACTGTTTTAGGGTGTATATATTACTAAAATCGATAACTAAATGTAGATTTTATTCACAATTAATTGAAGGAATTCAATTGATAAGAAACATAATTTCCATTCAACAGAAAAATTTTTTTATCCACAATTAATTGAAGGAACTCAATTGATAAGAAACACAATTTCCATTCAACAGAAACATTTTGATTTGTGTGTATGTGTTGTATGAAAGTCCCAATTTTCGCCAATTAATTTCACTCACTTAATTCTGAAAAAATCGACATTTGTCCATCGATTTTCGAAATATACCCAGCTTTCTGGGTATATTCACCTTCTTAAGTTTTTATGAGTTTTTGAAAACGAAAAAAGTTTAATTTTGCATGAAAAAAAGACATTTTCCTCGCTAATTTCTGAATAGCTCCGAAAAAGCTGGAAATTTAAAAATAAATATATATACAGGCATGTTCTGAAAATCACATGATTTCAAATCACTTGTGATTTCAAAATCACAACTGTGATTTGATGGTGTTCTGAAAACCACAAAAATTTTAACTTTTCGGCGTGATTTTATCTTTTCAAAAACACAAGAAAACAGCTGATTTTTTGTTTTGATTTGGTAGCATTTCTTAAAAAAAGTTGCAATTAATTAGTTTTATAAAAAATGCATAATATGTTGCAAAAACTCGCAAAAAGTTGTTAAAATCGGAAAAAAAATCGAAATTGGTTAAAACGGAACAAAACTGCAGAAATGGCGAAACACGAAAAAATTATTTTTATCGGGAATGAAAAACTTCTCAAAAATTGCAAAAACTAAAAAAACAACATTGGTTCAAAATTATTGAACTTATAAAAATAGTTAAAACTCGAAAAAGTCTCTTTCGTCGTGAAATTCACGAAAAATTTGTAAAATAATCATTATTTATAAAGAACACATCAAATTATTAATTTCGGCATTTTTTTTATAAAATTCATGAACAATTTGTCGCAAAAATAAGCAAGTGATTTGAAATCGGCAGCCTCTTAACTAACCGGTTTGAAATCACATATTTTCAAAAAATCTTGTGCACAGAACACCTTTTTGTGATTTGAAATCACTTTCACAAAAAAGTGATTTTCAGAACATGCCTGATAAAGATGACTTAAAGATAATTTTATAACTCATCTTTTGTTGGTTTATTTATTCCAAACAGGCAAGCTGTTCTTGACTTATGGTGAAATATACTGATGTACCTAGTGGAAATATTAGTCATGCACATTAGAAATAAAATAAATGAAAACAGATGTGAATTAAACGCACTAAACTTTGTATGTACCACATATTTTTATGCAAAATTTTGTAAATATTGATATATGTATCATATATCTACTTTTCTCTTTTATGGCCTTTTTCACAATGTATGATTAACAGTTCACGTGCACTTTAACGGCAACTTATGTATGCCGAAGCTGCCGTTAAAGTCCACGTTAACTTTTAATCGTACATTGTGAAAAGAGCCGTTAGACGTACGAAATGAATGGACTTACAACTAAAAACTCGTACTGAAATAGCTTTACCTGTTACAAATAACGAAAAGTACTTGGGCACCAGGGGCATAATGTGGTGATGTCCGACCTATAGGGACTATGGCATATAACAATCTTTACAAAATTATTCGGTGCACTATAGTTGAAGAAGTAGGTTTTTTTTATTTATTTTTTATTAAGTATCTAAGTATTTAAACTATAACGACTTATATAAATTGAAAATTTAAACTGTATATACAGTTACAGTTACATTTACCTCAATATAGAAACGCCCTAACATTATGTTTTTCTTATTACGGTTATGAGTTAAGGCGATTCTATATTAAGGCAACGATATACTATTCTTAAATCCTCGAAACGTTTAATATTCCTTATATGCATACACTCTAAAACATTACTTGAAATTTAATATCATATATTGTCTAAATTTGTGTTGAAAAATTCTGGTTGTCTAAAATTCCATCGAGTTTGTAGTTATTTGTTACAAAAAAACATAATTTGTCTAATTTTTCGCAAAAACACAAATCTGCTGTTAAAAGTATTTATTTTTGAACAAAGTATGTCTAAATAACATTAAAATTTTTAATATTAAACAATCTGTCCAAAAAAAAAACGGCAGAAAAATGTTTAAACAATAGAACCACGCCATATTTTTCTTCGGTCATCAACATTTAATTTCTGGTTTTTAAATATAAATATTGTAAGTATTGGTAAGTAAATATTGTTAGCTTATAAACAAAATTCTAAGAATTTTTTTCTTTTAATAAATGTAATGAATAAAAAAATGTACTTCATGCATATTTATTAAAGAAAAAACTTTTAAAATTAAACATTTAACCCAAACATTTAACGCCTATGGCTGAATGGTAGCTACGATAGACTATCAGCCAGGAGGTCAATGTTCGAAGCTGCACACAGCCAATCACTTCGCAGACGTTTTTATTTTATTTTTTTGCTTTAAACATATTTTGTTCAAAAATCTACAAAGAGAACGCTTGTTTAATTTTAGGTCGATAATAATCAGTAAATTGTTGCCGACTATTATCGACCTAATTTCCAACAAAAGTATTTTAGAGTGTAGGTATCTACCAGTAATATTTTTTTATTTGCATTTATTATCTTAATTACCTGCTTTGTTTATTTTGTTACAACTCACACAGTTTTGCAAATTAATATTTAAAAAAGACATTTTATTCATTCTGTTTTACATCATAAATTGTGCATACATATGTATGTATGTATGTACATACTAGGGTATTCATTTAAATCGACTTTTCAATTGTTCGATTAATCAATTAATCGAAATTGAGGATTATAAATTTCTTGAACAATCGAACAAAATTTTTGTTTTGTTCGAGTTATTCGTTATGCGTTAACGAATAACTCGAAACTTACCCCACATTTATTCCTATTTGAAAGGTAATACATACTATAAAGCAGATCACTGGAAAACTTTTTTTTCCAAATTTTCGCTATTAAATTAGTCAGAGCGTTTCAAAATAGACCTATTTTTTTTTAGCAAATATCAGTATTATTAACTCATTTTGAGGCCTAATGTGCCCTTAAACATTTCCCAAAAAATTATCTGCGCCCGTCGAAAAATAAGACAAATACAGCGAAAATACTGAAAAGCCCATTTTAGGGATTTTCTGGAATTTCTTTGGGAATTTCAGGGTTCCAAACAAAGGAAAACTTATAATTTTTCCTTCCTTGGTATTTTGTACATAAATTCCTATATAACTGCAAAATTTCATTCGAAAATATAAATTCAAGATTTACATATCCAAGAAGTTTTATTGTCTCGGGGACATATTGAGCTGCCACAAGTGTCATATGTAGTGCCCAGATTTTCCTGATATGTGAAATACAGGGTTTTTGTGCGCTGTAATTTTTTAATAGTTAAGTTCTTTAATTTTGATACGTAATTGGGCTTTTTATCTTCCATTATAAATAAAAACGTGATCAGTACACTTAGAGAAATTAAATTGTAAAACGAATAACCTAAAAATGAAAAATTTCTTATATTATATTTACAATGGCACAAAAACTGCTAAACATTTGGCCACAAAATTTCACATACTAGTAAAAAATATTCATATCTATAATTCTGATATAGCGCTTGACGATTAGCGTTAAATTTATTTTTTTATATAACTATGAAGCTAAGCGTTCAATCGCAAAGCAATATATCAACATTTTAGAAATTTATCTCATAAGCAAGTAAGTGAAATTTTGTTATAAAATCATAAGCCGTTTTTGTGCCATTTGCAAAACCATCGAGCAAATTTTAGGCAAGTTTTGCTATTCTATCGCAATTTATGAAATTATGACACAATGAAATGAAAAAAAAATTTAAAATTTTCAATAAAAATATCTGTAATTGGCTCCATAGTTTCGGAGATATTAATGAAATATTGGAAAAAAATATTATTTTGTATGAAATTTTTTATCTTTAAATATTTAGTAATAATCTAAAGCGACAAAAATCGTGTTCTTATTCTATATGACTAAAGTTAGATATGTTACAAATACAAGTTGCCTTATTTTATCGAGGTTGATGTACAAATTTCTCTTTTATTCGCAATTTATATACAAATGCCATATATGGCATATGGACGTGTTTGTGTAAAAAGCTCCATTTAAAACTACACTCATAGAAAAATATATGATCGCATTGAAGATGCCCTATCATCAGAATGCTGACATCAATGCTATGCCAAATGTCATCAATAGAACAAAAAGGGACATCATTCTGATGATAAATGTCATCATAGAATGTTGCCATAGCTTAAGTGTCATCAGTGCTATGACTGGAATGAAATCAATACGATGTCACTTATTATATATTATTGAAGTATAAAATATGTATCAAAAAGATATAAGTAAACGATGTTATAATGTTTGTAATTTGTATTTTAATACACATGTTATTGTTTTATTTTAGAGGCGTTTTTTTTATAAATGTGCGATGAATTGAGGATCCTGGGATCAGAACCAACATTAGAAGAAAAAATAAAATAACAAAAAATAAAATTAAAATACAAACAAGTAAAATTAAGAAAATAGATATATGTATGAGTGTTTCAATCGTTCCATTGATGTCACCTGATGTAAAGGTTGACATCACAATGATGTAAAGTGTCATTGCGCCAAAAACGAAGAAACATGATATGGCATTGATACCAAATTACATTAGCGTTATTACGGTTTTTCTATCTGCTACTTATCAATGACATTTTGTCATTAAATTGATGTCAAATAGTCATTTCCCTGATGTCGATGTGTAATTGCATTGATGATAGATTTGTCATCATTGTCATTGATAACCAGCTGATGTAAAGGTTGACATCACGGTGATGAAAAATTTCATGTGGTCAAAAACGAAGACAGTTGACATAGCATTGATGTCAAATTACATCAGCATTATGACGGTTTTTCTATCAGTGTAAGGCAACGATATTTTATTTTTCACTGATACTTAACGGAACTGATATGGAAAAGATGAGTGTAAATTGATCGTTATCGTTAGTTTGAATAAAACAAAAGCACATCTCAAATATTCTCAGCTGACTTATTTTATTTTTGGGAAAAGTTTATTTTATTTGTGAAAAATATCCTAGGTAATTCTAAACCATTAATTATGTCCATTTTAGTGATGAGGTTTTATTATAACATCAAAATTAAAGGACAAAATCGTTTTCTAGATATTGCAATATTCGCGAAGCTTGCATTTTTTGTGAATTTCGTTATTCTTTGTAGGTTTAGCGATTTTTTTAATACGAGTATATATTTTTCGCGAACTTGAAATTTTTTCGAGTTCTTTCCAAATCTTTTCAGCACTTTTTGCCAGCTTTATTCTTTAGGGCTTGGTTCCAATAATGCTATTTTTGTCGAATTTTCGATATTTTAGCGATAGATTTATTCCAGGTCTTTGTAATTTTTAAAGTTTGAGCGACTGGATATCGATTTTAGCTTTTTTTTGCTTTTTTACGAACAACTCTTTGAATAACTCTTCTACAAACTTTTATAACTGGTTCCCGTTCTATACCTTATATATTTTCTAATACTTAAAATTACTTCAAGTTACCAAAATTGACGACGATAAAGTCCGTGTCGTCTCAATACAATATCAATATAAAATTTTCTTACAGAGTAACAAGAACATGTTGACAGTCATCGATAAATGTTGACAACGACAATTGAAATATCAATTTGAAACAGGGAACGCAAGGCAACATCGTCCAGCAATTGCGTCCACGACGACAACTGGAATATGGGCGATTGTATTTTTACATACTGTACAGACGTATTTATATTTAACTTATGACACCGAATTAAAATTTTATGTTTCTGTTTCAATAGAAACTTAAAAAATAAGAGTATATTTTATTTTTTTTAGTGCATATTTCGCGTTTTTAAATGGTTTTATTTAACTTACCCTGTTTGTGTCGTCCGGTCAAATCTAGTAATTGAAACTTTTCCTCCTTTCTGTTGATCGATTGATCTGAAATATGATAAGCGCCTTTAATTTTGGTGACAATTAAATATTGTGTTTAGAAAAGTAGGATGTGCCACGCCCATAAAAAGTAAGATTTAGTTATAGCCCCTTCCTGTTAACCAATTAATCTAATATTTGGTAAGCACCTTTACTAACGATGACTTTACAATTTTGCATTTAAAAAATGGGCGGATAAAAAGTATTTCTTAGTTTTAACCCTTTCCTGTTAACGGATTGGCTTGGGATTTGGTGGACACATTTACTTAAGAGATGACTATACAATTTTGTGATTAAGTGGCGGAGCCACTCCCATGAAAAGTAATATTTAGTTTTAGCCCTTTCGTGATCTGAGATTTGGAAGACACCTTTACTTACAATGACTATACAATTTTGTAATTACAAAAGTGGGCGGCGCTACGGCTATAAAAAGTTATATTTATTTTTTGTCCATTCCTGTTGATCGATTGATCTGAAATTTAATGAACATCTGTACTTACGATGACTTAACAATTTTGTAATTACAAATGTGGGCGGTGCCACGCCTATAAAAAGTAATACTAAGTTTCAATCATACCTTTACTTTTGATTACTATACAATTTTGAGATTAAAAGATTGGGCTTTGCCACGCCCATAAAAAGTAATATGGACTTTTATCCCCTTCCTGTTGACCGATTGATCTGAAATTTGGTGAACACATTAATTTCCATGACTGATTGATCTGATTAAGTTACGATTATATATATTCAACATAATTGTAAATCACAGATGGCCGCCGCCACAAAATGCAGAATTTCATTTGTTTACAAACACCTCAATATTGATATCAAATGAAAGCGTTTAACTGGTAGAATACAGTAAGCAATGACGGCCAGTACACAATGGGGGACTATATTCATGCATATACCCAGCAAAAAATATTCAACATTTAGAAGCACTAAAAGCTGTTAGAAGCAATGCATTACTTATTTAAGAACAAATGATTCCAAAAATGCTACCACAAATGCACTAAAGTTTGCAGAAGACCACGAACAAATATGCACGAATAACTTATTAGCTTTTGACGATAATTTTAAAATGTAATAAATATATGCAAAGTAACATAAGTATTTAATATTTAACATCTCTCACTGACGATAGTGCTTCTTGGAAGCACTAACGTAAGCGAGACCCTAAAATATGTTCTACGATTGTATATACGAACAGTACACACACATACACATGTGTATGCACGAACAGTACATTTGAAAAATAAAGTAAATAATTTTAATATAATGTATTTATAAAAGTAAGTGATTCCATTTTGTAGTCTCCCTTATAAAAATGATTCCAGCTAGCAATAATTTTTGGTGGGTATATTGTCAGCCCACTCAATATAGGTATCAAAAGAAAGCGCTTGGCTACTAGAATGCAGTACACCACGAATAAAGTATAATTCAAGGTACAGTCCGAAACAAAATGCCACATCATAGAGTTTAGATAGGGCATAAAGTAAAAAACTTAAAAATAAAATAAGTAAAAAAAATAAAGTTAAATTGTTTTACTGCAATGAAATGTAATAATGATGCAGATATACCATATTTACACTATGCAATTTTGTTGCATGCAACTCTCTTTTTTCAGTGAGAAAGACAGAGAAGAAATACAAAATGTGTACATTTATGTTTCAACACTCTCACTTAAAATGAAAATTGCATGCAACAAAGTTGCATAGTGTAAATATGGTAATAGTAGAGTAAAAGTTAAAAAATAATTATGTAGTACCAGGTACCACACCGCACTCCTCACCAACATAGGGCATTGATATGACTAAAATAAAACTGTAGGGCGCGTTAAATTTCCGTTATCAACGCCCCACGATTTTATTTTAGTCTAATCAATGCCCTATGTTGGTGAGGAGAGTGGTGTGGTAGCTGGTACCTGGTACTAACTAATTATTTTTTAATTTTTAGCGCATTATCTGCATCATAATTATGTTTCATTCCAATAAAACCATTTAACTTAAACACTTTTTCACTTATTTTTTTATGTCATATTTTAGGTGCCGAAAATACCTCTTTTGAGTGCTGACAATAATATTTAATTCGGAAAGTTTTTGCACTATAAAGTATAAATTTTCACTATTCAAAGACGTTGGAGAGTAGTAGTGAATTAAAATGATTTAATCGGACTAGTTGTTTTTTTCCCATATTTTATATAAAAAATAATTATTTTTTTCATTGATTTTGTGAATAGTTTTAAAATTTCACATAATATTCCTTACTTAAATTACTCGAATGTTGTACTCGAAATTGGAAATTGTTATTTGATAAAACATTATCTAACTTAAATTGTTCGATTAATCGAGCAAACATTATCCGAGTGAATACCCTAGTACATGCTATGTACATCTGAAATATAAACATGTAAACATTTAAGTTTATCTTTGATACGAGTAGAGAAATAATTAAACCTCAAGCAATCTACAAATACAAAAACATGCTACATTCATCAAATAGATAATATCGTTAAATCGACAACCACTTAAATAATTGTTAACATGATTGTGCTAATTGAATTAACTATAATTATTATTAAAATGGTAAGTAAAAGCAAGCAAAAAATTACACAAAAAGTAACAATTTATTGTTTATCATTCATTAAAATTCCTATTATCTATTTATTTATACTAACAAGCGATAATTAAATATAAACTTTTAAACAGCTGTTACCAAAAATAACAATAATAAAAAGAAAGCAAGCGCCTTTGTATGATGCATATTAGTGATGTTACGAATACCAATTTTTAATATTCGCGAATACCAACACGAATATTTGAGCTAATATTCGCCGAATACGAGTACGAATATGCAATATAAAAATTTAGTGCCACTTGATATTTCAAATTTAATTGAAAAAAATTTAGCCTTTGCGTCAATAGTAATAAATTGAGAATAACTGTCACAATACTATAAGTATTTAACATTATTACGACACTCCGGTGAGAAAAATTAGCGGAAAAATGGGTGGCAAATGACGTCGACCCACTGATATGGTGGAAAGTAAGTAAGGAAAAATACGAGCTTCTTTTACCTATAGCGAGGCAATATTTATTGACACCACCACCGAGTGTTCCGAGCGAGCGAATGTTTAGTGGTGCGGGGCTTATTTACATACCGAATCGTAATAGGCTTGAAGGAGCAAAGACTTAGTTTTATGAGTGCTGTGTTTTTCTGCCGACGGGGTTTTTTTGAATTTGGAACGATTTTCCGTCATCACTTGTCAAATTTTTTGTAAGCAGACCGTTTCGTCTATGTGCCATCTTCAGTCTTCTATTGAATACTAATACTAATACAGTATTCAATAGAACACTGAAGATGCCACATATATGTTATGCTATAGCTGAAACCGGTCTGTTTACAAACCAAATTTGACGTGAAATGACGGAAAATCGTTCCAAACTTAATTTTATTTTTGAAGTTCAACATTCCTCTACCAAGCTTTGATTTATTAATTTAACATGATATGATCAAACAGGACTTTACTTTTTAAACACTACGTCGTTGTGAAATATATTTTGTTTGTTTTTTCTGTACTAAAAGAAGATTATTTCAGCATTTGTTAAAATGTTTATCTTTATGGGACCGTAGGTATGGAAGAATGAATGAATGAGATATAAACGAATTATTGCCTTGATTATATGAGGTATTAGTGGAGGGTGGTGTTGCGTTAAATGCACCAGTAGATACATGGGTATGTATTAGGGGATTCATGTTACTCGACTTTTCTATTGTTCGATTAATCAATTAATATAAATTGAGGTGTTTAAATTAATCTAACAATCGAGTAACACTTTCATTTCATTCGTTTTACTCGATTAAGCTTTACTGCTAAAAATTATTCGAGTTAATCGGAAAATTTTTAAATTTATTCGGGTTTTAGCACATTTTTGTGAATAAAAATAAAACAAATAAAATTTTTTTCACGTTTTATATATTTTAATAATGAAAACAAAAGAAAAAAATACTTCTACATAAATTATATCATAAACTGATCATTTCAAATACATAGTTTTTTTCACTATTCAAATGTTTCGTTTCGAGATAATTTAGCATTAGGAAATATTTAATAATATTCAGGTCTTGGGGGCAAATTATGGCATTCGATATCGATCGAAATTTCAACACAATTTAAATACAAAAATTTCGATCGATATCGAATGCCGTAATTTGCCCCCTGTTCTGTAGTCAATGTGAAATAAAAATAATCATAAGAATAATACGAAAAATCTAGTCCACTAGTTGCTCTTGATATCTCTTCTTTATTTCAAATAATTTTCGCTTGATATTTCCGAATTTTCGTACAAGATATTTATTGCTACTGCATAATTTACTTAATTCTTTGATCATGCGATCTCTTAGTTTGAAATAACGTTTGAATTGAATGGCAAATTTCACTTAATATAAAAAAACTACTACGAAATCTACAAAAACTTTATCAAAACAACTAAAATTAACATAGAATTTTTTTTTCGATTTATTCGATTAATCGACCTAAATTACTCGAATAAATTTTTACTCGAAATTGAAAATTTTTGTTTCATCGAACATTATTTGACTTTAATTATTCGATTAATCGAGCAAACATTATTCGAATGAATAGCCTAGTATGTATGCGCTAATGGCAAATACAGCAATTAAATAATAAAGAGGAATAAGTAATACGTTTAAAAATCAAAAATAAATAAGGAAGCCAGAAAAAATGCACATACGAGCAATAAAAACACACACACTTCAAGCGAGAGTGAGGTTAAACAAATGTAAGTGTTAACTGATAGGTGAATGTAAATAGACAGACCTCAAACAAGACGTTGAAGGAGTGGGAGCATTCCAGCCAACGAAAAATGGACTAGCCAACCAACCATCAGTCATCAAACTTAAATTCCATATTTAGCAAAAAATAATTTTTAAAATATATTTCATACAATTGTAAAATATTTATTTTAAACGTTTGTGTGGTGTAATTGGAAATATGTATGTATTCTCCACAGCGAGCTTATATCTCCTGAAAGTGTGTATTATGTATATGCGTTGGTCCGATATTTGAATTTCATTTAATGTTGCCATAAATTTTTGCAAAAGATTATTGCAAATGGTTCAGAAAATTTAATTAAAACGTCAAGCTAAGACATTTTACTGTGTTTTGCAATATCAGTACAATTTTCAATGTGCAGAGGAGTATCTTCATTCCTAGCATGTATCTTAAAGCGACTCAGTTTGGTTTACCATAAATATTCTGTGGTTTATTTCATTTGTTGATACGAAGTTGCAGTCTAGTCTGATGGCATCGTACATACCGTCTGGATATATTAGTTGACTTTTAATTACAATCATTTGCTTAAGTTTGTTATTATTTTTTATTTTTTTATTTCAAATTGTTTAATAAAATGTTTGAGATCATATGTATGACATAATTGCAAAATTTCGTAGAATTAAGACATTAGATTTTTATTTCAATAGAAATGAACATATTATATTAAAATGCTAGATAAGTTATTTAATAGTGGATATGAGCATCGCTCACACTCATGAATGATCCCGCCAGTCACAGTCATGCATGATCGTCAATATATATTTCCTTTAGTTACGTTTAGAGTGTGCTTGAGCGTAATGTTAAAGCACTTCGACGTGAGTGAGATTGCTTGTGTAGAATTTTATCATAGCTGTTTGATATTTTTTTTCTTATATTCCTTAATATTATTTTTATAATATTTATTGATCTTGAGGTCAAGATATTTTTAAGTAACAAAATTTATTTTCGTTATTTCTCCATTCCTTTGTGTGACATCATCGGGAAAATAAAAAATTCTTTAACCAAAGTTATTTAAATAGTTTGGCTTAAGTTCATTTTTAATTTAATCTTTCGATCAAAGAAATTCTAAAGCATGCAAATATTGAACATTCAAAGAAAAATTTGGATGTACGGAAGGTTGAACTGACAGCTGTTTCGAGACTATGTACCAAGTCTACTCATGTAGCAAAAATGAAAAAAGCATGATAAGAAAAGGCAGTTAGTGATGTTCCGAACATTTAGAAAAAGTTCATTAGTAGGTGCGACTCGCCGCGAGATGGCGACAGTCTGTTAATTGAGCTTACTGAAATTAGTAGGAATTTCGCTACAGTGTTGTTGCTACTGTCGCTCGTAGTGTAGGTAAAGGGGTCTGATGAGTAGACTTGGTAGTCTCGAAACAGCTGTCAGTTCAACCTAACAAACTAATGAAATAACTTTGAATAAAAACCATACAGTTCGACTAAGAAGTCATAACTCAATTATTAAAATTCTTTAACAATTTTATTATAACATTAAATTAATTCAAAACCGCCGAAGAAAATGGATGATAACTTCAAAACGGCTGGACCGATTTTTTTTCAAATATAGGTTAGAAGATTTTAGATCAGGTCACCTTTCAAACAAAAGAAACTAATTTCAAAACGTTCTAGCCATTTGGGAGCTACGGTGCCACATACTCACAGATTTAAGAGGATACCGTCAGAAAATAGGTGATGTCTTCTAAATGGCTGTACTGATTTTCGTTAAACGTAGCTAAGAACACTCTCGATCAAGACTCCTTTCAAACGCAAAAAACAAAATCAAATCGGTCCAGCTGCTTAGGCTCTACAAGCGAACATACAGACACACAAATACATATATACACATTACAAACTTATAACATATCTCTTTTTTGGTCAGAGTTTAAAAAACGATAATGAAATGTTTGGAAACAATTTTGAAAATATAAATTGTCATAATGAAAAAATTTTCAAATTTTTAAATAAAATTCAATGCATGAATTAAACATTATTTTCAATTAAATTTAATTAGTTTTCACTTCAGTTCGCCTTTAATTTATATTTCAATTAAATTATATTTTTATTTATAGATAAATGTGAAGTATGTAGAAAAAAATTTGACTGTGCGGAGGGTTGAACTGACATGTTTTGATAGCTTCCGCTATTCTCGTCGGAGTACTTTACCACTCGACCAAAGTCGGTGGTTTGCAGTCAAGAGTTGAATACCATTTACCTTTCATCAATTCATACTGTCACTGTTAGAGCTGTATTTAATTTGATAGTTATCGATAGTCACTTTTTCCTTTATATCTTGTGTTAAGCTTCTTGTTATTTCTCTATCCTGGTATGAATTATCATTGATAATTACAATTACTAGGTGTGTGAATTTTTGTTTGTTTAGTTTTATTTGAACATGTACATCCTTTTTGCTACACAGAAAAAAATAAGTTTCGTTTTTGATAACAAAAATCCCGGTATTCAATAATTTTTTTTTCAAATTTCCTGTGATAAAGAATTCCCCTATATTGATAACAAAATTATTTCAAAATAAAAATATATATATAAATTAAAAAAATGTTGACATGGCTGGAATACAAACCCGGGCTTTCCGGACGTAAAGCATACACTCTTTAGCTGAGCCATATCCCATTTATTTTTTTATGGGATACAACTTGTTTTAAGTACTTATGTATAAAAAGAAAAGAAATAACCGGCATGGAAAAGAAATACTTACAACGAAATATTTTATTATGTTAAAGATAAATGTTATTGAAATTCATATTTTATATCATAACATGGTTTTATTGAATATAGTTCTTGTCTATTTTTTTCTGTGTATATGCCTTTATAGTTTAACAATTAAGTTATGAGTTTTAGTCAAGCTGTATGGATTTATATTCAAAGTATCCAAAGTTTTATTTGAACAAGTACATCCTTTGTGCTATATGCCCTTAGAGTTTAACAATTAATGGTGACTTTAGACGACATGTTTTTTACATATGGCTTGTTAGGTGTGTGAGGCATATGTAACTTCGCATGTTTGTCAAAATTGTCAATTTACAGACGGTTTATAATATTTGCTTTCACACGTACATGTGCAATTACATCTGACACAACAGCTTAGTTTTTGCACAATTTTCGTAAATATATAAAGCGCTCTTTGCTTTTTAATGTTTTTTTAAGCCAAACCACACTTTTTATAATTTAATACAGCTGATGTCAGATACCTTGTCAGATGAAAATAGAACACGCTCTAATTGAAAATTTTTCATCTGACTTTGCTTCTGAAAATGTCATCTGACAATCTTTCATATGTTTCACACGGCATGTATCACTTTTGCAGTGGGAAATTTGACAAGTCAGATGTAAAATACATGTCGTCTAAAGTCAGCATAAGTTATGAGTTTTAGTCGAACTGTATGTGTTTATATCCAAAGAACTTTAATTATTTTTGGCTTGAGTTCGGTTTTAATTTAATTTTTCAATTAAATTATATTTTTATTTAGAGATAAATGTGAAGCATGCAGACAAAGAAAAATTTGACTGCGTGGAGGGTTGAACTGATATGTTTCGATAGCTCCCGCTATTCTCGTCAGAGTTCTTTACCGCTTAGACTACTCGACCAAAGTCGGTGGTTTGCAGTCAAGAGTTGAATATCATTTACGTTTAATCAATTCATACTGTCACTCTTAGGTGTGTGAATGTTGGTTTGTTTATTCAGTTTTATTTGAACATGTACATCCTTTTTGCTATATGCCTTTAGAGTTTAACAATTAAGTTATGAGTTTTAGTCGAACTGTATGGATTTATATCCAAAGAAATTTAATTATTTTTGGCTTGAGTTCGGCGTTAACTTAATTTTCCAATTAAACTATATTTTTATTTAGAGATAAATGTTTCGATAGCTCCCGCTATTTTCGTCAGAGTTCTTTACTGACAAAAAAGCATTCAAGCAAGGGTGAGAACAAAAATGTTTTTAGAAACAGGCACCCATATCTGTTTTATAATCATAGCTTGATTGAGAACAAACTGCTTTAAAATAGTATGCTTCATGTTTTATTGTATTGTTTTGGAATCATACTTTAGTTACATTTTAAAATATACTATGATTGTAGTCAGAAATATTTTAGCAACATATATTGTTAAATTCAACCATGTTTAAATTTTTATGAATGATAGTAATAGCTTTGTTTGTTTACTTACATTTTAAAATATACTATGATTGTAGCCAGAACTATTTTAACAACATATACTCGTATTGTTAAATGGAAATATATACATAAATTTTTATAAATGCTAGTAATAGCTTTGTTTGTTTACTTTTAAAATGGGACTTTTAAAATGGTGTAAGAAATAAAATATTAAAATATAAAAAAAAAAAACTGAAAATGTGTAAATATAGTAAAATTGTTGATAGAAATACTGCTCAAAATAATAGCTACAAGTAAAATATTTTATTGTATAACAACGGAAATTCTTTTTATTTCAAAATTCGGTAAACTAAAATTCTGCAGCACACAATACTGCCTCATAAAACAATGATTGTTTATTTCGTTCGTTGGTAAAAATAAATGGTGAAAATTATTGGATTTTTGTTTAATACGCTTTGTAGTCACTCCTGTCAATTCTTCTAGCATGTACGAGGCGGTTCGGAAACTTCTTAGCCTAGCACAAAAAGCGCGGTATAAACAGAAAAAAGTTAAGTGTTTTGGAAACTTCCATCTCTGCTATGAACACATGTTAAATTTTGTTTCGATCTGGCAACTCCTTCATATAGAAACAGGTGTTCACAAAAGACGCATCCGCGATTTTTTAACAATGGAAAAATTAGAAATGCGTGGTGTCATTAAATATTTACATAAAAAAGGTTTATCGGGACAAGAAATTCATAATGATATGGTGAATGTGTTAGGTGAAAGTGCTCCTTCATATGCAACAGTAAAAAATTTGGTTGCTGAATTTAAACGTGGTCGTACAAGCATTGAAGATGAACCACGTAGTGGACGTCCAAAAACAGCAACAACAACAGAAATTGTAGCCAAAGTGCATGCTATGGTATTAAATGATCGACGAATAAAAGTGCGTGAAATAGCTAATATCATGGGCATCTCAAATGATCGAGTCCATTTAATTTTGCATGAAGAACTACAGATGAAAAACCAAAAACGCATAAGAATGAACATTTCTCAAGCTTGTTCGGATCGTTTTAATCAAAATAAAATGGATTTTAAGCGTCGTTTCATAACTGTTGATGAGACATGGATCCACCACTATACTTCAGAGACAAAAGAACAATCCAAACAATGGACTGAAGCTGGAGGAAGTGCCCCAAAGAAGGCAAAAACAATTCAATCGGCTGGTAAGGTTATGGCAACGGTTTTTTGGGACTTCAAAGGTATTTTATTGATTGACTATCTGCAAAAGGGTAAAACAATAAATTCAGAGTACTATTGCAACCTTTTGGATCAATTAAATGTACAAATTCGAGAAAAATGTCCTGGCTTACAAAAAAAAAATAATTTTTCATCAAGACAACGCACCAGCGCACAAGAGTGTTTTAACAATGGCTAAAATCAACGAATTAAAGTACGAGTTGCTTGACCACCCATCTTATTCTCCTGATTTGGCTCCCAGTGACTTTTACCTGTTCCCAAATTTAAAAAAATTCCTTGCTGGCAAGCGTTTTACCTCAAATGAAGATGCAATTACAGTTGTAAACCACTATTTTGAAGACCTTGAGGAAAACTATTTTAATCAAGGGATAGAATTGCTAGAAAAGCGTTGGACAAAATGTATTGAAGTTTCAGGAGATTATATTGAAAAATAAAAATATTTTTGAAAAACTAACTATTCTCTTTCATTGATAGGCTAAGAAGTTTCCGAACCGCCCTTAGTACCAAAGTAGATATGGAAACCGTTCCAAACCATAATAAGACCACGAACACGTCTCCTGTTCATTTCACGTTCCTAGTGGGATTTCCAGCAAGATAATGAAGCAAAGGATTTCTGAATGGCCTTAGATCAAAAAACATGTATTGGTTCGGTCTCCATTTAATATATCCGAAAGAACTGCAATATTTAAAATGTATCAATTATTTTGAGCATATAGTGAACAAAAGTTTTTTCCTGAAAAGGAAAAAATAGTTTGTTTTGTATAATATTTTTTGTATTTTCTCATATTTTTCAATTTAACATAATTTTTATATTTACCTACAGACATTTTTCCAGTACATTAAGCTATGGTTCAGACGACCACTTGCTTTGGCCAAAACTATTTTAGGGCGTAGTTCTTTATCGATTCTTATGAAACTTTGTAGAAGCATTCCGCTCCTGTGACAGGCCAATAAAGTGACGAAGAAGTGGGCAGTTCCATGCCCATTCAAAGTAAATATTCCTTTTAAACTACTTCTACTCCGCTAAAAATGCAATATTGTAATTAGAAAAGTGGGCAGTGCCATACCCATTCAAAGTAAATATATTTTTAAACTACTTCTACTTAACCAAATCTCATGAAACTTGGCACACACATAACTAAGCTCTAGCATAAATGCAATTTTATGATTAGAAAAGAACGCAGTGCCACTCCCATTCAAAATATTTATTTTGTTTATCTAGTTCTACTCAGCCGAATCTTATGAAACTTAACAAAAACCTTAAGATCCGCTGAAAGTCCAGTAGTATGACAAGAAAATTTAGCAGCGCCACGCCCATTCAAAAGAGTCCTTCCATTCTTACCATTACTTTTTTCTTCCGTAATAAATTAATCTAATTTTCTTCAACAAGAACAATATACAGCAGGCACATAACTTTTTGCAAATAGGAAAAATGGCAGCATAGTCAGATAGACCATAAAAAGTAAAAATAAACATAGTGTTTTTAATTCGAAGTCTTAAAAAAATTTCGTACCAAACGCAAATAATTTTTTATCACAATTCTTGAAAAATACTGAATTCTTATGCACGTTATCCTTCATATAACTAGTTCATGGTACAAGTGCTAACTGACCAAAATATTTTGGTGTATCAGTTGCGTATGAGCCCAAACAAAACGCAGCAGAAATATATAAGTTATGAAGTAGGGATGGGTAAAAAATATCGATATATCGATATTTTCTTAAAAATATATCGATATATATCATCGATATATTTAATTGCAATATATCGACATATCGATATTTTTTTTTTTAAAATATCGACAGTATTAAATTCGATATTGTTGTAGCTTCGGTTTGTTTTCGTGCAGTTTTTAAAAAATTTCAACACAATCTTCATCAAATAAAATATTACTAATACTATATTTGCACGATGAAATATTTCATGAAATTTTCTACATGAAATTTTTTTATCTGCTTCTTGCAAGCGCGGAAAACTAAAGGGGTTAAAAAAATTTACAAAAACCTTTGAAAATTTTATTTCCTACTACTTTTTCGACCCAATTTGTTTTCCTGTTCATTCTATTAGCACATAAAGAAAGCTTCATGCCACAAATTTCATGAAATATTTCAAATTTGTTGGAAAAGTGATAGAAAATAAAATTTCAGTTGGTTTTCGTAAGTTTTCTTTACTCCATATCTTTTCTCTGCGTGTATACATACATATGTATTTCAATATGCAGGCAAATATTTATTTTATATAAAATTTTCATATTATACTGACCTCTAAATATGTATAGTGTGATCGGTACAATTTTTGGTATATAGACTTTTTTGCTAAATAATTAAAAAGTGATCGTCAAAACTATGCAAACTAAGTATGTTAACCCTGCAAAACATATAAAGGCTTCAAATCAAGTGAAACTGTTTAATACTTTTATATTTGTATGTGAAGAGCATTTCTAACCCGATCTTTATGATTTAATGATGACGAAATTTCGTCAATTAAAAATAAATGTTTTTTATTTGAAAAATGGAAATGAGTTTTAGAATTAAATTATGTATTTAAATGGCGACTATCGTAAAAATTTCTTAATTCCATAATTAAAGTAAAACATGCCCCATCAATTTTTAATTGAATTTAGTACAATAAAGATAACACCCTGCGGTAAAATGCAGAAGTAAATCGGCCTTCCAAAAGGCCTATTTAGCAGACATAAGTCTTCTACCAACTCTGTCATTGCGGCACAAGCCTTCCACAGTCGCTTCCCAATGCAGGAATTCTCAAAGACCTCTTCTGGAATGATATTTTGAAAGCTTTCTGAGGTCTGTTAAAAACCAAATGGAGGTAAATTTTTTTTCCATTTCAGTATTTTCATAGCAGCTACTTTATATGTGATTAATGTGAGTTCTTATTCCAAATTATTGCTTTTCATGCAAAATAATTTTTTAAGAAGGAAGGTCATGATGTAGTTTCTACAGATTAAGGATAAGTTAATCAGCTCTCTTGTACGTAAATTTCAGTCTTATATACAAAGTACCTGCGAAAATAGAATACGAGAATATTAGTTATTTCTAAATAAAATTTAACGAAAAATCTAAAAATACAATACTCCTTTCATGTTCCCTTCTAAAAAAGAAGGGAATGTGGAATATTTATCGGGCAAAAAAATCTAAGAAATAAAATACTACCATCTCTTCGGACGAAAAATCTAAAATAATGGAAATAATTTTAGTTGCACTAAAAAATAAAGTTTTGTAGGCCTTCCAGAAGGTCCGAAATTGGCACGCCTGCTAAATTTTACCACTGTGTATTTATTAATTCAGGTATACAGGAATACATACTTACATATGTATGTATGGATGCATGTGTGTATTAAAATTACCCGGTTGGCCATGTCTTTCGACAGCTTGCAAGACCTGTTGGTGACAGCTCAATCATATCCGGGGGGGTTACTCTGTATTGCGATGCGAAAAGAAAACTGTTCGCATTTGTATGTTATTTACATTGTAATGCGAAATTATTTCTTTCGTTTCGAATTACAGAGTAACCTCCCAGTGAAGACATTTTCGAACTAATGGCCGCTAAGTTCATACATGACAGCAAGTGCGACACTGTCACCCATTTTTCATTAATAAGCATGTAAATGACAACATTCTCAA
Source organism: Panzeria rudis (assembly GCA_956483635.1). Taxonomy (NCBI): domain Eukaryota; kingdom Metazoa; phylum Arthropoda; class Insecta; order Diptera; family Tachinidae; genus Panzeria; species Panzeria rudis. The sequence continues at coordinate 33,932,358 of OY101451.1, read as the reverse complement.
AAATTCCCCATTACATTTTTTGTTTTTTTCTTTTTACACGTGTTGTACAATAAAAATTTGAGAAATTTGTCGCTCAGAGAGGCATTAATTTCGCTTAATTTTATCAAGTAGGACTGAGCGACAATGTCCACAAGAAGTTTATTTGCTGATATAGGAAGAGTAGAGTTTTTGTTGTAACAAAATTATACAAAATCTTAAATTGAACGTTGCAAGACTAGTTGGCATGACCAGTTGAGTAGTTTTTCTTTTGCCCATTCTTTGAGGATTGTCTTAAAAGAAACTGTAATCCACAAATATCATGCATGACAAATGGCGAAATTTCTTTAATTAGTCGTTCATAAAAATGTCTTTTACGACGAGTTGGCCAACTGGGTATTTTAAAAACTACACAATAAAGGAGATAGGCAGAGAAAAAAAAACTCACACACTTAGCTCTCATTAAAAACCTGCTTAGCGGACGAATAAAAATATTAATTAATTGATGAAAATAAACTCAGAGCACCTGCTGTAGTCTCAGAAGTAAGTGCCCATATCAAAGATCTTAAGCGCGTGTCATAAAAATATCTACCATTTTTCCGTTGCCTGGTTGATTGTCTTGCATTGGTCAAGTGTAAGATGATCGTTATCCCAAACTCAAAAACTCCTAAATTCGATATTTTATCATTTGCAACTTAAATACCATTTAATTAACTTATTAACTTGGCAAATTTCATAATTATAGCTTATTGCTCAATTAACTTAAAATTCCACATTTTATAGTTTCACTCTCCTTCTTTTGACTCAGATACTATTAATTTATTTATTTTTATTGCCTTCATTATGGTTTAATTTTTCGTCATACTAATCTGAATACACATACATACATACCCTCCTTTACATTTGCGAATAAAGGCATATTGGAATTCAGGATAAGCTGCGACTGTGGGCAGAGCTGTTACACCCATACAAACAAATAGTGTAACTAAACAAGATTATCTTGATCATAATCATTATATTTCCTCCTCAATATGTATATACAATATTTTTTTGCCGGCATTTCTGTGCTTGAGTATAAAAAAATTTAAGAAAAACAGATCAACACAGATACATTATCACCAGCATTATCACGATCGTAGATGTTACCAGCCATGAATCATGTGCTTGCCATTAGGTAGTGAGTGCAACGAAGAGAATGTAAAGATACAAAAAATTTCTGAATAAAAAAAAATAAATAAATAGGCTTGAAAATCCAAACTAGATATATAATTTTGTTTATGGTTTAACCCTGCGTTTAGACGTGGAAGTTTTTTTTCACTTTATTTATTCCGCTTGGGAACATAGGGCTTCTAAAATAAAATTCCATCATTACAAATTAATTTGATTTCGTCATAAGATTTGTTTACTTTCTTAAGTTCATTAAGTATGGTTCTACGCCATGTATATTTTGGACGACCGGAGTGCCGATTTCCTTGGGGATTCCATTCTAAAGCGGTTCTCGTAATGCTGTCAATCGGTTTGCGGGGAGTATGTGCTATCCATCTTCATTTTCTTCTTGTTATTTGGTGAATTATTGGTTATTCCTTTGTTAGCTTCCAAAGGTCTACGTTTGGAATTGTATTTAGCCAATATATTCGACATATTATTCGTAGACATTTATTTATGAATACTTGGAGTCAGGGCCGTCCTTGGATATGCCGGGGCCCTCGGGCACACTAGATTCGGGGCCCGCCAAATAGTAAACAAACATAATGACAAGAAGGTTCTTCGCACCTTCTGTCCCATTATATTAATATATTCATTGTAAATATTTGCAAACAAATATATTAGCCCAATTCACGATCTTGTGCAAATAGTCTTGCATCGTTGCATTAGCAAAATGGTATAGTATATTGATACTCACCACTAACAATTTTTAAGTGGTGAGTATTATTATTAATTACTAATCTGCAAATGCTACGATGCAAGACCCTTTGCACAATATTGTAAATTGGGCAAATGTATTATTAACTTTTCCACGATTTCCGCATTTTCTTGTGTGATCAGGAAGAAAAGAGTCAAATTAACCAATTACGCTGTACAAAAATTTTTGTACTTTTTTTTCTAAATAACAAGGCTCTTAACAACTGATTCTGATGAAGGGCTCAAAAAATATACACGTGTGTCGGCGTTTTAAACGTTTACATCTGGGACTCATTTTAAGGGGAGTAAAATTTCCCACCTTCTTGCACATTATTATAGCGAATCCGCATTTGGAATGACAATCCGGAAATCGTGATCCCGACAAACCCAAGACTTTTCGGGATTGACAAATCCCGAATACCGGTATGCGTATAAAAAATCCCGGGGAATTCCGAAATATTTAATCTACGTTTTTTAAGTAAAATTCTTATACGAAAAACTCATAATGAAAAGCAACAATTGTAGCACTAATTTATGTATTTATGTATTAATGCTGTCAAAGAGTGTCCCCTATCCCCGGAAAACTCGGCTGTGTTCTCTTAGACGTCATGAATGATGCTTTGTGCACTATTTCACTCTTAGGAGCAAACTTTATTTTGGTATATTATTTATGTAATTTTCTTGACATTTTGCTGACTAGGCATTGCTATATAGAACTCTTTATACAGAAAGCTACTAGAGCTGTGCTTGTGCCTATTTTTGAAAAATTTCAACGTTCACCTCTGCTTCTAATATATCTAGAGGCGCAGATGCGCTTATTTTTTGTTGCAAGGATGTCATATACCTAGGCTGGAAAAAATGGTGCAGCATTACGTTAGTTTTCTAATGTGTTCTATGGAAAATAGTGATAAAAAATACCAACTAAAATTCATATCAATTTATGACATTCGGCCTTATCGGGAATAAGAGGCGAACATTTTGTTCACATGAAATATTTCCCATGAACAAGAAATGGTGAACAAAACGAGCAAAATAGTACAGTTACACAACAACAACGCAAAATTGGCGATCACAATTTTAGGGAAAGGGAACACATTTCACGTGAACTTTTATTCCCGATAAGGGTGATTATTTCACAGTAAGGGGCCCCGTGAAGTCAGGAGCCCTGGGCACGGGCCCTGTGTGCCCTTATGGTAAAGACGGCACTGCTTGGAGTCTCTGCACTACAGTATTTGATATCAGCCAGTTTTCGCTTCCATAAAGGTGTGTAGATTTTACGCACGCATTAAATATTCGAATCTTCGTATTTTGTGATATTTGTGGGGACCGCCACGTTGTATTTAGACGACCAAATGCTGATCTTGCCTTTTTCAGCCTACTAGACACATCTTCCTCAACACCACTATCAATTGACATCATGCATCCCAGATAACAAAAGTGAATTACAAATTCAATCGCCTGGTTTTGTATTTTGAAGTGGTTATCGATGACGCTGTTAGCTCGCATTGCCTGAGTTTTTTAAATATTTATTTGTAAACCAACGGCCAATTCTAAATTGACTAGCTCGTCCAATTTACTTTGCATGTCGTTGAATTTGTGGGAAATGAGCATTGGCGTAGCTAGAAAATTTTCTGGGGAGGACTAAAGCCCATATTAGTCCCTACTTTGGGGGTGGTTTAGCCCTCCCCAGAAGGGCCTAGCTATGCCCATGGAAATGAGGTAGATATCGTCTACGAAATCCAAGTCTTCCAGAAGTTTGTGGAAGCCCCACACAATACCCCTTTTCTTCGCGCATAGTTTTATCATTATCTCATCAAGTACCACGGCCACCCTGTTTCACCCCTGTGTTTGTACTGAAGGATTCACTTATCATCCCATTGTGACGAACTTGTAGTGAGGATTTGGTGTACATAGCCTTGATAAGGTTTATTAATTTTGATGGTATGCCCTTAGCTCTTACAGAGTCGAAAGGTTTTCTAAAATCGACAAAGACTAAATAAAGCGGTGTGCGCCACTCTATAGACCGTTCTATTATGACACGAAGAGTGTTTGTCTGGTCTAAACAATTCCGATGTTGCATAAAACCTGCCTGTTCGTCGTCCCGCAGTGACTGCTCAACGCAATGCAGTCTGTTTATTATTATAGCAATTACTTTATAGATAGTGTGTGTTGAGCAGGGTAATGCCCGTCCAGTTATCGCAGTTGGTCAAATCATTTTTCTTTGGAAGCTTTATGATGGTTCCTTTCGTCCTTGTTCTAGAAAACTGTTCATTTGTCCAAGCTTCATGAATATATGGTTTTAAAATGCCTGCTGATATTGCAGGGTTAGCTTGGAGGAGTTCTGGTGGGATTCCATCTTCTCCAGGTGCTTTGTTTCTCTTAACTTTCAAAATAGCGCATACAATTTTTTCGAGACTGGGAGCGTCGTCAGATATTATGTCGTTGACGAGTGTACTTTGTACGAATGAAGATGAGGGGGTTTCTACATCGTTGGCTTCAGTGATATTACCAATCCTTTCGAAATGCTGCTTCCATCGACGCGTTTGAACTTCTAGGTTTGTAATTAGCTGACCATTTGCATCCTTTATGGCATGGTTACGGCTCATGTTTTGATTCGAAAGTCGACCTATTAGTTGATGAAGCTCTTTCATATTATTCGCTCCTGCAGCTGCTTCAATGGCAATGTTTTCGAAGTATTCTCTTTTGTCGTTTCTGGCTGATGTCTTAACGGCCTTTGCTGCGATGTTATACAGCGGTCTTAGACTTGGGTTTTCTAATTGCTGTTGTTTTAAGCTGTTTCTTTCCTGTATTAAATTCCAGGTGGTGTCTGATATCCATATTTTCCTGTTTCTTTACTTTTGAATCCTATTTCGTCTTTAGCCATATTCCTGAGAAGGTTACATGTTTGTTCTCATGTTCTGTTATGTGTAGGTAGGCAATCTCGTAACACCTCTCCAACTTTATAATTTTTAGTTTTATCACGTAACTTGGTGACATCTAAACGTTTATTTATTTGGTGTGTATATGTTTTTAAGCTTAATTTTTATTGTGGCTACTAATCGCTCGTGGTCGCTGTCCATATCAGCGCCTCTTTTAGTGCGCACGTCTACTAGTGATCCTCTCCATTTTCGACGTATACAGATGTGATCTATCTGATTTCGCGTATTACCATTTGGGTATGTCCACTTATGTTTATTAATATCTTTGTGAGGGAAGATTGAACCACCAATCACCAGATCAAAAGTTTGAAAAAATTCTATAAATCGTTCTCCATTGTTGTTTTTAACTCCCATGCCATGTGTTCCCATGATATGCGCTAGACCATGGTTGTCACTATCAATCTTTGCATTAAAATCTCCTGTCATCAAGAGAATATCACGATTTGGGATTTTGCGGATTGTAGCAGTTAGCTGGTTGTAGAACTCATCTTTAGTTGAATCCTCGGCATCCTCCGTTGGTGCGTAGCATTGCACGATATTGATGCATTTGCCGACCTTGCTGAAGAAACGGGCCGTTATTATGCGATCGGAGTTTGGACTCCACGAGCTTAGGGATTTTCGTATGTCCTTCGAGATTATAAAAGCTACTCCAAGCTACAGACGTGCAAGTACTTGCATGCAAGCTCTGTATACGTATTATCAACGAAAATTTCGGAAAAAACGCCCAACTCTCTTGCAAGTTGCATGAATGTTCCTTTGCAAGTTGAATAAATCCGAGATGACAAACTTTTAACATGCGCATATTTCAGGGAAAAACTTGACCTTAAATTATTATGATTAGGTTTTTAATGAGTTTGGTGTTTTAATATATCATTAACTGTTTTCTTTATGTATATTTGAAGAAATAAACTATGGGGCTGTCCCACGATGTCGACAAGTCGATGTCGCTGCAAGTGCCGAAAGTGTAAGAGTATTAGTAAAAAAGTGGGATCTTTTAAATATTTAAGTTAGTGAATCATAGGCTTAGGATGCACAGAAGTTGAATACTTCAAACAATATAGAATTCACAGGAAAGTATGTTCTTAAAAGCTATAGCTTTTCGATGACGCCCAGAGGATCTGGGAACTCCGTACATGGACTAAAATTGGTCACTATTCTGTGATATTAATGCGATATTTCTAGTACGACAACAACATATTTGTAACATTACAACAACACACAAACATAACCCTCGAAGCAATTTTTCTTGTCGGCGCAAAACACCCAGGGTCTATGGCGGGAATCGAACCCACGACCTCTGGACTGTTAGGCTAGCATCGCTACCAATCAGCCACAGAGCACCCAAAAAAATTGGTAACTACAAATATATTCGGGTTAGTAGTGAGTACATGTGTGATTAAGATTACCGTGGGTGTGCTACTATTAGTTGAACGGTATGCATCCTTCACCGCTCCTATATATCAGTGATATATTGGCAAACATTTTTACGTGGCTGCATTACCTTGCACAAAACACTTCCTTAGTTGTTGGCGCTACATGAATATCTAGGGTTCCACCATAAAACTTAATTTAGACAATCTCTACAAAACCGAACGCACAGCCATTAAAGTTACATAGTTAATTTTAATTTTGTGTTATTTCCAAAATTAATATTTTACTTATTCAGTATTTTCAACTACATCTTACAATTACATTTAGATTTGGAAATAATCCAGTCAATTGTACGTAAAGTAGGAAAATAAAAAAACATGATTGATTATAGAGCTCGTGTTTTAACTTTGTTATTGTTGAACTTCTTAATTATTGATGTGATTTGAAGTTTAACACAATACCCCCTGCAAAAATTATTGGACCACGTGGTCTATTTTAGTTGAAATGGAGTAGTTACAACATGGTCCTATGTAATGCAGTAATTGACCATGCATTTGCAAACAAGAGTTTGTGGTTAAGCGACAACTGTTCGCGTTTTAACGATTCCAAATGACATAACCAATCGTTAAAACACGAACACTTTAGTGCTCCATCAAGTAGTGACATGTACTAGTTTCAAAACTAGCCTCATGTACACTCTAAAACACTTTTGTTTAAAATTAGGTCGATAATAGTCGGCAACACTTTACAGATTATTATCGACCTAAAATTGCACACGCATTATTTTTCAACAAAATGTTTATACCAAAAAAAGCGATTGGCTGCGTGCAGGTTTGAACCGCGACCTCCTAACTGATAGTCTGACGTATCTACCATTCAGCCATAGCCGTAGTATACTTTATGTTACATTTTTTCCACTTGGACTAAATATGTTTAATTTGAAAGGTTTTTTCTTTAATAAAATAACTACAAAATCGATGTAATTTTAGACAAGGAGAAATTTTCAACACAATTTTAGACAATATCCCGACTAGAAATTTTCCCAATAGTCATATTGGGGCCCGATTGGGAGTGCATGTGGCACACCCAATAGGGTTATCCCACTTGTGATTTGATCGGGAACTTTTAGGGAAAGCCCATCTACAAATAAATGACTTAACAGAAGTTCTTCCCAAGTGAGAAACTAATGGGAACTTGTTGGAAAAATTTAACACTGATTTTAAATCGTATATATAAAATATACGATTAAAAATCAGTGTTAAAATATAATATTTTGCTCATCTTCAACAGAGGTGATTGTTACATACATTTGTACCATGGATAGCTTCAGCAATTTTAATTCAATATTAGAGTTTGATATTTTCCCGATTCGAGCAAAGTTTTGCAAGATTTTGATGTTTCCCCACAGGAAACAAATCGGGTCCCAAATACGTTTCTGCGTTAGATCCCAAATGTGTTTGCATGAAAATTTCTAGTCGGGATATGATCGCAAATTTGAAGTAATGTTTTAGAGTGTAGGTGCTCCATGTGGGTAGTTTTTGGGGTAGCTCGATGTAATGCAAAGGTGGACTACATGGTCCAGTCCTAGGACATCGCAATGTTAAATGGACCATGTTTATTGCATACATTTAGATTAGTCGCGTTTTTTTGCAGGGCCTTTAGTTTCTATGAGATTTTTGGGTAAAGATTCCCTGATGTTTTGCAAATGCACATAGAAACTACCTAATACGCCGCCACAATTAATTTGAATGTATTTTAATAAAATTTTAATATTTTACTGAAAAAGTAAAATATTAATTTGGGAAATAGCACGTTACACAAAAAAAAATATGATAGGTTTTTTAAACAAACATTGTTTTAACCGCCAACCAAAAAAGAGGGGTGTTAAAAGTTTGTAGGGAGTGTGTGTGTGTTTTTAAAAAATTACTATGAAAGCATTGAATCGTTTAGTATTTTTGTCACCAACTCTCCACTAGAAGAAAATATTACTTTTAGTCTCTTGTACCAGGGATGAAATATGTACCTTGTTATAAACTTTTGTATGCGAATTTGGTTATATGCCTCCGAATGGCATATATGACAATTAGACTTGTGGTCACATTAGCGATATAGTTCACAATTTGCGTGCAACTAAAGGTTGTGACTATAAGCGAAACGTACTGTATCTACAATTTCAACATGTGTTAAAAGTGTGCTTTTAGTAATAAATACAATTGCAGTAGAATTCTGTAGATATCTTGAATTTTTTAGGGAATTTAACAGATTTTCCCAATATGTAATAAATTCTTGGTCAGCTTATTTTATATAGTCAAGGAATTCAAATTAAGCGAGAACTACTGTGGTTAAATAGAAAAACAATTGGAGGCCACCATATAAGACAACACCCAAGAAAATAAAAAAATAAATAAAATACCAAAATGATTGTATACTCCTTTACACATTAAACATTATTAAGAACCAAATTCAATTATTTGTAGGTTTAAGTTATAGTTGCAATGTTGGTATTTTCTTTTGTGGCACAAGAGAGTTAAGTTTTTAAATTTATTTTTTTTGTTTGTTCATCCAAAATAGTAGAAAACAGCATCAGACATTTTTTGTTGCTTTGATTCTATATGGCCACTTCGGCAGTTGCAGCCATGCAGTGGTAATGCCACTTATATTCATTAGCTACAGATCCTCATCACATGCCAATATAATATACTCTCCTCTTTCTCTCGCTACACAATCTCACTCCCTTTTAGTTGTGAATATGCACCACGAAATTCCTAAACATCGGCCAAGGAAGAAATGTTGTCATACAACTTTTCCACATTGCCACCACGATCAATGACTGTATTTTAAACTGAATGGCTGGTTGTGTTAAGCATGAGTTGTTGTAGATTTTTGGTCTTATATTTTTTTGGATTCAAAAAAAAAGTTGCTTAGCTGGCTGGTTGAATGGTCGACTGGTAGTTGAAGTTATTTGGTTTGGTTGTGAATTGGGATTTTGCTGTTAATGCTTTCCCTAAGCATTTCACAAATCATTTACAACCATTATAAGTTCACCGAATCTGTGTTTGGCTGCATCCTTTTTCGAAGCTCTCAAATATGCAGAGCAAAGTGGTATCAGTACTAAGTCAATATTATGCATGCGCCAACGCGCATAGTTCTGTTAATGTTTGTTACTGTTGTTGGTGGAGTATAATTTTAAAATGAGTTGGCAACTTGAACTTTTTGTATATTTTTGGCTTGTAAAAGATTTCAATAACATGTTTTCTTATATAGTAATAAAAAAAATTAACATTTTCTTTATACAGAAAAACTCTCACGTACTTTTAGTATCCCACAAACCAATTCTGATATCACCACTTGCCGAAAAGACTGCCAGACTGTAGTAGGAAGTTGTGTGAATGCATGAGCGTATTCAAAGGTTTTTAACTTCCCGGAATCAAAAAATGTATAGTTACTGATTTCTCACAGATTTTAGAAAGTAATTTTGATCATGTGAATATGAACCGATTAGACTTGGTAGATTTCGAGAATTTTCGAGGCAGACTAGACACAAATACGGAGTGCCACAATGGCTACTGATACAAAAGATCATCAGTAAACTTCTATTGGCAATACGAAGCTGAGTGGGTAAAGGGCTTGTCTTCATATCTGAACGAGCACAGGTTCGTATCCCAGCTGGGTTAGAAAAAAAAAATAATAAAAAACAAAATTTTTTTTTTAATATTAATTTTTTTATTTGATACCATCAAGTAAGCCAAATAATAACTAGTTAATTGCTGTGACAATGTAAATACATTTGTAAGGAGTACCCCTTATTTTTTTGTCTTCTCAAACAAAAATAAGAAGTTATCGAGTCAAATTGTAAGTAGTTACGACTTAAATCCTTATATGTATAGTTTTTTGCCTACCAATAAACAAATTTTTTGCTGGGAAGTTTAAGCGATAAAAATTCGTTTTCATATACAAACACATGTTGACTTAAAAAGAGGTAGGTAGGTGGTCTACTGTTCTGTAAATCGAGTCGATTCAAAAACATTCTATTTTGAAAAATTAAATCCACTAATAGCGAAAAACTTTCAGACTTTTTTGTAGTTTTATATTTTTAGAGCTTAAAATATATGATTTAAAATACATCAATGGGTGCATTATCTATTTTTGGAAAACGAGAAAATTAGTCGGATTCGGTTTACAGGGCATGGCAGAGTATGAAAAAATTTTTTTTATTTCTTTTATTATTAGAGAAAAAACATAAAACAAACATAATTGGGTGTATTATTTAATGCAACCGAGCTTTAGCTGAATTGCCAGTCGACAACTAAAAATTAATGGTTTCCGAAAAGGCACTACATAGCAACTGAAATTGACAGCTCTCAGTTGCCAGTTGCCATCAGTAATATCATTTTCAGCAACTGACAACCCAACTGAGGTTCGGTTATTATGCACAGGGTGACCGTTGAAAATTTTAAAAAAGTGGCACTAAAAAGGGGATTCTCCGAAAGAAAGGGGCAACTTTTTTTAATTTAAATAATTGAACCAAATTCTTGTATTTAATGAATACCCAATGCATATAATGGCTTTGGAATAAACTTAATCAATTTTGATATTTTTTTCCTAAAAACAAAGTTTCAGCACCATCGAAGTACGCCACTTGCTGCCGAATCAATTAAACACAACACATACAAACATACGTGGTTATACCTGACTCCAAAACATGTATGTGCCCAAATATGCCAAAAATCTCTTAGAGATCACCAAAAATTGTCTTAAGTTAAATTTTCAAAGTTTTGTAAAAAAATTCGCAAGTACAATTGAGAAACGGAACATATCCTCGCATAGTATGGATTCTTGGCTACAATTTCTATTTGGTCCAAATGAGGGACAAAAACAGGTGTGCCAAGATTATGCCAAAAATCCCTCAGAGATAAAAAAAAATTGATTTAGGTAAATTTTAAAGGTTTTGTAAACAAGTTCACAAATACAATTGAGAAATAAGACTTACACATATCCTCGAATAGTGTGGAACATTGACTACAGTTTCCATTTGGTCCCAATGAGTGACAAAGAAAGATGTGCTCAAATATGGTCAAAATCCCTCAGAGTTCACCCAGAATTTTAAATAGTGGACCAATATGGCCTATAAATGGCGGAGTTCTCGGGGAACAAACATAAAAAATACTAAATGATTCGAAGTATTCTCTCTTTGTTGATATCGGCCAAAAATAATTTGTTCTTTTATGTATAAGAAATGGAAGTTTTAGCACTAATATTCGTGTGAATGTAAAAAATTACCTCCGTTTTAAATATATTGTTTCTTGGTTCTCCTACAAAGAATGTGTTTTGCAACATACGTGGTTATTTGCAAAAACCCAAGATATATGGGGAAATGGCTTTTTATTTTCATTATAAATATTCGTCCAAGCAATTTTTCAAATTACGTACGTATTTCATTTCAAAACGTTATTATTTTTGTCTTAGGACCTGATTCAGTAAAAATAAATCAAACGTTCACTCAAAAATTTGCATGAAAATCATTTTAAAAGTATGTACTTAAATACTGCGTGCTGTTCATATACATTTCTAATAACACGTTTTTGTTCGTGTTAGTGAATCAATAATTTTAGTTCAATAATGAATACATATATGTCTAAACTCTTAAACTATTTCCAAATAGTTTACTTTTTCATAAGACTTTATAAATAATGAACTCAAAAACATATTGTTGTATGGATATGTTTTTTATTCAAACAAAAAGTATCACGTCTTAAAAATGGGCAAAAAGGGGCATAATATATCAAAAGGTGGCAAAATTAGATCATTTTAAAAAAGGGGCACTAAAAGTGGCAAGGCAGTTGAAAAAGTGGCAAATTGCCACTTTCGTCGCAAAACGGTCACGCTGATCATGCATAATCGGCCTATTAATATATATTTTTAAATTGATAAATATGCACTAACAAACTTTTATAACTCCAAAAAATATGCATTTATTGCCAAAATATGCACTTACAACCAAAATATGCAAAAATATGCAACGACAAATCCATGCCAACTACTTAAAATTTTATGTATGCGAATCATCAAATTAGTCAATACGTCTTTTTCTATCACCACAAAAAACATGCATTTGCAAGAAAGTCCGAGCCCTGCTGATCATAAAGCCAGCCACATATAGTACAAATAAAATATGTTTAATTACATGAAAATCGATGGATAAATATTGATTTAATTCATAATAAATTGAAGTTACCTAGTTTTTGCAAAAGTTGCGAATATTTACACTGTACATCAAAATCAACTTTTTAAATAACAACTTTTTTACAACTGATTCTGGCATTTTGAAAATTTACATCTGGGATTTAGCTTAGGGGGAATTAATTTTGGAACGAGATTCCGTCATCCCACGTCAAATTTGGTTGATAAACAGACCGGTTTCGATTATGTGCCATATTCAGTGTTCTATTGAATACTAATATTGATTTTATTCATAATAAAGTGAAATCACCTGATTTTTGCTAAAATTGGGAATATTTGCACATTACAAAAAAATCATTTTTTTCAAATAAGGTTTTTACAACTGATTGTGGTAGAAATCACCAAAAAACATGTGTGTCGGCGTTTTGAAAGTTTAAATCCGGGATTTATTTTAGGGGGAGTTAAATTTCCCACCTTTGGCACATACTTACACTGACTCGGCATAGAATATCTTGTAGGGCTTAGGTTTAAGATGTATGATGCGTTCAACAATTTTATGTAAAACACCACAAGGAACAATTTGTGGAACAATTAAGCCTACTATTACGCCCCTAAAGGGGAGTTTTTTTACCCTTATTTATTAAGCGATCAAAAATACCCTTATATCGAAAAGCTAGAGGGCTAAAATGTTTTACAAAAATGTTAACCGTGTTATTTTACATAGAAATGCTGAAAACATCTTATACGTTAAAGGTAAGACCTACAAGATATACTATGCCTATCACATAACTATGTGCAAAAGGGGTGACAATTTAACTCCCCCTAAAGTAAATCCTAGATGTAAATTTTCCAAACGCCGATACACATTTGTTTTTTTTTTTTGTGATTTATACCACAATCAGTTGTAAAAACCTTGTTGTTTGAAAAAATTTTTTTGTTGTATAGTGCAAATATTCGCAATTTCAGCAAAAATCAGGTGATTTCACTTCATTATGAATAAAATCAATATGTATCCATCGATTTTCATGAAATAAAGCTTTTTTTATTTGTACTATAAGCGGCTTTGTGATTTGTTAATAAACTTTTTAAGTTTTTGCCATTTTCGATTTTTCATATATTTAAAAAAAAATAAAATTTTCCAATTTTACCTAAAAAATATACATTTTTCATCATTGAGGTATGAATAATTGCCAAATGATTAAGTATACAAAAAAGTATAAGTATAATTATAAGTATATAAAAAAACTATGTTAGAATGGCTTAAAGGTAATTTTTAGTTTTTTTTTTGTAAAGCAATTGGATAATGCTTTTCCAAGTTATGATAAAATCGGTGGAACAACGTCTCCAAAACCCGATTTTTTTTGTTGCAAAAATCATTAATTTTACTTTATTGTGAATAAAATCAATATTTATCCATCGATTTTTGTGAAATCAAGCCTATTTTATTTGTGTTATATGTGGCTTTACGGCGAGTGAGTAAAAATGATATCATTTTGCAATAGTCGATATTTTATAAATTTTTAATAATCAAAAATAGTTCGATTTTGCATAAAAATATATATTTTTCATCATTGCGTTCTGAATTATTCTAGAACCATAGAGTATATAAAAAAATTATATTGGAACGCCTTAAAGATAATTTTATTCAAAGTTTTAAAGAGGTTTTGTTATAATAAAATCAGTGGAGCAAGCAGCCTCTTCAAAAATCCAAAATTGAAAAACATTTTTTTAACTTAAATTTATTTATTGAATCTTCAATTCTAAATTGAACTAACAATAAGTATTCAAATCTTAAAACTAAAATTGTTGATAATTACTCCACTCACTACTAGACGAAATATTAGGTTCAACGGTTTCTTCTTTAGATGTCTTGCATCTCTCGTGTTCGGCTGAGAGCGAGAGTGTCCCTCCTTCTCAGCTGAGTGCGTCCTCTAAAATTAATGGTGTTGCGGGCTAAGAGATTTGGAAAACATAATAAAAAAATTTATCAATAGAATTTAAAATTTCTACTGTTTTTGTTGTTAGAGGACTACAACACATTAGAAAAATATAGTGGTTCTCCCGGGCATTTTTCTTGTTGCATAATGTTATCAAAGACTTTACAACATTAAAAAATGTTATACTTATACACAAAACAATATTTTTGACCGTTCGTTGTTCAAGTATTATGTGCAGTTAAACCAAATAGTAGACGTATGATTGATGGTCAGGCCAAATAAAGCTATTTCAGTACGAGACCTTACTTACACAGAAAAAAAATATAATCAAACTGCAACTAACAATTATATCAACCATTCATATTGTTGATATAACAATAATCTTAATTGAAATAAATTTGAAATCAACAAAAAAATTGTAAAATTTTTTTTTCTGATTTTCCTTTAAGTTACAATTTCGTAATTGTATTTACAAAAATCGTTGTAGGTTCAAAATCACTTAATTATTTAATTGATATAATAAAGAAATCAATTGTATTTACAATTTTTTTTCTGTGTAAGCTTTGCGAGTATATGAGCCAAACGGACATCAGATTCGGATTCAGAACGTCGATATATTATAGGTAGGTGGGTCTGGTCAAATTTATAGACAAGTTTTTTTCCACGATGCATTGGTAAATGGTACCAATAAAAACGGGCGAACCACCACCATTTTTTTTTCTACAATGCTTCACATATGTATAGACATTATCTATACCAAATTTCATTTTGATATCTGCTCCGGAATGAGAGTTACTAATTTTGGCCGCCTAAAATTGCGAAAAGTCACACTGTGCATAGGTTTAAATTTGTCTGAAGCCCGAGGTGACCCATTTAGGAGTCTTGTGGCTCTGCCGCCTTTAGAGATATAAAGTCGAAACTCCAAACTTAAGCTCAGCAACACGTCTTTAAATGCCGTATGATTTTTATAGAATCGGACTGCGCGTTTAGAAACTGCTGATTTATATCATCTGTACTTTCCATATCCGAAAAAAAGAATTTTCGCTGTAATGCGTAACTCGATTCACGTTCACGTTCCTATGTTCCACTGAAAAAGTTGCTTCAAACGAAGTCAATAGCATCCTGAAATTGTGATCCAAAAATGGTGCAAATTTGAATAACTCATAATGATTTTTGGCATATCCCTGTGAGATGACAACGAAGGCTTCATTACGTGTATGGCGTTCGTAACGTGCTCTTTTAGAACAAATCATCTTCGCCAATTGTCAATATTTGTCAATTGTTTTCGACAATGAGTAGTTAAATGACACGTTTTTGCTGTCATGTTGATTTCGAATAAATAGCTTTTTTAACCCAAGCGTCGGAAAGCGTCCCAGCGGTAAAACTTACGAGGCATTCACTAAACAGGCCTTTTTACAGGCCTTCCAAGACCTGAATCTAAGATCCAAAAGTAATTCTTTTCTGCCTTCTCAGGCAGGCCTTCTAGAAGGCCTCTACACTGGCTTCTTTTGGAAAGAGTATTCTATTTTTAGATTTTTCGTTTTGTTTAATAAAAAATGTTCTTTAGAAATAACAGACATTCTCGTATTCTTTTTTCGCAAATAATTTGTATATAACACTGAAATTTACGTACAAGAGGCATCATACATGCTGCTATTATGCCGTTTATGTTGTAGCTACTACATCATGTTCAATTCGTTCCAAATAAATACATGAGATTTAGCCTCCCTCATATGTTTAAAAAATTACTTCGGATGAAAAGGAGTTCGAAATAAATAAAACATCACGATAATAATACCCAGATTAAAAAATGTACCTCCATTTCATTTTTAACAGACCTTCCTCGACCCATACTCAGCAGGCCTGCTGAGTAATGGGTCGAGGAAGGCCTTGGTCCGCAATGACATCGCGTGTAAAAAAGAAAGGAGTATGTAATGGGAGTGGAAGTACTACAGACTGCTAAATAAGGCCTTATAGAAGGCCTCTTTACTCCTTCTATTTACCGCTGGGAAACATCACGATAATCAAAAATATTGAAGCCGCTATAAAAATACCCAGATAAAAAATGTACCTCCGTTTCATATTTAACAGACCTTACCAGACCCATTACTCAGCAGGCCTTCTATCAGGCCTGCTGAGTAATGGGTCGAGGAAGGCCTTGGTCCGCAATGACATCGCGTGTAAAAAAGAAAGCAGTATGGAATGGGAGTGGAAGTACTACAGACTGCTAAATAAGGCCTTATTGAAGGTCTTTTTACTCCTTCTATTTACCGCTGGGGTGGAATGCGTAGAAGGTGTGAATGTGTTGGTTTCTTTATTATGAACCTTTATCTTTCGATGTAATAGTTTACAATACATTTAAAGGAGATTCGGCAACTCCAATTGCCCATTTGACTCAGTTCTCAAAAAAAATGTATTCAAATGTAAATTTTTAATTTTTGTCGTCATTGTTGTTCTTAATCTTTATTATACATTGCATTGCATCACATACATACTTCATAAAGGATTGTCTTCTGCTGAGATTCTGTTTAATGTTCATTTACCATTTACCTGTTCTAAGGTTGTTTTAAAATTTCACATAATTTTTTAGCTTCCACTTCTTATTCATGTTTCTCCTGCTTCGCAGTGTTTTGTCTATAATTACTTTATACTTGAATAAGTATTTATTCATTGCCACTATAACACACTCGAAACATTAAATATATCGCTATGCGCCTCGACTTGCATTTTAACTACCTGTGCAGGCAGAGCAATCTTTACAATGAAGTAGCGTAGTTTTTTTTTTGTTGGCGTTGGTTTTCTCTGTGCGTGCGTTTCTGTTTATTTTGTTGGCTTTTGCATGCCGCTTAGCTGGGTCTTTGCTCCTTGACGCATACGCCATACACTTTTGTCGAAATTGTCATTTGTGTTTATTCTCTTTCCTCATTTCTTGGGATTGAATGGTCGGTTGGTTGCTTGGTTTGCCTGTTTTGTAGTAATTGTGAAATTTTTTCTCGTTGTGTCGCACATTTTTGGTTACGACCACGTTTAAGCGCATTAGTTGTTATTTCTTGCAGTTTAGTGGTCCCTGTTTCAATGACTGTTCAGTATTCGTCCGTCCTCAGTTTTACTTGCTTACGGCGTTTGAGTAAGGATTTATGTTTGTTGTTGATATTAATCATGGTGTCATTGAAATCGTTTATATTATATGACTGTGTATAAAAGAATGTTTAAAGCCTCAATAGTAGTCTTATTTCTTTCTGAGGTTGTTGAATTTTATTTATTTTTTGTTTCAGATAATTCTCTTCAGTTGTATTTTTTTCTTCTGTTAGATATGCAGATAATGTGAGCCTATCTTTAGTTTATTTTAATAAAGTAAGAAAGAATATAAACCAATCAAAAACCAAGATGTACTGAGCAGAAACGGGTTAATCAGATTGATTCATAAATATTCAAAGTGATCAATTTTATGCTACACGCGTTGCGCTGTTCTACTCATATCTCGTATGGAAATAAATATATAAATTAGGGAAGTAACGAATACCGATACCGATATATCGGCGATACTTCAGATTTTTCGATATATCGGTATCAGCGATATTTTACTGTCGATACGACGATACTTTAAAAAATTTTTCAGAGTTTTTTTTAACAAATAGTTTATTTTTGTTCAATTTTACCATGAATTAAATTCACTTCGTTATTTTTTAAATCTTATTAATATCAATTTTAAAAACTAATAATATTTTATGCTGTTATTTTGTAAAAAAAATTATTTATTTTTTGTTAATTTTACCATGAATTTGGATAATTTCTAATTAGTTTTACATATCCTTGCCATTGCAAGAAGTTCTGTTTTTCGATTACCAATCACCGAATTGGAAGCGATGCTAAGACAAATTTCTTTTTCGGTGTTCTATATTGATTTTTCCTTAAGGAAAAATGATAAAAATTACCCATTTTCACAATTTTTTTTATGCGAATTTAAACTCAAAACTTTATTTTCATGTAAATTTAGGTGAATAAATATAAACTTAGAAGACTTTTAATAATTAAGCTATTAAGTTATTTAGAAGAATATTAGTTGATAAATGTCCTTTAAAAAATCGATTTTTTAAAAAGCATGGCGAATATTTTTTAAAGGAACTAAAAATTTTTTTCTTGCTTTTCTACTAATTATCTGCATATTTTTAATATAGATTTTTTTGAAGCAAAGAAAATGTAGCTCCTTAAAAATTACTTTCAATTTTTTATACTGGGTTAAAACCAATTTTAACTATTCTCTCTTACAATGTAATTTTGTATAATAAAAAAATTGCACTTGAGTTTTGTTGATCTAAATATGTTGATCGAATATTGAACTCAATTTCAATATTCGTATCGGTATCGAAATCGCCGATATAAATTTTTAAATATCGGTATCGGATCGGCAAAACGGCGTATCGTTACATCCCTAATATAAATACATATACATACATACATATCTGTGGAATTTTGGAAAAACAGCTTAGGTACAATTTTAAAAAATTTCAGGAGAGCAAATATGTACTATATATTATTAAAGTGCTATATAAAACTTGTGCTTAAAGGAAAGTTAAAATGATTAACATCATTAAGTTATTTTCACAAATTAATAAAAAATAAAACAGAAATATCTTAGTAACTACCATAGGGGGAATAGAACTGTTGCGCTTTCACAAGAACATTTTCATCAAAGAATGTACACCTCTATTGTTACTGGGATAAAAGCGACAAGCGCCAGATGTTCTTAATGACAATTGCCTGCAAAAATGCGACTACTCCATACACGCGTGTATAGAGTACTCCACAAGGGACCAGGACTAGTTACAAGTGGTTAAAAATGTATGAAAAAAGTGGTCCATTTAACATTGCAATGTTCTAGGACTGGACCACGTAGTCCATCTTTGTATTACATCGGACTACCCCAAACCTACCCCTATGTAACTACTCCATGGAGCACTTACATGAGATTAGTTTTATGTCACTACTTGATGGATCACTTAATTGTTCGTGTTTTGACGATTGCATATACTATTTGCAATCGTTAAAACGCGAACACTTTTTGTCGCTTAACTACAAACTCTTGTTGCAAATGACATGGTCCATTACTGCATTACATAGGACCATGTTGTAACTAGTCCATTTCAACTAAAATGGACCACGTGGTCCATAAATTTTTGCTGGCTTATCACTGCTATAAAAAGACGTGTAACACATCTTCACAATTGTTTTAATAATCAATGGATAGTCTTACGAACCATATGTAAAACAAATCTTATTTACGCCCCTTTTCACAATGTATGATTAAGAGTTAACGTGGACTTTAACGGCAAGTTTTGAATGGCGAAGTTTCCGTTAAAGTCCATGTTAACTCTTAATCGTACATTGTGAAAAGGGCCGTTAGTTTGATATGGAAAAAGTAAAAGTAATTACATATCAGCTGCGCAGTTAATACTACCATAAGAATCGTAATTACGTTGGATATTTGAGTTCTATACAGACAGTTTAGGTAACTCCTGTTTAATTATGTATTCGCCGTTTAACGACGTTACAAAACTTAACATTAAGATCCTACTATATGTTAGACTTGGGTCCAACTCGTTCGAACTCGTTCAACAGCGCGTTTTAAACCCAAACCTATGATCAAACTTATGTAATTTAAATGGGTTTGACCATAAACGAGCTGCGGAACGAGTTCGAACGAGATAGACGCAATTCTACTATATGTAGAATACCTATTTGCATACAAAGCATTAAGTAACAAGTCTCATTCTGTTAATGTACCAATCAGTGTTGCCAGGCAACTTTTCTTCTTCCTCCCAAAAAAAAAAATTTTAAAACCCCCTAATTTTAGCCTATTTTGAGAATAAACCCCCTAAATGTAAAAGTATATGTAATATGTTGTTTAATTTAAGTAAATTAACTTGATTCAGCTTCAATTTAAATACTAATATCGTTACCTGAATAAAGCGAATACACCCTTTTTTTAATTTTCTGAAATTCCTTTAAAAAATTTTATAGTTTCTTGAATATTTTTATTTAATAAAATACATTTGAAATTAAAAAAATAGCACTCTAATAAAATACTGTTACGCATGTAAATATCTTCATATAGAATGCAAAAGGCACTATGTATCATAATTTAAAAAAAATTTTCAGGAGATAAGAACCTTAATAAAAGGCAAACTTTTATGATAATACAAATTATTTTTTCTTATAAATGAAATAAATGAAATATATATGTAATAAAGTCCAAATTAATGATACAATCCTGAAAAAAGAGTTATTGCAATCACAAAACTTTGCTTTTTATAAAGTTGTTTGTCTCTCCTTCAAAATTTTTAAAAATTATAATAGGCACTTTTGCATTTTATATGGTGATATGTAAGTATATAAATCGAATTTTTATCAAATTAGAGGTAGTAGAAAAATTATTTTTATAAGCATTGAAATCAAGTTTCTTCAAAAATATCAAGAGATGACAAATCGTCCTCACTAACTTTATACATTTGAGCGGAATTAAAAATTTTAGGCATATAATGGATACACTAAATATTTTCAAAAGGCTTTTCTTTATAAATCTTTCACTAGAATTAACAGAAAAATGTAATTTAATTTTACTTTATCTACTATGAAAACAAAATTTATCAGCAAAATACAGAACTTTTAGTTATAGGGAAATCTCCTAGCTATCATATATAACATTGACACTGAAAGAGATGTTGTAAAATATAATAATACTTAGCTCTTGTATAGATATGCAAATTTGAAAATCCCCTAGAAACCCCCAAAATATAAATTTGTACCCCAAAATTTCCCCCTAAGAATTTAAGCCCCCTAAATTTGCCCCTAAATAAAATAAAAACCCCTAAATCTAGGGGGAAAACCCCCAAACTGGCAACTCTGATACCAATTAGGATAAGTATTTGATGTTTAACCACAAACAAGAAGAAAGAATTCGTAGAACCGATGTTCTACGATGTTCCGAGCAATAGAGTATAGCAAGAGTGAGGCTTTTATCTTGTCAGATTTATCTTATGGGTAGTAAGCCGATGAAGAGCCGAAGTATTTATCTTGTCGGATTTTAGTATTGGCTTATCGTAGTTACCCGATCAAGAGCAGAAGAATTAATTTTGTCGGATTATAGTATTTGCTTATCATAGTTAGTCGATCAAGAGCCGAAGGATTTAACTTATCGGATCTTAGCATTTGCATGTCCTAAGTAGACGACCGAGAGCTGAACAATTTTTCTCGACGTATTACGCGTTTTTTAAACTAGCCGTACTTAACCGATCAAGAGGTGAATCATATATCTTGTTGGATGGTGATACATATTTGCTTGTCGTAATTAGACGATCGAGAGCTGAAGAATTTATCTCGACGTACTACACGCTTTTCCCAACTATCCGTACTTAAGCGATCAAGAGGTGAATCATTTATCTTGACGGATCGTAGTATTTGCTTGTTGTAATTAGACGATGGAGATCTGAAGAGTTTATGTTGACGTATTACACGTTTTCTCAACTAACCGTAACTAGCCGACTGAGAACTGAAGTTTTTATCTCATCGGATCGTGTTATTTAGTTGTTGTTATTAAGTGAGAGACAACTATTCTCGTGGCAATACTCCGTTGGGTACAAACTGGGGTATAGAACTTATATACGGCAAAGGAAGCAGACTTTTGAAGAATCTAGAGCTGGGAAAATAAAAAAACTGTGTTACAACTGTTAGTCTAACCCACAATTTTGTGAATATAATAAATATACTAGCTAAAACTCAGGTGCTTTGCTACGCAATATCCCATGGTGGGGTGTCACAATGTCCAGTGACATAATGTCCATGAACATTATGTCACTCCAAAAAGTGTCATAAGGTCCATGGACATAATGACACTTTCAAACGTGTCATAATGTCCATGAGTGCAGTGTCGTACATGGACATTACGACACTTTTTTAAGTATAAAGATTTTTGCGCAGCCGGCCTTCGGCGGGGCTTAAACATTTCCCCTCTTGGTATATCGAATAGCGGCTTTGTTAAGGTGATATTTTCTGCTTAGCCGGGAGAAAATCCTTAAGCCCTGACAAAGGCCGGGTATTTAAAAATCTTTACTCAGCGTAACCGCTTTTCGATATACTGAAAGGAGAAAATCCTCAAGCCCAGCCAAAGTGCGGCTGTGCAAAAATCTTTACTCAACGAAGCCGCTTTTCGATATATCGAGAGGAAGAAATCCTTAATCCCGGCTGAAGCATTTGTGACGCTATTTAAAAATTTTTGTTGACGTCAACTTTGTTTCACCATGGTAACCGGACTCAAGAACATAAAAACATATAAGCATAGAAAAATGTATACTTAAATTTGTGTACATTTTTAAAAGTATCTCTAAAAATTTCAAGAGTTATATCTAAAAATTTCAAGGCTCTCGCTATATTAGTTTTTAAAATATCTTAAAATAAATATTTGCTCTGTATGGGAGGAGCCGCACCCGCATATCCAATACGGACTTATTTTTGAACAACAAAAACACAAAATTTCAAGTTTCTTGCTGCATTAGCTTAAAAAATATTAACAAAAATTATATGTGAGGTGCCACAAATTTTTTCTGACTAGTTTCTCTAGAACAATGCATAAAATCAATGGAGTAACTCCTACAAAATTTTAGTTCTTTTATCGTAATAGTTCCCATGATATGTCTTAATATATATTTCAAATATATGGGAGGTGCCACACCCACTTGTCCAGTCCTCAATATTATAATTTTAAAAACATAAAAAGAATTATGAGCAAATTTTGAAGTTTTTAGCTGCATAAGTTTCATAAATATCCTAAAATAAAAATTTCTTCTATATGCGAAGTGCCACGCCCACTTACAATATTTAAAAAACATAAAGCAAATTGTTCCTTCCAGACCAACTGTAATATGCTGTGAAAATTTCGGCTCAGTGGTTGGTTTTATCGGCTAGATAACCGAGTTTGAGCTATATTTGTTGTAAAAGTAGTTCATATAAGTGAACACAAATGCTGTTAAACATGAACAAGGCTGACTTCCAAATCGTATCAATACAAAGGTTGTATACAGTTCTGCTGCGGTATTTAGATCGTGTATGTATGCGAAGTTGCTAAACATTGCATCAACTTTGAAACCGATACCCTGATTACTCTTTTGCAGCGTTTCTGATACTTGTCGACGACGTTTTGAAAAGGTATGCATTGTCAATGTTTTGTACTGCGACGATATGAAACACTATACATTGTTCGAATACAAAGCAATTGACGTTTTGGAAGTCAGCCCAACTCTTTGTAGTCAATTCCCGATACAGACTCTCAACAAGTATTTACTTTTTCTAAAAAGTTTGGCATTCCGTCTTCAACTATTTATCGTTCTTCGAAAAAAAGATAGTGAAAATAATTATGTCGCTGTTGAAAACAAATTCTTTCGGGGCCACATTATTTCCTATGTATACAATCGTTTGATTTGTTAAGTTAGCATTTCCTTTGATATATCCGATATATTTCGGCAATTAAACACATCAATTAACTACAAGAGCGGAACAATATTTAACTAACATTTAAAATACAAAAAAAATAAAAAAATTAAAAAAATAAGAAATAAAAAAATTATGTACACACAACCTGAGTTTTCCCATACATACTTATAACATATTTGTTTAAAAAGCAAGCAAAGTAAACCGTTTAATTATTCATTAAAAATCTCATTCAAAATGCAAGTGTGGAGAGAACATGACCATGTGTACTTAAAGGTGGTAAGTGCACGTACCGGATTGTAGTTGAAAAAGATAAAAATAAATACTTCATAAAGTGTTATTACAGTTTAACACAATACATTCCTACTTTGGCAAAATGTACTCATATCAACGTTTTTAGTTAATTTTTATCGATTGTCTAGTAATGACTGAGACAATCATCGACTTCTGGTTGTCGACCAATAGTTGTCTGGTTCTTTTCCCATCACCAATTCCATAGTAAGCTGCTTTGGAGTGAGACACTCCATGGCATCACCACTAATGTATTAAACACATTCAGCACAGCAGGATACCGACTACAAAATATCAAAAATAGAATACATGTGTCTATACGGAAATGATTAATTTCACGGCTACACGACTACACGACTACAGGTTGTTGTCCATGCTTACTTTTGTCGCGTAGTCAAATTAAACTAATTTCTATTTTTGATGGCTACAAAACAAAAACAGTGTTGACAATATAACAAAATATGTTAAGCAAATTAGTGCTTAGAAATATTTTTTATTGTAAAAGAAAATTACAAAATTTAAATGTTACAATATATATGTACCGAGTTTTTAAATAAATAAATTTAAATTGTTATACACTATCAAAATAAGTAATTGTATTTCTATAATATTGAGTGAAGTTCATGTACATGTCTGGAATCATGTATGTATGTATGTTTTCGGATTAGGTCTCGTTTATGTACTTTCCACGATCATACTCAAAGTTAATTTTTACTTTTTTGGGCGACAATGAACAATTAGTGCTGCCAACATAATGAAAAATATTAAATAACTAGGAGCTTAATAAAAATATTCTATAACAATTCAAGAATACCCACATTGTTAAAAATAAAAAAACTTAAAAAATTACGCTGTAACAGCACTTTTCAACCTAAAATGTTAGCATAATTTTTTTTCGGCGCCCGCTCTTGGTTCCGGAGTTACAGGGTTCAAAACTTTAATTTTTTATTGATCATAACTCCTACAATATACAACAGATTAAACGATATAGATATAGACAAGATTAAACGATATAGAGCTCTCAAATACTTTTGCACTGGTCTACAACATTTTTAAATCCATTAACCCATTGCAAACAAAATGGAATTTAAAATAATTTTTATATGACTTTTCACGTAAAAGCACCGTTATCTTAAAAGCTGACCGATACAACGGTACATAAGCGTGTATTTAGTTTAATATAGAACCTTAAGCTTTAATTTGATATATATGTAACTTGCAGCTGTTATCGGTGTAATTCGTAAGTTATGGCACTATAAAATTGAGATTTTAAAAATAAGTTAATTTATAAACTCAATTTTAAAGTACCATAGCTTACGTATTTCATTCGTGACAGGTTTCAAAAATACACAAAATAAAAGCATGGAGTGTTCTCTATAAAAGTGGATACATGGTTATGTATCGTTGTATCGACTAGTTTTTAAGATAACGGTGATTCTGCGTGAAAAGTGAGATATCAAAACTTTAAAGTTGCATTTCACACGCAATGGTTATTAGATTTCAGAAATTTATACACCAGTAGGAAGGTATTTTACAGAACTTTATCGTGATACCCATATTACTTATATCTGTTCTTAATTCTAGGAGTTATGGCTAATAAAAAATTAAAGTTTTGAACCCCGTAGCTCCAGAGCCAAGATCTCCAGAGCAAAGATCTCCAAAAGAAATCCGTTAAAATTCTTTGGGTAAAAAACGCTACACGTCATGATTTGTTGCCGAAAAAACGTGACCAAAAGCGATCTAAAATTGCATTTGCTTTAATTCCAATATTTTTTTAAATGTAGGTTCGCATTTATTAAAAATAATTTTAAAATAGCATTCTCCGGCATAATTGACTTTATTTTGTGATATAAAAACCAAGTTAAATCACACTAACCCTGGGCAAAAGTAGTGGTTACGTATTTTTTTTTTTGGTAAATATTTGCCAAGTGTGACCGTACCTTTAGTCAATATTCTATTTGATTTAACAAAGAAAACATGAAAAATTTTAGTATTAAAAGTGCAATAACAATAACGAGATATTAAACAAATAAATTTATTTTCTTTTACATTTTGCGACATCTAAGTATATTTTGAATAAGCGATTTTATTTGTATACTCGTGGAACATTTCAAAGTGGCATCAATGAAATATGTACTTTTACAACAAAATGTCAGCTGGTAAGATGTCTCTGCCGCTTTCAAAATAATTATGCAGCTGGCTACACGGCGACAAATGAAGCTAGCGACATTTGAAGTCGTGTATTCGTGTAGCCTGCTGTGGTGAATGTCTTTAATGCATAATATTTGAATATCAATATTGCAAAAATATAAACTAAAACGACTTATAAAAAAGGCTTTAAGATACAACATTGCCAAAAATTATTTTAAAAGGTTAAAAAGTATCCTTTAAATGCATGAATTTTGATTTTTAATAAATAAGGTTTAAAATCAAACGAAAAATGGGTGAAGTTAAAGAGACAAATAACCACATTGATGTAATTATATATTATCATGCATACATATGTAAATTGCATAAATTTACCAGCATATACAATAATATGAATATTATTCGTTAGTTTACCTTTTTTCTATCTGAAAAATTTTTTATTGTATTTTTATATTTATTTTATATAAATAATCACAGCGGCAAATTACGTGTCAACAGTGAGTGAATATTGTCGCATATAGCAAAATAAGCTGTCAGATCTTCTATTTACGTTCAATAATGGTAAACTAGCTTTTTTTTTTAATTACAATACAAGAAAATCACTTTAAAAAGTTTCTACATAAAGATATATGAGAGTTTAAACATACTATGCTGATCTACATCACTATGCAGTTAAGGGCCATTAATTCGATTCGGCAGTAAAGTAAAATTTAGTTACAGGCACATTTAGCAAAAGTGAGCGATAAACTGACTTAAAAATATTTCATCTTTTTTAAAGTATGGCTATACCAGAGTATTTACCGACTATTGTGAATGGTTAAAGAGTCGAGTCATACGTATGTACTTACTTGATAAAATATAAAGTATGGCAGCCTAGAAAATTATATAGGTAGAAAGAACTTGCCTATACGTTATCGTTCACTTGCAGATTAAAGTAAAGTTGTAATAATGTAAAACTGTTTATCCGTCCGATAAAATCCTAACTTTAACTAAAGCCAAGTTGTAATAATGGCCCAAGGGTTATAACTAGGGGTTTCTCCCGGGAATTCCTGGGAAAATAGCTTATTTTCGTTTCCCGCTTTCCCGGGAAATTTGTCCGGGGATTCCCGGGACTAAAAATCTATTTATATACATAAAAAAGTACTGATTTTGGCACACAAAAATTCATATTTTTCTTTAAATTCTTGTCGATCATCATGAAATAATATCTATGTAAGGGGAAAGAAACTAACGAAGGATCATAGTATTTTTTGTTTAGTAAAAGTATTCTGCTATGTGATGGAAATCGATCGATATGTAAATCGCACAATACAGTGAAATCGAATGTTATAGGGCATTTACACTGTCTCGAAATCTAGTACTTACGAGATTTCGAGCTAAATCTAGTTATTTTTTACTAGATTTCCCATACAAAACGAAATCTACTTTGTAAGTAGATTTGGACGAAATCTACTCAAAATCTAGTATTTCTATTTTCTTTTTACTACCCTGTACAACATTTTTATATAAACGGTGAGTGAATTAGCTACGCTCTACAAACATTTTTTAATAAAAGTGTGTGCATTAGCTAAGGTGACACTTGTTGGGTTACAGTATAAGATAAATTTCAGCCAAAGTATTTTTTCTTGGATATGAAATCTAGAAAAATTTCAAAAAAGCTTAGTGTAAACGATGTAGATTTCGAAAAAGATTTCAAATCAAATCTACTAGATTTCGAGACAATGTAAATGCCCTATTAGATCGAATAAAATATTCTAAGCCTCGAAAACAAGAAAAGCATCAATAAGTCATCTTTCAGGAGATTTTGATTATTGACATCGACGTGATATGAAATCAATCGATTTCCATCACATACCAGATTACTTCAGATGACAGTGATGTTTGAAAGAAGACTTTCGAGGAAACATTAAATGCTACTATTAACAAAGCAACTGAAATGATTTGAAGCAGCGGAAAATGGACCAAAAATATTGATAGTTTATACAACGGCCCCTTAACTATCCGAACAACTTCTGTCTGAAATTGTGTTACTTAAGGCCGTTTCAGACTATAATATAAGTATTAATACTTTTGAAGAACATGCCTCCCTGATTTTATTATTGTTTGAACATTTTAAAAAAACAATAACAATTTATTTGAAGAAAAATAAACCGATGGCAACGCTGGGAAAGTGCACTTTAATATCAGCTTGAGAGTGATTTAATTCCCGTATTCAATTTTCACGAAAAAGTTGTATATATAAGAATTAAAATCACAATCAACAGAGCCACCTGACAAGTGGTGATAAGCAAATACACGTGAGCACTGACGATGGAAGTGTAGCGGCTTCCGAAAGTGGCGCTACTCTGTTCTGCTGTGTACGTTGAAAAATTAAGTTGATGTTAATTTTTCCCTTGTTCCTTGGAATATTAATCATGCCCAATTCTTTCTGAATATAACGTTACGAACCTTAGCCTAATAATCAATTTGGATTCACAAAGCAAATACGTTCGAAATAACCATACCAATAACAATTTATCATATCAGAGTTTCATTTTCCTCAAAAGTATTAATAGTTGTATTATAGTTTAAAACAGCATTTAATAAGAAACCGATTGTGAGATGAAACAATTAATACGTTGACTGTTTTAAAAACGCATCTGCAACAAAGAATTCAAAGTACAACTTTTCTAATGCCACATAATTTTCATTGCATATCGAAAAGTAAAGGACTGAGTTTACTGTTCTAAGACTGCTCTTTTTCAGCAACATTAATCCTAGATAACCTTTTAATCCCTTTTTGGATCACTTCCGCCCTCTGATAACCACGTGTTAAAATCATAGATGAATGATCAGCAATAAAAGTTGGTACTTTGATTTCAGTCCATCAGTGATTTTACTAATGATTTGTATGCTCTCCTTTTGTTCGGTCTAAAAATAGTTTTTAAATATAATTTGAATCTATTTGCTTTTCTGATTTGTTAATTTTTTTTTTGCTATTTATCACATTTCTTTATACACTGTTTGTTTTTGAAATAGTTTAAAATAAAGTTCAATTTGAAATAAAGAATGATTAATTCATTCAATTTGCTCATATAAATATCAATTGATTCCGGAAATTAACATTATTTTTAAATATTTTAGTATGTTTTTCAATTCCCGGGATCCCGGGAATTTCTCTTTTATTTCCCACTCTCCCGGGAAACAAAAAAGTCCGGGAATAAAAAAACCCTATACTATAACTTCAATTGTTCTGCGACTGACGTGACTTAACATTCACACTCTCACTGACGTGGCAGTACACCAGACACCATTTCGATGGCTTATATTTTCTAAGTTCCGTTTTGTAATCCTAGTGAAACGATTTATTTAGTTTAAGGGTGTAGGTTATTAGTTATGATACATAGTTTTTAGATTTCAAAACAACAATTTATGTTAAACAGTATTTATTGATATAACACAAAAGTGCACAAAACTTTTTCTGTTTACTGCTGTCTGTTACAATACCACGTCAGTCGTGGTTACAAAACTTCTTTTCGTAATATAAATTTTATATAAAATTTTGCGGGAAAAATTCTCATTACGCTCAAATATTTCTCTTGTACCTTAGAATATTGTTGCATGTCCAATTCGTTCTGAATAAAATGTTACGAACTTTAGTCTAATAAAAATTACTTTCGAGCAAACATCTCATGCTTGAATGTTTTAAGCAATCATGAAAGTTTTTTTTTATTATAATTTATAAATAATAGGTCTGTTTCTATACGTGTCCGAAGTTACCCAATTTTAACCGAAGTCTTTTTTCAATACAAATTTTGTATTGAAAAGAGCTTTCGGTTAAGTTTGTGTAACTTTGTACACGTACGGGAACAGACAGACTATGTCTGTGCACAAAGTTACACAAACTTAGCCGAAAGCGCTTTTCAATACAAAATTTGTATTGAAAAAAGCTTTCGGTTAAGATTGAGTGCAAACTTTGACACAGTATGGTATTCCTAAAGTCGTCTATTTCGTAGCTGAATTGCAAATAAAGTTAATTGTTTAAATTGGGAATGCTTTTTATTGACAATGCATTTAATTTGCAGTGTTGTAAAGTATAATTGCTTGATTTAACCACTGCTTTGACATTGCATACAGACGTCCAGGAAGGCAGCCTCTTCCTATTTCCAGATTTTTTTTTCGCAATAGAAATGTTTTTATTTCGCGGATGTCTTTCGTTAACTATATTACTGTGAACTCGTTTCTGCTGAATTTATGGACAAGTACCCGAATCAATTTGGAGTATAGGTTTAATTACTGCATGCACTTGCTCAACGGCTGGTTGTTCAGTGCATAGATAGTTCTTAGCCTTTTCCTCTGAGCCTCTAGCAGGTGATAAAATAGTGACGACATTTTTCAGATACTCCACCGTTGCAACATCTTTAAAATTTGAAAAATTTTCCAAGAGGATTGCTGAGGAACTTCCTTAACTTACTCGTACTTCCCTTTCCGTGGTCACTTTACTATCGTTACGCTAGTTTAGCATCTCCGATCATTACACAATAGCATAGGCTATACAGACATAACACGAGACGGAAGATATTGCCGACTCACCCGACTCGGCCAGCAGCACAAAAGAGAAATAAGAAAGTATTGGTGTTCCACTTTGTTTTACGAATACATTTGTAAAATATGCAGCACTTTTAATTGGATAAAATGAAACACCAACACGTCATTGTTATCTCTTTCTAAATTTGCCAGCATAAAAACCTGATTTTGAAAATTATTAACTGTCAAAGTTTACTTGCCTGTTTAGTTTGTGACAATAGATGAAACAAGCTTATATCGCATATTTGAGTGATACTCATAAACTCCGAGTAATCGAAGTTGACTGGTGTTAGTTCAGAGATTG
The DNA here is from genome assembly GCA_956483635.1 of Panzeria rudis. Taxonomy (NCBI): domain Eukaryota; kingdom Metazoa; phylum Arthropoda; class Insecta; order Diptera; family Tachinidae; genus Panzeria; species Panzeria rudis. Next base: position 33,901,261 of record OY101451.1, on the reverse strand, counting down.
ATCTTTCACCGTATGTATGCGAAGCCGCTTTCTGCATCAAATTTTGTATTGAAAATATAATAAAAAATTTAAAATATGTACTGCTTTAGTCATTATTTACGAGAAAACAGCTTGGTTCTTCATTTCTTCGCGTATGTTAACTTATCCAGAAATATAATAATTTTTTACAGTGATTTTTCATACTGGACTAAACGAGTCTGTAATTCTTTATTGATCCAGCATCTAAAAGTCTTACGTGGCAGTATGACTTTGCTATAGGATAGTTACACATCTAATTCAGGCAGTAGCTCTACATAGTAACCTGGTATGTTTTACTAATGCTTTGTATTCCTCATATTAAATTTTCGCATTCATTATTAAAAAGTAATTTTACTTCAATCTTAAAAATTAACACAATTTTCGTAGAAACATATGGTCAATTCCCAATCTACCAATAATATTTACACGATCTACTACAATGCCTATAACAGATTGTGAATTGAACAATAGTACTTTAAGATTTTTGCCCAAATCAAAGTTTATTTAAAGACAACTCTTTGCAATTTTGCTTCCTCAGATTGGTCGAATCAAAGGAGTGTGGATCGTACATAACTGGCCGAATAAAATGCCGTTACTCATGTCACCATTCCTTGTTCAAGCTTTTGTAGATTTGTTTGAACTCTAAACATTTCTTCTATATGGAAAAGGACTATAACCATAAAAACATATCACATTTTAAATTAATTGGTCTGATCATTCTGGTTCCAGATTGTTGTAGAAAACGCATAAGCAGCGTGTTTAAGGTAATAAAAACTAATTAAGTAGTTATTTACTTGTTAAACGTTACATGAAGGTAACGAAACCAGTCCAATCGAAATAGTTTCTAAAAGAAAAACAAACGAAAAGTACAAAATAAATTTCATCATTATAATTATCATTATTCCCATCATCATCACAATTGATGCCGTCTTCATGGACATTGGCCACAACGGCAGCCAGTAGAAGTAGCAATCATGCTCTAAAACTTATACTTACCAACAATGTACTGAAATTATACTCTAAATTAACTGAACAAAACTTTCAATGCACATTGGCGCTTACAAACATTTACATAATGATTCCCCACCAACCATAAGTTTATTTTAAGGAAACACATTCTCTAAAGTATATAATACAGGGCATTAAGAAAAGGGCAAAATGGAAAAGCCCCATAACAAAAAATTCAACTGGCCAATCTAAAAATAAATAAGAAACGTAAAATTTCGCAGAGAAAAAAGAAATCTTGTTCAAAGTAAAGGTACTCGACAAACAACAACAAGTAAAGGCGAACTTACTCCGTGAGAACGTAACACAAAAATTGAACTAAATGAAATAAAAATAAAAAAATGGAATGCAATGCATACTAAAAGATTGAGGCCAGGTTTCTTTTTAATCACTTCAAACTCACACAAACAAATAAATTTAAGCAAAGAAGACCAAGAAAAAGAAAATATATTTCCATGTATACATATTTTTGTACTCTAAAGACCAGAGTTATAAAACAAAAAATATGTATATTGTAACACCCGCTAAGGGCATGCTGTAGGTTGGCTGACTGGCGAAGTTTTATTTATTGCATGACCAACAAACGCGCGAATACTCTTATAACTACATTCATACCTACAGAGAAACGGACAGTCAGCCACTTACGCACGCAGTCATACGACATCAATGGAATGTGGCCTCGTCCAGTAAAAAGTAAAACGGAAGAGCAATAAAATCACAACTCAACAGCATTCTCCACAGTAACAGCACCGGCAGCTTCAACCCCAGCATGCCAAAACATGAAATCTGTGCCCGCTCCTTTATATTTTCTTTAACTCTTGCCTTCGTTTCAAATACCTTTATAATGTTAGGATATGCGTATTAAATTTTTCGTCAATTTTGTAGCACATTTTAAAAGTAAACTGCTTTTTCCAATTTTTTGGATATTGAGGGCGCCTTTTATTAGATCTTTGGCGCTCGACTAGTTCTTATGGTTAATAATATTTTTTTATGATGTCATTTATCACCGATGTGGGTTAAGGGACACTTTGATGTAAAAATTACTTCAAAAAGGTATCAACTGCAAAATTTTACGGACCATCACTCTATGCAATGGGATAATTAGTGCTAAGATCTTGCAGCACATGGGCTCCTGCATCCTAAAACGACAGCAGCAGTTGTACAAAAATTTAATTGGAGTGCTCTAAACTGGATAACTGCGTTAGTTACAGGAAAGATAGAAGAATAAGAAAAAGTAAGCGAAGATGATATTTCCAGACTAGAATTGGAATATTCTAAAGCGCCAACGCACGCTGTGTGTGTTTTGTTTCCTTAAGAAGCCTAGTATTACTCCTAGGTAGTTTAAACGTCCATGTATGGCACACAAGCATTGATGCCAACTTTATCTCTTTTTTACGATATAACAAAAAACGATATCGTAAGTTTTTTGCGATATGACAACGCTACGATATGAAAACACCGTGCATGGCTATCTTAGTGTTGTCATATCGTAAAAAACTTACGATATAACAATGTCATATCGTTTTTTATCATATCGTAAAAAAGAGCCAAAGTTGGCATCAATGCACACAAGCGGCAGCTTAGTGAAGTGTTCGTGCTATTAGACATTTTACCACACCAGAAGCTTAAACTGAACAGCCAGCGAACGGCAAAGTAATATACATCTGCTAGCATGAAGTCTACTACAAAGATAGACAACAGTTGTTATTGGTCTTGCCATGTTCCCAACCACCTAACACAACTGATGCGGATCTGTTGAATAGCACCAGAAGTGATTTTGGTTTCAATAACATTCATTACGTGTACTCTCGAAGGAGATCTCACCAATAACCATTAATGGAATCATGCTACACGTTACGGTAAGGATAAAGTCTATCGACAAACTGCACTCAAGAAGACCTTGTCGAGAAAACCTTCCTCTGTTAAACAGCATCGGGTCTGATCTCCCATATGATGGCAATCACCTTCTGAGTCTCTGCTGTGAAGTTAGACTATATAGGTGTCACTAGTTCCTGAATTAGTAGTTTAAAAGGCCACAATTCGAGCTCCGACAGGCTCAAGCTTCTTCCTGTTTCTTGCGACAGATAGCCCTATATGTTAGTACTCCTCTACTCTGCCTAGGGAAAGCAAGTGTACTTCCTTTAGATACTGATATGCAATCGGTGTTCTGTTATCTCAGAGATTTGGTAGTAACGCATAAGTTTTCATCATAAACGTCAATAAGTCAAGTTCTGAAAAATCTGTTTGCCTCTTTCCATAGAAGGAATAGCATAATGTGGCGTCGCACCCAGCTACCCTGGTGGTATAAAGAAGCACAGGCGTTTCAAATGTTGGTAACAGGGGACATACGCTTAAGACCAATGTTAGCGCTCACCATCGAACAAAACAGGAGTCGCTTACTAAAATCGAAGATATTTGCTCGACCTTATTCCCTGATTAATTCATAATTACCTTAAAGTTTCAAAGTCTGATAATCTACTACTACTATCACTTCTACGAGTTTGTATAGTACGATTCCAATCTGGCGGGAATCGGTAGCTAAAAGGAAGGATGATGAAGAAATGGAATCTGATATTCTTGTAGGTAACGATAGGAGAAAATAATTTTGAGTGAAACTTGTGTATTGGATACGCATGGCGAATACAACTTTTATCTGCATAATAACAGATTGAAAGTTTGAAATAGAAAGTCATTTAGAAAGCAACGGAGTAGGAGTAAGAACGAAATCTTGTGGTACTCCTGAATTAAGATTTCCATACACCATTTAGCTCTTAGTACATTCGATGTTGACTGATCAAATCATTATGTACTCTTTGAATTTTCTTAATAATTATGGTTGCTGAATACTACCAAAGGTTCAGAGCGCAATGGATACTCATCGTCTATGGTATAAAATTGTTGCATTTGTAAATGTTTGAGTTTTTTTGTTCCTCACTTTTTATTATATTTCTTTTTGTTTTTGTTTTAAGGAATGCGCCGTTTTCATTACTCCAGACACATGCGATGATTAATGACAAGGTATTGTTGTCGACCGCTTTGGAAAATGTGAATATTTAAAATGTGATCTACATGTTTATTATTTATAAGAAGGAGTACGATTATAATGGCGAGAAAAGTATGAGATTATAAACTCCAGAACCTACACATTATTCCATGGCATTTCAATGATAAAGTTAAATATGAATTAACTATTTACATGATTAACTTGCTTGTGTGAGTATAAAGGAGTAAAAGAAATCATCAAAGGATTTGGAGATGCTGGATTGGAATATATGTATGTCAAAAATTTACTGTATTGAGAGGTAAAATGGTTAAAATCGAAGCGAAATATGACAGCCGCGCGGCATGAATTTTTGTGCTTTATGCAATGGTAGTAAGCTTAAAGAGGGTTTGGAAAGCATTTTAGAGTTGCCTTTTTTAGGGAATAAAATATTAAGAAGTGCAATAAGTAAAAAATGGTTATATTAGAAATGCTACCCATGTTTTCTGGTTGACGGTACTTCAGTCAGATCATCAAAGTGTTTTTTTACTTAAAAATATTATATTGGGCCTGATTGTGTAAGGCGTTGGCGTAAACGCCTAAGTCGTTTTTTGTAGTAGATTAAAGAACACGGGTTGTGTGTTACTTTATTTAATCTATTACAAAAAACGACTTGGGCGTTTACGCCAACGCCTTACACAATCAGGCCGATTGTTATCTATTTTAATAATATGTAATATCTTGTCACATAACCATATGTTTGCATGTAGATAACACTTTGCCTGAGTGTCGCCATAGGAACCTCGGGTTGAGCCCAATGCCTCTACATCTTGTGCACTATAGGTACATACATATGTATGTATAAAAGAGTAAATAAATAGGCTTTACAAAATGATTTAATTCTGCTGGCCACCGGTTGTTAGACCAATATTTAACATAATGAAAAAGTTAAAATTTCTTAGGAAATACATACATATGCTTTCGATCCAATGGAGATCTCAAATTTTGGATATGTTGTACAAAACAATGGATAGTGTGAATAAAAATAGCATTTGCTTTTTGCTTAAAAATTCATTTTAAAACACAAAATTCTGGAAATAATTGAGTATGAGTCATTATATGTGAAGCGTAAGAGGAAAAAAAATGTTTTTTGTCGAAATTCTTTGATATTTTGCATACCTATACTCTTATGCTGACTTTAGACGACATGAATTTTACATCTGACTTGTAAAATTTTCCACTATAAAAGTTAAACATGCCGTGTGAAACATTGTCAGATGACCTTTACAGAAGCAAAGTTGTGACGATTCAAGCATTACAGCCCCTTCCTTTAAGAAACTCATGCTACCTAAATTTCCGGCCGTGCTCAATCTTTGGAATACTTCGGAAAAGCAATTAAGTTGTAAATTCCCCTTCCATATACTATACTCACCCTACCTGCTATCATATCTACTACTTTATGTGATAGCCCAATTCATAAATCAACCCAAGTGTGCTTTTAACCTTTCATGGAAATAGAGTTTAACAGTTCACGCGAGAAATAAATTCATCAACTGACATCTGGTTGTTATGTCCGGTAAATTTTAGTTTCGAGTTACAAATATTCAAAACTTTCTCAGCATAAAATGGTTCTTGTTCTGATAAGTTATGGTTCGACCTATTCGGTGAAGGTGTAATATTCTCGGCATTACGTTCTTGACAAACTATGCCTTGAGCGTTTATACTTTGTGCTATAGGTCCTAGTTCCGAAGAAATTATATTTAAAATTTCATTGCGAAATGAATCCAAATTTTCGGAAACTATTTATCTAATTCTAGAGTCTTCGCTCTCTAAGCTCTGAGCAGTATTATTTCTTTTGTTACACTCAGCAACTGCCGCTGCTTGCTTACCTCTATTTAATCGGTTAGTTCAATTATCGTTTAATGAAGCCATATCAATAGTAACACTTACAGTTGTTGGTTCTTCTACATTTGTCAAATTCTCACGACTTCTTGTTAAAGGCATATTTAACTTTTAAAGAGGGTGTAACAGTATATAAAATTATATACAATTATGTTCCATTACTCAGTCAAAACAAACTCAGGTAGATAAAAAATATATATACATTCATATACGTGTATAAGAATACTTAAAACAGTATAATCCCAAAAAATCTTAAAAAAAATGTAAAAATTTTTTTTCGAAATTAGCAATAAGTATACTATTCAAGTTAAAGAAATTAAAAAAGTAAAAATCTTACAATGGTGGTGATATCGAAAAAAAAAATTAAAAGAAAAAAAAAATTTTATATAAACATGCACTGAAACCAGAGTAAGAGTAGTCATACGACCAAGAACTATAATATGATTATCAAAATCTCAAATTACATAACGTTCCCAAGCAGAATTTAGAAGAAAAAAAACTATGCAGGCAACCTGTTTTCTGTTTCTGAGTTTAATCACAATCAGAATGTCATAATTAAAATCTCAACAAAACACAATCAATATTTAGGTTTGGAAAAATAAAATAAATATATTTTGCTTATAACCGAATACATATTTATATAAGTTGTAAAGCATCAGCATTTTATAAGAAATGAAAATAAATCATTAGCAAGATTTTATAGGTGAAACCCATTGTCTACTCAGTCATATGAAAATTTTTCAATTAGAGCGTGTTCTATTTTCATCTGACAAAGCATATGACATCAGTAGTGAGATTCTGTAACTCTTAACAATAACTGCTGTTGTTATAATGTCAACTTCTTAAGTTGTTTGCACTAACGATTTTACGATTCTGTAACTTCTTTTTAACAACATTGTTTAAATCTGACATTATGTGGCATCTCTATTATTACAAACGAAAAGCGCAAATATAACAAAAACAAATGAAATTGTAATTGCCAAACAGTGTACGGAAATTGTTTTTCAGTAATTTCGTTATTTGGGTGAAATAATTGTTAAATTAAATGTTTAACGGCCCTTTTCACAATGTACGATTAAAAGTTAACGTGGACTTTAACGACAAGTTCGGCATACAAAAGTTGCCGTAATACAAATATTGTTATTTAAACGTAAATGGTTTATATATTTGTATATTTTTGTAGAAAACTAACTTTAATTGTTGGCATAAAGTACGTGCTACTGCTGAACAGCTGACTCGTTGTCTATTCGTTAACAACAGAAAAATTATTGTCGTTAGTTAAACAACAGCAAATATTGTTAAAAATGTTACAGAGTAGCAAAATCTACAATTTGCTTGCTAAATTTTTTAACATTAACAACTATTGTTAAAATTTAATACAAGAGTGTATTAAAAAATTGGATTTGAAAAAAAAATTTTTTTTTAATCAGATGCGAGACCGGAAATGACCAATTGAAAATAAAAATTTTCAAACTTCAACATGATGTTTTTTTCTTTATTTATTTTTTTTATACCAAAATTAGCCTAGGGTGTCCTTATTATACTGTAAAAGTTTGTTTGATAATGGGATCTCCATAAGTTTAAAAGTTGTGCAAATTTCTTTACTTGAACCCCACCTCTGGGTTTTTGTTGTAGAGAATCGAAATAAGATATCATGTAAACCTTTCATTTTAAGTATTACGTGTGTTCAGCACTTTTATGTAAAACTCTACGAGAAATTATTTCATGAAACATTTTAACCCTATAACATTTTATTATAAGTCTTAGAAGACAATAAATTACTAATCTCAACTGGAATGCCAAAACTAATTGTGAATAAATACGAAATTACGATGTAACGCAGAAACGTATTTGGGACCCGATTGCTTTCCTGTGGGGAAATATCAAAATCTTGCAAAAATTTTGCTCAAATCGGGAAAATATCAAACACTAATATTGAATTAAAATTGCTGAAGATATCCAAGGGACAAAAGTATTTAACAATCACCTCTGTTGAAGATGAGCAAAATATACGATTAAAAATCTGTGTTAGATTTTCCCAACAAGTTCCCAATAGTTTCCCACTTGGGAAGAACTTATGTTAAGTGACTAATTTGTAGATGGGCTATCTCAACAAGTTTCCGATCAAATCACAAATGGGATAACCCTTTTGGTTGTGCCACATGCATTCCCAATCGGGCCCTAGTATGAGTATTGGGAAAATTTCTAGTCGGGTACAAGACATGTTTAGATTAAATTCTGCTACTTATCTACGTACGGTACTCAAACTCTGCTTTGGTACCGCAAACTAAGCAAACAGGTGCAATTAACGATTTCTTCCTTATTCGTATATATGTATAAATATCACCCTTCGAATAGTTTTAACCAGGGCTCGGATTTTCATACAAAAAAAAATTGATTTTAAGCGCTTAACAAATGCACCTAAAATGAAAAATATGCATGGATAATTAGTCAATACCTCCTTATCTATCACTACAAAAAACATGCATATTTGCATGAAAGTCCGAGCTCTGGTTACAACTGAGAACTTTATCACTGAATAATTTAATCTGAGCAGCTTTTACAAATTTAAATTAAATAATTCATATATTACCGCTGTTTTGTTTAAAATTCAACAAATTAAACAATAAAAAAAACAACATACATATAAGGATCACTTTCATTGTCACATCAGATGGTGTTGAGATATTTTAAATATTGTAGCATTTAGTTTGCTTTTATGCGATTTGTTTTTCGTTCAACAAATTATTAAAATAACATCTCAATACCGTTACGGCAGCATTAATTGATGGCAAAAAATTAAAAAAAAGTTTATTTCCAATTAAGTAGATATCGGAACCCATTTTATCAATCACATGTCGTAAAATTTATTTTAATTTAATTCTACTTTACCATTAACTCAACGCATAACAGTGTTACCTAATTTTTGTTCTCTTCCCCATGAACGGAATTCGTAACGCCCAAAAATTACGAAAACTTAAATTTATTTTTACACATGCATTCCGTAACTCGCTAGTACACTCGCGTTCGGCTGCCCAGAGGACTACACCCTATACATTCCTACTAAGTTCTCTGTCGCCTTAGAACAACCCAGAACTTTTCACAAAACCCAAGAGGCCCTGAGATAGTCCAGGTCACTCTGGAAACGATTACTTGAATGCTTAAGCCCTTCAGGGCCGGGCAGTCACAGAGATGTTGGACTGACAGGAACTGTTTCGACGAAGAAGAAAAAGTTCTTCTTCGTTGAAGCATTTCCAGCAGTGACCATCATAGGAAAATCCTAAGCGTTCCGACAAACGTCTGATCGCCGTAATGAGCTACTTGGTCATACCTCTAATAAGTCCAGCTAAATAGTCCTAGATACTCTGAAAGTGGTAATTGCAGGCCAGCTGAGTGCCACCTTCAACTAAGAGAATATCAATATTCCTTTGTGAGTCGGCTTCGTCCAAGGACGATCTTGCTTTCGCGCACTCATCAGGTATTTTCCTCCCCTGATTGCCTTCATGTCCCGGAATCTAAACTATCCTGATATTGTGTCTTTCCAAAAGAGCCAGAGATGGTTTTCAACACCTTTGACCTTAGGGCCCTAATTGCGACTATACTATCTACAAAATTTCTATAGCACTAGTGTCTGAGACTTGCCTGTCAATACGTTTCGCACCTAGGTTATAACATAAATCTCCGGCTGCAATACGGTGGTTTGTCGGGTAACATGAGAGAGGACGAAAGGTCAATATCCTCACAGAGTACCCCCAATCCAGTGTCTATTATAGAGCCGTCTGTAAATACCAAAACTGCACTGTTCCAAGTTGCACAATTTGCCTTCCAGTCTTCCCTAGTAGGGCTCTCGACTGAGAAGAGTGTGTCAAAATTCATGGCAGAAGTCATATAGTGCGTTTGTCTCCCCTGTTTCTCTGAGTCTAAGGGCACACTTTTTATAGTTCGAGGAAAAAATTATCGAAAGACTCTGGAACACATTAAAACTACCTCGAAAGACAAACCCACAATCCCTGCGGATCCACCGCAATAGTATTTCGTCGCATGGGAGGAAGGTAAAAACTTTAAATTCTTCTACGAATTTCCTGTTGTCGCCGAAGTTCCAAAATAACCAACATCACGCTATCACCAGTTGAAATCTTGTTCTTTCTCGGCGACAACTAAAGAACACATATTCAGGATCTTCCACACTTTCAACACAGTACGTACAAATCGGAGAATTGTCCTGTCTGAAACAAGGATATACTATCAGAAACAACTGAGTCCATTTAAGGTACAAATTAAAGTATCCATGTTTCCTTACACATAATGGTGACAGACAGCTATAATTTCTTAAGGTAGCGTGCTTTATCTTTCAGGCTTTTCAAATGAGTACTACTGTAACCTTTCTTCACTCAGTGGGATTGTACCCAAATACCAGTCTTTCCTTAAAAATGGATATCAACCTTGGTAAAATTGTCTATCGATTGCCGCAGTATCGCGAGAAAATGTCATCTGGCTTCGCTCACTTGCGGGGCTTCAAGAAAGTCACTGCCCACGTTACTTTAGATGGTGCTACTTATGGAGTCTGCCAAGTCAATTCTTTGAATAACCAATTTCGGAATGGCATCCCAAACAGTATGTCTGCTTGCTCCTGCACTGCAATTCTTGATGTGAGTTCTTATGAGTAAATCCAAAGTTTCCGCGCTACTTTCAGTAAAGGTCCCGCTCGGTTTTGTTAGGAATCCAGGCGTTTCAGGCTCCTTGGAGAGTAGCTTCCTCAGGCGTGAAGCCACAATCGATGGGACCATTATCGCGCGTCGATTTGTTAAATAAGGTCACTTATATGCCCTCTCTCCACATGAAACTTAGCAGTTCGTCAGATGCTGCTTCGGAATAACGCTTTTAATAATTTGTTCTAGAGCGGGTATTCCCGGGATGCCGGCGATTTTCAAAATAGCTCCAGGGATATGAAAAGGTGGGGAAAAACTCTAATTCCAAACAAATAATTTAATTGGCACCAAAATAAATTAAAGTCAATTTCGAAAAAGATAATTGAGTGACACTTATGGCAGCAAATAGAATGTGGAATTGTTATGTAAATATATCGTCACAGTAAATGCAAAAAGCCCTATCTAAAATTTTAAAAGTTTTACAGGAGAAGCATAAAAGTTGTTTAAATGAAAACTATACTGGCGATTAGTGCAAAATCTTACAATAAAAGTAAAAAGGGATCCACAAATTTATATATTTATTGTAAAATGTTGCACTAATTGTCAATATGTTTTTTCATGTAAATAAGTTTTATGCTTTTCCTGTTAAACTTTTAAAATGTTAGATAGGGCTTTTTGCATTTTCTTTGACAATATGTAGGTGTAACTATGTATGGCTGTGTCTACTTATTTCGACCTAAAATTACACACGCATTATTTTTGAACAAAATGTTTTTACTAAAAAAAGCGATTGGCTGCGTGCATGTTTGAATCGCGACCTCCTGACTGATAGTCTGACGTATCTACCATTCAGCCATAGCCGTATTATACTTTATGTTAAATTTTTTCCACTTCGACTAAATATGTTTAATTTGAAAGGGGTTTTTTTCAATAAAATAACTACAAACTCGATGTAATTTTACACAAGGAGGAATTTTCAACACAAATTTAGACAATATATGATCGAAAATTTAAATTAATGTTTTAAAGTGTATATACACACAGAAAAATGTCCATGTAAAATCGTCGAAAACCAGGTTAACTTAACATTTTTCGGTAGTGATTTTGCTTCATAGGTGTTTCATGTTAAATCAACATGATTTACAATAATGTTGAAAGAAAATTTTTCCCTTTTGAATTAACTATATTTCATGTTGATTTAATATTCCAGTACAGTTAAATCAAAATGAAGTTGATACTGAAATAATACGAAAAATCATATTGAATCAAAGTAATTTCGAGCTGAAACAACGTGAATTTGATATTGGAACAACACGAAGAATCATGTTGAATCAAAGTTATTTCAAGTTGAAACAACGTGAATTTGATATTGGAACAACACGAAGAATCATGTTGAATCAAAGTTATTTCAAGTTGAAACAACGTGAATTTGATATTGGAACGACACGAAGAATCATGTTGAATTAAAGTTATATCAAGCTGAAACAACATGACTTGTAGCTATTTTATTAATTATTTTACTTACGTGATAGTCATCAGAGAACTTTTCATTGTAGCTGACTGCCCCAGCCAAGATTTGAACTCGTGCCACCTGCATGATAGTCCACGCACTAACCACTGCAGCCACAACAGCTTCAAACTTTTCTTTACTTATACACTAAATAAATACCATCGTATGTAAAATGAATTTCATTTTAATTCAACATGATTTAAATGATTATTTAACATAAAACTTATTTGAAATAAGAGTTATAGTCATGTCGATTAACGTTTATAACAAAATTGTTTTAACGGTGATTTAAGGTTAGATTAATTATTTTCCGTTTAAAATTAATATGAAACAATGGTAATTTTAAACCAGCAGCAGTAAATATTCGCTGGTAATTCGTTTTTTGTCGTATACATAGACGACACATGTAAGAATAAACAACAACAAGTCACACAACTAAGCAGAACAAAGAATTGTAGCAATGAACAAAGCAAGTAAACACTAACACACTCAAACGACAAATTATTTCTTGTAAATTTAATATGATTTGCAATCAAAATTGCGGCATGTAGATTTTACATTCTTTTTTTTTCTGTGTGTATGGCTCTTCTATGTTAGACGACGATCAAGTGAAATCCTAGGTATTTAACCTCAAAGTGCTGCGGTATGTTATGATTATTAACATGAATAGGCGGACATGTTTCCCTGCGTAATGTAAACGTAACAAGTACACATTTCTGTTCGTTTATTTTTATTCTCCACTGCTTTAACCATTTTTCCAGATGTAATACATATTCCTGCAATTTTTTGGATGCTTCTTGTGGACTTGCGCTTTAGCTTAGAGAAGCTGTATCATCAGTAAATGTTGATGTGTGAATGTCATAGCCTGTTGGCATGTCGTTGGTACATATATATCAGGTATAATACAGGACCCAAAATGCTACCTTGAGGAACCCCAGCTTGAATCATCTGAGGTGTGCTTAGAAAATTACTTTCCTTGATGATGAGTTTTCGTCCAGTTAGATAGCTTTCTAATAGCTTGTGTTGGAGGGTAAAATTTGCTTTAATTTCTGGATTAATCCTTCATGTCATACTTTATTTATCAAAAGCCTGAGAAACATCAATGAAGAGAGCAGAACAATATATCTTTTCTTCGAATGTTTTTCGAACTACATTCACAAGCCTATGCGTTTGCTCGATAGTGCTATGTTGTCTTCTGAAGCCAAACTGATGATCTGGGATGCATCCACTCTCATTTAGTATGAGGGTCAACTTACTCATAAGCAGTTTCTCAAATAGTTTTGATGTATTTGATAATAAGCTTATAGGCCTATAAGATTCCACTTTAGTATGGTGATCAATGAATCTTCAATTCCGCAGGATAGTATTCTGCATTAAAAATGAATAGAATTATCCTTTTTGCTATACGGGGTAGCGCTAGGAGCATTTTGTTACTGATTTTATCAGCACCTGGGGCTTTCTTCGAATTTGATATACTAAACTTGTTTTCTTTAAAACTATTTTTTTTGTGTTGTGACATTGTTGCAGCCAATGAGCGATATGTATATAATTGAAAGGTTAAGAAATAGTACCCTTTGCAATATTTATATTAGTCATATTTGTTAATGTACACACTAACTATTGCTTTTATTGAATTGATGTACTTTACAGTGTCCCAGCATAAACTTTTGGCACTTTTGTAAGCGGCTGTACTCTTTTAATGTGTTACAAAGTAATGAGTGGTACTTATTTATCTTATTACTATGCTCCAAATTAAAACTACGACTTAGTAATTAATAAACTAAGTACGTATTTATCTCATTATCAGAAAGTAGTTAAAGTTGCTGTTACATATGAGAGACTTAGCTCCATAATACGAATAAAATTTGCACAAAATATCTGACCTTGGATCAGAAAAATTGTTCTGGCTCAGACGGGCGGAACGTGGCGTATATACAATGGTGTATAGGAGGGTAGGGGAGGGTTTGGACTACAAAATAGTTGACGATTTTTTTTTTCATTTTTTGACGGGAAGTAGCTACATATGTTGTATTAAGAAAAAGATTTTCGGCCAATTTGGACATTTTAAAAAAAAATTTTATAAAAATTTTAAAGAGACACAAAAATTTATTTTTCTAGCACTAATAGGTTATAAGTTACATAATTATACATAATTTAATTTGCTTAAAAATCTCTTAAAACAAAAACGTTATAGTCATTGAAAAATTAAAATTTTCGAAGACATTTTTAATATTAATAAAATTCTGAAAAGGTCCATTTTGGATTAACCTGTTCGCTGTGATATAATTGAAATAGAGCTCTAATTTTTGGCTCCCGAGGTTCATTAGAATATGCTTTCAAATGATTGACATAATTTTAAAATCTGTAACCATAAAAACAACGATTTTTGGCCGCCTTCTAGAAATATGGCCCACAGTGCGTGGCAGATACAATTTTCTTTCATCTTTTCCGATTCCTTGTCTGATAAGCATGTTACTAAGAATAGAAAGAAAACAAATGTCACACATCTCAAAATTTCAAAAGGTGAAAGGTTAGCAACATCAAAGAATTATTTAAGATAACACACGCACTTCCCCTGTTTTTATAGCAGTTTCCAAATAATTTAGTTACTAATTTCTTCATAATTTCGCAATAATTATACAATAAAAATAACAAACACTATTAAGTTTAAATGTATACATACATACATTCATATTTTTCTTTCATTAAATAATAAAAAATATTTATTTTTTTTATCTTGCCATTGTTTTCATTTTTAGGTAGTGAACTAGCGAATGAATACATAGTAAATATTGCATCGGGTGTTTTTTCCCTTTTTTTGAAGAGTAGGATATTTGATAGTTCTCGGCTCACACCGCAGTAGTGTTTACACATTATTAAAATTTATTTTAAGATTCGGGCATGAATTACAATTTTGGCTAAATTGCTATTAGAATAAGCAGAGTTATACTATTTGGAGCTAATTTAAGTCCAGAAAAGTCACCGGTTGATGTGTTGTATTGGCCTGCAATTTTCACTTGCCATCCGTTTTCTTTTCCCCGGACACCATCCTCTTTTTTAGAGCGTCCGGCGTAGTCATACTTCTTTTTTATCAATTGTCCGGAGCTGTCCTACTTTTTACACTTAAGTTTTTGCAGCTGCTTAATTATTTTCAAAGCTTATTTTTCTGCTTAATAACAACTGAGAGAGTTTTATATAACAACGAGTTACAGCACAAGGTTATCTACCTCTTATAAAATGCAAAGTAGAACTTAAAACTGAAGGCTACAAAGTCAATTAACAGAACTACTCGAAAGGGAGCATAGATCGAAATCGCAAAAATTTTTGAATTAGTTGGTATTGGTTCCTAGTGAAATATTTGATGGTTTGGTACTGAAACATTGTGTTTATCCACAATAATTGCAGTCTACGACTTCTATGTCAAAAATTCGTCTTATTGTATTAGTTTACCTTCTCTTACACTTCATAGAAGTTCTGTTAAGTCTACACTAAGTTGGCTTTGGAGCCCTTATGCACACTAAGCTGTAATTCTTCTAAAGAAGAAGTGGAGTGATACCTAAGAAATTTAGTACATCTAAAGATACACATCCGCTTATTTTCTGGCGCAATGGCGTCATATACTTAAACTAGTTAGAAAACAATTGTCAACCGCTCTTTAGTTTTAAGTGAGTTCTGTCGCATATGATAGATCATTTTCTACAGCAGGACTTGTTCAAACATTCTTATGAAATCGTCTTCCTCTGAAAAATTTGGGAACGGTTTGTTTTTTAAACCAAATTTATATTCATATTGGCGCATAATCATAGTCAAAGCAAAGTATACTTTAAGAGTTTACAACCAATATTTAGTATGACAATACTGGCTTAAAATTTTTAAAGTAAACTTTGTTTAGGACTATGAGTATGGGCCATTGATTTTAAATACTGATAACTTCTATCCCTGTAATGATGTATAATAACAAAAAATAACTCAACTTCTGTTTTGTTTATTTTACCTTTAATTCAAATTTACTAAGTGCATCGATATCGCAGAAACTTTTTCTGAGTACCGGTTCGTATCGGCCAAAAAGCGTATCGATACTTCCCTAAATTTTTTCATGAAATTTTTCAGTTCTCTACACGCAAAGAAAATATAGAGTTGTGGCATGGTTGCGTCAGCAATGACATTTTTTCCGACACAGTTTTTGAATGTGGCAAATAACTTATTATTGTATTAAATGACTGTGAGCCTTAATTAGTTTAAGGCAAAAAACTAACGTGTACATTTAATCATGAAATTATTAGATTTATCTAAAAATTCAACAACAGAATGGTTCTATAATAATAAAATATCGTTCTTATCTATACTATTTTGTTTGCAATAAAGCTATGGTTATAAATCAGACATGGCTCTCTGCTTCCAAAAAAGTTTTTGTTCTATCCCTTTGTTGAATGCTTTTTGTTAGTGTTGTGTTTTACTTGACAGCGTTTGGTTTATTTTTGTGAGCGGTTGGTGTAAAAAAATAAAAATTAAAATAACAAAAAGTTATATATTTCGGCAATTAATGTTCGGCCATGTTCTGAAGACCATTTAGTTTCGAAGTAGCAAAATTTCAAAAGCGAAGAAAAGTGTTCTTTAATCGAACAATTTAGTGCATTCGTAGCTTTGTTCGGATAAAATATGTGAAATATCTGAAACACAAAAACCAACTGAAAATCTCCAATAAGTGAGCTTTTTAGTTGAATTCTATCCTGAAAGTTGCCAATTTCACAACGAAATGTTTTTCAGAACATGTCCGATTGTAAATATAACATGTGTCAACAAATATGTATGTATCTATGTGAAAATAGATAATAATTTTTATTTCAGATTCAACACACTGACCAGTTGAAAATTTTTGTTTTTGATTTAAATTGAAGTAATAAAATTTTTTATCTCCTGTAAATTTTTTAATCAACTTATGGTTAAGAAAACAATAAATATATGATTATATAAAACAATATATATGGTTATTTAGAATCATTTACATGGTTAATTTTAACCATATATATGGTTCTTTCAGACCATATTTTGTAATTTTGAACACTATATATGGTTTTTTTGAATCATATACATGGTTGCTTGAACCATGCATATGGTTGTTTTTAACCATATATATGGTTATTTCAAAGCCTTTACTGTAATTTTAAACCATATATATCGTTGTTTTGAAACATGCATATGGTTGCTTGAACCATGTATATGGCTGTTTTGAACTATATATATATGGTTGTTTTCAACCCTATATTCAATCATAGTATGTTGCTCTTCGACTATGGTTGCCTCAACCATGTTTTTTCTTTGCGTGTATTAAAGTTCCCACATTTATAGCTGAAATTTCTATTTTTTCGACAATTATTCAATAAAATTAAAATTTTTTGTTATTGTTTTCAATATAAATAAGAGAACGACATCGAC
Organism: Panzeria rudis; assembly: GCA_956483635.1. Lineage (NCBI taxonomy): Eukaryota > Metazoa > Arthropoda > Insecta > Diptera > Tachinidae > Panzeria > Panzeria rudis. Next base: position 33,883,761 of record OY101451.1, on the reverse strand, counting down.
TTGTCGACATCGTGGGACAGGCCCTTAGTCTTTTATTGTGGGTTGGCAAATTTGTTTTTTTTTGCATGTAAATGAAATTTCCTACCAGATAACAATTTTAAACGTCCATGAAGTATGTTTTTTTCAATGCGGCAATATTTTAAATAAAGAATTTGTGTGTGGTTTAAGTGTTTGGTGTTTCTTTGGCATGTTGATAGGTACCAAGCACTATCGTGCTTGTGTTGTTGTCTTGTTTGTTGTGCATTTTGAGTAGGGAAGTACCGATACGTCGTTTTGCCGATCCGATACCGATACCGATATTTAAAAATAAATATCGCCGATACCGATACGAATATTGAAATTGAGTTCAAGTTTAGATCAACAAAACTCAAGTGCAATTTTTTTGTTATACAAAATTACATTGTAAGAGAGAATATTTAAAATTGATTTTAACCCAGTATAAAAAATTGGAAGTAATTTTTAAGGAGCTACATTTTCTTTGCTTCAAAAAAATCTATATTAAAAATATGCAGATAATTAGTAGAAAAGCAAGAAAAAAATTTTAGTTCCTTTGTAATTTTAAAAAATACTCGCCATGCTTTTTAAAAAATCGATTTTTTAAAGAACATTTATCAACTAATATTCTTCTAAATAACTTATAGCTTAATTATTAAAAGTCTTCTAAAAGTTTTTATTTATTCACTTAAATTTACATGAAAATAACGTTTTGAGTTTAAATTCGCATAAAAAAATTGTAATTTTTTATCCTTTTTCCTTGAGGAAAAACCATTATAGTACACCGAAAAATAAATTTTTCCTAGCATCGCTTCCAATTCGGTGATTGGTAATCGAAAAACAGAACTTCTTGCAATGGCAAGGATATGTAAAACTAATTAGAAATTATCCAAATTTGCAATACTTCCGGATCGCGAATTCTACATTTTCATGACTTCTTTGGAGTGTATTTTTTTGCTGGAATAAGATTTAAAAAACAACGACTTGAATTTGAATTCATGGTAAAATCAACAAAAAAGTAAATAATTTTTTTTTACAAAATAACAGCATAAAATATTATTAATTTTTAAAATTGATATTAATACGATTTAAAAAATAATGAAGTGAATTTAATTCATGGTAAAATTGAACAAAAATAAATTATTTGTTAAAAAAACTCTGAAAAAAATTTTTTAAAAGTATCGTCGTATCGACAGTAAAATATCGCTGATACCGATGTATCGGAAAATCTGAAGTATCGCCGATATATCGGTATCGGTATTCGTTACAACCATAATTTTGAGTTCGTGTTCTATACATGTAAATAGTGTGAAATATTCGGCAAACCTCGTCGTTACTTTTATTACTCTAACATGCTGTGCTTTGTGACGTTGCTCACAATTAAATTTTAAAGTGTAACGATATTGCTATTTCCAAATTATAAGATACACATTGTGAATTCCCTAATTGTTTCACTATTTCGAATCCACAATGCATCATATACATAATTAATATACACTTGTTCAGCGCGATTTGACTCCATTACAATATTTTCTATGCGGATATATAGAGTAGAATGTCCATGTCTATAAAGCAATTGCGAAGAGTTTGTTAAAAATTAATCTCCAGCCGAGGAGGCCACCTGATCGCAGTTATATTCACAGATTAATGTTATAAAACCATAATCGATATTTAAAAGATTATTCTGTGTTTAATTTCAATTTAAAGTTTTCACCTCTTAAAAATAAACACCCGATATAAGACAGAAAAAAATAGTTTCACATACAAGTTGTAAAAAATAACTATTGGGATTGTCACACGAGAGTATCGTGTCGTGTCTAAATGTCTGACTGCCAGCCATCTAAATATCTGCCTAACATATTATATTTTCATACAAATAACCTAATATGCTGAACAACAAAAATAAAGAAGAAAAAATTTCTAAGAATGAGTCATGCTGGGTTAAGACGGCGCTCTGTATGTCACATTTTGTTTGAAATACTTATGTATGTATATTGAAATTTAAATAGATTTTTAAGTCAGATTAGTGTTTGATGTTTTGGATGTACAAAGCTGCCATAACTTATATAATAAACAATGAATGACTTAATTGCAATAGGAAAAAAATATGTTAACGATATTTTGCCCAATATTAGGAAAAAATGTTTAACAAATTAAATTAAAATTTTCAAATTATTAAAGAATTTCTGTTGCAACTTGCCAGAGGTTAGAATAGTGAAGAGTAACAGAAGTATAACTACTGCTGATGAACGAGATCTTCATCATCTTCTTTAACCGTTTTACTGAAGTGAGCGTGTGTGAGGTCTTAAAATATTAAAAGATTTCAAACAATTACAATCAGAAATGGAAACATGTTGAGAATGTTTAACCATTTTAAGTGGTTTGTATCTTGTTGTTGCTGTTCTTTAGAGTATTCAAAAACCAGAACCGATAACGGGTTAACCGGTTTTTGTTTCTGTAAACATTAACCGGTTTCGTTAAATTTAAATTCAATAAATGCAACCGCACGGTTTTTGTGTCATATTATTATTTTCACTTCTCATGTCTAAAGTTTTTTTACTTTAATTTATTTAGTTTCAAAACAAATTGATTGCTGTATTTATAAACATATGAAAATATTTAAACTCTTTTAAGCTCAATTGCTGCAACAACGTCGTATCTAAAAAAAATGAGATTTTTGAGTTAATAATGCAGAATTAATCGACATATTGTAACAATTCATACAAATATATAATATACTAAACTCGTTTTCTTTGAAACTAGTTTTTTGTGTTATGACATTGTTGCAGCCAATGAAGTCCAAAAAGCTTAGGAACATTTAAGTCATAAGTACTTGCAAATTGGATCAATAACTACTTATTTTTGTTTGGGAAGCTAAAAATATAAGGGAACTCCTTACAAATGTACTTACATTTTCACAGCAATTAACCAATTGAGGGGTTGAAAAGCAAAGTGGAAAAAGTGGCAAAACTATAAAAATTGAGTTATATGCAGGAATCAATACTTAATACCCATATCTATCACTCTACAAAAATTTATCGTATAGGTCGATGACCTCAAAAGACGGTATGTATTAAAAACCAAAAATATTATGTATGAAATGCATGGGAATAAAAAACTTTGAAGCTTAATTACTCAGAATTTTTTTGCACTTGTACCACTTTGCTTTTAAACCCCTCAATTATTATTCTACTTACAACCGAGCAATATGTATATAGATAAAAAAGAGGTTTAGAACTTAAATTAATTTTAGACTACCAAAAGAGTTAAAATTGCAATCGTAAGGCAAAGTTTAAAGCTTTCCACAAAAAAGCCTTAAACAGAAATTGGCTTAATGTTGGGTGTTTCTTTAACTACTTGACTTCACCACTCCGACACAGTGGAGAGGTCTCATAAGATGACTGATAATAAGATCGTGGATTACGATCATCGTGGATCACGATCATCGTGGTTGATTTCAAAATTCTTATAGTGTACATTTCGGTACCATGAAATAACTACCAAATGAAATAAGTCCTGGTGCAAAATTAAATAACTCCCAACAAAAGTTAAATACATAAATGCCAAAAACTGAAATAAATTCCAAAGTGCAAAATGAAATAAATTCGTTATTAATGTGATTATTTCGAACGTATTTGCTTGTGAATCCAAATTGATTATTAGGCTAAGGTTCGTAACGTTTAATTCAGAAATAATTGGGCTTGATTAATATTCCAAGGAACAAGGGAAAAATTAACATCGAACTTAATTTTTCAACGTACACAGCAGAACAGAGTAGCGCCACTTTCGGAAGCCGCTACACTTCCATCATCAAATAAATTCAAATTTTTGAGAACTAAAGGAAAAAAGGAAATAAGTCCCAATGAGAAAAGCACAAAGGAAACGAAATAGCTCCCAATAAAATAAGTCCCAAAAAATGTAAAAGCTTCTAATGAAATAAGTCCCAAAAGAAAAAAAAAATAACTTTCAATTAATAATTTTTATAGCAATTATGCCAAGAAAACGAAGCCAGTTTTCGGTATACCCGAGAGGAGGAAATGGTTGCGTCGGTCCGAAGGCCGACAATGCAGGAAAGCGTAAGTAAGCGAAGCCATTATTTCATATACCAGAGAGGAGGAAATGGCTGCGTCTGTCCGAATCCCGGAAATGCAAGACTTTCTAAGAAGGCGCAGTTAGTTTTGGACATACCCGAGAGAAGAAAGCGGTTGCGACAGGCAGAAAACTTGCAATGGAAGAAAGCTTAAGTAAGCGAAGCTATTTTTGCACATACCAGAGAGGAGACAAGGCTGCATCCAGTCAAAAGCCGACAATCCAAGAAACTATAAGAAAGCCAGTTTTGGACATACCCGAGAGGAGAAAATGGTTGCGTTTAAAAAGTTTAGTTAAGCGAAGCAATTTTTTCACATACCAGAGAGGAGGAAATGGTTGCGTCCGTTCAATGCAATAAACTGTAAGAAAGCCAAAAAAAGTTTTGGACATACCCGAGCACAGAAAGTGGTTGCGCCAAACTGAAAGCCTGCATTGCTTAATTAAGTAAGCTAACCTTTTTTTGCACATACCAGAGAGGAGAAAGTGATTACACCCTTGCGAAGGCCGGCAATGTAGGAAAGGTTAAGTCAGTGAAGTCCTTTTTGGACAAACCTGAGGGGAGAAAATGAATGTGCTCGGCCGAGGGCCGACAATGCAGAAGAGATTAAGTAATCGATGTCAGTTTTAGACATACCCGAGAAAAGGAAACGGTTACGCCCGGCCGAAGGCCGACAATAGTGGAAAGCTTAATAAGCGAAGCCATCTATGTAATGGCTGTATCCAGCCGAAGGCCGGCAATGCAAGAAAGTTTAGGAAAGTGAAACCAGTTTTGCACATACCTGAGAGGAGAAAACAGTTGCGCCCGGCCGAAGGCTGGCAATGCAGGCTAACTTAAATAAGCGATACCCATTCTAACTTTCAACCATATTTCCTTGGAAGCTATTTCATAATGAAATACATAACTCCCAACAAGAAAAAATAAAATATGTAACTTCTAACGCGTTTGGAAGTTGTTTCATATGAAATAACTTTAAATTTTTAATGAAAAAAAAAAACTTTGTTGTGTTATTTCATTTGGCAGTTATTTTAATGTTACCGTTCAGTTCTACCAACTGTTGCATTAAAAAAATTTGCCTTTTCAATAATTACATGCCTTAAAAATTACTTTCTTAATAAAAATAGCTTAACTTAAGCCTGAATAAATAAATATTCTTTGGATTAAAAGCCAGCCATACAGTTCGACTAAAATTCATAACTTCAATTCATTTTAATTTTTATAAAATTTTAAACCTTCAACCATTTTTATGTACTTCCTTCACACGGCAGCTGGAATCTAAGCCCATGATCTTTCAGATTGACAACTTATTATTTTAAAACAGCTATTTTTCGAATAATTTGAAACCCGGTTTTCTAAAAATTTCGGTTTTTTGAATACTCTACTGCTGTTGTATTTATTCTTCATTTATTTGTTCGAATAGTTTTCATTCGTCTTCAGTGTTTTTGTTGATTTATATTTATAACTGCATGCATGATCAAGCATAGTTTTGACCATATTTGTTAATAGCTGTTTGTATGTACCTGTGGTAGTAGTTTTGTTTAATTCTTGGGTTTTTCTTTCTTTTATAGAAGGTACACATGGAAAAATAATCTTATGAAGCACCTCACATGCGGCTTTTAAAAGAATAGTGTAGGATATTCATTGTAAAATAAAAAGAATTCCCAAACATTTATGTATACATAAGTATGTAAGTATGTACATTAGGATGACTCTAAAAAAAAATTTCGTTTTTTTCTCACAAACAAGTTCAAAAGTTTTGTTTAGGTAAAAAATAGGCCTGTTAAAATATAAGCTCATAATATTAATGATGAGATAGTGCGTATCGTACTTTTTAATTTTCCATACGATTTGTATGGGATAAATTGAGTTTATTCATTCTGATTGTTGTAAGTAACGAACGGAACGTCGTACAGTAGAGTTCTTGGTACACTTTTGCAGAGAATTGAACGAAAAGTTATTTACGGTCAAAATAAAGTTCACCATAAATCTATACGATTTTTCAAGAATACAACGGAAATAGTAGGTTATTCAAAAAAATGTAACCAAATTTTTGTATAAAATACAAACGGGCCTTTCAAGAAGTGTCATGTAATAGTTTTTTCGCTATAATAAAGAAAAATAAAACACTTATAAATTTGTCAATTTAATTTTGCTCTATGTAATGTTTTTTTATTTAAAAAAAATCCGTTGATATTATAACAAAAAAACTATTCTTTGGCATTTTGTATGAAATTTTGGTAAAATTTTTTCGAATAACCTAATATTTCCGTTGCATTTTGAAAAATCGTATATATTTAGGGTGAATTTTACTTTGACCGTTAATAACTTTTGATGAAGCTGACTTACCAAAAAAAAAATGTATTATCTTTTTTGTAGAGCGTTCAATTCTCTGAAAAAGTGTACCAAGAAATCTACTGTATGACGTTTCGTTCGTTACTTACAACAATCAGAATGAATAAACTCAATTTATCCCATACAAATCGTATGGAAAATTAAAAAGTACGATACGCACTATCTCATTATTAGTATTATGAGCTTATATTTTAACAGGCCTATTTTTTTACCTAAACAAAACTTTTGAACTTGTTTGTGAGAAAAAAAAACGAAATTTCTTTTTTAGAATAACCCTAATGTACATACATATGTAATAAAGTTATGGCCCTACTCGATACGACAATGAAAGCTTGTCCCACATATACGTTTAGGGCCATTCTGCACATTCCCTGCAATATTGCACTTCGTTTATCAGATATCTCTGGATATCTGGTGGGACACATTAAAATATTAGGACAGTTTGTGAAAGATCCATGTATCAACCGACATTAGTTTTGATACAAAAACTTTGATGTTATAATTGCTAAAAGGAGCCAATGGTTGAACCACACTTCGTTGCGCGAAGATGCTGACCAGATTTGGTTCACTGACGGCTCCAAGCAGGGAAAAAGGAGGTACAGGGGCAGTGATATACGAAACTAGTTTTCAAGGGGCTACTCCCGTGACTAAATACCATCCGACTTTCCAAGCGGAAGTCTGCGCTATCCTCATTTGTGCTAGAGAATGTTAGAGGAGAAAATGTGCGTCTTAATGAACTTGCCACTCATAATAAACAATATAACAACGGGGTCATTGTGCAGCTAAAGGAGGAGCCAAATGTACTTACAATGCAAGTTTATAGGACCAGAACCCTTCCTTGGCATCTCACGTGGATATGTCAAAGAGAAAAATAGTTCCTGGACAAATAAGGCAGCTTACTATAAGCGAAATATACTATACTAAGATTTCCTACCAGTCGTTCGGGATGTTGCCAAATAACGGTTTATCGAAATTCATGACAAGAGTCATATAGTCTGAAACTACATATTATGGAAAATTCTATTTATGCACTTTAACTCATGTGACTACTTTTTTTATAATTATATTGATTATTCAATGAAGATAAAATAAAATTCATTAGAGTCGAGTGTATATCTAACAAACTAAAATTTCTTTCAGTGTTAGTCACCTTGTAGTGTTACATACGCTATGTATATATAATTGTATCTAGTCAATGTAATCTTTACGTGCATGCAATATTGTTATTGACTGAAAACAACAACAATAAGGAAGATGAAAAAAAAGAAATACCGAAGAAAGAGGCAACTTAAACGCAACGCTTAGTTATCGTAAATGTTTTAGACATTTTAACACCTTCATCTATGGCCTGCAATAAAATCTAACATTACTACTTCCTCCCTCTACCAACACACAGCATCCAAAAATAATTTTTCATTTTCCTTTGCACACTCAAGACTGGTACGTCAGCTACTTCTATTTTTTCCATTTTTCTTTCATACTTTTAGCCAAGATCAAACATGGGTAAATGAATTTCAGTTTTTTTTAATGAAATTTTTTTAAAACGTAAAATTTGTTTTAAAGTTGCCTTAATATGGTTAAAATGTACTAAAAGGGCTTTTAAGGTAAAATCCGACAGACAGTGAGAACAGACAGTGGAAGAAGATGATGAAGAAAACAAAAATGCGTTAAATTATTAAGTGTAAGCATTTCCGAGAAGGTGGTGGTGGTATTTTATACTCTGGCTCAGCACTAATTTCGAATTTCATTTCATTTTTTATTTTTTGTTCAAATAAAAAACCTAAAACAAAAGCAATAATTCTCACGCTTTATGAATGCATTCTTTTCTTTGTGTTCTTTTTTTCCTTCTGTGCTTAGTTTTTTTTGACCTTTTTTAGTGTTCGACCTGTTGTTGAAGTTAAAGTGAACTCGTTTTAACGTTTTTTATATTTTTATTTTTCATTGTAGTGTTGTTCAGCTCCTTTTTGTTGCTGTGCTCAACACAGCAGAACAAATTTGAAAATTGTGTTTAACAAAACTACATTAAATACGCTTTAATTCTTTTTCAAAATCAACTCCTTCATACTGTCTACTATGGGACCTAAAAAAACAACTTTTGCATTTAAACAAAAATTTTTTCATCTTCCATACAAAAGCCTTAGTTGAGTTCATTAGACGTCATTATTACAATTTATGTGGCACTACTGCAGCGACTACCACTTTTGCATTTTACACACATAAAAATTGTAATTAGGTCATGTATACTTTGTTGTTGTTATAAATTTTAACTGTAATCTCTATTTAGGGTGGACCATACTAATAACATTTAAGATGAAAATGGTAGGAATTTTCTATTCGGATGTCCAGAATCCTATATATATATTTCTTGGTTACCTAGCGGATTCAATATGAATGGCTCGATTGCATAATATTTTATGAAGCCACAGCAAAGGAGTATTCGCGTTTCAGTTTCTTCAGAACGCTTACAGTCATAGAAAAATGTATCATCGCATTGACGACGCCCTATCATCAGAATTCTGACATTAATTCAATGACAAATTTCATCAATAGAACGACAAGAGACACCATTCTGATGATTAACGTCATCATAGAATTTTATCATAGTTTAACTGCCTGGCTCACGATGTCGACAAGTCGAGTTCGTTCTCATATTTATATTGAAAAGAAAAACAAATTAAATTTTTTTTATTGTTGTTCTCAATATAAATATGAGAACGAACTCGACTTATCGACATCATGAGCCAGGCAGTAAGTGTCGTCAATGCTATGACTGGAATGAAATCAATACGATGTAGCTTCCCAGCAAACAATTTTTGCCGATTTCGGTCCGAAGTCGGTCAGAAAGTCTGCACAAGATGCCGAATTCGTATCCGCTGTCTGTCAGAAAACGTACCGAAAATCATATGAGTGGTTGACAAGAAACCGGATCTCTTTGTCTGAGGAAACTCTAAAAACTATAGCGAAAGGTCTAACAGAATTCTGCACGAGTTCCGACGAATTTACTAGGGAAATTCTAAAGGAATTTTCAACATGTCTTGTAAATGTCGGCAAAATGTCTGACAAAACATCAGAAAAATTTCCGATTTATCTGATACGTTTTACGTCCTGGAGTATAATATCAGAGAAAAGTCGGAGCTAAAATTAGAAATTTATCAGAAATGTCGTTTTAAATTCTCCATGCATTGTTGTGCTGCTTGTGGCAGCTCATCAGAAAACATTTGCCCATATTTTATAAGTTTAAAAGCTCAAATATTTGTGCGTATAAACTCAAGAGATAAATGAGAATTGTAACGAAAACTAAAATCAGACAATGTGCAAAAATGACTGCTAAAAGTTGTAAGACGTACAAAATGTACAGACTACTCTGTTAAATGCCTTAAAGGAAATTAAATTGCCTTCGGATAATGTGCAGACTATTCTGATATTAATCGAATAAAATTTAGACAATGTGCAGAAACGTCGTACCAGAAAACTGTCTACTGTTCCGCCAAATGTCTGAGGGAATTTTAGACAACTCGGCTGATTGTCTGGTAAGGTCTCAGATTTTTTCTGATGTTAGACATGTCGGCCAAAATTGTTTCGTGGGTTGTTATATATTATTAAAGTGTAATTTGTATTTTAATACATATGTTATTATTTAATTTTTTATTTTTGTATTTAAACGAATATTTTAAAATTTAAAAAACATGGTGACATAGCTGAAATGGTAGAGGCGTTTGTATTTAAATGTGCGATGAATTGAGGAGCCTTGGGATCAACACCAATATTAGAAGAAAAAATAATATAACAAAAAGTAAAACTAAAATATGTACAAGTAAAAGTAAGAAAATAGAAACATGTATAACTGTTTCAATCGTTCCATTGATGACAGCTGATGTAAAGGTTGATCACACAATGATATAAAGTGTCATTCAATCAAAAACGAAGACACATGACATAGCATTGATGTCAAATTACATTAGCGTTATGATGGGTTTTCTATCAGCGACATCACATCAGTGACCTTTAGTCATTAAATTAATGTCAAGTAGTCATTTCCCTGATGTCGATGTACATATAATTGCATTGATGATACATTGGTTATCATTGTCATTGATAACTAGCTGATGTAAAGGTTGACATCACGGTGATGAAAAGTGTTATGGGGTCAAAAACGATGACACATGGGGTTAAACACGATGACAGTGCCTGGTGTTATTGATTTCGGAGTAGTAAGTGGTGCGCCCAGCCAAATGATTCAAGTTTAGGCTTCATTAGAATTATCTGCATGTCACTCTTCCACTGTTGTTACCATATACAACTCAACGTTATGAAGTTACTGATCTTCCCAGTTAAAAATTATGCTAAAGCAATGTATCAGCTCAAAAAACTATTAGAATAGCAAACAATCGCATCTCTGCAAAATTTTTGAGTTACAAAGATTATTCGATATGGCGAGCAGCTAGAAACCCTAAAAGACCGGGGAGATGTAATCCTCCTCTGCAAAGTTCAAAGGTAGACTGGTCAAGAACTAATGCTGGAAAAGGATACTGTTTGTAAGCCACGTTAAAAAAGTATTTACTCCAAACATATCTGCGGATATAGTTGAGCTGCCACCAGTTATCGCTGAAACAACCACCTCCCTGAGATTTAATATTTGGTAGATTAATAATGCTATCGCTGGCTTAACCTCTAGAACACTATCATATTGGATGCAAGGCTTCGTTTATTATTATGATACCTAAGCCCGGAAAAGGCCATAGGAAAGAGGATTTTTAGATCATTAATTTAGTTTCAGGTGGCAACATACCAGTATCGAAAGAACATATCGCACCTGTTCATCAAAAGTAACACAACTCAAAAAATTCTATTTTCCACTTTTTTTGAAGGAAACAGTGTATGATTACCATATCTAACCACTGTAAAAATTTTGGTATTGTATTATTTTATTGAAATATTATTGAGTTTCCTTTACAACGGTATATTTGTTTATAACAATAATTCCATTGTATTGGCGCAATTAGTTTTTTGCCTCTACTGAAAACTTGTAAATTTTGAGTTGTGTTACTTTTGATGAACAGGTGCGATATGTTCGTTTGACAGTGTTGCTGTATAAAGAAAACTTTCGAAGAAAACATATATTTTCACTGACGTTGCTCAGGCTTTTTATAAAGTATGGCACAAAGGAGTAAAGCAAAATTTAACACCCATAAGCTATTGAATCCATAAGTATCTATTTAATTGGGCCAAAATATTATATGCCCAAGAAATTCATTAAATACTAGAATTTGGTTCAGTTATTCCCTTTTTAAAAAAGTTGCCTCTTTTTTTCGAAGAACCCTTTTTGGTGCCACTTTTTTTCCTCAAAATGCCCTTTTTGTGCCACTTCTTAAAAATTTTCAGCGGTAACATTGGTAGTACCCCATTAAAAGATTACTACAGATTAAAAATATGCAAAAAGTTTCTGCTGGGGTAGTATTAGCATGGTACTGTTTTATAGAAGTGAACGAGATAGGAGATTAAATTTATCGTATAATAACTAGCATAGAAGAAAAAGAGCGAACTGTAAAATATCTCTTCCGCCTGGCTAATATGTGTAAGCTTTTCCGCTATTGTGCAAAAACGAATGAAATATCACTTACATAATTACTTCTGTTGCGTTGCTGAAAGAAATTTTTCATTAAAAATTAACCTCGAAAAATATTGGGCGTAATCGGCACCTGCAATAGGTATATTTTCTTAAGAAGGAACATTTTATTTTGACGTCCAAATTGAAAAACAAAAACGTTTACTATTCATTTTTATTTTGTTATTTTTTCCAAAAGCTAGCTCTTTTTCATGAACATGCGCTTTAGCGGTTTCTAGTCAATGTTAACGCTTGTTTCCGATGTTGAAACTTCTCGCGAATTTTTGCAATGTTCGGGATAGAAGCAAGCGACTTTTTGCAAGTTTTTAGGCTCTTAACAGTTTACACGATTTTTAGACTATATTGGCAAGTTTTTGCGAATTCTCGCAAATTTCGCGATTTTTCCCGAGTTTTAGCTATTTTTAATCAAAATTATTGCTAGTTTAAAATATTGCAATTTTTCGCGAATTTTCGCTATTTTCGCGATATGCGAAACTTTTCGAAGGTTTTGATTTTCTTACATTTTTGTTGCTTTTAATTAGTCGCAACATTCGAATCTTTCGTGTATAAGCTAGTTTTTGCGAATTTTCGTAGTTTTCGCGATTTTTCCCAAGGGGCTGACATTTCCTATAGTTTGAGCGGGCTTTAATCATAAAATTTTGCCACGCAAAGTGTTCATTTATTAAATTTTCTGCAACAAAATTTATAATCTGCCTTAGGGTAAATACCAGAGAATTTACCAATTTTTACCCAATTTACTCATTTCATCGGGTATTTACCAATTGCGTATTTACCCTTTTCGCATCTATAATTATTAAAGCCTTAAGTATATTTTTCGTGTTTGCAAAGTATTAATAATTTTTTGTTCTTTCTTTCTTTGTAGGTAAGTTTTTTGTGATATCAATCAAAAGATTTTACACCATATTACGTAAGTACGCTACGTTAATTTAACATAATTAGTTTAAAAAAATAATAATCTGGACGCCCTTACTTATGTATATACATGCATATGTACATCCAGTTGTTTGTATGTAGTACATATTATATTTACTCCAGTGCCACCTACTTACTCGCTGATTATGTTGATTTTATTGAGTTAAACTTGCAGATAAAATATTTACTGAGTCAAAATCCAATTAATTTATGGCTTAAGAAATTCTTATATGAGCATACAAAAGAATATTTCTAAAGCACCCAGTTGGCCATCACAATGTTAAATACTCGACGACGCATGAAAAACAGCCGGAACAAGTTGTCAACGACATTTTCGAACAAATATCGCGAGTATCGTGCATGAATCAATGAATACACAAAGTGCCTCAGCTTGCCGTTCAGATAATATTAATGTGTATACGTGAACGATATTGTCGTCTATGATTACATAAGCGACAATATCACCTTATTTGTCGCCAGCAATTACATTTATATTGTCTTCAACGATTACATAAGCGTTTGATGTATAGTACTGACTTAGCTGAGGTTTCGAACTGAGGCTGTTTAATTAATAACCAGGGCTCAGACTTCATGTAGCTAAAAATTTATATAACAAATACATCTAAAAATGAAAAATATGCGCAAAGATACGCATTTACATACCTACGAACAAAGTACCAAAACTAAAATAATATGAAAATATATATTTTTTATTTATTATTATTATTAGAGAAAAAACGTAAAAGAAACATAATTGTGTCTATTATTTAATTCAAACGAACGTTGACAGAAAGGCACTAAATAGCAACTGAAATTGATAGCTCTCAGTTGACAGTTGTCATCAGCAGTCAGTATCATTTTCAGCAACTGGTAACCCAACTGAAGCTCGGTTGCCGTCCGTAATCGGTCTATTAAAATTTTTTTCAAAAAATTAGAAATATGCATTAAAAATTTCTTATAACTCCAAAAATATGAATTTATTGCCAAAATATGCAAAAATATGCACTTACCGCCATAATATGCAAGAATATGCAATTAGAAATCGATGCCAAAGTACTTAAAATTTGATGATTCGCATAGATAAATAGCCAATACCTCTTTATCTATCACTACAAAAAAACATGCATTTGCATGAAAGTCCGAGCCCTGTTAATAACATATTGCACTTAATATGTTGCTGTAGCATGAACTAAAACATCGACAACAAGATGTTACATATTAATTTGTTTGATTGAAGACTAAACGTAAGATGTTGTCGCTCATCTTAACAAGTTTTGATTAAAGACAAAATGCAAGACAATGTTGTTCCTCTTCTCCTCAACAATTTTAGTGAGGACAAAAACAGTTTAACTGAAGATAAAACTGAAAGCACTGTCGCTCATATTGTCCTCAACAAAGTTAGGCTGAGGGCAAAATGTAAGATATTGTCGCTTATATTGTCCTTAACAATTTTACTGAAGATAAAACTTAAGACACTGTCGTCCATATTATCCACAACAAAGTTGGATTCAAGAAAAACCGTAAGACATTGTCGCTTATATTATCCTCAACAATTTAACTAAAGACAAAGTGTATGACACTGTCGCTCATATTATCCACAACAAAATTTGGATTCAGGACAAAACTTAATACATTGTTGCTCATCTTGTCCTCAACAATTTAACTGAAGACAAAACGTGAGACACTGTCGTCCATATTGTCCTCAACAAAATTGGATTGAAGACAAGAACTAAGACATTGTCGCTCATCTTGTCCTTAACAATTTTAGTGAAGACAAAACGTAAGACATTGTCGCTCATCTTGTCGTTACAAGTGTTTAATAGATGATTTCCCTTTAAGTTGTCCATTAGAAAACCTAATCGATAGCGGCTAAGTCGTACAGAAATCGTCGACGACAATGTCGTGTAAGACGGTCTGTCCAACTGGGTATACATGTACGTATAATATACTATGTATATGATGCAACGTACATCCGTGCCAATACATTTGATTGAGGTACAAGCGGAGTTGAAAGCTTCTGGTACTTACATATATGCTTTGTTTGTACTTTGAAAATGATGAACAAAGCCGAAATTAATATAATGAATCTTAACAATTTAATCTTAATTAGTCTTTATTTTGTCTTTACTGTTTTGCTGTCATAGTTTAAGATGTTGGTAACTGCGACTCAAATCGGTTTATCAAGGAGACTTGTGGCCAAATGTATTTAAGAATAAAAATGAAAAAAAAAATAATAATAAAGATAAAATCTTTTAATTAAATATTTACCAATATACCAACATGTCTCAAAATATTACAAAAGCAAAAATTTTTAGAAAAAACATCAGAAAGAGTTACGATAATAAAAATAAAAAAGTATTTATGTATGCAATTACCGTGGAAATATTTAAATATGTATTTTATGAGAATGTCAAAATTTAATCTAAATTACTTCATTAAGTTGTTGAGCTATTAAATATTTTCTAAATATCTAACTAAAGTCTTAATTAATACAATATTATTTTGTTAAACTTCCTTAACTAATGGAAAGTCGTGACAAATTCTTTGGACTTTTATCCATTTCTTTACTGCTCATTATTTTCAATAATTGTCAATTTAATCCTTCTTTTGTTTATTTCTTTTATTCATTTACATTTTCGTTTCCAGTTTTTAATCTTTTATCTAATGGACCACACCTGTAAAATACTCCAGTCTCTTAAACATGCATTTATTTGTCTTTTATTTGTACTTTTAATACAAAAGAATTCAAGCGTACAAGTATGCATGCCATAGTCTATTAAGAGCGCCAAAAAAATTATTTTCAATCCTGAAGATTTCATTTTGAGCAAAAAATTCCAAAGTGCCGGTTTGTCTGCAATAAAAATAAAGATTAAAAATACTTTTGTCTTGTACATAATCTTAACATATTTCCGAAGATTTAATGAGCAACAATAGCAATTATAGTGCCTTGAAGGACATTTACCTGTTAAAAAAAGTGAAATCCTTAATACAGCAGAGTGTTTGAACTTTACCGCCCAAAAGTGGAGGAATTATTGTGGAAATAATAACTACTTTAAGTATAAACAAAAACTTATGTGAAATAGAAAACATTGATAATAAACTTAGGGGATTTGCTACATAAAACCGGAGGACCATATTTGGAGACAGCCTTTTAATATAAAACAAATTAAAAATTTTCTATATTTGGCATTAGAAAATAGTGAGTTTAAAAAAATATATATTTTTTTTAGAAAATGTGTTCGTGGTTGACAAGAATATCAATTATTCAAAACAAACGAGTCTTTCATAAAATACTTTTCCCCATCAAACCTACTTTGAAACAGACAGATGGAAAATATATGGAAGTATAAGAAATACCGGCATGTTCTGAAAACCATTTCGTTTTGAAATCGCAAAATTTCAAAAACAGAAAACAGTGTTTTTTTAATCGGGCAATTTAATGCATTCGAAGCTAATTTCGGATAAATTATCTCAAAAATTTTAAACATAAAAACAAATAAAAAAGCTGAAATAAGTCAGCTTTTTAATTGAATTCTTTCCTGAAATTTGGAACGTTCAAAACAAAATGGTTTTCAGAACATTCCAGATAATTTTTCGAATCTGCTTAAAATAAGAACCAAAGAAATGGACAGGCGGACATCGAATTCGAAATAAAAAAAGTTAAGAACAGGACGCATCTGGGATTATATCCTTCTAAATAGAATGAAAAATCCAAATCGAAATAGTCCAGAACAGAGTTTTAAGGTTACAAGCATAATAAAATTAACTCTGCAGACGTAATGGTGCAGTTCTCTAGCTGTACACTGTACAACACGAACAAAATTTACGGGGTTCTGTAAATCGATTCTAGTGCAGGAGATAAAAAAAATGTTGCATATGTCTGCGTTTTGCAAGATCATATCGGAATTTTATTTTAGGGAGCTTAAAGTTTCACCTTTTTGACCTGTTCGTGCAGCATATCGATTAGGGTATTCATTGTATTCGACTTTTCAATTGTTCGATTAATCAATTAATCGAAATTGGGGTTTTAAAATACTCGAACAATCGAGTAGAACTTTTATTTCGTTCGACTTATTCGAGTAAGCTTTACTGCTAAAAATTATTCGACTTAATCGGAAAATTTTTGAATTTACTCGTTTTTTATAAATTTTTGTAGACAGAAATAAAACATATCAAGTTTTTCGCGTTTTTATTATTTTAATAATAAAAGCAAAAAAAATATTATTTAAAAAAAAATTAGGGCATAAACTAATCATTAGAATAGTTTTTTTTACTATTCAAATGTTTCGCTTTGAGAAAATTTTGCATCAGGAAATGTTTAATAATATTAAGACCCCAGCAAAAATAAATTTGGTACAAGGAAGCAGTAAGATTAATTAAAAGGGCTTCAGTGCATCCCCTCTGCCTTACGAGGATGCAATTACGTAGGCGAATGAAGAAATTTACCACATACAAGACGCAATTGGTCGGCTATTTATTTTTTTTTTCATGTTTTTCTAAACCCGAAGTTTTTATTCAACTCACACTTTTTCTCCCCGTCCACACATGCAATTTTTGTTGCTGCAATTTTTGAATTTGTGGGAGAGTGTTGAAATAGAAATATATAGCATATCTATTCCTCTCTCGGTCTTTCTCACTGGAAAATGAAGAATTTCTGCAACAAAAATTGCACGTGTGGACCGGGACTTTATAGTGTATGCATACAAATATTAATTGTATTCTTTATTGAATTATGTAAGAAAATAAATGTGCCTCGGTAGCTTAGTGGTTAGTGTTCTAGCCTACCATGCGGAGATTTTGGGATCGATTCTTGATTCACTACGCGAACAAATAGTATTTAATAAAGGTAAATTGTAGTGTAATATAATTTCCAATTCTATTTGTACCATTTAATGCATAAATAAATATAAAAAAACATAAAATAATGGCAAATAAAAAAATTATTCCAAGTATAGGTAAAATTGTGATATAAAGGGGAAAAAAATTGTAATTATATACATATAAAAAAGACGTGAAATTAATGCATCTAGGATGTGCAGAAAGATGCTCATACCTCGAGACCTACCAAGTGGGACATCGCATACAAAAATCATGTACGACCGAACCAGGTAAGGGAGAGTACCGATCTCTCTGCCTTACAAACGGACGGACATTTTTGCTGGGACCTGTCCTGTATTCAATGCAGAATAAAATAGTCGGAATTTAAATGTAGCTCAGTAAGAATTGATTAAAGTAGATGGCATTCAACTGACTGACTGCGGTGGACTGCCACAATGGTGGTGAAATCTAAGAGGTGAACATCTCTGATGAGATAATCGGGAGTTCTCGCAATATGTAGGCTTGACCTAGCGTGCAGTCAAATTTTTCTTTATCTACATGCTTTACAATTTTTCTCTAAATAGAAATACAATTTATTTTGTACAAGATATTTGAAGTTTGTTCCTTTCCCCCTATTCTGGTTTTTGCATAATTTACTTAATTCTTTGATCTTGCCGTGCGGTCTATTAGTATGAAATAAAGTTCGAATTGAACCGCAAATGTCATATGATTTCAAAAATTTTGTCAGCTTTTATTAAGAAATCTGCAAAAACTCATTAAAAAAAAGAAAATTTACATGAAATTTACATTATATTTTTAGTCGAGTTTTTCGATTAATCGACCTAAATTACTCGAATAAATTTTTACTCGAAATGTAAATTTTTTATTTGATCGAACATTATATGACTTCAATGATTCGATTAATCGAGCAAATATTATTCGAGTGAATACCCTAATATCAGTACATGAAACTATATTTTCTTTACGTCTGAGATGTAGTGTATGTTTAGCAACTTTGTAGAAAATATTAGGGTAAATATTTTTTGGAACATCTCTCACTCTCCCACATAACGGTAATTTTTGGCTCTTTTCTAACAAATCTTCAAAAACAGGCTGTACGAATAATCACCCAAGTGAAAATCGCCCGAAACAGCTAAATGAAGAAACGCTCAAAATTGTTGGGTGATTCGTCATAGTGAAGAAAAACCCAAAAAAAAACAGTGTCCGATCGCTCAAAAAAGTGAAGAAATACCCAAAAGTGTGAAATGAAGAATCGCCCGAAGTTTTTTGGGTATTTATTCATTATGTAAAATCACCCGAATTTGGAATGAACAATCGCCCAAAAAAAATATTTTTTGGGTTTTTTAACATTTTACACAAATTTGGCATTTATTCATTATGAACAAATAACCAAATATTTAAAAATGTTGAGGCGCCCAAAGTCGATGAACAATCACCCAATTTTTATTACAAAAATTTTTGGGCGATTCTACATTTTTGTTTTTCGGACGATTTTCACTTGGGCGATTATTCGTAGAGCCTCAAAAACACACCTAAATGTTTTGGCCATAAAGTTTTACTATAGGCCTTTAAATACATATCTTAAAAAAAGGTGCAAAATACTCCCCTTCAGCGGCGCACTCCCCCTCTTTAGGGGTGTGTTCTAAGATTTGTTAGAAAAGAGCCAAAGATGACCGTTATGTAGGGGAGTTAGAGGGTTAATATGTTCCACAAAAATATTTGCCATAATATTTTCTACAAAGTTGCTCAACATAGCCTATACCTCAGAGGTAAACAACACATAGCCAAAAAACCTTAAGCTACATGCTTTTCGAAAATCATTTTTTGACGAAATTCGAAAATTTGCGCTAATTCGGACTATCTGTCAAAGTTTCAAACTCATCATCAAGTACCGTTACGGAAACACAGCAAAAGAAATTTTAGCTTAAGTGCATTTCCCCTTTAAATTTTTAGTCTGTTTAAATTTTTTTGCAACTGCAAAGTGTCGCTTAAGCTAAAATTGTCTTTTTCAAATAGAGCAAACTAGTATAAAAAACTGCCAGGATATCAATGAAACAGTGAAACAGAACAGCTTGCTAAGGACAATAATTACTAGGTTTAAAATAATTTGATTAAATTAACTGATTTTTCATGACATCAAGAATATTTTAAAATATCTTAACCCCCACAAAAATGCGTTGTCTTATAGGAAATTTATTAAAACTATTAACATTAACAGTCCTCTACAATCATATATGACAAATATTAAGGCTCTGCTTCGATTTAAACCAAGGATACTTAAAAATTATTTATCCTGTAAAATTAAATTTTTGCCGCTTAAGCTTTTTTAGCGGTTATGGCACGATATGATGCACGAAAAGACCAAAAGGTAGAAACTTTAAGGCCCTTAAATAAAATTCCGATGTGATCTTGCAAAACGCCGACACAAGTATATTGTTTTTTGGTCTTCTCTACCAGAACCGGTTTGTAGAACCCCGTAATTTTGAAAAAAGTTCGAAATTGTTATATAGGTAGAGGGTTAATAGTTAATAGTGTTATTATTTACTCCGTTTGAAAGTTACCACAGCCATTATTCTACTGATTCTATCTCGACTTTTTTCGACTATGTAACGAACCAAAGTTTTTTTGCGTATCTCGATGTTGATGTCTGTTTGACGAGTGCTATGCAAAATATATCGTAATTTAATATGACGTTGGTCCATGCGAAGGATGCGAAGGATTCTATGAACACAATAACTCAAAAATATTTGCAGCTTGTTCTGAATCAGTTCCGATATAAATCCCCAGGTGTTAAATTGAAAGAAGTAAAATACTTTTGGTATCTGGGTAGCATTGCTCTGATGATGTAGGTCACCAAGTTTCAAGTCCTAACCAGTCTATCGGTATTTTGCATCCAGCTGTCTTGAAACGCACTAAGATCAGCAAATTCAATTCGTGCTTTTACTCGGTTCTCCTACGCCCTCGAATTTCAGAAGACGACGCCACACGACATAAACGACATCCAACTATTCGTTAACCGCTGCCTGCGAAAGATCCTAAAGTTAGAAATTTTACTATTTCGGCTTTTTAGTTCAATATTTGAATTAATGTAAATTCCTAAAGTTATTTTTTCGAAGCATCATATCCAACACGCAACTATGGGATCAAACTAATCAACGACCAATCAACACCTGTGCGGACCTCAAGGCGACACTAGTAGAGCAACGTCAAATTGCTATTGTAATCTACCAAAGTAGTCTAATCTGGAGAGTTCGTTCTGGGTCTTTTTTCCTAATAGGAACTACAGGACTAATATAAACTAATATAAATTAACGTTTCTAAAAGTGCTTCCAGTAAAAGGCAAATACGAGGATCCAATTACGATTAAAATAATTAACGTATAAAAATAAAAACTTCTTTTAAAAGCTTGCCAGCTTTCAACAGAGCTAAAAGGTTTTATTAAGTTTTATTTTTTATAGTCAGGTATGTAATGAAAAACAATTTAGACACAAAAACGATTTGAAAACGATAAAAGGTGTGATGTGTTTGCTATATTAAAATTTGATTTTAATATTTTTTTTCAATATTTTTTGATACATATCTCTTCTCTTCTCGATTCTATTATATTGTTTATATTTTATCTTCTATTGTGCTTTTTAAAACTCAGTAGTTTGAGACTGGCTCGACTCTAATTGGCAAAACCGGTCGGAGTTCATCCCACTTTTCAAAGTAATCGTTTTGAAAACCATCGTTTTCTATCACATACCTAAATATAAGATACTGTGCAATAAAAAATAAAACTAAGTGGAAGTAAACTTGTTATATTCAAAAGAAAAGTACTTAAGTCGAGACCCATCGGGAACTAAAATCATGTAAAGCCGAACTAGGTTTGTGAAAGAGAATTATTACGCTCTCTATCGCTTACAAACCGTCACATTTTTATTACTGCCGATATAATGCAATGTTTCTACCCCTCTTCGTTAGTTGATTATGATGGAGCTTAACAGAATTGAGAATTTGATTTTTGGATAACCAGTTTTTCAATTTAAGCGTCACTTATTTTAAGACATACTTTGGTATATTTATTATCTAAGACCCCAGCTTTCTACTTAACAATGGTTGTGTTCCTTAGTTATTACAAGGCTGATTCATTACAGGTACCACCATTAAGACAACGAATATAACACATGAATTTTGTTGGTAGAAAGATAACACCCCTGAAAGAAGCCAGGTGCCAAGAGTCTCCAAGTCACCACTTTTGTCGACAAGTTTGATTACATTGTCAACGAATCGTGTACACTTTTTATTTTGCCTTTAATGGAAAGAGAAGTTTTTGACATCTACAAAACGATTTTCATTCTCTCAATTTGAAAATATATGCGGCTGCAGGCAAAACTAAAACTGTTCATAAAGAATCTAATTTAATTGCCTTACATAGTAAAAAGCTTCATATGTGTTGACTAGAATCATTAAAATGCACCACCTAGTCTACAGTAAGTCAACAGTTCCGAGGTCACTAGTGGAATCTCAATGAGAAGCACATGCTAAATATCTATAGCACAGGACATTGCCTGGGGTACAATTAGTCTGTAGTACTGGGGACAAAGTCAATAATGAATCAGTAGAGTTTTACTATCGAAATTTCCTTTAGCGACAGAGGCTAAGCAAAAATAGTACAAAATCAAATGAAATAGTACAACAAAAATTTTTCCATAAAAGGAGTTAGCTAATACCCTCCTTAATCAATTTCAATGTATATAAAAATTCCCCCAAAAAAAAAATCTTTTTAATTGTAAATAATTGCAAAAATACATGTTGGCATCACTACCCATTATTGTTTGCGAGAAAAATATGTAGTTATTGTTGTTTAAAAGTTCATGTTGTTCGTTAATACGACAACTATATAGTTATGACAACTGTTAAAATTTGATCAACTGAAAATATTGTTGGAACTCTTGGAGCTTACATTGTCATAAACAGTTGCAATTAAATTAAGATCCAAGCATTCTCAACAAACCTTGTAGATAATATTTCCGTTGCGGTTGAAATAGAAAAATTCATGTTGTAATTTAGAATAGCTGTCATTAAAATAAATGACAAGAAATGCGATGTTTTCTTACACTTTAAATTTTTCGCAAAAATTATGAAAAATAACTACGACGCACCGTGTTTTTTTCATACAAATTGACATTTGACTTTAGTAAAGAAAAATAAAATGAAAATGCAAACTTTTAATAAAAGTATAGAGAAATTTGTCGCTTCGGTCGTTACAGTATTCGTTACAGTCTTGTTCTTTTCATCACTAAATCTGTTGGAAACACGGCCCTAATACATTACTCACAATCGCTGTCGCCTTAGTTCTATGTATATTCGCGTTTTTTAATATTTTCGAATCTCTAAAAACTCCTTTAAAGTGGGCAAATGCAGAGAAATGGAAGGTAGTTAGCAGCGGTACTACCAAATGTAAATAATAAAGTAGGTTTCAAAATGGTATCTTTTTAAACAAAAGTTTATGAAATGTTCAGAACAATTTGTTGTTCTGTTTGTTATTTTCTTATGTTTCAGCATTTACTTAAATAGTACGATAATAGTACAAAAATTTTATGGTACAAAAATAGTACACACATTTTTTAATTGTACAGTTTTTTACTATAGTACAGGAAGTGGCAACACTGGACGCTACTGTCAAAATCTATTGTTTGTGTATCGCGTACACTCGCAATCTCTCTCAAATTTTCTTACACATGCACGTTGATAATAGAAACACACCAGAGATGTGTCAAAATCGATTGTCTGTGTGATGCACACATTCTCAAATTTACTAAGTCAGCTGATCTTGTGTTGATACCTATTGAATCTACCTTGGTTATTCTCAGCAAACCAAAACATTCGAAAATAATATCGCATTCGAATGTTGCGTACACATATCTCGGACAAAACACTCGAGAACGGCTATTGAAGTCGTAAAGAGAAAGAGCTGCTAGAGCTCACTCGTCGCTCAGTTTGTGGCAGCATATCTTTTGACTTCGACGTTTCGCTGACAAATCAATAGTGAACCAATATCGAAGAAATATCGATACCATAAAAATGCAGGAAAAAGTAATTTTTCAAGATTGTTATCTTTATTTTTTAATTTATCTGTTTTAATGTTAATGGAATATTTATTTATTTAAAATTTTAACTTACGCTGCAGTTAATCAGATTTGAACACGGTACCTCCAGGCTAACAGATAAGCACACATCCATTAGGCTATCGAGGCAAATTTTTTTCTATTCAATTATTGCACACATGAATATAAATTCCACATTCCAGAAATGATCGAAAATAGTTCGATGCTGCGAACATTCACATTTTATGAAAATCGCGACATTATTGACAAAAGCTCGCTTTAGCAAACTTTCTTTTTTAGGTTCACGAGCATTTATCGAACAAATTTTTTTCTCGAAAATTCTTCGTTTTAGCGAACCTTCTTTTATTTCGAATCTCCGGTTTAGTGGGTTATTAAATATTTTGTGTGCTTGACAAATGTCTTTTAAATACTATATTTAACCTTTTAAGGCCTAAGCTTGCAAAAGAACTCGGCTTTTGATCTTTTCTTCAGATTAAATAAATAAATTATAAAATTACCGAAGTACTTCAGGTAAAATCATTAAAAAAGCGGAAATTATTTATGAAAAATTTTTAGCCATAGTTTAAGAAACCCAGATTGAAAAGGCTTAAATACTAAAAAATTATAAAAACAGTTTGCTTTTAATGAATTATGAATGGGTGTACGATTACCGTAAAGATAAAATTTTTTTATGGAAATTTAATCTCCATAAGATGAAAGAAATTGAAAAATTGCAATTACACCTTGCATTTTAGAATGTTTAGACTTCTGTCTGTTAATGTACATTTGTATGGCTTAGTATGTATTTACCCAAGTTTTTTGTTTAATACAAAGGATAATGACATTTCTCTCCTTGTTATATTTTTCATTCTTTTCCTATAGAAATAAAGATGGAAATTCTAAAAAGAGTAAAGAAAGAAACCTGTGAAGCAGACATATTCAAAAAATAGGGAAAATGTACAAACTCATATCTTTCTTTATTGTTTTCTATTTGGTTTGTACTGGGAAACAACAAATACACACAAGCCGACGACTTGGTTAAAATGCATTAGAAGTTGATTTGTTGGCTGATAAGAGCAGCAACAACAAAGAAAAAAAGAAATAAAACAAATATAAATTTAGTTTGCTGTTTGGTTAAAGGACTTTATATCTATACCGGTTTTCCTGGTATTTTTTTTATACACAAGAAAATATTACCTAAGTTATGTTGTGTAATATTATGTAACAATCTAAAATCGCTATCAAGCCGACCATGAATCAGTTCTTCATAAAAGAAAAGTAAAATAAATTAAACAAACTGTTAACATCTGCCTATTCTTTGTGTTTAAAATTAGAAAAAGAAATAGAGTTATCCTGTTAGTTAAACAAGTTATCAGTTCAATTTTGATTTGTCTGTCTGTCTGTTGGCCGTTTATTCAGCCAGAGTAATATCTATCTACCTGTTTAAAATTGTCTTCAATGTTGCGGTAATTTAAAACGGCTCTTGGTTTTATATGTGTTATATTTTTATGGGAATTTTGTTAACACAAAAATATACATGTTTTAATGACTTCCTCGTTACAAGTTCACAGAGGGTTAAATAGTTACAACAATAGGTTTTGTGTTATTTTCGTCGTTTTTTAAGGAAAATATGTATAGAAAAGGTTTTATTTGTTGTGGGTCAAGCATATATATATGAATTTCATTGGTACCTTACCGAATTATCAGTAGACTTCAACCATATTTTTCAAAAGTGGCTATTCGCATAATACGTCTATATTCGAAATTTTTATACCCTGTCCCCTTCGTAACCCTTTTTACAAAATTTTCAATATAAATTATCTAATCCGTAACACATCATAGAGATAATTAGAAACAAGACCATATGATTTTTGGGATCAGCAAATTATTATTTTATACTTTTGTAGTTAACAAAAAAAATAATAACAACAATTTTAAACGAAGAAGTAAATGCTATGACGATTACTAGTTGCACACTCACATCTAAATGGGGAACTTATCAGATGATATTAGGGTGATAGGGTGCCGCTGTGGCTGGGTGGTAGCGAGCTAACCGGTCAGTCCAGAGGTCGTGGGTTCGATTCCCGCCATAGGCCCTGGGTGTTTTCCGCAGACAAGCTTATCGCTTCACGGGTTGTGTTTGTTTATAAAAAAAAGAAGTTGTTATTAGTATCCCTGGTGCCCTTAACCCTGTAGTCAAAATTTGGAGATGAATACTGACGAAATAAAAGGCGTGCGTCTACAAAATACGCTTACTGGTTTCATCAGAAAAAAGTCGTATCTTTATTTTGTGTTGGATTCACGGGCGGTTGGCGTGGCCGATTTTGATGACACTTGGCTTGCGTCTTTTTTATTTTAGAAAGTGCATGTACCAAATTTGAAGACTTGCTTGGATAGAAAGCATTTAATGCTAAAAAATCGATTTAGATTGCATGAGCGGTGGGCGTGGCCGATTTTGATGAAATTGCAAATTTTTTAAATTATGTGTTTTTGGAACGATTTTCCGTCATCCCACGTCCAATTTGGTTTGTAAACAGACCGGTTTCGGCTATGTGCCATCTTCAGTATTCTATTGTGTTGTTATTCGAAAAATATGTCTTTTTATCCAAAGAAATTTTTATTATTCAGGCTTAAGTTCGATCAATTTAATTTTACATTTAAATCATTTTTATTGAGCATCACATTTTGCATGTAATAATTGAAAAAGAACAAATAACAATTTCGTAAAGGTTGAACTTAACATCGATGCTTTCGAGCCTAAGCATGAATAATAAGAATTTCTTTGGATAACAATTTAATTTTTTTTCTTAATTTCGTCAATATTATACTTCGTGCCAACTTTCAATGATCTAGCACCACTCATTATAGTTTTTGCACAAAAATGTATGAAGCCATCCGAATGTGTGCCATTCTAGACCCCAAACGGTTGGACCGATTTAGATTTAGTGTTTTTGTTTGTGTTTGAAAAAAAAAATCGGTCCAGCCGTTTAGAAGTTATTACCTCTTCTGAATCTGTGGGCCTCTGGTACCGTAACTCCAAAACAGTAGATAGATTTTAATTTAGTACTTTTTTGTTTGAAAGGGAATTTGATCTAAAATCTTCTAACCTATGGTTGAAAAAAACTCGGTCTAGCCGTTTTGAAGCTATCATCCTTCGGGTTTTTTTTTTTAATTTTAATATAAGGTTATTGTATAAAAACTTTACGTATTTTTGCCAAACAAATTTGTAGCAATTTAGTACAATTAGGGTCAAAAAAGTATAACCTTTAACCAATAAAATACAATTTTGAAAATATAATTTATCATACCAGTGTGTAAATGTAAATAGTCGATAAATAGAAGAAAAGCTTTGTATTACATCAGAAAATTGCCTGCTTCTGCTGTATATCATAGACGATTATTAACTTTTTCGCCAGGAAAATGTCAAATTTTTATAAGGACAAAAAACCAATTCTCTGTTAAAAAACAAGAAAAGTTTGATTGCCATAAAAGTTCAGAGAAAAACAAACAAAACAACAACAAAGTCTCAAGAGGAAACTTGCACACAAACACGTTTAAGTGTTTCCTCAATACAAACCGAGTTGAGGTGAACAGCAACAACAATTTACAAAAACAACAAATGCATTGTCGGCGCCTGTGAACTGTTAACCTGTTTACATGTTTTTTTTTTGTTGCTGCTGATGTTTAACAGCAAAATGTGATGAGAAACAAACATCTAAACTTGGATTTAATAAAATTAAATACAGAAAACAAAGCAAAAGGTTAAGGCGGTAAAATGAAAAACAAAATATACATTTTAAAAACCAACTACTTTTTAAAATTAATGTACACAGAATATAATTTTCTTGCACTTACACAAAATTATCAAGTATTTATTGCCGTTTTTGTACGAGAAAAATATAGTTTAAGTTGTAATCAACGTTACCGTTAAACATTTTCAAAAAGGGGTACAAATAGGGGATTTTGAAAATAAAAGGTACACAAAAAGGGGATTTCCGAGAAAAAAAAAGAAGAAACTTTAATAACAAGAAAAATGTAAAAAAAGTTATCTAATTTTTAAAAATAAAGGTTAGCAAACATAAACTGCCGCTCATCTGATTAGGTTTAACGTTTTACTTTTAGCAGTTCTATCAAAAACTATTGCTCAAACTATTAATAAAATTGGACTTATTAATAAATATTATGCATTACGTGAAATCTGTGGCAGAAAATTAATGGGAATTTTGTACCATTATCAAATAGTTGCTACAAAACAAATTTTGTCCAAGAGCAGTGCCTAATCAGAATATGTTTCTAATTAATTTTATAGTTTACATTATAACTTGTCCGTGAATTGTTAGTTTTTAATACATTTTTGATTTTTCTAAGCCGATAAAACAATTTAAAATTTAAATTGGTCGAGCAAAATCTTTATCTGAAGCTGAAAGTGTCAAAATTAAATGCTATGCTAAAGAAGGCCTTACTCATGATCAAATTTGAAAAAAATCAATGAAAGTCAAAATTGTGTAAGCAATTTCTTATTAACTGCCGTTTTTTGTAAAATAAAACGAAAATTTAATGTGAGAAATCATATTGGCCACAAAAGCAAATTATCGTATTTTATTGCTGTTTTCAACATAAATTCTCACACGAAATTTTCGTTTTATTTTTCAAAAACTGGCAGTATATGCGAAAATGAAACCAACTATAGAAAGAACATGAAAGAATATAACTGAGCAACTGAAAGAAAGCAGCGAAAATAAAGAAAAAATTTGGTACTAAAGCTAGTTTGGCGGCTGTAGAACGCGTAATACATAACACTGCTTTACAAATTTTTATTTTTGGAAAGTATATCTTTAGTTTAATAAGGATATGATAAACACGAGAAAAATAAACATTCATTTCGGCCATTGTCCATATAACGGTACATGTGTGTTTTTCGATGTATACTTCCCGTTAAAGAGCTATCCACAGTCAAAGGCTGGTTTAATTAAAGTGCTCTTGTTTGAAAGACTACAAAATTCAGCGTTGAATAGTGGATAATGGACTTTGATCGGATAAGAAATGACTGCGCTATAGGCGATCAAATTAAAAAATTTCAAAAATTTTAAGCAATAATGGACCGAAATCGGATGAAAACTTAAAAGGCTAGAAGGAAAAAGACGAAAACACTAGCATTTCAATATACTAGCAAATCCTAAATTTAATAGTTTTGTTTTGTTTTATTTTGTTTTTCTCTAGTGCATTTTATTTTAGTAAATTTAGATGTTAGTGTTATCGTTTTTTTATTATAGCATTTTTAGTTTTATCCAATTTTGGTTAATTGTGGCTTAAATTTTTTTTAAATCGAATAGACTATCCAAGAAAAATTTATAACTATGGATTTTGTTATTACTTAAAACAAGTTCCGAAAAGACAACACTTAGTGAAAAACGTAAAAAATTTTATAAAATGTTGACTTTGATCACCAATAGCTCAGACATTTTTTTCCCGATCAACTATTCGACGCGTAATTTTAAAGCCTTTCAAACAATATATAGATCACAATATATAGAACCAGCTTTTGACTCTGGGAAGTATACATACATCGAAAAAACACAAATGTCCGTTACCTGGAAATGTCTGAAATTACAATTTTTTCTTTACTTTTTTCGTATTAACCATATTCTAATCACCCTAAAAATGCATTAGAAACTTTATACATTTGCTAGTAAAGCAGTGTAATGTAAATCATTTCAAAACATTGATTTTGCAAAAAAACACCACTTGCTTACTGCGTAAGGAAAATTCTCTCAAGTATCTCTTCATTTAGCAAAAAGTATCAAAAAAGTGGCAAGAATTACAAAAAGTATCGCATTTGGGTGCATTTTGTAAAAGTAGCAAAATAGTGCCCAAGCAGTCGAAAAAGTGGCAAATTGCTACTTTAGTAGCATCAACGGTAACGCTGGTTGTAATGAATGCATTGTCATTCAATATTAATTAAATTTTTTTTCAACAATTCCAGTGAGAATTTACCAGAAGAGTTTTTGATTTTTGTTACAAAATCAACACTGATGACTTTAATTATGATTATTTTTATTTAATTCCATTTTTTTTGCTAAATGACCGCTTTCGGCGATTTGTAAGTCTCAAATTGCATTAATCATTTTTTAAACTTTGTTGAGAAAAGAATGTAAGCCAATTACGTATGTAAGTATATACATATGTATGTATGTATGAATGTATTTGCCCTCTTTTGTCACAAAATAAATCAAAGTAAAAGTAGAAATCCAGTTCTTTATAGAAATTTTGAGACATTTTTATTTTTCGAAATAAGGTTTTCGTTTTTGTTTCGACATTCATTCATGTTTGTATTTCTCGTTCTGCCTCTGATATTTGTACCGTTGTGTGTTATTATTTTTGTAATGAATTCCAGGTACATAATTGCATTCTACACTCGCAGAAATTTTATGGCGTGAAATCGTAGCATTTATATGTGAAACCATACTTAAACAAATATGTACGTACATACCCTGTCGGAAACTGGCTTAACTTTAAGCTAACTTTTTCGCAACTAGTGCAGACAAACACACTGTGATGTAAATTAAAAAAAATGGCAATAAGTATGGAAGTTCTAGCTAAGTGGATTTGCGTAAAAATTTTAATAGTTGCAGAGTAGGAGCCAGGGACGGAGCCACAAAGGCTGAAAGTTGGCTGCATCGGGTGTGAAAAACATTAAGCGGCTTGTAACTCGTAAGTATTAACCGATTTGTAAAGCTTTAAGCTCGAAAAGATTTTGCTAGACAAAATAAAGAAAAAATTTAACAATTAGTTTTGTATCTGTTATATTTTAAGAGATATTTCACTTCGAAATTAAAATTTAACATTTTTTGTCTCGACTTTTTTGGTTTTTGATTCTAATTTTTTTATTAAGCATCTGATTTCAACTTGCAGCAAACCATTAAATTGCTAATAAAATTCCAAGTAAACGCGCAGAAAAAAGCTTTGAAATATCTTGAGCCGTTAAGTCGTAAAAAGGTCTAAACTACTCTTCTTAATGAATTTTTGAGGCACCCTGTGGAAAGTTTTTTACAGGCACCTAAACTCAAAAATTATTTTGAAAATTGATGATTTTCGACCACTGCCAAATGTAGGGTACATGTCCCAAATGAACAAAAATGTCAGCTAAATTCATCTTTAAAGCATTGCCTTTCACCGTGTATAAAAATAAAATTTTCATATCTAAAAAAAAATTTTATAATTTTAAAAATTTTTAAAGCTTTTTTTTTAAAATTTACGATTTTTTAGTTAAACTTCAAAGTTTTAAGCTTAGACCTTTTTGCGACTTAACGGATATTTCAAAACTTTACTCCGTGCGTTTAGTTAGAATACAAAGAAGAAGATACAAAAATAATTCTTAAAAAATGTTTTCTTTATTTTGTCTCCAATGCGCTTAAAATTTTGCAAATCGGTTAATATTTACGATGTAGCCAACTTTCACCCCTTGAAGCTCCGCCCCTGAAGCAGCTAAAGACTCTATTCTGAAAGCATGGCTTCTCTTCTGCAACCATTTTAATTTTTATGCAAATCCATTTAGTAGTTTAGAAGTTCCATATTTATTACCATTTTTTTTAATTTACACCACCATGTGATACTTTGATTACTTTTCAATGGAAGCAACAAGGAATTGTCCAACTCTGCATTACCTTCCTACTAACTTAAAGTTGACTTTATTGAAGTACACTCGTAGCTAGTATGCAAAAAGATGCTGCTTTGGTTGAAAGAGAGATGACGAGAACAATAACTCCCTCCCCCACCTGACTGACCAATAGTGGTTATCAATAGCTCCCACTAGTGCTCACTTTTCTTTTCACTAGAGCATCAGTAGAACGCTTTTGGCTTTTCCCAAATATACACTTGTCTTTTGTTTTAAAATCTATAAAGCTAAATAGAACGTTTGTTCATTACATAAATATAGCCAACGCGCTGACCACCCAGCTAAGCTAAGGCGCCATTTAAAATAACAACAGCAAAAAGTTAATATAAACTTGAAATGAGTTTCAAAGTAGCTGAGAGAGTAAGATTGTCAGCTTTCACCAAATCC
The DNA here is from genome assembly GCA_956483635.1 of Panzeria rudis. NCBI lineage: Eukaryota > Metazoa > Arthropoda > Insecta > Diptera > Tachinidae > Panzeria > Panzeria rudis. Next base: position 33,851,800 of record OY101451.1, on the reverse strand, counting down.
CATTATTCTTTCAACTTAAGAATTGATTTTGGGTCAGTTCTGGATTACATTAAAGTTACCTTTTAGTTTGTCTAAAATGTTAAGTATAAGTTGATTATTTTTGTAGTCGACTGCTAATTTTCCGGCAGGGTATGTACATCCAATGTGCATAAATACAGACCTACATATACTACTACAACATTTGTATGTCCATAAGTACTAATTTCAATTTTATGCTCTGTGCTTAAAATTGGAAATATTCCTCGTAAAATGATTTTACCATGGTGGAATCGTACGAGTACGTGATATTAAGTTAAACGCCTTTTATCATAATAATAAGACGAATGCCACAATAATTATTTTTGTGGCCTTATCGACGTGTTGTCCATTGTACATTTGGTTAAACCTTCAATAAATGTGCAATAAAATGGACACAAATTTTACACTTTTATATATATATGAGTCATTCTCATTTTTAGTGTAGATTCTCGGGGTTTTTACTTTACCAATTTAACTAATAAAAATATGAGAAGATAAGATTAATAATAATAATTTTCATCTCATTCAATGGATTCTGAAATAAAATTTTATTATTAGATTTCTCAAAATTTTGTGTATTCAGCGTTACATTTGGTTTCACGCTTGCTCTGGGAATGATTTTTTCGAAAAAATACAACACAAAAATTAATAAAGGGTTTGAAAGCAATACATACATATCTACTCTCTATTTAAATTTAAATAATCGTAGGACGAAATTAAGCGTTATGACTATATTTTTAATTTTGACTTGGACTTCCATGGAAAATTAAAAAAAATTAGGATATTTTAAAATAATTCTATACAAAGATTTATACTTGAGCAAAAATCAGGCTAACTCTTCTTTCAAATAAAACTAATTTTAACAAAATCGACAGACAGTGTTAATAGTTATGTCAATTCCAAATATTTAATCGTGCCTATAACTAGCTAATACATTCTTGGCAAAATCAAAATATTTTGGAAGAAAATCAGAGATTTCTAAACGGATAATGAACCCTATATCGTTTTCGCTTTTTTTAACTTTTTATTATAGTCCTGATATATTACACTTAAGAGTTTTCTCAACATTCGTTCAATACATTTTCTTGCGAATTTTATATATTTTCAAAATACACACTATATGTTAAATATACAACAATTGAGATACATGTATAATCTTCGATGAGTTTTAACATAAACTCCTAAATTATACACTAACAATTTTCAATGAAATTAAAAAACTAACGATAACACAAGTGTATTACTTTTTAGAATACACACCATGAATGATTGCTGAAACTTTTTGCAATATAATAATATTTGACAAAGTTCACAAAACTTTAAATATTTATAATGACAAACACAGAAAAAAAATTTGTAAATACAATTATTTTTTTTGTTATATCAATTAAATAATTAATTGATTTTGAACCTACAACGATTTTTGTTTGCGAAATCGTAAGTTAATGGAACTCAAAAAAAATTTGTTAACAATTTTTTTTGTTGATTTCAAATTTATTTCAATGAAGATTATTGTTATATCATCAATATGAATTGTTGATTTTCCGAACAAATTTTAACTATCATAATTGTTGTATTAACAATATTTTTTTATACAATCGCAATCCTCGAGGCGACTTATTGCTTGTCTGCGAAAAATACTAAATATCTTTGAGTGGAATCGAACCGGCGATCTCTGGACTAATATACTAACGTTCTTACCTCTTAGCTACAGAGCAATTCGTTATTAAGAACTCAAATGAATACACACAAAACGTGATTTGCTTTGTTTCATCTACGTGTGTGCATTCATATCTTATATCAACAATGGTGATTGTTTATTTTTTTTTCACAATACATAACAAAAAATTTGGTTAGTTCAGTTTGTTGAAAAAAATTTCTTGATTTTCTTTGCTTCATTTACGTGTGTGCATTCATTTGTTATATCAACAATGACGATTGTTCATTTTTTTCACAATACATAACAAAACATTTGGTTAGTTCAGTTTGTTGAAAAAAATTTCTTGATTTTCTTTGCTTCATTTACGTGTGTGCATTCATTTGTTATATCAACAATGACGATTGTTCATTTTTTTCACAATACATAACAAAACATTTGGTTAGTTCAATTTGTTGAAAAAAATTTCTGTGTTTGTTGTATCAACAACACAGTTTGTTAAATTAACAAAATATATGTTTGAATTTAAATTACATATTAACAATTCAAATTGTTAGTTGCAGTTTGATGATATTTTTTTCTGTGAACACACGATTTTTTTTTACTATATGTATGTTGTTAATCAAAGTGTGAAATTCGGACATTCCATTTTGTATGGAGAGATAATAAATATTATTTACGTTGTTTGTTTTTAACACATAATGGACAGTCTTAAACTAAAAAAAAATTATGTTCATTCATATATAATATTTTAAATCACGCTAAAGCAGATTTCATTTTCAAAAGTATGTGTTTATTTTATGAACTGCTTTACTTTCAACGGACACGAAAAAATCATTGTAAATAAGAATTACCCACATATGTATATTAGGATGCTTTTAAAAAAACATGTATTTCTGTAAAATCTAATATTTTTTTTTAAAAAATTATGAAAATATGGTAACTTTTTGTGAGAGTGAGACTTTTAAAACAAAATCAAATGAAAATACGATCTCAAAATAAAATAAATTCTATTTCAAAACTTCTACAGTCGACGTACTTAAAATGTCACTTTGTATGGAAAAAACACGTTGCGCCGGAATTCCGTTTTATCATTTAGGTTTCTGACAACTATTTGCCAACAATCAGGCTTCTATGTTTTCTATGGAGCGAACTACGACTAAGGCCGTAGTAGAAACATACTATAACTGACTGCTTTTATAAAATGAAAAAACAAAATCATTGGAGATTTTATACTCAAAACAATAACTACCTATCGCACGATGTCGAAACAATTCTTCCTTTCGTACATATAAAACAAAACAAAAGTTTATGATTTGCTTTTCTTTTAAATTTAATTGTACGAAAGAAATAATTTTTTATCAAGTTTTTATGTATCCCGTCCCAGGAATTCCCGGGAAAATCGCTTATTTTCATTTCCCGCTATCCCGGGAATTCCCGGGATTAAAAATCCATTTATATACATAAAAAGTACTATTTTGACACTCAAAAATCCTTCTTTTCTCTTTAAATTGGTATCGTTTATCATGAAATAATATCTATGTAAGGGAAAAGAAACTAACGATGGCTCAAAGTGTAAAGTAGTTTCGATTTAACTGCCTTTTTGTAAGCGCACTTTTGACTTAACTGCACAAAATTATTAATTTGTGTCACAATTCTTTAAAACTCTATACAATTTCGTTTTTTAAGTGCACGTTCTATACCTGCACTTTTAGGATAAATGCCTTTAGTTTTTGGTACTTCAACACAATTTTCATACAAAAATTCAATCTTAGCTGCATTTTGACTTAACTGCACAAAATATTTGTTTTCTGTGGTTATTCTTCAAAATCGATTTTTGAGTGCACCTTGTATTTAAAATATTTTTTTGGCAGTTTTAAAGTATTTTCAAATAAAAAGTCAAAGTTAACTGCACACACTTAATAATTGTGCTTACTTGTACATTAAACAGATAAGTACATTTAAACTAACAGCATTTTTGATTTATCTGCACAAAGAATCGTGAAAAGTATATTAAATTATTTTGAATTGAAGAACGAAGAGAAAAAATGTTGTCTCTTTAATTAATTATTTAAAGGAATTGAATTATTTTAGTAAAAGCAACTGCAATATTTTCAATATGCATCAAAATGCACGGTAATTAAATATTCAGAAAATCTTTATGCACGTTTTTTGATGCATTTAATGACTAAGAAAATTGGAAACAGATATTACTTCAGATGACGCTGATGCAAGACAGAACTTTCGAGCAAACTTTAAACGCAGCTGAAATTATTTGGAGACAGTGGAAAAAGGACGAAACATATCGATAATTTATACATCGTCCTCTTAATTATCAGGGCAACTTCTGTAGAGGGCGAAAGAATTTTCTTAACAACAGAAAATAAGAATAAGAAACCGATTGTGAGATGAAATAATTAATACATTAGTGGAGTTCAGTATTTGACGCAAATGGTCTTGCGAAAGTGCACATGTAAAATATAGTAGATTTTTTAGGAAATCCAGCAACAAAAGACATTAACTGCCATAAAAAAGCTACAATATTTTGCATTTGCACTTTCGCAAAACTACTTGCATCAAACACTGAAATCCGCTATTGACTGTTGCAACAAAGAATATAAAAGTACAAATTTTCTAAGAGCGGATAATTTTTATTGCATACGAAGAAGTAAAGGACTGCATGTAATATTCTAAGACTGCAACATTTATCCTAGACAACTTTTTAATCACTCTTTTGATCACTTCCGCCCTCTGACAACCACTTTTTAAAATCATTGATGAATGACCAGAAATAAAACTACTTTGATTTCAGTTCACCAGTGATTTTAGTAATGATTTGTATGCTCTCATTTTGCTCGGTGTAAAATAGTTTTTAAATACGAAGTTTCGTTAAAATGTCGATAAAAATATTGTTGTTTTTTTTACCTAATTTACTTTAAATCCTTTTGTTTTCGTGATTTGTTAAGTTTTTTGCTTTTTTATCTCATATCTTTAGAAACTGTTTTTTTGTGAAATACTTTTAAAATAAAGCTCAGTTTAACATAAAGAATGATTCAATGATTCAATTTGCTCATATAAACATCAATGGCTTTTGGAAATTAAAATTTTTGGTTAATATTTTATTACGATGTTAAACTCCCGGGATTCCGGGCATTTATTTTTTATTTCCCGCTCTCCCGGGAAACAAAAAAGTCCGGGAATAAAAAACCCTAGTAAAGACTGCTACTCTAATTGTTTTTGTTTAATAGTTTAATACAAGCCAATAATACTATTTAATTAAATCTCTAATTAAAAATCAAAGGAAAAGTGTTTTAAAATACAGTACAAAAACGGTAACTAAGGAATTCAGATATAAACTTGTTTGCGCAATGTTCGGTGCTGCGCTCTGCCAGTATGAGTCAGATGATCACCTGACAACAGAAGACTCTATCGTTAGTAATACAAGAAATCTTTTAACAGAATTAACCGAATCAATTAAAAGTGTTAAGAAATTGAAGAAAAAACTAAAACAGGACATAATGGAAGATTTTATGTTTAGAGCAGGAACCGGCAAAACATATCACATGGGTTTTTTTTACTCTTTTACTCTCGCACGTATGCACCAACACGTATTAACTAAAAGTAAATAAAATCTATCAGTGTGGCATGAACATTCAGACAAGCAGGTTGTGTTATCGCTTGTTTCTTGCTATTGCTTGATATACACTAACAAAAACTTTGTAAGAGCAAGAGTTGCAAAATAAAACCTATACAAGCAAAATGTATTAGTATGTGCTTGCCGGTTCCTGGCTTAGAGAAATCCAGGAAAAGGACTAAGAAACTAGATATTCTGTAATATTTCCATGTCAAGTTTTATCAAAACTAAAGAAAATAATCGCTAAAATCCTAAACATTTAAACCAAATTATTTTTCTAAAAGATTGTTTTAAAAGATCTCCTTAAACTATTGAAATAACTAATAAAACGATCTCACCAACTTGTTAATTTTTTAATGAATACATATTTATGATTTTTTTTTCATGATTCAGTTCAAGAATTGTTATGTTTGTTATGTTCTTGTTTTTTTATTTATTAATAAACCCAAAATAATTTATGCATTTTTGTTTGTAAAAATTACTTGATTTATGAAAAACTTTATTAATCGGTTAACCGATTAATCGGTTAACCGATTAATATTGAAATTAAGCGATTATTGGCCGATTAAGCCAAAACCTCGATTAATTAATCGAGTGATTAACTGATTAAAGCAAAAGCCTGATTAAATGAATACCCTAATCTCTATTCACCACTAAACATAATAAATTAGTGCAATAATTTTACCATATCTCTAACGGCCCTTTTCACAATGGGTGATTAAAAGCTACCGACGACTTTAACGGAAAGTTCGACATACAAAACTTGCCGTTAAAGTCAATGTTAACTCTTAATCGTACATTGTGAAAAGGGCCGTAAGTAGTATTAGTAGAAACTACAAAATTAACGCACAAAGCAATAAACTAACAAATCTAATTAACAATATCAAAAAATTTTCGAAGTTTAATTAAACCTAGAATTTTGAACTTTAAACAATAACTTTGAACAGCTATTGGGGAAATTATATGTAATTAACTGCTCTTATTAACTCCGTCATAACTCTGAATATTTATGTATCTAAAGATCAGTAATTTTCAGTATGTTCCCTTCACATACAAATTGTTCAACGCTCACCCTGTACTTAAAAATTTTTGTACCTGTACGAAGAAAAAAGTGTATGCATTTTTTGTGTTGTAGCCACGTTAATGAATCACATTAAAATTGCGGTTTTGCCGTTTTTCTTGGCTTCATTTTTAAAATATTTTTTATTTTCGGTTTTGTACGGCCATACCATTACAAACTTCATCTCCTTCAAGTCAAAATACAAACTGGCCAATTTGATCTTGTATTACATTTTGGCCAAGATGTAGTAATTTTTGTTGTTGTTGGTGGTGCAACACCCTTGAACTCTTTTGGCTAATCAAAACAAAAAAAAAATATTATTACGTTTTGGTATTTTTGGTTTTTCTTTGATACTTTTGGACTTTGTTGTTTTTTGCTCGAATGGTAAATAAGATTTTTTATTTCATTTTATATTAACTGTTTTATATTAACTACGTACATACGTACATTTGTACATATTTTAATGTTGATTCAACGTTAAACTTTTTTTATTTTATTTAATCTTTGTTTGTGTTATTAAATCTAAATTATAAAAATGCGTGCTGTGGTTAAGATTTATTAACATTTTGTTATTTTTTTTTTTGTTTTCTAATTTATTATATTAAAATAAATGTCAGAAAATAATAAAACATTTTTAAAAGTTTATTAGCATGTTTTATAGAATTCTATATATATTTTGTCCTCCACCATAAATTGACGCAATGGACTAGTGTGTATCTATATATTTCAGTAATTAAAAATTTGTAGTTGTATTTGTTAATTTCTTAAAATTTTAATTTCTTTTTTTACACAACTCGCCAGATTTTAAACCGTTCAAAACAATCTAAACACTATCTAATAAGAAGAAAAAGTCTTTAGAACTGTTCGTAAGTTTTATTCTTTAGGTTCACCTTTTTGCAGATTCTTGAAGCAGTGGTCTTCGACGCTAGCACGTTCGTTGGCAGTCCTCTTCAGCACTCTGTGTCATGCTGGTGAGTTTCCATCATGTTGGAAGGTTGCCAATGTAACGCCAATCCCTAAAAAGGGAGAAGCTAGTAACCCTGAAAATTACCGCCCAATCGCAATATGTTCTGCACTTTCCAAAGTAATGGAAAGTATGGTAAATTTTCACCTTGTGAGGTATTTTGAGTCCAACAGCTTACTCAGCGACCGCCAGTATGGCTTTCGTAGAGGACGCTCTACGGGTGACTTACTGGCATTCCTTTCGGAAAATTGGTGTCACTCTATACACCATTTCGGCGAGAGTAATGTGGTGGCTCTGGATATCTTTAAGGCGTTTGACAGAGTGTGGCATGGTGAACTTTTATCAAAACTTGTTGCTTTTGGTGTCGGTAATGACTTCTCTCGATTTATATCGAGCTTTCTCAGGGATCGCACTATGCGAGTTGTTATAGATGGGATCTAATCAAACGAGTTCAAGATTAATTCAGGGATACCACAAGGCTCCGTTCTTTCCCTACCCTATTTCTTATTTTTCTTAATGACCTTCTATGTCAAACTTTCAATCCTATCTACTCTTTTGCAGATGATAGCAGCATTTGCCATTCATATTCTTTCACTGCTAGGCCAAGCCTGTCCGAGATTGGGACCATGAGGCAACGATCTAGCAACGATCTAGCAACAATCTCTGAATGGGGTCGTGCAAATAGGGTCGATTAGGACCCAGTTCTGTATGCTCACGCATAGACGCATGACCAAACTTGCTGCTCCATCTGTAATTATGAATGGTGTAAGTATTGAGGAATCAGATGCTCATGATGTTCTTGGCATGAAAATTCAGTGTGACGTTCGATGGACTGATCACATTTATCAAGTCTCAAAAGAAGCATTCAAAAGCATCAGTTTTTTAAGACGGTATAAAAGGTACTTCACTCCATCTGATCTCCTTAATATTTATACCACCTACATCCGACCGAAAACGGAATACAACTCTCATGTATGGGCCGGTGCTTCGAAGTCTATTTTGAAGTTACTCGACCGCGTACAAGGCAGGGCGAAGAAGCTCATCGGCGACAGTAGGGTAGCCAACTCTACTGACTCGCTGGAGCATCGACGCAATGTGGGGTGTATTTCGTTGTTCTATCGCTACTACAATGGAATGTGCTCTGATGAAATCAGGGAACTTGTTCCCGAAACCCGCTCTTTTTTGAGAACAACGCGTTCTTCATTAAGAGCACATCCCTTTGTGGTCGATACACCAATAACTCGCACTACGCATTACAGAGAAAATTCGTTCTTTGGCCGAACAGTTCGTATGTGGAATAAGCTTCCTGCAGACGTCTTTCCCGCCACTTTGAATGTTGGAAAGTTCAAATTGAATGTCCATAAACACTACTCCCTCTATCCTCCTTCCCATAACCAATTTTCCTAATTCCGGCACAATGCATTGCATGAGTAGGGGTCATCCCCTGAGTGCTGGTCTTATAAAAAAAAAATACGTTTTCTTTGCAAATATCATGAAAACATTTTTTTAACTAAATTAATGTCATGTACGTATGCAACGAACTCAAATTACATCAAAAACAAATATTTATTGGATTTTGTTTTCACTGTAGCTACACAGAGAAAACAGATTCATTGTGGTAATCGAATTTGTTGCCAATCGAATTTTGTTTGTTCTGAGTACTATCGTATAATTCGATTATACCTACTGAATGAATCCAGTTAAGGAACTGAATATAACAACATGACTCATTAATATACAAAAAATCTATTGTGAATTAATTTGACAAAATAATCTTTTAATTTATTCAAGTCACAAACCGAATGGAACAAAAAAGGGATATATTACATACATACGTATAAAACATGACATTAAAACTACAAACTATGTATCATTATCTGAATTGCTAAAAAATTTCACTTATTTATAAAATCTGTATTAACCAGAAACTCCATATATTTAATGGTTTAACTGTAAAGGTATTGAAAGATGTATATAAAAGAAACCACTGTTCTGTAGAGATAAAACTTTCAGAAACATACCCAGGTCAATTCTTAATGCAAAAAATACTTCGCTATGATTTCCCTTGGCAGAGGAAACGTCTTCACGTTTGAAGACTTTAAAATTATTTCCATAACATATTGCTCAGCCATCTGCGGAAACACCAAATAAATCACTATGTAGAACAACTGAATTAATTAAAGTTAAAAATCTTACCTTTCAGCAATAAACGGGATACCAATTGATTTGCGAAAATATACCCATTTTGAATTCATTTTAAATGTTGTACGTGGTATGCATACGGCTTTTAAATTTTATAATTTTTAATATTAATTATTTTTTCATGTCAATTATTAAATCATTATTCGATTGGTGAAACCAAAGACGTACTTTGGAATTTACAACCGAATTTTTATAATAAAGTTTTGTTATTGCAACTGAAAATATATCAGAGGTATATTATTTCAGATAAAAGAGCAGAAATATTATTGAATTTATTGCAATTCAGTATTTGTAATGGAATATCAGTTAAGATAGATAAATTTGAATAGTTGTAACTGTTTTGCAACTGACCTGTTTTCTCTGTGTATACACAGAAAAAACTAAATTAGCTGAACTAAATGTTCGCAAAGCACATTTACTACAGCCCTTTCAAACAAAATAATGTATTTTCAACTAAAGAAAAGGGTGCCCATGTAGCTGAGTGGTAGTGATGCTAGCCTGTCAGTCCAGAGGTCGTGGGTTCGATTCCCGCCATAGACCCTGGGTATTTTCCGCAGACAAGCTAATCGCTTCGCGGGTTGTGTTTGCTTCTATAAAAAATATAAAGGTTCTTTGTCGTTTTTCTCCATTCAGAGTTTGTGGCATATGCGCCAAACCAATAAATATTATAATAAGCTGACGTAATGTTGTTTAAAAATGTTGCTCCGCTGTACTTCCGTAGTATCGAGTTTCGGAGCTACATACTTACTTTTATATATATATATATATATATATATATATATATATATATATATATATATATATATATATATATATATATATATATATATATATATATATATATATATATATATATATATATATATATATATATATATATATATATATATATATATATATATATATATATATATATATATATATATATATATATATATATATATATATATATATATATATATATATATATATATATATATATATATATATATATATATATATATATATATATATATATATATATATATATATATATATATATATATATATATATATATATATATATATATATATATATATATATATATATATATATATATATATATATATATATATATATATATATATATATATATATATATATATATATATATATATATATATATATATATATATATATATATATATATATATATATATATATATTAGGGATGTAACGATACGCCGTTTTGCCGATCCGATACCGATATTTAAAAATAAATATCGCCGATACCGATTCCGATACCGATACGAATATTGAAATTGAGTTCAAGTTTAGATTAGAAAACTCAAGTGCAATTTTTTATTATACAAAATTACATTATAAGAGAGAATATTTAAAATTGATAAAACATTGGAAGTAATTTTTAAAGAGCTACATTTTCTTTGCTTCCAACAAATCTATATTAAAAATATGCAGATAATTAGTAGAAAAGCAAGAAGAATTGTTTAATTCCTTTATAATTTAAAAAAATACTCGCCATGCCTTTTAAAAAATCGATTTTTTTTAAAGGACATTTATCAACTAATATTCATCTAAATAACTTATAGCTTAATTATTAAAAGACTTCTAAGTTTATATTTATTCACTTAAATTTACATAAAAATGCAGTTCTGAGTTTAAATTCGCATAAAAAATTGTGAAAATGGGCACTTTTTTATCCTTTTTCCTTAAGGAAAAATCATTATAGAATACCGAAAAAGAAATTTGTCCTAGCATCGCTTCCAATTCGGTGATTGGTAATCGAAAAACAGAACTTCTTGCAAGGGCAATATGTAAAACTAATTAGAAATTAGCCAAATTTGCAATACTTCCAGATCGCGAATTCTACATTTTCATGACTTCTTTGGAGTATCTCTTTTTTGCTGGAATAAGATTTAAAAAACAACGGCTTGAATTTGAATTCATGGTAAAATTAACAAAAAATAAATAATTTTTTTACAAAATAACAAATAAAAAATAACGAAGTGTATTTAATTCATGGTAAAATCGAACAAAAATAAATTATTTGTTAAAAAAAAAACTCTGAAAAAATTTTTAAAAGTATCGTCGTATCGGCAGTAAAATATCGCCGATACCGATGTATCGGAAAATCTGAAGTATCGCCGATATATCGGTATCGGTATCGGTATTCTATATATATATATATATATATATATATATATATATATATATATATATATATATATATATATATATATATATATATATATATATATATATATATATATATATATATATATATATATATATATATATATATATATATATATATATATATATATATATATATATATATATATATATATATATATATATATATATATATATATATATATATATATATATATATATATTATATATATATATATATATATATATATATATATATATATATATATATATATATATATATATATATATATATATATATATATATATATATATATATATATATATATATATATATATATATATATATATATATATATATATATATATATATATATATATATATATATATATATATATATATATATATATATATATATATATATATATATATATATATATATATATATAGATAGATAGATAGATAGAAGATGATGGCAAAAAAATTAGTCGGTTAAACGATTAATAACGAAATTAATTAATCGACCAGTACTCGACTAAAGCAGAAGCCCGATTAAATGAATAACCTGGTATATACATACGTATGCAAATACGAGAGGAGTACTATTTATATTGTGAGAATACTGTAATTTCATACTTTTTCATACGCTTGTACCAATTTTCAAACGAGTTCTTTTAATCTAGTTGAATTCAAAGCTTATTGAATTCAATGACCGGTATTAGATTTTTAGTGGTTATAACTTTGGTTTAGATTAAGGCATGTCTCTGAAAATTTTTTTACATATCGTCCCTATCACGTCAAACTATCCTATATGAAAAATTAGTTTTTTAGATTCGTTATCTTGGTACTGCAATTTAGACGAAACGCCTCGTTTCAAAACGGTTAAATTCTAATAGAGGATTGATAACTCAATAAGAAATATGTTAAACCTGGCACTTTTAGGAATACGGTGACTTGAAATTCACAATTGACGGGTCTTTGCGCTCTTCTGAAAAGTACAAATTTGCATATTGAATAGTTTGACATGGTAGGGACGATATAAAGAAGCTATTAATGAATACTTTTTCTTTAGTAACTAAAAAAGGGAAGACAGCATGACTTGAAAAATAAATAAAAGATGTTAGTTTTTCGATGCAATCTGAAGGACTCGAACTCGAGACCAACTTAAAATTCTGCTTCTATTTTTAATCAATACAGTTCGACTATAAATAAAACTAACTATTAAAATATTTTATAATAATGACTGTTGTCGTAGCCGAACCAATGTAAAACACGCAGATTTCACTGATTTCGTCACGAGTATGACAACCTTAATACGGGCCAATGCATAATACGAGTACTATTTACATATATATATATATATATATATATATATAGTATGCATGTATGCATATTTTTTGTTATTAAAAAGTATCATGATGAAAATTGTAAAAAAGCAATGCGTAACAGGCGGGCTTTAATTTTTAACAGGTGTTCATGTATGTATGTGGGTGGGCCTATTAAGGTCCATTATATTAAATGAAATTTGAATTTTTAGTAAATATCTATGAGATATGTGATTGTATGTATGTAATTTTTTTTTACTCATAATTTAAATAATCTTTTATGATCCATAGTTAAATAAAAAAGGTGTTACGACTATTATCATATCATTTTAATATTTAAAGATCATAAAAAATTATGACAACCAACGAAATAGGAATACATTACCCCTTTAGTCATTTTCTTTAAAAATAACTTACTATGAATTTATAAAATGTTAAAGCAGAGAATACAATTTTAACAAAGCTCATAAATATTTAGCTTTGTAACATAATTTACACTGGACAACATATGAGTAAAATTTTTTATTGTGTTTGATCCAAGCGTATACATTTGGTATCTCTTATGTATGAACGTATATATTAATGAAAAAAAATTAAATTATTTAAAAATTTTCACTTATTAGTTTTATCCTTATTAATATCATTTATTCAAAAAACATCATAATGAACAAGTTCTTTTAAAGAAAGTAGAAATCCATTTAAGATATGGCATCCATTTCCATTTTGGGAAAAAGAGGACGACAGCCACTAAGACGAGGGAGGACATCTGGGCCAAAAAATGGGCAATATTTTAATAAATAAATTTATTTAAAAAAACACATTCAGCAATAAAAATAAGTTATCCCATGTCATTTGCAATAACAACGAATATACAGTACACAGAAAAAAATAAGTTTCGTTCTTGATAACGAAAATCCCGGTATTCATTTATTTTTTTTTCAAATTCCGCTATGTTGATAAAAAAATTATTTTAAAAGAACAAAAATATATAAATTAAAAAAAATGTTGACATGCCTGGGATACGAACACGCACTTCGCGGACGTAAAGTATGCTCTCTATAGCCGGGCCATGTCCCAGTTATATTTTATTAAGTAGTTCTGTATGAAAAGAAAAGAAATAACCGAAAATAAAAGAAAAAAAGAAATAAAAGAAAATTAACGAAATATTGTATTAAGTTAATGATAAATGTTATGGAAATTCATATTTTTTTCAATAACATGGTGTTATTGAACATAGTTCTTGTCTAGTTTTTTTGTGTAGGGTAGAGTGAGATTTTTTTTGCTAATTTCAACTTGGAATAGCACTAAAACGTTGCATTTTATTTTTAGATACATGGGAAAAATAATGAAAGTAATATTGTGAACTACTCTTTGCCCTCTACCGCAGTATCAAGATTTTAAACATGAGATCAAATCGATTAATTTGTGAAACATCATACGATGCAACATTATAGATTCTCTATAGCTGTTATAACTCAAAAGTACATCATTATGATAAAAATGATGGACAGTGCCACGCCTATTTTGTAGTCGTTTTTTGCAAGAATTACTTTGAAGTCGGTTAAAAAAAAATTAAAACAGTGTTTGGTAGAAAAACAGACCAAAATTATTAAAATTTTAAGTTCTTCAACAAACATATGTATCAGGACTTCTTTCTAGTTTTTTTGACCGAGCAGAAAGCAGAAAGACATGTATTTTTTTTTATTTTATGTAGGTTCCCTCAAAGCTTCACCAGTTTTAAACTAATTTCGGGTTTTTCTTTATTTAAAAGGATATACTTCCAGATGGGTCCCGTTGAAAAGTGGTCAAGGCTACGCCCATACAAAGTAAATACACATTTCTTTTCAACTACTTCTACTAAACCGATTCTCATGAAACTTTGCATATACATTTAGTTATCGTTAGATTACAACATGATGATCAAAAATGTTGACAGTGCGACGCCCATATTTTAGTTGGTTTTTTTGCAAGAATTATTTCAGAAAATCTTGTTTATGGGAATATCCAGTTGATGAATGGCTTTGGAATTGAATAATTTTTATGTGCAAATAAAATTTATAAAGATAAAACTAAAAAATTGTGATTTTGAACATCCATGCAATAGTATACAAAAAAAATATCACCAAAAAATTTTTAAGCAAAAATTTGTCTAGAAATAAATTTCATTTTCAGTCAATGTTTTTTACATATTCAATGAAATGTTTGTTTGACTCTTGTTGAGGATGCAAAAACCAAAAATAACAAGAGAAACTGTTTCGTAAAAAAAAACACTCCCATGATGACATACACACAAATAACAAAACCAATAATAATAGTAAAAGGAATGCGATTGTACCAAGTTTGTTTACTGAAGATTTTTTACTGAATCAATTTGTTAATGTCGTTGCGTTAACTCTCATTAATTTTTTAGAGTCTTTAGATAAATATTCAGACTTGAACACATTTAACAAAGTGAAATTTCATAAATGCTTAATCGACGATGATGATGATAATGACCCAGACAAAAATTTTGTTTGATATATTACAAAAAATCCAGTAAATATTTTTGTTGGATTAAGTAAACTATTTTGTTTAATATTTGTTAATATTTTTAGACTAATTATTTTATAAATTTTGACAAAAATATTGCTTGATATTTTTCATAAAATCCAGTAAATCTTTTTGTTTGATTTAGTAAGTTGTTTTGTTTACAATTTGTAAATATTTTTAGACAATGTTTTATAAATTGTTTTATAGATTTAAACAATTTGTTCATTAAAAAAAACACGTTTTTTTCAATGAAATTGTTGAGATATTCTATATTTACAAAATTTGTTTGTAGGCCCGTTCCTAGACAAAATAATTACTATTTCATTGAATACCTTTATAGAAAATGAAATTTAGTTTTTTCTTTGTAGTAGGACATTCTGTGCACAACGAAGCTAATTTAGTGCAAATTACAAAACTGTGAAAATAAAAGCAAGTAAAAAAATTGGTCACATTTTAAAGCCACGATATTTCTCTAATTGGATTTAATAGAATTTTTTTTAATATTTGTTAATACTTATACAAAAACTCGTGTTGTTCAGTGTAATAAAAAAAATAAGTAAAATAATGAAAAAGTAAAACAAATGTCAGTTTATGGTTTTAGTTTTCTTGAATGTGAGACTGTTGTAATTTTATAACTTTTTTGTTTTATATTTTAAGGGTTAGTTTTGTAACTTTGATAAACTATTTTAATAAGTTTATTATATTTGAAATGGGTGAAATAAATATGTAGATAAAATCTTGTGCGCTATTGTACTCGTATGTATGTAGATATGTATGTAATTAATAGTAATATATCAATGTCAATTTTCGTGGTTGTCCCAAGCATTCCCATTCCAGTTATGAATGACATTTTTAGGTTGAAGTTTTATATATTTATTTAAAGTTTGTACCCAGAAAAGACCACGTCGAATGTTTAAAACAATATTAAAAAAATAATGCTTGTTAAAAGTTGTTTTTTTAACTGATATTATTATTATTCTCAAAATAATGTCAAGTCTTAAGAAAATTAAAATTTTTAAAACATTTATAACAGCGTTTTATGTTGAAAATAAATCCGTTTTTAAGTTAAAAAAGTCGTTGAATTTTTTAATAAAGTAAATTAACTTTATTGCACTTTCAAACATTTAATTTCCATAGTATCGCGGCAGCTTCTCTCGGAATGTAGCATGTCAACATTGGTACACAGAGAAAACAGATTGATTGCAAAACGGTTACAGTTCTAAAAATTTTATGCAGTTGATCAACATTCTGTTAAATTTATTAAAAAAATTTTATAAAAAAAGATATTCGTTATATATAGCCGTAGAATCCTTATGGTAATAAATTTAATATTCTTACACATCTTACGTTTGTTACGACAAACAATATATATAGATTGTGAGAATAAGTCAAACGAAATCTGAAGAGGCAACGAATATAATTTGCATTTCTAAACTAAATATTCCTAATAACAATTAAAAATTCCTTTGTATAAAAGAATACTTGTGTGTGATTAAATTTTCAGTTAACATTATTGTTGAATTCGGTACTTTCAGCCAATAAAAAGCTATGGTGAACAAAACGTGTATGATTTTATTTTATTTGTCATTAAAATAAAATTAAAAATTCGAAAAAGTATCAAGAAACCAAAAAGTAATCAGAATATAAAATTAAAGCTATTAACGGGCGATGCAAAGGATAAGTTTGGCACTATTCATAGTAAGTATTATGAAATATATAAATATTTTATCTTCCGAAAGCAATAAATTTTTAATTAATTTCAGTGCAACGGATAATTCTTTGCAAAAACTTTCAAAGAGCTGAGGTGATGGGCTGCCGATGCTGGACGCACAAACATAATCTGATTCCTGACATACATACATACTTTTAAAGGAAAGGTAATAGGTTTAATATATACTTGCTACTCTGTCACGATTTGCTAACATATTTATATTAATATCGTTTAACATTTCAGAGACCCTACTTAAATAAGACATCTTCTTGCTCAAGATTCAAATCGTAATGGACTTAATCATTTAAAATACTAGACCTAGGTAATAAATGTGCTCTGTAAATGTATTTTTATATGTATGAATAATTAATATGTATGAATCTTTGATAAACTAAATTAAAAATAAAAAATTTTTCAATTCACAATAGCAAAATTTTTTTAAATTTTTGTACTGTCAGATTCATTTCCTACTATAGAATTCATTCGATAATTATAATCGAATTATACAGTAGTACGTGCAACTGACAAAATTCGATTAGCTACAAATTCGGTTGACACAATGAATCTGTTTTCTCTGTGTATCAATTAAAAAATTTTTGAATTTCCTGTGATAAAGATTTTTGTATATTGTTCTATGGAAATGTGTTGATTCAATAAAAAAAAGCGTTTGAATTTTCTGTGTTAAAGATATTTTCTATATTTGATAAAGAAATTTGTTGGAAATATTTTTATTTTTCCCTAATGATATTTTAAAAATTTTATTTTCAACAAACAATATATTTGAATCAAATACAGGCTTTACTGAATTTCATGCTACTTTCGAAAACTACTTTTATTAAATATTTACTTTTTTCTGTGTATATTATTAGCTGTTTGCACTATAATCTGTTTTCAGGCAGTCTTCAAGAAAGATTTTGTCCTCTGGGTTAATCCTGGAGCGGCTCCGCTAAGTAAAAATTTGTGCATAGCCGAACTTTGGTCTGGCTTAAGAGTTTTTCATCCGGCATTCCTGAGTAAGAAATTTTACATAGCCGACCTTGAACCGGTCTTAAAGGTTTCCTCCTCTCAGTATATCAAAAACCGTCTTCGCGGAGTAAAGAATTTTGTATAGCCGGCCTTTGGCAGGGCTTAAACATGTTCCCCGCTTGGTAAATCGAGTAGCGTCTTCGCTCAGCTATGCCTTTCTACTAAGGCAATGGAAAATGGAAGCCTTTATTCGACAAACGCAGAGAAAGAAACCTATAAACCCGCCCAAAGAGAATATATTAACTCAGCGAACGCGCTATTCGCTTAACAAAGAGGAGAAAATCCGTATTTACCTAGCGAAGCCGCTTTTCGATATACCGAAAGAAAAAGAACCTTAATCCTGGCCGAAGACCATTTACGCAGAGAATCTTTAGAGTAATTCCAAGTGAAATCAACAAATAGGTGTGCGTGTCGCATGATTTTTAATTTTAATAAAAAAAAAATTGCGGATAATCTTTTAGCTACCAAACCGCCTTCATATAATTTTTTTATTGTATAACTTCGGACTAGTAGCCCCGAAGTAAACAATTTAACCAATTTCATCCTTTTTTATAATTGCTATAACTTTTTAAGTGGAAAAGATATTGAAATGACGTATGCTTTATTTTGTAGGGCAGCAATGAGAATTTCATACTGCTAAACAAAATTGAACTGAAATAATTAAGTGGTCGAAAAGTGGCCAACTGCAGAATACTACAGATTTTTTTCTCGTTTTGTCGATTTTCAATTGGAGGCTGAGATAGTAGGGCGTGTCGATTTTTTAAAATTAATTTTTTAAAAAATGAGCGGTGTCAAAAAGTCGTGTGCTGGTTAGATAATCACAATTGAGGGAGTGACAACCGAAGGGGTATTGCCAAAACTAAAAAAATTATGCTATATGCAGGAATCAAACTTAATATAAATATCTATTACTCTACAAAACTTCTGACCTGTACGATGATCTCAAGAGGCGGTATGTATTTGAAACCAAAAATATTATGTATGAAAATGCATGGGAACAAAAAACTTTGAAGCTTAATTACTTCGAATTTTCTTTTTTGCACTTGTACCCCTCTGCTTTTAAGCCCCTCAATTATATTTACAAAAACTGGCAATTATATTGGTTTGCTTGGTAAATAGCTACTTCAAAGTCGTGAAATTTTTATGTATGGGAGCCCCTTAAGGAATAAAGATGGACGATAGGTATGTTTAGAAAAAATCTTCAAACTAGAAAACTAATGGTAGTCGGCTATACATATGACCCGTCTAGGGGCATCCTAGGAATTTCAGGGGCCAAATTCAACAATTTTATTAAACCATTATATATTATACACTTTTGATTACCAGATGAGCGACAATGTCTTACGGTTTGTCCTCAATCCCACGTTGTTGAGGACAATATTACATTTTGTATTCAGTAACATTGTCGAGAGCAAGATGAGCGATAATGTCTTAATTTTTTCCTTTATCCAACTTTTTTGAGGACAATATAAGCGACAATGTCTTCATTAAAATTATTGAGGACAATGTGAGCGACAATGTCTTAAATTTTTTTCTCAATCCAGCTATGTTGAGGAAAATATCAGCGATGTACTACATCTTGTCCCCTATCCAAGTTTGTTGGGGACAATATTAGGGACAGTGTCGTAAGTTTTGTCTTCAGTAACATTGCGAAGGACAAGATAACCGACAATGTCTTACATTTTGTCCTCAATCCAACTTTGTTGAAGACAATATGAGCGCCAATATCTTACATTTTGTACTTAAACGAACTTTGTCGAGGACAATATGAGCGACAGTGTCTTACATTTTGTCTTTGGTAAAATTATGGAGGACTAGATGAGCGGCATTGCTTTACTTTTTGTACGCAATCCTACTTTGTTACGGACATGATTATTCCAGTGGTGGCCATACATACACTATCTTATTTTTTGTTTGTGTATGTGCTTGCAGCTAAATAGATAGGCTGTATGTCTCACGCACAGTGTACTTTTGTTGATGGTAAATAATTCTGGCAAAAAAAACCGACTGGAGTATAAAGAGTAATATACTTGATGGCCTATCATATAAACAATTTTGAAAATAGGTATGCAAATGGAGGAATTGTGATCTAATAAAAGTTTTGGGTGGAGTTGTGGAAGACTTGTCCCACCAATTTTCGTAGATAAATGATGCGACCAAACTCTAAGCAAACCATTCCAAACAAAAAAAGAATTTTGAAAGTCGGTCCATAAATGGAGGAGCTATGCTATAATCAATATTTCGGGGGAAGGGGGAAAATTATGGTACCAATCTGCAGGGGGCTTACAGCAAATCTTCCAACTGATTTTCGAAAAAAAAACTATGAAACAAAACTGTAGTCAAACCCTTAAAAAAACAATTTTGAAAATCGGTTCACAAATAACAACGTTATGCATGGGGGAAGGGGAGCAAGTTTTCCCCTCCCATTTTCGAAAAGAGTTGTGGGGCCAAACTACTAGCGAACCCATGTAAAAAACACAAGAATTTTGAAAATCGGTTCACAAATGACTTAGTTATAGACTCTGGAAGGGGGTGGAGGGGTATCAAATTTGCCCCTTCCATTTTCGAAAAGAATTATGGGACCAAACTGCTAGCAGAACTTTTCCCTCCGAATACAGAAAAAACAAAAAAATGGAACCAACTTCTGGAAAACCCTTTCAGACAAAACAAGAATTTTGAAAATCGGTTCACAAATGACAGAGTTATGTATGAGGGGGAGCAAATTTCCCCATCTGATTTTCGACAAAAAAATTTTGGGACCAATTTTTGTCAAACCCTTTCAAGCAAAACAAGAATTTGTACGTAATTATTATTTGAACTGAAAATGTGTATAAGTCAGAAATGTGTATAAGAACTAAAAATGTGTATAAGTCAGAACTTCAAAACAAGAATTTTGAAAATCGGTTCACAAATGACAGAGTTATGCATGGGGAGAGCAAATTTCCCCCTCCAATTTTCGAAAAAATGGAACCAAAGTGCAGGCAAACCCTTTCCAACAGAAAAAGAATTTTTAAAATCGGTTCACAAATGACAGAGTTATGCGTGTACAAATATAAAAAAAGTAAAAAAACCATACACACGAAATGATAACCTTTTCCTTTTTGGAAGTCGGTTAAAAAGAGCCTATATTCGCGAGTATAGGAAATTGAGAGAATGGCCATCACTGGCTTAGACCATAAAGAATCATATTACTTTGGCATGATTTGAACGATCCGTTTCTGTTAAACTTAGAGAAAATATAAAGATAATGAAAAGTTTTTCTAAATTAAAACTGAAGACCTCTTATATGATCTGTATAATGAATAACTTGATTTTTTTCCACTTGGTTGTATTTTAAAAGACTTTTCCAAATGCAATAAATATTACTTTAAAAGATTTCTAAACGCCACATGTACCATAAATTTAGAATTAAACAATGAAATTTATTAGTCAGCTCGTTATAATTATATTTTTATCTTTCATTATACTAAGGAAAAAAGGAAAAAAAAGAAAGAGGGTTAAAGAAAATGCTCAACAGATAAAAAAATTCTTCCAAATGATTTAAAGATAAAAATACGAAAAGATTTATGATACAAAACTGTAACTGCCTTAAGTAAGGGAAATTTCATGTCTTTATATGTTTATTTTTTTCCCTCTGTTTAAATTATTGTCCATTTCTAAGACATTAACATGATTTGTAAGACTATTAATGATTTTATTGGTAATTAATTCATTAAATAAGTGTAAATAACCAGAGAACAATTTGTTTAGTTTCAAACACTACGGTAGCAGATATACAATGTAGAGTTTTTATGAAGTTTATTATTTTGTGTTCAATAAAATTTAGTTTTTTTTAATACATGCTTGTCTTTATTAAAATTTTTTTTTAAATATATATATGAGAGGCTTAGTGCAATAACTCGATATGCCACAAAAAACAAAATATTGAATAAATATACTTTTAAGTTTGAACAAAAATTAAAATTGTATGGCTTTTGGAATTATTTTCTTTAAATACGCAGCATAATTAATTGCAAAACAATAGAATTTATCCAAAAATATCTCTAGGATGCAAAGCTATGCCACATAGCAAGGAAATGAGCGCATAAAATTATTTTTAATTTCATGCGGCTTAAGCAGTTATTGCACTAAGCCCTTCATATGTAAGAGACAAAGAGATCCGCTTTCATATCAACAACTCATATAATTTTCGGTACGTTTTCGTGCCGAATTCGGCACGAAAACGTACCGAAAATTATATGAGTTGTTGCTATGAAAGCGGATCTCTTTGTCTGGGGAAATTCTAAGAACTTTACCAAAATGTTTAAGAGAATTACCTACGAATTCTGAAGAAATTGTCCATGGAAATTCTAAAAGAATTTTCGACATGTTTGCTCAATTTCGGAAGACTATCAAGAGATAAATAAGAACTTTTACGAATCTGACAATGTGCAGAAGTGACTGCTAAAAGTTCTAAGTCGTAGGTTAGAAAACGTGCAGACTATTCTGTTAAATATCTTAAAGAAAATTAAATTCCCTTTCAGAAAATGTGCTGAAGCGACGTACCAGAAACTGCCAGCTATTTTGTCAAATGTCTGAGGGAGCTTTAGTTAAATTTTTGTTCGATTTTTCTGATAAACTCTACGTCCTATCGTCGGTGTTAAAATAAGAAATTTATCAGAAATGTCAGATAAAATTCACACACAGAATCAAAAAGTTGTAAGACTTCTGTGATTCTTCTTGAGCCATGCATTTTTCTACTGCTTATGGTAGCTCATCAGAAACCCTTTACCAATATCTTATAAGCTTAAAAACTCGCACATCTATTCATAAGCTCTCAAGAGATAAATGAGAATTATTACGGAAACTAAAATCAGACAATGTTCAGAAGTGTCGGATGAAAGTCGTAAGTCGTAGGTTAGGAAATGTGCAGAATATTCTCTGAAATGTCTTAAAGAAAATTAAATTACATTTCGAAAATGTGCAGACTACTCTGATATTATTCGGATAATATTTCAGAAAATGTGCAGAAACGTCAAACCAGAAAACTTCAGACTTTTGTGCTAAATGTGCAAGGAATTTTAAACAACTTGCTTGATTTTCTGGTAGAGTATCAGACTTTTTCTGACGTCAGACATCTGGGCAAAAAATGTCACTGGGTATATACTTGTACATTTATAAACATTTGTTTTCTAAATTGTTCTTTTTTACGTGTCCATCCGTGGTACTGAGTAAAAGTTTTTGTGTAAATATTATTCTTGATAGTATCTTTTACATTGCACATTTTTACTTGTAAGAGCTAGTTTACTTTTGTATTTTGTATTGTATATCTCTATAAGTGTTTATACTTGTAGATTGTTTACTACAAGTTGTTTTAATCCTGTTAAGAAATTTATAATTCGTTATCAATTTTCTTTAAACATGTTCAGTAGTGAATCAAGCTTGCGCTTTTAAGGGTGGAGGACAGTGTGACCATTTTAGTACTTTTGCAGCTAAATTTAGCAGTTTTAATTTTGGTTTAGCTGAAAATTTTCTATTTAGCAGCTAGCATTACTTTTAGTATTTTTAGTTACTTTCTAGAGGTTTTTTCTCAATAAGTATCAAACTATATTAAAATGTTATAAAAAAATACTGAAAACAAAGTTTTTCGACCTTTTCTGTAAACCGAACTTCTCCTTTTCCAAAATTAAACTTAAAAATAAAATACATACTCCCAAAACAACAACACTTTACAAACTTTATTGTTGTTTTGGGTGTAATTTATTAAAAAAAAGCGGAGGAGGTTATCCATTTGTTTGTATTTTTTTTATACGTTTGTTAACTTATAAATGCTCCATCTACAGATCGATGTTTAAAAATGTTATTTCATGTGAACGAGTATACTTCTAGATTCTGTAGAGAGGCAAACGGGCTAAGAAAATGCAGTTACTTAAATTTCATCTAATTTTTGTACATATTTCCATCGTTGTCTTTTTGTATTGTATAACATAGAAAAAATTATCTCAAAAAAATTTTTCAAACAAAAGTTTGTCTAAAAATAAATTTCATTTTCAGTAAATGTTCTTTACTGAATCAATGAAGTTTTTGTTTGACTTTTATTTAGAACGGAAACACAAAAACAACAAAAAAACTGTGTCGAAAAAAACAACTCCGTTAACGACACATAAATAACAACAACAACAATGATAGCAAAAGGAGTGCAATTGTGCAAATTTTGTTTACTGAACATTTTTGAGTGAATCAATTTGTTAGTGTCGTTGCATTAATTCTCATTCATTTTTTTAGAGTTTTAGATAAACAGTCAGACTTGAACACATGTAACAAAGTGAAATTTCATAAATGCTTAGTGGATGATGATGAATTTTGTTTCATATACATATTAAATTAAATCCAGTAAATATTTTTGTTTGATTAAGTAAACTATTTTGTTTAACATTTGTAAGTAGTTTTAGACTAATTGCTTTATAAATTCAGGCAAAAATATTGTTTGATATTTTTCAGAAAATACAGTAAATCTTTTTGTTTGATTTATTAAATTGTTTTTCTTACAATTTGTAAATATTTTTATACAAAATGTTCTATAGAGTTAAACAATTTGTTCACTGAAAAAATAACACATATGTTTCAATGAAATTGTTGAGATATTTTTGTCTATATGTATTTACATATTAGTTTGTAGGTCCGTTTCTAGACAAAATATTTGCTATTTCATTGAATTCCTTTACACTGCGCCTTCACGAGACATTAACTTTGATATAACATGAGAGAGAACGTCGGCAGAACAAGAAAACTAAAATGTCGAAATTTCTCTTCATGTCATACAACAGGACAACGTATTTTTAGTTTTGTTAAGAGATTTCATTTGCTACACATTCTCATTGAGTTAAAATGCAATATTTTTGCGTAATTAGTAGTTTTATTTATGATTTTTCAAACAAATTTTAATTAAAAAATCAATTGAACAATTTTAGTTACACAAACTTACAGAAATTTTATTAATAAATTTGATTTTAATTTATTTCAATAAACACAAACACATAATTTATTTATTTTCATATTTTTTGACATTTCATATCATAAGATTGTTGTGATAATATTTATTATAACAACGCTCTCATAATAATTATTATAACATTACGATAACACTAATTTGAAGTCTTCACGTAACAGAATTCTCTCTGCGATTGAATTTGACGCTTGCTAACAAAAAAATATTTGATATTATATCTCGTGAAGACGCTATGTTATAGAAAATGAAATTTAGTTTTTTCTATGAACTGTCACATTGAATTTCAACTTTGAAAGAGAATTAAAAAAAAATCATTGAAAGTTTCCTCGTGTAAATTTAGTCTTTGTTGTTTAAAAATTTGTATTTTAAAATGCTCAATAGTTATGGATGTTTTATTGTGGTTGTGTTTTTGTCATTTCGGTATATCGAAAAGCGGCTGCTCTGACGAAACATTTTTGCTAGCTGACCTTCGACCGGGCCTAAGTTTTTTCCTCTCGGTGTATCGTATAGCGGGTTCGCTGAGCAAAGATTTTTTGCCTATTGAAATAGGACCTAAAATTTTTTTTGTAAAATCAAACACCACATTTTGCCTGAAAATTAAACTAGTTTTTGCTGTTGCTTTTTAGTGCAAATAAAACAAACATTCCCAGCCAGCAAAATAGTCCCACGTCTTTCAAATGTCTGAAAGAAACAATGACAGAAAAGTTCGAATCGTATACGAGTTCTGTCAGACTTATGACCCAAAAATGTATGAAGTGGTTGACACGAAGTCTTACAGAGATGTCGTCGGAAATTCCGATAGAAATCTAACAGAAATCTTATGAAAAATCATGGGAAATTACCAAATTGTCAGAATTAGGCTGTAAATGTTACAAATACAGTTACAAATTATATCATTATTTAATTTTAGCAAAAAATAATCGAAATCTTGGAAGCAGTACATATATTTCATGTTATATAAATGCGCTTCACAGTAGCGACAAATATATTGCCTGAATATAAGCAATACTGTATGGCAAGAAATGCTTAAACTTCTTATATTTTTCCTTTTCGTCCATATAAAAAACTAATTTTTGCACATTCACTTATAGTGGTGCATTCAAGGAAGCGCTACTGTAAGGCAGAGATTATAAAAATATACATTTTACGAAGAATTACGATAAGTTACGAACCTAAAAAGACAAAACAAATGTATGATTTTATTATATACTCGATGCGCTGAAATAAGCGTTTAACAAGAAATGCTCCAAAGTGGGACATCGCGAACAAATATCATGCAATACGTAAGCATGTTTGTAAGCTATACCAACAAAACTCTCCTTTACAAACCTGCTTATCGCGAAGCACTAGTTTTTGCTGGGAACAGATACCTTCACTCATTGTAGTGAAACAGACCCATGATCCAATAATCAGGTCAATGCAACTCGACAGCTGTTTTTTGTTTACCATCGTAAAGATGTCAGACTTCATATAAAAAAACATAAACATAATTTTTTATATATGGAGTTTGTTCGACATCTTCACAATTATGGCATTTTTGTTGTAAAGATGCATAAACCTAATTATTTGATCATGAACAGCCTAGATTCTTAGGTGGGCATCAAACCAACCACTTCCATATTAATAGGCTAGCACTATGCCTACCTACTAGCCTAACGAGGCATCCCAGAAATTAAGTTAAAGTGAGATATTAATTTATTCCGAAGCAAGCTCATGCTTAACGTTATATAAAATTTTTTCACAACCCTCATGAGTCAAGACTTATTATCACATTGTAAATGTAGTCTGGAATAAATCAATAGATAAATATAATAATACAATTACCATTTCATTTGCCAATATGTATAACTTAATAATATCAAGTTTATACAATAAAGAGACAAAGACCAAACAAACGAATGAAAAAACCAATAAAGAACAAAAAAAAAAGCTCTGAAAAATTATTTTTTTTTATTATTATTGGCAGCTATTTGTAAGAATATCTTTCAATTTATGTATAAACAATTTGACATTATAGCTTTCATTCTGTTTTACGTTTTTGCCAAGTCATATCCTGCGTTAATAGAGACAGACTATTTGCCTACAATACATGTGCATGTTTTTATATCTAGACCTCAAATAATTTTATTAACTCTGATTATGATATTATCTTTTTTAATTTTGATTTAATAAATTTTTTTCCAACCTCATCATTGTCGATTATTATTTCGCCCTTGGCACTAAGTGTAACCTGGGCTCAAATCGTCACATCCGTGAACGTACAACTCGTCACGTAAAAACGCCATTTTCGGATTATGACATACGTGAACGTACTGTAATTCCATACAGTTTATACGATTGACGTGTCACGTAATTCATTTTAGTACGATTGCCGATACGATCACGGATGTAACGATTTGAGCCCTGATTCCTAAAACAAATAAATTTAGTTTTCTGTCATGTCTCACTTTTAAATACACCGTATAATCTTATCATTAGAAGCTTGAACCATTGTTGGCATTTGTGACGCATCATTTCCATGCTTCATATAACTGTTATGTAAGGCTTCCAAAGATACTCATAATTAGCTGACACAACGAATGCTAGTATTTAATTATAGTCCAACTAAATAAATCAATAAAAGCGTCTGGTTAGGTTCACGGTGCCGGTAACCATCACTACACTCTCAGCTCTTTATTATTATATCCTTCCAACTCGCTATACCTCCTTTATCTTTTAAACTAAAAAGTGTAAAATGGTCACCATGATGGGTCCCAACGAGACCAAATAGAGATCACATAAATACCACTGACGAAGTGGATAGCGGCATGGAAAATACATTTTGTTTTGCTAGTGTCGCTGACAAAATTAGCTGCAGTTGTAACGTAGCTGCTACAATTCGGTTCAAAGAATGACAAACAAGTTGTAATCGGTAATTGCGCTGATTGCAGTGGCTATAATTTTAATTTATTTCTCGGTGAACCCATTATGTACTGTTTGACTTTACACAAAAATATATAGAATATCAAATACGTATTTGATACAAAGTCATCTGATTGCGATAAAGCAATAGTTGGCGTTTTTTGTTAAATGTTTGTCCAATCTAACCATATCTTTGCTATTGAACCATATTGATTGAGCTGTTAATTGTGGCAATGCTTAAGATGTTAATGAAATCTATAAAAAGGGAAGTTTTTAGATTTTCTTTCCTAGGTTACTCATCTTTTAGTTTTTCTACTGTTGCTTTACATTGGAGTTCTAAAGTATTTAAGTATTCTCTTGAAAACAAGTTTTTCACATTATAAAGAATATATTATGCTTGTAAAATACCAATCTTTAATGTCAATAAATAACCTGCATCAATTTTCTATCACATGTGAACTCTTCATTGATAAAATCAGAAAAAAGCAGGTGTGCTGTATGAAAATGAATGAGTATATGACATTTTATGTTCCTGAGTTTGATCAACTAAAAGAAAAATTATTATTGTTACAAATGACAACGGTTATATGAAGACAAAAGGTCTTTCTATTCATTTTATTATTATTCAAAGATAATTGGAAAGTTAAAAGACAAGTTTGGCATTTAATTTTTTTAAATTTAATGTCTTAAATAGATTTTTTATTAAATAAATAAATTAATTAAAAGCCTCCGTTTTGAAAGTATTTAAATAATCAACAAACTTAATATATTTGTTTGCTTTTGCGATCAATTCATGTTAAAATCTGAAGGCATTTGCCACGCTTTTTATATACTTACCTCTTAAACTTTTTAATGGTTTTCGAAGATGGCGACGAATAAAAGTCATTTCATGAATTTTATGCTAACACAATTCGCTTACGTTTCAAAACGGTAACAACAAATTTATTGTTTAAATTTTTTATCTTTTTATTTTCAAAAGAGAAGTAACACAATCAGGCAATTAATGCCTACCAGTTAATTAATTAATGTGTTACCTTCTTTGGGAAAGGGATAGTGTAGAGAGGACAGGTGGTGAAGTGGGAGAGATATAGAAAGCTTAATTCATTTACAACCCTGCTATTGCGCGTTTTATGTAGAGCAGTGTTGCAAGCCCCTCAGGTGTCAAGTAGAAGCAACGAGTTGTTTAAGCTGTGTAGCCATTTTATTAGTTCTTTAACTTTGCCGACGGTTTTGCTACAATACCAACGAAGGAGGGTGCTGTGAAGTGCATTTAGAACTTCCAAGTACAGAGAAAAAAATAGACAAGAATTATATTCAATAAAACCATGTTATTAAAAAAAATATGAATTTCAATAACATTTATCTTTAACATAATAAAATATTTCGTTGTAAGTATTTCTTTTCCATGCCGGTTATTTCTTTTCTTTTTATACATAAGTACTTAAAACAAGTTGTATCCCATAAAAAAAATAAATGGGATATGGCTCAGCTAGAGAGTGTATGCTTTACGTCCGGAAAGCCCGGGTTCGTATTCCAGCCATGTCAACATTTTTTTATTTTATATATATATTTTTATTTTGAAATAATTTTGTTATCAATATAGAGGAATTCTTTATCACAGGAAATTTGAAAAAAAAATTATTGAATACCGGGATTTTTGTTATCAAAAACGAAACTTATTTTTTTCTGTGTAGTAATTCATTATAAAAAAAGCATTCCTTTTTCAAGCAGCTTTGCAAGGAAAGTGTTGATTCTCTTCCTTACAAACCTGTTTGTAAGCTGCATTTTTTTATTGGTTATGTAGGTACGTGTTTTGGAGATACAGAGAAAACTATCGTTTTGTATCTTTGTTCGGTCCTTGTTGGCTATTGAACCAGTCAAGCGATATGATGATATTTATTACGACCACTTAGTACCGCGTCATTACTAACGTTTACTCTACACTTTAGTGATCTGTATCTGTCGACTGAAATTTATTACCTGCCACTCTCATCAGTGAGTCCGTAGTAACAGCTAGCATTTGCTTTAACCTGAAAACTCTATGTACAAAATGTGGCTTCATATTCTTCTCAGTCTTATGCTACCAGGCTCGGGATATTTATTTGCAATATGTGCTGGTGGCTTAGCTTTTAGGCACAATCTGCAAACAGTGTCTCGATTTTTATTTCTCTTAGATGATATTTGAATGGTGCAGTGCAATAAAGCCATGTGCAATAAGGCCATATGGCCTTATTACAATTTAGTATATGAAATCAAAAAAATGCTTAAGAACTAATAAGACACTTTAAAAATGCATCCTTTCTAATAGATTTAAGCATGATATTTAAAACACTCTTGGCTTTTTGATATATGAAAGTCTCGTTTCGCTGTGTTCCTTCTCGCTAACCTCCTTCACAAATTTCAAAGAAATTTTGTAAGTTATATAATTGACTCGAGATTGGGATTCCTTTAAAGCAAGAATTCACCTTTGTATGGGATGACACAATAATTTATTATAAATTCAATTCCGTTCTTGAATCAAGCGTTCTATACTTGGTTTAGGAACGGATTTAGTTAGGGATTACAGGTCTCCCAGATTTCTCCCAAGTCGCATGCCCAATTGAAAAATTTTCATAACCGAAATTCCCCAAAAGGCAATTTATAGTATACCCGAAATTCCCCACTAAAAATACTACTACTTCAATTTCAATTCATTTAGGTATTAACCTATGAATATTTTATTTGCACTGTAGTTCATTTGTTTTAATGATATCCGTATATTTGATGGACGATTCGAAAGTTTCGAAATGCAAATTTATTTTAAATAATAAACTTTTACTTTAAAATATGCTAACTCCGAAAAAAATTTTTTTTGATATATTAAAATTAGGGATGTAACGATACGCCGTTTTGCCGATCCGATACCGATTCCGATACTTAAAAATAAATATCGCCGATACCGATTCCGATACCGATACGAATATTTAAATTGAGTTCAAATTTAGATTAACAAAACTTAAGAAGGGACATTTTTTTATTAAACAAAATTACAGTGTAAGAGATTATTAATATTTAAAATTGATATTAACCCAGTATATAAAATTGGAAGTAATTTTATTGCTTCCAAAGAATCTATATTAAAAATATGCAGATCATTAGTAGAAATGCAAGTACAAATTTGTAATTCCTTTATAATTTTAAAAAATACTCGCCATGCTTTTTAAAAAATCGTTTTTTAAGGGACATTTATCAACTATTATTCTTCTAAATAACTTAATAGCTTAATTATTAAAAGTCTTCTAAAAGTTTATATTTATTTACTTAAATTTACATGAAAATAGTTTTGTGTTTAAATTCGCATAAAAAGAAACGAGTTCTAAAAATGGGTATTTTTTTCATCCTTTTTTTGAGGAATCATTATAGAACACCGAAAAAGATATTTGTCCTAACATCGCTTCAAATTCGGTATTGGTAATCGAAAAAGAGAACTTCTTGCAATGACAAGCAAATGTGAAACTAATTAGAAATTATCCAAATTTGCAATATTTCCGGATAGCGAATTCTACATTTTTATTACTTCTTTGGAGTGTCTTTTTTTGCTGGGAATAAGATTTAAAAAACAACGAATTAAATTTGAGTTCATGGTAAAATTAACAATAAATAAATTATTGTTTTTGCAAAATAACAGCGTAAAATATTATTAATTTTTAAAATTGATATTAATAAGATTTAAAAAATAACGAAATGATTTAAGGTCCTAATTGTGTAAATCAAGTCACCAAAGTGAAATTTGTATACAGAACAAAAACAAAATTTCAAATATTTGATAAATTTATTTTATTTTTCATAAAAATTTTAAAATATTTGATAGGTAAAGCAACGCTTTAATTTCTATACGTTTGTTTGGTGAAAAATTTTTATGAAAAACAAAAACAAATATTTGAAATTGTTTCAAATTTATTGTTGCTTTAACATAAACTTCACTTCGGTGATGTGATATACACAATTAAGGCCTTAGTTCTTGGTAAAATTAACAAAAAATAAATAATTTGTCAAAAAAAAATTGAAAAAATGTTTAAAGTATCGTCGTATCGACAGTAAAATATCGCCGATACCGATGTATCGGAAAATCTGAAGTATCGCCGATGTATCGGTATCGGTATCGGTATTCGTTACTCCCTAATTAAAATATGCTATCTCCAAAATACGCAAACAAGTAGAAAATATTAAATTTTTTTGCATAGGTAAAAATTAGAAAAAATAGTTGAGTTATGAATTTTTAGACGAACTGTATGGTTTTTTTTCCAAAGTTATTTAATTAGTTTGGCTTAAGTTCGTTTTTAATTTAATCTTTCGATCTCGGTCGGTTGGGACTGACAATAGTTCTATACATTTTATTAAGTTAATATATCCATATGTCTCTGACTATATACTTGCCCTATTCAACAAGATTTTAACTATTTCAATTTTTCCTTCTCAGTGGAAGTCTGCGCGAGTAGTTCCTATCACCAAATCTAAAGTCATTCAAATAACATCTATGGCAGGCAATATACCTATCGTAAAGGACACAATACTACGACTATGCTTCTGGACATTACTGATCGCATTAGGGGTAGCGTGAATTGTGTCAGTTTATCTGTACTTGTATCTTTAGATCTTTCTAAGGCTTTCAATTCTTTATCTTTTTCAATTATGATCGATAAGCTTAAGAATGAGTTTAATTTTTCTAGAACCGCATGTCGTCTTATTTATTCTTATCTTACAGATAGAACTCAATTTGTATCTTACAGATAGAACTCAATGTGTAGCATTTTAAGGTTTCTGCTCCTCTTCCCGCCCCCTTTCATCTGGTGTTCCTTAAGGCTCAGTTTTGGGCCCAGTTTCGTTTATCCAATACATTAATAGTCTGTCTGCGTATGTTAACTCATCACTATGTGAATCTTATATTTTTGCCGATGATATTTTCCTGCTTTTTAGTAGTAGGATTAGCTTCTGTCTGGACCGTGTCTTTGATTGGACTGCTTTTAACTCGTTGACATTAAACCAGCATCGCTCATACTGGCACCAGAGTTCCGAACATTAATCGGCTCGTATATGTATACAGCCGAATGAAAACCAATGTTCTCACTAAAGAGTAAAAAATAAATAACAGTTGTATAAAAGCTTGTTGTTTTTTTTTACGTTGTTGTTTTTCTTTTTAATAGGCACACAGTGGAATACTACTAACACATACTCATAAGCACTAATACTTAATTAAAAACTAATTTTTCTCGATGGCCAGCACGGTTTTAAACCCTCCCAAGACTAATGCCATTATGTTTGGCACTTCTGATCGCTTTTTCCCTAAGCTTTGTGTTACCCTTAGGGTGTTCAGATACGTTTTGTGAACCATCTGAAGTGTTTGGGTATTAGCTTGGACTCTAAGCTTTCTTCTTGTAACCACATTAATACTGCAAGCTCTAGAATTTTTGGCATTTTACGCAAAACCTATTCTATTAATTTATATATTCCTACTCATATTAGGTGTAGGCTTGCGCATTCGCTGGTAATGTCGCAAGTTATCTACATTATTTTTCTGTTTAAATACATATGTATTTACTAGTGATGTTACGAATATTCGTATTCGTATTCGAATCGCTGAATATTCGCCTCTTTCATGATATTCGTATTCATATTCGTTAAATTCAAGTGAATATTTCACGAATATTTTCTGAATACGTTGCAAAAACGAATACATAAAAATACTGAAAATTAAACAAAAATATTAATTTTTACTAAAAAAAATTTGTCTATAACGCAAAACAATAATCTTCTTTTAGTAAAGAAAAAAGAAACAAAATATATTTCACAACGACATGGTATTTAAAAAGTAAAGTCCTGTTAAATTAATTTATTAATCATGTTAAAGTAATACTCAAAGCTCAGTAGAGGATAGTTGAACTTCAAAAATACAAGTTTTGAAGTCTTTTCTCCATCAAGCCTATGCGCGGTATGTAAATAAGGTGCTCGCTCGGAACAGTCGCCCCTGGCGTATTTTCCCTTATTTACTTTCCGCCAAAAATTTAAAAAAGTGGCATTCAGGTGATAAGTTAATAATCTCAAATTCCGTCATCGGAATATCATAATAATGTTAAATACCTATAGTATAGTGTGACAGTTTTTCTCAATTTATTGTTATTGACGCAAAGGGTAGATGTTCTTCAATTAAATTTGAAATATTAAGTGGTACTAACTATTTAGATTGAATATTCGTATTCGAATTCGGCGAATATTGTTTCAGATATTCGTATTCGTATTCGCGAATATTAAAAATTGATATTCGTAACATCACTAGTATACAGTTTCTATCACTGAATGCGACCAATAAAACGGTTTACGCTTTTTTCCTCCCGGTATATCGAAAATCGGATTTGCTGAGTTAGCATTTTCACTTTGGGTTTCCTTCTCTGCATTTGTCAAATAAAGGCTTTCAACGAAGAAAATCTTTGTGCACTAGAAAAGACTAGATATAATATCCTTGAACAGCGAAGCCGCTTATGATATACCGAGAGAAGAAAACCCTTAAGCCCTACCGAAAGCAGGCTATGCAAAAATGTTTAGTCAGCGAAGCCGCTCCTCGATATACCGAGAGAAAAATCCGCAAGCTCGGCCGAAGGCCGGTTATGTAAAACTCTTAGTCGACGAAGGCGGTTTCCGTTATAACGAGAGGAAAAAACCCTTAAGCCCAGTCGAAGACCGGCTATGTAAAAATATTTATTCAGGGGATCCGCTCTTCGATATACCGAGAGACCCCCAAAACCGGCCGACTGCTCAGCGATGCAAATAAAAATTTATGGCTTTATTTCCCATATGCTCATTTCTTGCGTATGACGTTATTACTCAATATCATTTAAAGCATTGAGAAATAACGCCATATAGAATAATTTACAATATTTCCTTTTGGAAGTGGAAATATTGCCCATATCCATGGTATTGTTGCATGCAATCTAGACCAAATTGGTATTGTTAAAAAAAAATCCTCAAAAGTAATTAAAAATTGTTAAAGCTGTGAATAAACTAGGAATAAATTAATGTTCGTTATAACCGTAGAGTGTAATTTTCTTCCCAGAATTAAAAAAAAAACTAATTTCATTTAGTTAAATCACATATTTAGAACATTAACTAATAACATACTTAGTGCTACAAGCTTGCTACCAAATTGTGATAACTAATTCCTTTAGTGTTTAAAAAAACGCCTGAGAAAACTAAGGATATTTTGTTCACTATAGGTGTATATATTTCCATGTCATTTTGTTTTTAGGACTTAAAAACAGTTCGCTATAAGCGAGAATTCGCTATAACCGAAGTTCGCTATAACAATAGTAATGAAATATTGATGCAAAATTGTTTGGACCGGAGAATTAGTTCGTTATACGCGTTAGTACGTTATAACCGAACTCCACTGTTTAAAAATGCAACATTTCGGGTAAAAGAATTGTTGCTTCAATAGATTGCCTCATTTGTACTTATCTACATTGCAATTTGCGCAAATCAATGTTCAATGTACCAACTCGCTGCCATTCTACTTACTCTATATGCATGTAAGAAATAAAAGATATTTTTCTATTTATGGAATCTGAACGGCATTGATTTCGCTTAATCCACCTTGTCCATGTTTTTATTTAACGCCAAATGTTAAAATGATTTGTTAAAATGTTTTGAATATTTTCAGAATAAAATGCAGTTTTAGTATTCTTATAGTCCCCAATAAGTGTTGTTAAATTAATGAACAAATAAATTTTTTAAATAACTTTTCATCCATTCATGGCCTTGAGGCACTGAAAAATCCACAAAAAATATTTTATACAAAATCCTTACAAATCTACTACTGCAAACAGCAAATCAACACAAAAAGCTAAAAGAAATATTTTACTCCTGTTTAAAGTGTGAAATCAATTTCAATTCAGTTTGTTTTTTCATCACTGCATTCGATGGCTGTTGCCAAGATGAAAAATTCCTGCAAGCAAATTAAAAAACGCGACTAGTGAACAAGAAACCTGTAGACATCTGTGTGAGAATTCCACCTGCAACATGTAATGATTTTATTTATTTTTTTTCTATGCAACCATCGACATTTTTTTGCTGTTGCAACAAACAACACATGCTACAGTGAAAAATGGTTACAAGGTTTCCCTAGATGTAGAAAAACTGGAATTTTAAGGATAAAAAAGAAGCATACACGCAAAGGAATTAAGAAAAAAAATCTCTTAAAACAAAATGCAAAGAAACAATCGTGGAAAAGACTTTAAAAATTCTTAAAAATTGTTGTGTGAATAATAAAAAAAACTAAACTATTTTTTGCTGCAAAAGTACGAGTATGTATGCAATATGAAAACTTCCCTCTCTATCTCTCCTAGAAATAACTCCTATTAATATTAAATGTTACATTGCAACAGCAGAAACAAAATGCAAAAAACAGGCTTAAGAGCCTTTAACGATTTTATGCAGAGGCATGTTGGTGTATGGTGACGGGTGACATATACACATACTTATGTACACACTCATATATTCATAAACATGCATCTGCATTAGGGTGGTCTTATAATGGGTGATTTTATAAGAACTATCGGAAAGTAAAAAAAAAACACATAAAATTCAGAAAAATGCATGAAATATTTATTTGGATCGATAGTTGGGTCGATATAATTTAATGTTTGAAGATTATTTCATGCAAATGTTGGCCGCGGCTGCGCCTCAAATGGTCCATCCGCTTAGTCCAATTTTGGCATACTCTTTCCAACATTTCGGCCGGTATCTCACGAATAATGTTGGCAATGTTGGCTTCCAGTACGTCAATCGAAGCGGGCTTGTCGCTATAGACATTAGCCTTAACATAGCCCCACAAAAAATAGTCTAGAGGCGTCAAATCGCACGATCTGGGCGGCCAATTGACTGGTCCCAAGCGTGAAATAAACTGTTCACCGAACTCGCCTCTCAATTGGTCCATTGTTTCGCGTGCTGTGTGGCATGTGGCACCGTCTTGTTGAAACCACATGTCATGCAAGTCAAGCTCTTCCATTTTGGGCAGAAAAAAGTTTGTTATCATCGCACGGTAGCGCTCACCATTCACAGTAACGTTGTGATTCGCATCATCTTTGAAGAAATACGGCCCAATGATGCCGCCAGCCCATAATCCGCACCAAACGGTTGTTTTTTGTGGATGCATTGGTAGCTCTTGCAATGCTTCTGGCTGCTCTTCACTCCAAATACGGCAGTTTTGCTTGTTCACGTATCCATTCAACCAGAAATGAGCCTCGTCGCTGAACACAATTCTTCGATAAAAAAGTGGATCTTCATCTAACTTTTCAAGAGCCCATTCACCAAAAATTTGGCAAGCGTTGTTCGTTTGTAAGACGATTCATGATTAAATTATAGACCAAACTGAAGATGTTTGACAGTGACACAAGATACAAAACGTGCGTGAGCTGTCAAAACTAGTGTTGCCAAAAAGATAATAGCAAAAAAATCACTCGTTATTATGTACAGGGTTAGGCGATTGAAGTGTTACCTATTCAAACAACCATATTTTTGTTTTGTGAAATAATTTTTTATTGATTCAAATTACAAAATGTGTGGAAATAATTAAAATTTCAGAATCCATTCACCTTAGCTCGATGTGGCCACTTTTTGCCTTGACTATGGTCTTCAAATGGTTAAAAAATGAGATTACGTTTGCACGAACGTGGCGAATTTCTAAACATTGAGTTCCCTGATGACTAACATTTTCCTATTGAGCAGTTCATAAATTCTCAAAATGATCGTGTTTAATTAACTGAACGCACTCACGAAAATTTGAGTCTACGAACGGCCACCCAAAGTAATTTTCCATCTCAAGTAATGGTATGGGCAGCAGTAACCGCTGATGAACCATGTACAATCGTTTTCGTCGACCCTGGTGGCAAAGTCAATGCGACTTATTATCGGGAATATATTCTGGAAGCTTCTTTAGAGACGTGGGCACGCAAACATTTCAGTTGTAGACCATGGACGTTCCAACAAGACTCGGCACCGTCTCTTAAAGCGCGCGTGAACCAATAATGGTTAAAAAACCATGTTTCACACTTTATTTCATCCATACAATGGCTTTTGAATTCGCCAGATGCAAATCCCATGGAGTATTCCATCTGGGCCATTTTGGAGAGCAAGGTGAACACTAAAAAATATGCCAGTATGGATAAGCTGAAGAAAGCCATTGTACGGGAATGGGCCAAAATACCGCAAGATCACATTCGTGCAGCATATAACTAATTTTTTAACCGTTTGAAGTCCATAGTCGAGACAAAAGATACCGCACCGAGCTAAAGTGAATGGATTCTGAAATTTTGATTATTACCACACATTTTGTAATTTGAATCAATAAAAAATAAATTCACACAAAAAATATGGTTGTTCGAATAGGTAACCCTGTACTATAACAGACAAAACAGCATTCGGAATTGCATGGATGATACTAAAGCTGTTTTTAGACTAGCTGTTCGACTTCTGCACAAAATGCAACACTGATATAATGTGTTGTTATTGCTTTTTTAAAACTTTTCATAAACTGATTATATCAAAGCAGTATTTTCTACAAAATTCGAATGGCTTGTGATATAGTGTAAGATAGCTATTAGGGTTGTCTCAAGGTAAATTAAACAGGTGCCAACACAAGATCACCTAACTTGGTAAATTTGAGAATGTGAGCGTCACACAGACAACAGATTTTGACAGTGAGGCGAGGCGAAATGTTTCTATCAACAAAATGCATATGTTTGCGACACACAGACAATTGATTTTGACATAATCGTGTTATATTTCTATCGACAAAATTCATGTACTTTTTGGTGTTGTATTTGTTGTCTTAAAGGTGATACCTGCAATGAATCTGCCTTGGGTGGTCTTTTTTATGTACTATATCAAACGAAGCAGCATTCGCCATTGTATGGATCGACATCCTAGAAGATTAATTAATAGCAATTAAGCGGCCCTTACAGCAAGAAACAAGGACTTGTTCGTAAATGCAGCACTGCATATGAGCACACTTTAATTTTACAGTAATACCCATTTCTGTGCTCTCGCCACTTGCTTCAACGAAGCTTTTTCGGCACTTAAATTTCCATTTACAACGCAGCGATACATTTACGAACAGACCGTAGTTTTGCAAGGAAAGAAAGAAAATTCTGAATGGCAATAAGGGTAGAAGGACACATAAAATTATACCAGTAGTATAGGGCTGCCAGAAGTCTGAACCCGTCGAACAGGACATTTATAATACATATCGCAAACGAATGTACAACAAAAGCTTATATATTCCAAGAACTAATCATATAAAAATGAACCGCAACAAATTTTTATTTTGATACATGTATCAACCATATATTTCAAATTGAAGTCCACCAATTAAACAATATATACAAAACTTAACATGTAATTCATACATAAAAAACAATAAACAAAAATAAAAAATTAGTTTAAAATTACGAGGGGCGAAAATAAACACATGGGCTGTCGAGGCGACCTGTGTTTATTTCATTGAGTAGTTGAAAGACGTAAGCCCCAGGCTTTGTGTAAATTTTTATATAGAAATGCTCACTTTCATACGAAAACTTTGATTTTGATGGAAACTGTATATCACTAAGTTCAATAAATCCAAATATCGTAACACAGCGTCTTCACGAGCCATTGTTTTGTCTTGACAAAAGTCAAAGTCGATATGAAAAAATAGCGCTAACATTTTTTTGATGTATTTATGTATAATAGTTTGAAAAATGTTAGACCAAAATTATGTCTCGTGAAGACGGGGTGTAATGAAGAAAAAATCACCACTATTTTTGGTATTATTAGAAATGTCAGAATTTTATAGATTGAAAGTTCTTGCATTTGAACAAATATTCAGAAAGACTGAAATTAATTTATATAATTTTTGGCAAACAATTTCTAAAATAAAATGAGGCGATTCCACAAAGGCTTTTCCAGTTTTTTGTGTGGTGAACTTTCGTGACCAAACTTGTTCAATATATCCTGAAACACCGCAACAATGAAAATGTTTCGGGGATGAAAACAGATAATTGTATTTTCATCTGCTAAATTAAAAAAATCATCATAATATTTTTTGTTAGATCAAGTTTTAAGGATACCCACCAAAAACGTTTGGCATTTTTGTAATCGGTAGTAGTCTTTTAATGGGCTACAAAGTAATGAGTGGTACTTAGTCACTAATAAAATTTGTACGTATTTATCTCATTACCTATTTATCACAATGGATCCAACTGGGTGTCCGAGTGGATGTGCGGCATAGCGCCAACCTTCCTAACCTATCTCAATACCTGAAGGTAGTTACAATTTGTTATGGGTTGAAATCATGCCAAAACGACAAAAAATGTGCCAAATTCAGAAACACCAACCCCGATCTCGATGATATTCGCCACATATGTTATACTGTAAAGGTGTTAAAAAATTTTAATTTTCAGACCTCGTTTCTGAAATACTACATCATGAAAATTGGAAAAATTGTAAACATTTGACTAAAGTGGCCACAAAAAACTAACTATAACTTCTAAACTTCAAAACTGAAAAAGTTTTATTCAATGTTATTTTGCAGGCTAAAATAATGCTTTTGAAATTATGTACATCTCGATTTTTTCTCTCGAGTAGTTCAAAGGTCATTTGTGGAGGTCTTGAGCTCAAAGGGGTATATCTCAAAAAACTGTTTTTTAAAAAATCTTAAAAAAAATATATGTCAGTTATAAAACTCTTTTCTACACATTCGGAAAGATTCATGGTGGTGCCGCTCCTAGTTTAGCAGTTAAAGAGCAAAAGAGAGAGAGCAAAGTTTGATTTAAGTTTTATAAATACAATTATTCTGCTTTAAAATTTTTTGTTTTTGAAATGTTTAAATTTTTTAATGTATTTTTTGGAGCAATTAGAATGTACTGAACACGGGAAAAATATTTTCTTCGT
Organism: Panzeria rudis; assembly: GCA_956483635.1. Lineage (NCBI taxonomy): Eukaryota > Metazoa > Arthropoda > Insecta > Diptera > Tachinidae > Panzeria > Panzeria rudis. The sequence goes on along the minus strand of OY101451.1, from coordinate 33,810,654 downwards.
CAGTTCGGCCATTGTCAAGGTAACGATCCATTCATGTTTTTCATCTGCACTTGCTTTTAAAGCGCCATTTAAAAGACTAATCAATTATTATTATTAATTCCATTTTGTTCAAAAATTTGCTAAATTACGCTTCGAATAGTGGGTCATTTGCTTTGATCGGATAAAAAATGACTGGGTTATAGTTGATCATATTTAAACTTTTATGACATTTTTAATGATTTTCCATTTCTTATCTTTCGGAGAATGCTTTGTACTACAAATAATAATAAAATCCATAGTTTTATAATTTTATTGCATTGTCATATTCGAATGGACCGCAATCGAATAAAAAGTTAAACTGCTATAATGAAAAAACGGAAACAAAAGCATTGTTTTTATTCTGAAGGCCAGTGATTTCATTTTTTTATTATATGCGATTCTCTATTAAATTTTAACAATAGTTGTTAGTGTTAAAAAACTTACAAGCAAATTGTCGATTTTGCTACGCTGTAACATTTTTAATAATATTTGCTGTTGATTACACCGCGTCTTCACGAGACATTAACTTTGATATAACATGAGAGAGAACGTCGGCAGAACAAGAAAACTAAAATGTCGAAATTTCTCTTCATGTCATACAACAGGACAACGTATTTTTAATTTTGTTAAGAGATTTAATTTGCTACAAATACTCATTGGGTTAAAATTCAATATATTTGCGTAATTAGAAGTTTTATTTATGATTTTTCAAACAAATTTTAATTAAAATCTTAATTAAACAATTTTAGATACACAAATTCACAGAAATTTTATTAAAAATTTTGATTTTAATTTATTTCAATAAACACAAACACAATTTATTTATTTTCATATTTTTTGACATTTCATATCATAAGATTGTTGTGATAATATTTATTATAACAACGCTCTCATAATAATTATTATAACATTGCGATAACAGTAATTTGAAGTCTACACGTCACAGAATTCTCTCTGCGATTGAATTTGACGCTGGCTAACAGAAAAATATTTGATATTATGTCCCGTGAAGACGCTGTGTTAACTAACGACAATAATTTTTCTGTTGTTAATGTGTAGACAACGAGTCAGCTGTTCGGCCGTAGCAAGTACATACTTTAATTTAATTTATTGTTCAACAATATACAGGGTGTTTTTTTTAGAGGTATAGAACTTCGAATTGAAATAAAACACAAGAAAATCGTTTTAATGTCCATCAATTTGGCTTTATTGGAAGGATAATTTTATGCCATTAATGTTTAAATATGATTTCGGGCATGTGGCCGCCGCGGCTGGCTCGAATAAAGCCAATTCTACAGGTCCAATTTTCAACCACTTTTTCGAGCATATGGGGCCGTATGTTGGCAATAACGCCACGAATGTTGGCTTCCAAGTCCCCTAACGTTTCTGGTTTGTTGGCGTAGACGAGCGACTTCACATACCCCCAAAGAAAATAATCCAATGGTGTCAAATCACACGATCTTGGTGGCCAATTGACAGGTCCATTCCGCGAAATTATGCGCTCATCGAATATTTCCTTCAATAAATCGATTGTGACGTGCAATGTGTGGCATGTAGCGCCGTCTTGTTGGAACCACAACTCATCCACATTCATGCCATCCAATTCGGGAACAAAATAGTCGGTTATCATGGCTCTATACCGGTCTCCATTAACGGTAACTGACTCTCCAGCATTATTTCGGAAGAAGTATGGCCCAATGACTCCACCAGCCCATAGAGCACACCAAACAGTCAGTTTTTGTGGATGTAATGGCGTCTCAAGGGTCTCATGTGGATTCTCTTCACTCCAAATGCGGCAATTTTGCTTGTTGACGTAGCCATTCAACCAAAAATGAGCCTCATCACTGAACAAAATTTTGCGATGAAAATCAGCATCGAGATCAATCTCATTTTCGGCCCATACACCAAAATCACGACGCATTGCATGGTCTCGCGGCTTTAATTCTGGCACAAGCTGGATCTTGTAAGGTCGCAAGCCAAGATCTTTGCGCAAACATATAAAACTTTTACGCTTAAATAATAATATTTCTATAACAACAATATTTCTATTATTTAAACATATAATTTAACATTTATTACACAAAAATAAAAACATTGGGGAAAAACTTTCTGTACCTGTTTGGATATCACAAATGCATTTGTCTGCGCTTTTCGTTTATTTTAACGAAGATGCCACATGATGTAAAATTTAAACAATGTTCTTAACAAGAAGTCACAGAATCGTATAATCGTTAGTGCAAACAACTTAAAATGTTGACATGTAGAAACCCAGAAAAAATTATTTATGGTTAATGTATTTGGTTGTTCCTTAATACGTGAATGATGCATATATGTTAGTAAGTACATATGAGGAGGTCCATAACAAAACGCAATAATTACACCATAACATATTTTTAGATAAACGACAAAATGTAATTTAAGTAAGTAGCATTTTGCTCTGAACCATTATATTTGATATTGAATTGCAGTGTAGTTATTGAGTTTTGGAGTGCTTTATAATAAAGGTAATATAGATTTCAATGTGTAGAATAGGATTCAATCAAAAAATTAAAAAACTTGAAAAATGTAATTATTGCGTTTTGTTATGGACTTCCTCATATACATATATCTGTCTTTTAAGCTTTACAACAACTTGAGTTAACATATGCATTTATGTCATTGACAAAAATGTGAACAAAAAACAACAAACGCGATTTCTCAGCACGCATTTCCCAACTTCCTAGTTTGTTCTACTATACTGAGAACTGCAAGCAAAAAAGGGAAAATGAAAATAAAAATCTTGAAGTGAAAAGAAACGAAGTGAGTGGGTTGGCCGTTGGTTGGTTGACAGTATGGCGTGCGGGTTGGTTGTGTGAATGAATTCTTTATACGAGTGGAGTGAACATATAAAAGAATGCCAAAAGGAGACAGGTGGTTTGAGTTGTACAACAGAGAATCTAAAAATCCTGAATGTGTGGATTTAGATTTTGAAGCAGCTGTTTATGATCTAAACACAAATAGTGACAACTGCTTCAATGCCAAACGTATACATATGTAACTCGCATTAACTTAAAAATTTGTAAAACAAAACAACAAGATTCACAAAAACGCATTTCATATAAAGGCGACATAATTTTGTGTTTTGTTGAGCACAAATCCCCTTACATTGCATTTTTAAATACCATACGGATGATAATGATTTTGTGCATTACGTATTATTTCATTACTTTTTACAACATTATTATTGTTTTTTGCGGCAATCGTGGCAGATACAGTATACGAATTTATGAATATATTTATTTGAAACAAAAGATACTAACAGCTTAAATTGTAGCTATGGAGTACTTACTTGCTGCGAAATGCTGCAGGAATACCAAAGATATTACGTTTGAGTTTGAACATGTTCTTATTTTGCATATTCCTTTTAATTGTTGGCTTAAGGTTATCATTTATAAAATACATACATATAAAATATCTTAGCTCCCCACCTGATTTATCTTTTGGAAAGCGAGGATAGGCTCAAAAATTTATTCTATGCATGTACATTAGTGTAACACATCTATTATGATGATGAAAAACTTGTTTTCTTACCGCTCGCAAATTAAAGATCAGAATGTTTTATGAGGACTCTTAACCCTGCTGTTAGATTAGAAAAAATAAACGAATCCTACATTAGAAGACCATTTGGTCCATACTACATATTTTTTAAAAAGTAAAATATTTAACCAATATTTTGTATCTAATTTGATTGATTACCTCATTACCACAATTTATAAATATTATTATGGATCGTGCTATATGGAATTTTTGAAGCCATATCGTAAACACAATAGAAGTTATACCAAGTTAAATTATTTTTACAAGGTGATGTTGATTCTCCAGTGGTTTTTGTATTGTTGTAATTGTTGTCGCCGCGATGTTGTAGTTTGACCGATATTGACAAAGGCCCCTAGAGAAAATTTTCTAGTTACGCCTATGACGAAGGCACATTACGACCATATATTATTCTACTTATTCTTGCAAAAGTGTATCTGTATGTAAAATAAAGGAGTTCATAGATTATGTGACGCATCTTTTGGTCTTTTCATCGTCTTATAACACCAAAACTTGTAAAGTATGGCTTGAAATTTATGTTACCATATCTTGGAAAAGGTGAAAATACAAAGCCTGAACCATACCTAGGACAACGCGTTGTATCTGACTGACGAAAACTTGTTTTCCACTTTTGATTTGGTAATACAATTACATGAAAGGGAACTTATAAAGTATGTAGGAACTGGGGCCCATTTCTCAAAACTACAAGTTACAAATCTACAAGTAAATTACATACTAAGCAACAACACTTTTACAAAATTTATTGTTGTGTTATGGGTATTTTATTTGTTGATTTGTAACTTGTAATTTTGAGAAATGGGCCCCAGAACGTAAAAATAAAACTTAGTGAATATAAAAAAGCTCCCATTGTATAAGTCTACATTTGCTTTCTATGACATTGCGACATTGGTATCATACATCCGTCCTAAAAGAAAGTAGTAATATCGATTAACACATTGCATAGAGCAGCTGAACTTGATGGGAGTGAGTCGAAGTAAATGCCAGAGGTTCCTTCTAATTACAATTCGACAAGAAGTAAATATGTATATCGACCCATAATTATATATTGTTGTTCTTCGATAGCTTCTTATATTTCTGTTCTCATAGGAGCCGTAGACTCTGCTGACCAAATGATTGGCTCCTACACCATAAAACAATCGATGGTAAATATGCTAGCCACATCCGCTTGGAATGCATATATACTTTTTTCTGAGATCAGAATACCATCAAATTATTTCAACATGTAATGAAAACAACTATCAATAAATTAAAATTTGTTTAGGAAGTACAAAAAACCTTAGTATTTTGATTTCATTCAAATAAAAATTTACACTGGACCAAATGGTCCCTAATCCAAGATACGTAAATTCTTGTTTTTCTAAGTCCGGCTTTATGACAGACACTTGAAACTATGGATATAATGTTTTTAATATAATAAATCGCGTGAGCCGAAACCTCAAAGCCATATGTAACACCGTCTAAAAGTTATGAGTATAACGAGGAAAATATTGGACCAAATGGGCTTAATCTAACAGCAGGGTTAACACATTTGCTGGGTCGAGCGAATACCGTTCGTAAGTTAGACCGTGTTTTAAAAGGTATATTTTTATATTTATTAAATTTTTGTGTATTGCCCTTAGAAACAAAATATAAAAAAGATAATACATATCAGTCAAAGTTATTTTTTCCAAGTTACGTCTAATAATGTATTAAACCAGAATAGGAAAATAAACTAAGGGAAACGTTTGCTTTCGTTTTGTTTCGTATTTTTCAACGTGTAAAATAAAAACAAAACAAAAACAACGAGAATGATAGTCCAATTTAGTTTTTTATTGTTTGTGCTTGTGTACACTAAATGTACATCAACTTAAATGTACGCAGCTAGAAAAGCAAAGAATGAGAACAAAATTGAAAAGTTTTAAGAAAATACATTTGGAAACGTTTCCCGATTGATTTGCTCATCATAGTAGAGAATGTGCTAGTATATTTATGCTAAATACAATGAACCGTTCAACAAAATACATTTCTGCTTTTGTTTCGTTTGCAGTTGTACGAATGAAACGGGATATTAAAGCAAGTAGATGAGTGAAAAATCAATTGTATTATTTGCAATCTTTGTCATTGCAAAAGTATTTATTTTGGTTTTGCTCATGTACGAAACGATTGAAAATATTTTAAAAGTTTGTGTCTTCGGATGAAACGTTTGCGAAAAGTTTTGTTTGTTTGCACACTCTGCATTAAACACAAGTATTGACAATGCGATATTCCATAAAAACCATGCTTTTCGAGAGTTTTTAGCTGAAGTGAACCAACTCATTTCATACGAAGATGAAAAAAGTTTATTTTTTATCCCCACAAGTAATACATTATTAATAATTGGGCAATTCAAAGTGGTGGCTATATCAGTCCTATTTTTCATATTTCATACTATTTTATGCAAGCATAAAATTTTATTGAAAATTTTCAAACAAAAAAAAAATAATAAAATTTTACACACGAATGGCATCTGTTTTAAAAAAATTGTATTTTATATTCTATAATTTTCTTTCAAATTTTGATGTTTAAAATAAAATAAATTAAATTAAAATGTAAAAAATAAATAAAAATGTGTCTGTGAAAAATAAAAATGTAAAAGGCATCACAATTTAATACATGCCGATTTCAAAATTAACTTTTCGGGAAAAATTAAAGAAATTATAACCGTTATGAGATATAAGCTGTTCAAAGTATTAGATAGTATTTAAATACAAAATATGGCATAGAACAATATGTAAGCTCGCTTTGAATTGCCCATATATTATTAATAATATTATTAATTGATATAATATTTTTTTAAATTGAAAAAATCTAAAAATATTATCAATTAATTCTGTTGAGTTAACACAACAATTTTTGTGATTGGTTGAAAACTAATTAATTTTTTAATTGGATCTTAGTTTTTCTTAATTGAATCTGGTTTTTACTTTTTTCTGTGTAAAAAATTAAGTGACTTACGTTTCAAAACCATGGCCTTATGGCTACTGAAAAATATTTCTTGTAAGTTTTTTAGTTTTTCTAAAGTTTTTTCTTCTCCTGTAAAATAAAAAAAAATTCGAGATATGTCTTTTTTATATTAAGCCATGGATATACACATTCTTTTGCCTTAAAGTATTTTTCGGTTAATTGCACATCAAAATTTGCACAACTTTTTGTTCAATTAACCGGCGAACCAATTAGCCGATACCCGCTTAATTGAACAATTCGTTCAATTACAAGAATCCCGTTAAATTGAACAGTTTGTTCAATTACAGAATTCACGCATAATTGGAACTACTAATGAATTAAAAGAAATCGCATATGTGCACTTTAAGTTTTTCAAAATAATTTTTTTTTACCTTAAACGAAAAAAATGCAAGTAACAGAAAAAAATGTACATATATGTGTATACGCAGGTATTTATTATTGTAGGTACATATGTACTATTAAATGCACTATTTATGTGCACATTAGTTTTACAAAAAAATAAAATTTAGTAAAACAAAATTAGTAGAGATGCCACCCAGTGTTTTGCACAAATGATGTCAAATATGTATGTGCAAAAATGCCAGATTATTTTTCAATAAGAATGCAATTAACCGGGTAAAAGTAAGAGGAAATTTATTTTTGATGACATGAATTTTGAACCAATTAAGCGGGAAAATCAATTAACCGGGTTCAATTATCCGAGGAAATTTACATGTGTTTTCGTATGCAATATTTTTTGCCCGATCATGTGGTTCAATTAAGCGTGGAAACCAATTAACCGTAGGGTCAATTAACCGAAAAATACTGTATTAGATTAGCAGTTGGCTTAGTTCATAGCGGCTTGAGCCGTTTCCCTTCACCTCGCTATTAAATATGGCGAGCTGATTTGACATGTTCTCAACAGCTTTGCAATCCTCTTTATAATACTTGAGTCTTCTTTCGTCTCTGGCTCTCATGTTTTCTGTGAGCATATAGTAATGCGAATTGGAGTCCTTGAAGCTATTCCATGATGAGATGAATTATAAATATTGAAGGAGTATGTGTTGCCACAGAAAAAAAAATTCATTGTGCTTATCATCTTTAGTCCACAGATTGCACACTTGTTTATATTCCATCCATTGAATTTTTAAGGGCATTCCAAATAGCCCTCGTACAATGCACTTCCACACATCAAACGTCTATTACAGAAGTACAAATGAATGTGAATAAATTCAAAAAACATAAGAAAGATGCCTCTACTTAATGCTGATGATAAAGTTAGAAAACAACAAGAACACAAACAAAAAACATCTCTTACCAGCAAGGATGTTGATGTCGCTGATGATGAATGATGTGAATGATGATGATGTTGACGATTCAGCTGCTGCTGATGATGATGAGGCTGGCACATGTATATACACTAGTATACTTGAGTCTGTTGAACTTGAAATCAAAGTGAATAATGCCGCTTGCGACAGGAGTTACAACTTTTTACATTTCATACAATTTATTTATTTATTTACATCAGTATGTTTGTGTGTAGCGGTTTCCTTGCATTTTCATGATGCTTTTTCACTCTTCTTCATCTATGTGAAATAATTGACATGTTTGACGCTTAAAGTGAAATGCATTTTAAATTCTTAGATGTTTTTCATTTCTTTTCCTTCCTTTACTGAATTTAAACATGACAATGTAACTAAAGTTAAGAAAATGTCTATTAAATAATTTAATATTTGTTTGTTATCTTTGAAATAATACTGACATGTTTTGGAATGTAGTGCTGTTGGTGCAAAATATTTAATATTATTCGAAATTGAAGCATGTTCTTGTTTTAATTTCTAGAAGCAAAATATAATTCTTTGGGTAACTTGAAATTTTATTTTGACATTTCATTACATTTTTAACCCTATCGCTCCTTGTTACAGATATGTAACAAACCATTCAATCTCTATTAAAACTAATAATTAAAGGCAATTGTTAATTTTATTTCAACTCAATAACTTTGGTACAATATCTAGTTTCAAACTGTAAAATTCATTCTCAAGAAATAATTGCATCTGAGATAGCAAAGCAGACTTAAAGTAACCCTACGTTTTTTTCAAGTCAATGTTGCCGCATTGCAAATTTTTAAAAACTTATTTTACCCGCGTTTTAATTCATTAAATTTTGTGCGTGTTCAATTCAATTATTGTTTTTTATTGCTAAAATATTATGAGTGAAATTATTTTTAATCTGAATCTTTTATCGCCAATATATTTGGCCTTCTTCCCACTTCCTTCTTTGCCCATTTACCTCCCAAAAAATAAAGTTTCAAAAAATCCTACAACAAATTTGTGACACGAGCTCTTAAAATCTGTTAAGTTAAATTAACTGCATGTTCATCTAAATACGATCGACAGTTTCTTTCTTATAAATATATTGAAAATAGTAGACTTCAAACACACTGACGAGTTGGTAAAGCTCCAATGAAATTCATATAGACAATCCTTAAACACCAGTAAATAAATTTCATTTAAAATAAAATTATGACAGTATGTCAAATAATAAATTTTTTTCTTGTGCCTTGTGTTCCCAGGCCCAAGCCGCACTTCTGGCAGTATAATTCATGAGAATCTACCAGGTGGCAACCCCGAAATCAATTAAAACATTCAGCCTGTTCATAGAATCCAACACGGATTGGTTTGGCACGATTTTCTCTACAAAACCGGTTGATTGAGTTTATGTTTGTGCTTGAATTTGGGAAATTTCCGTTCAGAAACGGAATTAATTATCCATTAATTGGAGTTCAGGAGCCCTTTAATTTATGCATTTAATAGCTGGAACATATTTTTCCCATCTTCTAATCACTAAAAATACAAATTTGTAAACGATATTCTGAATTTTGAACAAAAATAACCACTTTTTGAAGAACTCAATTTCGTTACGTTTTCATGAACGCAATCACAACTGGAATTGAATCGGAATCCCGTTTCCAATCCAATTCCGTATCGGATTCTATGAACAGGCTGATTTTTAATTTATATTGCATAGCTAACCCAATTCTTCGAAATTGTGCATTCCTTTTGCAGAAATCATTCGAAGGTTTTCCGTGGAAATTTTGCTGTCAGCGTAGAAGTTCCTTATTGCGTATCTACTGACGGTAAGGTAACTGCTCAATTCGGCTTTTTTTCTCTTAGAGAAAACTTAATATTGGTATAGTATCATTAAATGGATAGAATATCCGTTATTCTATGGATGTCAAGTAGTTATGTGATTTTCTTGACAGAAGCCTGACTTGGAATCCCTGTAGGTCCCTGTGAATAATTCTTTACACAGGAAGCCTCTAGAGTTGGGCTGGATACACCTGGAGCACGAGCCCTAAATTTATCATGTGAATGTATAAAATTATAATCAGACCGATTATCACGTACGGTGCGATTGTATGGTGGCCGAGAACTCTGTAGTTTGTACGTCACCTTTCCGCTTAGGGCACTCAGGGCTGCATGTGAGGATGTTTCTTGGTCCTCCTGTGGATTCCAGTAACTTGCGGTTGCTTATCGATAGATCCAAACTCATTGACGGGATTGCTGGTGGAGTCTTTCGACCCAATGTCAAAGTATCTGTTTCTATGGGAAAATGGCCTACGGTATTTCGGACGGAAATTGAGACAGTTGCAACATGTGTCGTCATTATTTTAAATAAAAGTCCTAAGGGCTCACAAAAAGTATCTTTTCCGATACCCAATCAGCTCTGAAATCTCTCATATTGTGAAACTTATGATCCGAGCTTGTGCTAGAGTGCTTCTACTAACTACAAACGCTATAAATAGGAAAAAAATATACTGAATGGATAGGGGACATCTAACGGGACTGCTGCAATACAATTAAATATTGTTAAATCTAGTTTATTTTATATAATTATACTTCAATGAATTAACTTTTCTAATTAATTTTAATTTTATAACGTGCTTTTTCCTCAATGTATATTTTACTAAGATTTTTTTAGTTTTGGCGATTTTTTGGTTTTGTGGTTTTTTTGTTTTACGGTTTTTACGCTTTTTGACGATATTTTTAGTTTTAGTGATTTTTTGTAGCTTTGGCGCCTTTTCGGCTTTGGGGATTTTTTTCGGTTTTTGGTGACTTTTTTAGTTTTAGCGTTTTTTCGGTTTTGACACTTTTTTCGTTTTGGCGGTTTTTTCACTTTTTAGCAATTTTTTCGGTTTTGACACTTTTTTTCTAGTTTTTGGCGCTTTTTTTAGTTTTGGTGATTTATTTTTAATTTTTGCCGATTTCTTTTCGGTTTTGACGATATTTTTAGTTTTTGGCTTTCCGCTATTTCCACGGATTTTTCGCCCAAATAATAATATATTAATAAACAGTTTTTCCAAACCTATCGAGTAGTGTATCAAAATAAAGGAAATTAAAAAGGGGATTACAAAAATATATATGCTATATGTTTATTACCCGACTGCTGAGGAAGGGTTATGTTTTTTGTGCGTTTCTTGTATGTATGCTTGTAAATTTTTTTATTATCTTGGGCCCGTTTCTCAAAAAGTACAAGTCACAAATCTACAATTAAAATACACACAAAACAACAATAAAATTTGTAAAAGTGTTGTTGTTTTGTGTGTATTTTACTTGTAGATTTGTAACTTGTAGTTTTGAGAAACGGGCCCCTTGTATTACGAGGCAATAAAGAAATTTACAAGCATACATACTCGTAGAAGAAAGCGCGAAAAACATAACTCTTCCTTGCCAGTCAGGTAAATATAAATTGAGCAATCTGTGCCTCCTTTTTGCGTATCCTCGGAGTCATTTCAAAAGACCACATTTGCTACTTTCAGAAACTTTTATTTTTTTACTGGGAAGTGTGGACTTTAAAATTTATGACATTCCCTTTTTCCAATGATCTTCTCACAAGCATTTACAGTAATGCTGGCCTTGCTTGAATATTAATTTTCTTTATAGTTTGAAGTCTGCGAAGATATCTCCTGGATGCTTCGCACAGCCAGACACCTCTGTTGGGAGCTATTTATGAAAAGTACAATGTGTCTCTTCCATCGCTTAAGTCCTTATGACACTACATTTTTCTTGCATTGTTTTGCTATAGGATTGAGCGAATGAAATGGCAAATGATAGAAAGAAATAAATATACAAAATGTAAACAAAACGTAATGGTTTCTTTAAGTGCTGTCTACTCTTTATTTATAATAAAACGCCAAAAGAAAAAGAAAGTTGAAAAAAGAGGCACTAAGTCGCTGAATTCGTGAATAAACCGCTAACTTGGCAACACTTTAATGTTTCAAGGTTGAAACGTCAATTTTAAGTTGAACATTTTTACATTTTTTTTGACAGGCCCCCATTTTTTATCGATAACATTAGTAAAAGTTTTGACAATTTGGTATTTATCTTAATATAGCTGAACTCTTTGCACCTGGTAAAATATCCTATTATATTCTATTTGCACTGTTCTCCAAAACTTGAAAAATTAAGAAAAAATGTAGTGTCATAAGGGCTTTAACGCTGAGAAACCTTTCTTTACTTCATTTAAGAATAAGTCATACTGCTGAGTGAAAACGATGCATAATAATGTCCTTATACTTTAACACATTAGGTTTATTTGAGTACTTTTCCAGTAATAATTATCACTGATTTTTAGATAAATATTAAAAATTACAAATTATCAAGTACATATTCCAACACAGCTATTTTGCCTGATTGTGTAAGGCATTGACGTAAACGCCTAAGTCGTTTTTTGTAAAGAACACGGGCTATGTGTTGTTTTAATCTATTACAAAAAACGACATATTCGTTTACGCCAGCCCCTTACTCAATCAGGCCCATTGTTAAACATATTTACATTTAATTCAATTTAAGAGATGTTTATTATTTGTAAACCATTTTTTTGTGGTCACAATTTCCAAAGAAATAATTGCACAATTCATTGCCTATTATAGGCGTTGTAGGTTGTACAAATTTTGTTTGTAGTTTCTATATACTTACGGTGACCAACCGCACACTATTATAGTGAACAGTACACTATTTTAGCCTCTTGTCCACTATTTTTTTTTGTGTACGCTATTTGTACATTTTTTTAATACATGCCCCTTATGTACATTATTTTTTCTCACAAATGTTCACTTTTTTCATTACCTCCAACATATTTACTAGTGTCCGACCGAACGCACTTTTTTCAAACCGAACCCGAATTTCGGTAGAATTTTTAGAACCGAAGCCAAACTCGAACCGAACTTTTTATTGAAGAGAAAAATTTTACTCAACTTTTTTTAACTATGACTTATTTATTTAATAAATACAAAATGAACAAATTCATAGTATACATAGCACTTTTCGATATTTTATAAGAGTGGAATTTTGTGTATCTTTGTTTTTTTTACAAGGATTTGTTTAATTAAAATTTATTTTATATGTTAGACAACTTATCAGTTAAGATTTGTTTCAACGATTGGTGTATCTTTGATGATATATAGATATATAAACAAATTGTACAAAGTTCGGTGTTCGGAGAAAGTTTTACCGAACGCCGAACATCAACCGAACATACCTTTTTGCCGAACTCCGACACTGAACCCGAACGTTCGGTCGGACACTAATATTTACCAAACAATTTGAAATTAGATTAAATTACATAAAAACTCTAGCTGGAAACCTAAAGCATTTGATATTATTACATTCAACAGACCCACCTGACAAGTGGTGATAAGCAAAATACACGTGAGCACTGGCGATGAAAGTGTAGCGGCTTCCGAAAGTGGTGCTGCTTTGTTCTGCTGTGTACGTTGAAAAATTAGGTTGATGTTAATTTTTCCCTTGTTCCTTGGAATATTATTTATGCCCAATTCTTTTAGATTATGACGTTACGAAACTTAGCCTAATAGCCAATTAGATTTGTTATGTTTTTTTAATCCATAAAATGTGTACACTATTTTTCCATGGAATTAATGGTTACCGTATATATACTACATTTGCATTTGCTTAGAAACATTTTTAGGTGAAAATTATAAACGTTTATACAACTAATACAATATGTTGTGAATCGCGCAAATAGTTAGGATATAATTTGACAAATTAAGCACGGTAAACAAAACTTAAAGACTTCTGACAACTCTAATAAATAAATAAGAACAAAATGTGTCACAATCTTTAATTAAAGTTAAATAAGTACATGAATTAATATTTTATCTTTGAGTCAATAAATAGTGATTTAATAAAGCGAACAACAAAAAAGGTTTTACTCGTAGACATAGAAGTTATAGTAATGTCATAAAGATTAATAACTGACAATATACGTAATAACTGATAATATACATAAAAGTGATAATTTCATGAACTGACAATATATTAGATTAAAAAATTTTACTTATTTAATATTTTATCAATTAAGTTGTTTACATGGATGACATTTCTAGTTTTCGTTTAATATTTTGTAATAAAGAACAGCAGGAAGAATTTTTATTGTTCAACTAGATGTTATCTATGAAGATTAATAGGATAAGCTTGTTGGTATATGTTAGAATAAAACCAACAATTTTTATTTAATATATTTTTTACAAAAAAGAATGTCTTTATTGTTTCAATTCAAAATTATAATAATATTTTAATTTTCAGATATTTTGAAATATAAAAAACAACGAATCATTGATTATTTGAATATTGTTCTTTTTAAATTTATATTTGTTTAACAAGTGGTTTTCTACAAAGTATTTATTTTGTAGTCACCACAGTACTCCCCCTCCAGCATCGTTATACGGCGAATCTGACTTTCTTTACTTTCTTGGGAGTATCATCAGGACAATCTGTAAAATTAAAAAAAAAGGTTTTAGTCTATCTATGGTTACAATAGTCTCTCTTTCATTTATCAAAAGTTTGAAAAATTTATCCGTTCGTGAAATAACTTTAAAAGGGCCATTATACGGTGGTTGAAGGGGCTTCTTTACTGCGTCACATCTGACAAATACATTCTCGCAAACTTTTAGTTGATCATTTATATATGTTTTGGTATTACCATGACATCCTGTAACTAGGGCTTTAACACTAAGCATTTGACTTCTAAATAAGTTAATCCAGTACGTGTCAGTGTTATACGTCAAATTTTCTTCGACTAGTTCACCTGCTAAAGTTAGAGATGTTCCATAAACCATTTGCGCAGCGGACACCTGCGAATCAGTTAAAATTCTTGTTCGAAGACCTAGCATAACAAGTGGTAATGCACTAATCCAGTCTTTATTTCCGCAACTGATCAAAGCAGACTTCAAAGTTCGATGCCACCTTTCTATAAGTCCATTTGATTGAGGATGGTAAGATGTAGTGTGTGTTACCCATGAGCCAAATATTTTTGAAAGTCCTCGAAACAATTTGCTTTCAAACTGCCTACCTTGATCGGTTATTATTTGTTTTGGTGGCCCAAATCTAGATATCCACATATTTGTAAAGGCAACTGTTTCAGCTTTAATGTCAGCTAAAAAAATTGCCTCCGGCCATTTCGTAAACCTGTCAATACAAGTTAGAAGATAGTGATAACCTTGACAACTTTCTAATGGGGCCAACTTATTGATATTTATATGCTTGAAACGTTCCGTTGGTGGTTTGAAAATTCATAATGGGCTTTTCGTATGGCGGTTTACTTTTGATTTTTGACAAGCCATACAATATCTAACCCATTCAGAAACGTCTTTTTTTAATGATTTCCATACAAAACGAGAGCGCACCAAATCTACTGAAGCCTTAACACCTGGATGTGATAGGCCGTGGATATTATCAAATACAAGTTTTCGAAAGGAGTTAGTTAAATAAGGCCTCATCTTCGAATTTGAAACATCGCAGTATATTAAATAATCGCCATGCTTTACTATCTTTAAGTTGAGGGAAGAATCACTGTTGTTTATAAGTGATAATAACTCTGTATCACTCGTTTGTTCTTCAACCAATTTGGCAAGATCTAAATTTGTAGGCATATCAATTGCTTGAATGCGCGATAGTGCGTCTGCTACAACATTGTCTTTTCCTTTTATATGACGAATGTCCGTAGTATACTGACCAATATAATCTAATTGCTTCAACTGTCTCAGGGAAGCTTTATCCGGCTTTTGCTTAAACGCGTACATAAGTGGCTTATGGTCAGAAAAGATACAAAACTGGCGACCTTCCAAAAAATATTGGAAATATTTCAAAGTGGAAAACATAGCCTGAAGTTCGCGGTCGTATGCGCTATATTTCATTTGCGTCTTACTGAGTTTTCTAGAAAATAATCCCAAAGGTTTCTAGCTACCGTCTATGAATTGTTGCAACACTCCTCCCATGGCAGCGTCAGAGGCATCGACACACAAACAAGTAGGCACATTTTCTTTCGGAAAAGATAAAAGCGCTGCATTGCCAAGTTTTTGTTTACACTCTTCGAATGCTTGTTTCCTGGAATCATTCCATTCAATGTGACGTTTATCATTCTTTACGTTGCCTTGAGGTATGCCATGCAGAATCGCTTGATATTTAGCTGCATGCGGTATGAAACGCCTGTAAAAATTAATTTTACCAAAAAAACACTTGAGCTCCTTGACAGTTGTAGGTAGTTTGTACTGCAAAACTGCTTCCACACGACTAGGAAGTGGTTTCAACCCTTCTTCTGTTACCAAATAACCAAGGAATTCAAGTTGTGAAACACCAAAAATACATTTCGAAAAATTTATTGATAGACCAAATTGAGGCAGACGTTGAAATAAACTTCTTAAGTGTTTTTTTTCATGTTCTTGCTCAGTTTCCAAAGCAATTAATAAGTCATCAATATAAACGTACATGAAATCCAACTCTCTTACTACTTCGTTCATAAAACGTTGGAAAGTTTGTGCAGCGTTGCACAAACCAAATGTCATTCGCAAAAACTCATAATTGCCTATCGGTATTTTTATTGCAGTTTTCTTTATATCGTCTTCTGCGACAGGAATATGATGGTACGCTTTCACTAGATTTATCTTACTGAATACTTTCTTACCATCTAATAGTATCCCAAAGTCGTGTATATGTGGAACAGCATAGCAATCAGGTACGGTACGAGAATTCAGATTACGGTAGTCTCCGCAAGGGCACCACTCACCATTGGTTTTCTTGACCACATGTAGAGGACTTGCCCAGTTGCTATTGGAAGGACGACATATTGCAAGGCGAACCATTTCTTTGAATTCCTTCCTGACCACTACTAACTTTTCAGCAGAAACACGTCTTGGCTTGCAGAATACCGGTGGACCATTTGTAGTTTCTATGAAATGTTGAACTGAGTGCTTGGCTTTAGAATGGAAATTTACTTTCGATAAGTCATTAAATTCCATTAAAAATGAATAAAATGGAGACGAAGGTGATAATGTTTTTATTGAAAAATATGCTTTGATTTTGGATCAATTAAACTATTGTTTTTGATATCAATAAGTATACCATAGTTACCTAAGAAGTCTGATCCAATAATCGGTTTCTGTATATCAGCAATGATAAAATCCCTTGTAAAATTTCTCTTGAGTCTTAAATCGATAGTGAGAGTTTTGGTACCAAATGTTCTTATTGTTGAGTGATTTGCTGCAAATAAAACTAGCGGCTTGTGTTGTATTGATGTTACTGGAATAACAGAAACATCTGCTCCAGAATCAACTAAAAACCTAGATTTCGATTTAACATAAACAACGAATAAACAGGCGACAAAGCTCTTGGCTGCTCACGTCCGTCACCGAAGATGGAGCGCCCGTTAGTTTTCCTGATTTGATTGGTTGAAATTGCACGGGCTAACACATTTCTTTGCTTTGCTTCCAAATTTAAAATGGTACCAGCAAAGAGGTTTGTTTGATTTGGAACGATTATTTTACTAGTTGACCTGCTCTTGCTTCTTGACCTTCCCAAAGAATCAATTTTCTTACCTAGGCTTTCCAACTGACGTTCAATATTGTCCAGTCTAGTTACTCGGTTTTCTGATTTTGAAAAAACCACATGAATTTCTGTATCAGAGCAATCACA
This sequence comes from Panzeria rudis, assembly GCA_956483635.1. Taxonomy (NCBI): domain Eukaryota; kingdom Metazoa; phylum Arthropoda; class Insecta; order Diptera; family Tachinidae; genus Panzeria; species Panzeria rudis. The sequence continues at coordinate 33,793,090 of OY101451.1, read as the reverse complement.
GATTTTATCTGCCATGGTGGCAAGTTTATCTAAGCGGTCCTCGCTGACGGATAAAATTGCTTTCGTTTGAGATGGCAGTCGCTACATCCATAGCTGCTTCAAAGTATCATCAGATACCTTACCTTGAGCTAAAGAACGCATTTGACTTAATAATTCCGAAGGTTTTCTATCTGATAAATTCATTTCATTCGTTACGAAGGGGGGAAAATAGCGTTACGTAATATGTGAATAGGCCCTAGACAAATTTTTCCAGAAACCTTTTAATTTACAAATTCTTAGAAAATAATGCCATAATTAGAACAAAAGTCCATCAAACTTATCACATGTTTTTTTGATCTGGCGTTAATAAAACATTGAAAAAGTTTAAACTCGAATAATTTTCAGAATTTTCAATTAAATGGAACTTAAAATTTTTCTACAAAGTTTTGTTAGAGTTGAATACTAACTCCTCTTGAAAAAGCGAATGTTTTAACTGGAGTCGCTCAACTGTGTTGGAAAAAAATTTATAAACTCTGAAATATTACACTAAAAATCGTTGAATATTTCCACAAAACCAATCAGGACTTCTATGGTGAAAGGTATATAAAATTCGGCACAACCAAATAATAACACTCCTACTTGTTAATTACCCAAAAGTACTAAAAACCTTACAATGACACTAAAGTACTCCATGCATGATCTCAATTTTAATACTCACCATTTAATTCAATAATAAAATTTTCTTTTGTAATCTTTTTTAGATTGTTTACAGATTTTGCTCTAATTATACATGCATTTAATAATTAGTTTGAAATTCGAACTGAGTTTGTTCCCTTTGCTAATAACATAGTTTGCTTAGAGCGCCCTAATAATAGTTCTTATATTTCTTTTTTATAAAACGCCCCTTTCCTGTAAAATTGGCATTTATATAAAGAACGGATTCTGTTACACAATTCACTGCGTACTTAACTCTTATAAGGGCTGAGAAAATAATATTAGACGATTATAGAAAAAATATTAAAAACAAACTAGGATCTTATTGGAATATTGAATAGTATAAGCTGCATATTTTATATATTTATTAGGGTATTCATTTTAATCGACTTTTCAATTGTTTGATTAATCAATTAATCGAAATTGAAGTTCTTAAATTACTCGAGCAATCGAGTAAAACTTTTATTTCGCTCGAGTTATTCGAGTAAGCTTTACTGTTAAAAATTATTCGAGTTAATCGGAAAATGTTTGAATTTAATCGGATTTTTGTGCATTTTTGTGGACAAAAATAAAACAAAACAGGTTTTTTCGCGTTTTTATATATATTTTAATAATAAAAAGAAAACACAAAATTTCTACATAAAGTAGATCATAAACTGATCCTACAAAATAGTTTTTTTTCGCTATTCAAATGTCGCGCTTTGATAAAATTTTGCGGCAGGAAATATTTAATACCATTCCGACCTGTCCTGTATTCACTTTGGAAATATTTGCCCAAAAGAACGTAACCACTACATTTGCTCAGAGTTAGTTTGATTTAACTTGTTTTTTATATCACAAAATAAATATATGCTGCAAAAAGCAATTTTTATATTATTTTTAATAAATGCGAACCCATATAAAAAAAATATTGTAATTAAAGGAAATACAATTTTAACTTATCTGTGGGCTACGTTTTTTTTCGGCAAATATTTGCCAAGTGTACCTTAAGGCTTTTATAATTCCGAACATTACATTCGATATTTTACGAAACATCTCGTTAACTAGTTGGTCTCGAAATATCTTCTTTATTTCAAATAATTTTTGTTTGATGTTTATATTTCCGAGTTTTTTAAAGAGACATTTGAAGTTGGTTTCTTTCTCCCTATTATTGTTACTACATTATTTACTTAATTTTTTGATCATGCGGACTATTAGTATGAAATAATGTTCGAATTGAATGGTAAAGTTCATATAAATAAAAAAATGTTTCCACATTTTATTAAGAAATCAACAAAAACTCATTAAAAAAAGAAAATTTGTATAAAATTTTTTAATCGAGTTATACGATTAATCGACCTAAATTACTCCAATAAATTTTTACTCGAAATTTTAATTTTTTGTTTGATCGAACATTATTTGACTATAATTATTCGATTAATCGAGCAAACATTATTCGAGTGAATACCCTAATATTTATATTGTTGTTATACCCAGCCAGCATTTTGTATCATAATTAAAACTTTTGGGAATCAGTTTCACGTGCAAAATAACAGTATATGAGCTCATTTTTATAAATAATAATCTCGTTGCGAGAAAATGGTAGCTTACGGGTCAATCATCTCAAAGAATCATTTATGATACGATTTCCGATTAATTTTTAATATTTATTACACTATGCGACAAATTAAGACTTTTGGAAACCCCTATACTCAGCTTGGCGAATTTGGTGACCAATTTTTTTATGGACCTCCAAAGTTTCTGAAAATCAGTGGGCCCTTAAAAAAATATGTCATTAGTATTTGACCAAATCTAATTCACGTAGTTCCTATAAGGAGCATAGGAAACATACAATTTTGCAAAAATTTTTTTATAAACTCTATAGAAATTTAGTCGTTTTGGGGGGGTTATCCGCCTCCTGTTAAATTCAAACTTAATGAAACACGCAGAAAAACTTCAATGCAAAATCGTCGAAAACCAGCTTAATTTAACATTTTTCGGTAGTCCTTTTATGTTAATTCAACATGATTTACAATAATCTTAAAGGAAACTTTATCCTCTTGAATTAACTATATTTCATGTTGATTTAATTTTGAAGTACAGTCAAATCAAAATGAAGTTGATACTGAAATAGTACGAAAAATCATGTTGAATCAATGTTATTTTCAGTTGAAACAACGTGAATTTGATATTGGAACAACACGAAGAATCATGTTGAATCAAAGTTATTTCAAGTTGGAACAACGTGAATTATATATTGAAACAACACTAAGAATCATGTTGGCTTGTATTTGTATCAAGCTAAACCAACATGACTTTAATGTGGCTATTTTATTAATTATTTTACTTACGTGATTGTTATTAGCAAAGGCATCAATCAGAAAACTTTGTATTGTAGTTGTTTGCCCCAGCCAAGATTGGAAATCCACTTGCATGATAGTCCACGCGCTAACCACTGCAGCCATAACACGTTCAAACTTTACTTTAGCTATACACTAAATAAGTACCCGTCATATGTAAAATGAATTTCATATTAATTCAACATTATATAAATGATTATTTAACATTAAACTTATTTGAAATTAAAGTTATAGTCATGTTGATTTAAAATGAAATGTAACGTTTATAACAAAGTTCTTTTAACAATGAAAACTTTTAAATCGAAGAGATTTAAGGTTAGATTAATAATTTTTCATATAAAATTAATATGAAGTAATGGTAATTTTAAGCCAACAGCAGTAATTCGTTTTTTGCCGTCTATGTCTGTCGTCTATGTTTATGTTAACCCCACAAATGATGTCCATTTTTTCACATGAAAATCAGTTTTTTTTCTTCTAAATTTACAGTTTTTTAAAAAAATATTATGACAACGCTGGCCGAGATGTAAAAGTTGCTAATCGTAATCATCAAATCAATAAAATAGTGAAAGCTTGATTCAGTTTACATAACATTTCTATTTCCTCATGACATATTGTTGAAACATAAACTAAAAAAAAAAAAAAACCCAATTTAATTCAAACCAATTGAATAATTCATGAGAAGTTGAAAAATCTGGCTGCACAGAATCTTGTATACTCTTCATTTGTGAAGTTGGAATGGAAAGATTTTCAAAAAATCGTAGTAGAATCCGCAGAAATTTATAGTTTTGAAAGTGCAGATGTTGCCCCATCCATTTTATTTTGTTTATTTTGGAGAACCTTAAAATCGTGTGCTTAAAAATGTTTGGTATAGAGTTCACATACAGCTACGAAAAATCCCTTATACTGGGTATTATTGGGCGTTATACACGAAATCTCAAAAATCTATTAAGGCGCACAGTAGTACGCCAGGCCAAGTTCAGCCCTATTTTATTTCCTTATTTATTCATTCATTTTATTATTTTTCTATATGTAATTGAGCCCATTGCGACATAAATAGTTAATAAATTGACGAGCTCGCGATATTCTTAATTTTTATTTTGCTAAATTTTCATTTGCTGAATCTTTGAAAATTATTTAAGTTTTTGTAAATTAAGTTATTAATTAAGTTATGATTACATTTACATTTATTTATTTACATTTCCAAAACTGTGGTGTATTTTATACAAAAAATAAAAAAATAATATTCATGTAAATCAATTAAAATGTTTAACGTTAAACACACATTAATCAAAGTCAGTATATAATTTTAGTTTTTTCTGCTACATTCCGCATTATTTTTCGTATAGTAGAATTAACTTAACTAATGACTCTTTTTTAAAACTTAAATATGGTTAAGGTTTTTTTTTTTGTTAACATTTATTTTATTTGTTTATTTAAAACTTGTGGTTATTATGTCTTTAAATTGTATGGCTTTTAATAGTTTTAATCTAAATTACAAATGGATTTTAAATTGGCTTTATAAGTCATTTATTTTATATTGTGGTCATCTTTATGTTTTTGGTTTTTGTTTTACCACTTTATTTCGTTCACAATTTTTTCGATTTATGGTTTTATACATGCATATATTTTTTATTTCCTCTGGGTATTTTAACATGCATACAAATACACAACAAGTCTTTGTTTGTCATTGATTAAGAGTCATCTTTTTATATTTATTTACTGTTGCCTTATTCTTCTCCTTTTTCTGGGTTCTTTGTTCAAGTTTGACTCATGTCATGGCTGAAAATAAAATTTCGTCGACTTTTTTTTAACAATTGCTTGATTTTAAAAAAAATTTTCAAGCTTTATTTTCTTGTCAGTATGCATATTATGTTACATTCTTAAGAAAAAATAAAAATAAAAAATGCATACATACATACATATGTATGTATTTAGGTAAATATGTATCTATTATATTTATTGAAGAATTTTTATATTAAAAGTAAAGCCTATTCAAAAATATGTAAACGAACTTGTGAGACGTTCAAAGTTATACTTTAAACAAGCGAAAACAGAAGGAAAATCTTGTAAAAAAACGAAATTTACACTTACTCCTCCCTGTCAAAAGTGCGCTTATCACCAGCATTGTCAACTCAGTGCTTTTTGCACCGTTTTTAGTGCTTTTTCAACTTTTCGACGCGAAAAATTTTGAAGTTAGTGCTCGGTGCTTTTTTAGTCTAATTTTTGCTGGTTTTTTCTGTGACGGTAGCACTAAACCCAAAATTCAAAAATAAATTTCATGCAATTATTTCCTGAACAAGTTTTTTAAGTCTTGCAGAAGAACTAAACAAGACATAGATTTAAAAAAATCAAAAAAAACCCGACTGCGTAAAAAAAATAAAAGAAAACAACTTTAAACCGTCACAGATCCTAAATGGTCATTCCAAATTAAAAATCATAAGAGAAACCTAAAGATAATTTTCAAATACCTGTCATTTGATACCCTTTTAGATATTGTTTGCCGACTTTTTGTTTTTTTTCGTATAAACAAAAGGGCGTCTGTTGGCCGCCATATTAAATTTTGACTACTGTCATATCTTTAGTGACACTTCCCGGATTAAGACGAATCGATTGTCGTAAGAATCGTCAAAATCGGTCTACGCGTTCGGTTTATATAGTGCCGCAAAGAAAACCACATACAAACATACATACATACATACATACATACATACATACATACATACATACATACATACATACATACATACATACATACATACATACATACATACATACATACATACATACATACATACATACATACATACATACATACATACATACATACATACATACATACATACATACATACATACATACATACATACATACATACATACATACATACATACATACATACATACATACATACATACATACATACATACATACATACATACATACATACATACATACATACATACATACATACATACATACATACATACATACATACATACATACATACATACATACATACATACATACATACATACATACATACATACATACATACATACATACATACATACATACATACATACATACATACATACATACATACATACATACATACATACATACATACATACATACATACATACATACATACATACATACATACATACATACATACATACAGACATACATACATACATACATACATACATACATACATACATACATACATACATACATACATACATACATACATACATACATACATACATACATACATACATACATACATACATACATACATACATACATACATACATACATACATACATACATACATACATACATACATACATACATACATACATACATACATACATACATACATACATACATACATACATACATACATACATACATACATACATACATACATACATACATACATACATACATACATACATACATACATACATACATACATACATACATACATACATACATACATACATACATACATACATACATACATACATACATACATACATACATACATACATACATACATACATACATACATACATACATACATACATACATACATACATACATACATACATACATACATACATACATACATACATACATACATACATACATACATACATACATACATACATACATACATACATACATACATACATACATACATACATACATACATACATACATACATACATACATACATACATACATACATACATACATACATACATACATACATACATACATACATACATACATACATACATACATACATACATACATACATACATACATACATACATACATACATACATACATACATACATACATACATACATACATACATACATACATACATACATACATACATACATACATACATACATACATACATACATACATACATACATACATACATACATACATACATACATACATACATACATACATACATACATACATACATACATACATACATACATACATACATACATACATACATACATACATACATACATACATACATACATACATACATACATACATACATACATACATACATACATACATACATACATACATACATACATACATACATACATACATACATACATACATACATACATACATACATACATACATACATACATACATACATACATACATACATACATACATACATACATACATACATACATACATACATACATACATACATACATACATACATACATACATACATACATACATACATACATACATACATACATACATACATACATACATACATACATACATACATACATACATACATACATACATACATACATACATACATACATACATACATACATACATACATACATACATACATACATACATACATACATACATACATACATACATACATACATACATACATACATACATACATACATACATACATACATACATACATACATACATACATACATACATACATACATACATACATACATACATACATACATACATACATACATACATACATACATACATACATACATACATACATACATACATACATACATACATACATACATACATACATACATACATACATACATACATACATACATACATACATACATACATACATACATACATACATACATACATACATACATACATACATACATACATACATACATACATACATACATACATACATACATACATACATACATACATACATACATACATACATACATACATACATACATACATACATACATACATACATACATACATACATACATACATACATACATACATACATACATACATACATACATACATACATACATACATACATACATACATACATACATACATACATACATACATACATACATACATACATACATACATACATACATACATACATACATACATACATACATACATACATACATACATACATACATACATACATACATACATACATACATACATACATACATACATACATACATACATACATACATACATACATACATACATACATACATACATACATACATACATACATACATACATACATACATACATACATACATACATACATACATACATACATACATACATACATACATACATACATACATACATACATACATACATACATACATACATACATACATACATACATACATACATACATACATACATACATACATACATACATACATACATACATACATACATACATACATACATACATACATACATACATACATACATACATACATACATACATACATACATACATACATACATACATACATACATACATACATACATACATACATACATACATACATACATACATACATACATACATACATACATACATACATACATACATACATACATACATACATACATACATACATACATACATACATACATACATACATACATACATACATACATACATACATACATACATACATACATACATACATACATACATACATACATACATACATACATACATACATACATACATACATACATACATACATACATACATACATACATACATACATACATACATACATACATACATACATACATACATACATACATACATACATACATACATACATACATACATACATACATACATACATACATACATACATACATACATACATACATACATACATACATACATACATACATACATACATACATACATACATACATACATACATACATACATACATACACGATTTGATAGTGGTAGAGCGTATTTAGAAGTAGTCTTAGGGCGTAGTATTAGGCCGGACAACATCGTTCCAATCATGTTGGAATCTTTGTATAACTGGACGTATGTATGTAATTTTATAAAATTGGTTCTGTTGGAACTTCGTAGGTTAGAAGAGATTCGCAGAAGAATCCATGTAGTTTAGATTTAGGGGCTAGGACCTTTCCCACCCCGAGACGTATAGCCTTGCGGTAGTACCACGGGGAGCATTTGGGTCAGTGTGAAGGGGTGTTTTTTAGCGTGTTAAAGTCTCGCACTTCTGGCAAACACCACCACTGCCAGAGTCTTTCGATGATTTTCATCCCACAAATAAAAAAAAAAAAAAAAAAAAAAAAAAAAAACATACATACATACATACATACATACATACATACATACATACATACATACATACATACATACATACATACATACATACATACATACATACATACATACATACATACATACATACATACATACATACATACATACATACATACATACATACATACATACATACATACATACATACATACATACATACATACATACATACATACATACATACATACATACATACATACATACATACATACATACATACATACATACATACATACATACATACATACATACATACATACATACATACATACATACATACATACATACATACATACATACATACATACATACATACATACATACATACATACATACATACATACATACATACATACATACATACATACATACATACATACATACATACATACATACATACATACATACATACATACATACATACATACATACATACATACATACATACATACATACATACATACATACATACATACATACATACATACATACATACATACATACATACATACATACATACATACATACATACATACATACATACATACATACATACATACATACATACATACATACATACATACATACATACATACATACATACATACATACATACATACATACATACATACATACATACATACATACATACATACATACATACATACATACATACATACATACATACATACATACATACATACATACATACATACATACATACATACATACATACATACATACATACATACATACATACATACATACATACATACATACATACATACATACATACATACATACATACATACATACATACATACATACATACATACATACATACATACATACATACATACATACATACATACATACATACATACATACATACATACATACATACATACATACATACATACATACATACATACATACATACATACATACATACATACATACATACATACATACATACATACATACATACATACATACATACATACATACATACATACATACATACATACATACATACATACATACATACATACATACATACATACATACATACATACATACATACATACATACATACATACATACATACATACATACATACATACATACATACATACATACATAGACTGATAAACACAATACCCTTCTTTGCGTCGTTCAGTCGGGTAAAAAACCTGAAAAAAGCTAAGGGCTAAATGAAATATTTCGAGCTAAACATTAAAAAATAAAGCTAAATTTAGCTCCAAAAGAGCTAATATGGACACACTGACCATCAGCAATGCAGTATTCCATAAAAAATATGATTTTTAAGCGTTTTTATTGCAGGTGCTACTTGTATTAAAATAAATTTTACTTTTTATAGGAATTATTTGATTTGAGGCATTGGTTATTTGTTTCTGTTCTTAGAAACTTGCGAACTTTTGCAATAACTAGAAACTGAAATAAATAAACAATGCCTCAAATTATATAATACTAAAAAAGCAAAATTTATTTTAATATAAGTAGCACTTGTAATAAAAACGCTTAAAAATGGTGGTTTTTATGGAATAACGCATTGCTGACGGTATGAATGATAAATAATGCACCATTGGATGCAGCTTGAAAAGATCTTTCAAAAGATGTAATATTTTTTTATATTTTGTTTAGGGTGAAAATACCAAAACATGCAAAAACTACAAAAACAGACCTCTTTTAGACACGGTCCTCCAGCTTACGGGCGGTCATCGCTAGACTCCGGAAATGTTTTGGGAAACCTCATTAAAAAAAAGGATCTTTAATATGAGAGGGGTAACAAGCATTTTTTCGGTGAGTCGGTTTAATGTACATATATTCTATTTGTACGTGCGCATCACATGGTGTAAGAATTAGTCCGATACTTTTTATGGTTTCTATTTTATAGCCGTCTAAACTTGGGAATCTCAGCCATTTTTGAGAGAAGTTCGTCATATTCAAGATTGAATACATTTAGAGCGGGCCATGTGATATTTGGTGTTATTCGGTAGGTTTCAGTTTTCTCTCAATAAGCTTTGATTAAAAAGGACATGGCTTCCTGCTACAAGTTCCTCTAAAATCTCTTAAATATCCCGTAAAAGGTATTTTAATTTTCTTTATTTCTTTACAGAATGTAGTTAAGAGACAGGTCTTTAACGTACAAATCATTCAGGTTGAGATGAAAACAGATTCAAAAGTTGCAGTTGTTTATTTATGATAACTCAACATTTTCTATGAAAAACGTATAAGCAATAACTATAAAAATAACCATTTGAATACATTGGGACTTTTTTCTTGTAAAAAGTTATATTGAAAATAGCTTAACTTTGCAGCTTGTCATCAGATTTTAGTAAGTCAAAGATTTTAGGAAAAATGCAGCTGTCTTTGCTTATATTGTTATTGCTAACATATATGTCATAGAAACTATCGGGATAATGAACTTTACTCAAAAATGGCCGAGATGACCAAGTTTAGACGGCTATCAATATGAATCATAACATATGTTTACAGTACATCGCATTCCGGCAAACTTTTAGCCGTTACTGACTACATATGTTATGCAGATTATTCCTACATAATTAGCAGTGCTCGGACTTTCATGTAACTAAAAATTGATTTTAAGCGCTTAACAAATGCACCTAAAAATTAAAAATATGAGCAAAAATATGCATTTTTCTACGAACAAACTACCAAAACTAAAATAAAATGAAATTTTTTTTTAAAATTTACTATTACTATTAGAGAAAAAAACATAAAGCAACCATAATTGGGGTCTATTATTTAATCCAACCGAACTTTAGTACAGTTGCCAGTCGACAACTGAAAATTAATGGTGGCCAGAAAGGTACTAAATAGCAATTGAAATTGACAGCGGTAAGTTGCCAGTTGCCATCAGTAGTATCATTTTCAGCAACTGACAACCCAACTGCAGCTCGGTTGCCATGCATGATCGGCCTCTTAATATTAAAAAAAAAATTGAGAAATATGCACTTAGAAATGTTTATAACTCCAAAAATATGCATTTATTGCCAAAATATGCAAAAATATGCACTTACCACCAAAATATGCAAACATATGAAACTGCAAATCGATGCCAAACTACATAAAATTTTATGATTCGCATAGATAATTAGTCAATACGTCTTTATCTATCACCACAAAATACATGCATTTGCATGAAAATCCGAGCCCTGATAATTAGCATTTTATATCAGCTCTACTTTTCGCGATATAACGTTGTGTCAAAAATGAGGGCACTTGCACGACACATATTAGTATAACTTGAGAAGGGTTTGTCCTCTTAAATAAAATAAAAATTCGAAATTCAACAACAACATTACAAACATTACAACATTACAAAGTACAATGGTACACCAATGCCTTATTTAGTACAATTAATACTTTGTCCATTTTTTAGAAAATCTCTTTTTGCAGTTTTTTATTGTGATAAATTATTGTATCCTCTTCGTCCACTCGTACACATGAAGCAATTTATATGAATTAAATTTTGCGAAGTATTGAGAACAAAGTCCGACGTAAAAGTAGAAATATTTAAAGTGGTCAGATAATGCTGGCTCACAAAACGTAGGCCCAGTAATATAAGGTCCTTGCAGATCATAATACATATTAAAGTCTAAAAAATAACTGTTTATACATTTATTTTCATTATAGCAAAATGAAATATTTCGAACTTTATTGAGAATATATCCTTCTAACTTCCAATATCTAGTATGTCCAAATTAGTGAGTTATTTTCGGTTAGAAATTGTAAGTACTAAATCTGACTTTTTGCCGCCGATAGTACCATATACGTACATAAATATGTAGCTATAAGAAAGTGTTTACATGTTTCTTAATTTTCCAAATATGTTTTAGTACAATTAGGCTCAAAAAAGTACAATTTTAGACAACAATTGGTACAATTTCAAAATCTCATTTGCCATCCCTGTTAAATTCTTTCTAAATTTGCGAAATAGTTTAATTTGTTTCTTGTTTTCCAAATCTATTTTAGTACAATTAGGCTCAAAAAGTACAATTTTAGACAACAATTGGTACAATTTCAAAATCCCATTTGCAATCCCTGTTACATTCTTTCTAAATTTGCGAAATAGTTTGAGAGATATCGTAAACGTTTGAGAAAAAAATAAAAATTTTTATTCGGATATGTTCTGTATTTCATGTAGAATTAAAATGTGTGGAATTATCAAAGCATTGTTGTTATAAATATTAATTTACAACAACAATGCTTTGATAATTCCGTACATTTTAATTCCACATGAAATACAGAGCATGGCCGAATATCTTTGTTTTTAAAGCGTCATAAAGATTAAAAACACAACAACAGGCCAGTTTAGTATTCAGTAACATGTAGCTAGCTATATTCCAAATGAATTAAGCTCTTTTTCATTGGAATTGGTATAAAACTTATAATTTTATTCAGAATTCAGAGAGAGAGAGAACTGAATTGAACAGTAGCAAACACGAACATAAAGTCAAAACTTGCTATTGTATGAAAATTTCATATATTTTTCAATAAATTATCTCACTAAATTTTGAATAAAATCAAAAGTTGTGCACAAATTTCAATAAAAAAGGGCTCATTTCTTTAGTAATATATTTAGATACAGGCTACTGAACAAAAAAACTGGCTCCCTGTTGTGTACTTTTTTAAGGGGTTTTAAAAACAAAAATTTTTTAAAATTTAATAAAATTTTATTTGTTTTTGGCTCAAACTTTTACGATATTTTTGAAACTAGTGCGCAGATTTAGAAAGAACTTTCAGCTCTAGAAAACGGAAAAGCTTATGGAGTTTTGTAAACATGTGTAATTATTGCGCCATGTACGCACGTAAGAATAGACAGGGTAACAATCCAGAACTTTTCGAAGTTAATCGACATATATATAAGAATGAATTTGACAAAAACGAAAAATTACAGTTTTTTCAAAAATTACGCCTTTTTTCCTTGTTTCAGTGCTTTTTGAAATCTAAAAGTTGACAACGCTGCTTATCACGTTTATTCTAACTTTGACGTCAGATGATGATTTCAATTTCGTTTTCTCAAGAATTGTTCTTTATTCAACAAAGAATAGTGTCCATTTTTGCAACGCATTATTCACATTGTGACAACTAATCGCTTTATTTTATTAAGCCTTTCAACCAAACAGCATTATATTAAATTAGATTTTTAATGCTAATTTTAATTAATAAATTTGCTATTAGATAAAAATAGAAAAAATAGCTTGAACATACTTATGTATTTAATTCTAAAGCCAAGTACACATGAGACAATCTTAAGTATGCTTCTCTTGGATTTATCAAAAGTTTTCTAACTAATTCGGTTTACTAGATATCAGAGCTGGGCAGTTGCAAGTAAAATGCTCCGGTATTTTCATGCAACTCCAAATGCGGAGTCTCACAAACAAAAATACAATTGTAGCCGTTAAGACCACAATGGTCGGAAAACTATGCCGTTAAAAGTTTAAGGTCGTTTTTATTGTGTGTTTGAGATAAGAAAGTGTGCGCCTGTAGCGACGGGGCTGCGTCTAATGCCAAGAACTATTCTTATATTTGACACATTTAAGTTGTAACTCAGTTCTAATTTCCATCTGCACAGAAGAACATTTTTGAATTTCCTGTGATAAAGATTTTTATATAATGTTTAATAGAAAAGTGTAGATTTAATAAGAAAAAGTTTTTAAATTCTATGTAAGAAAGATTTTAGTGCACGATAAAATTTTCTCTCAAAGAGTTTAAAGCACATTCAGACGTTGAAATGTTTGACGAAATAAGTATGTATGTATACATATATATTTATAAAATGATATTTATTATTACAGGCAATAATATATCTATATTTTCGTATTTATGTAGTTTTTTTTGCTGGCATTTTATATTTATTTAAATGCATTTTCATATAGAAAAAACTATTTTCAAGCTTATACTTATTTGCGACAGACAATTTAATGACTCCAGTCTAGTCTCCAACTTTTAACTTAATTTATATTTCAAACTCCAAACTGTCTTACGTAGCAAACTACACATTAAATATTTTTTTTTGCTCTCACATTTATTTATTTAAAAATAATAGAGAAAAGTTCATTTGATCGTTAATAATTTTGTTTACAACAATTTGATAGCCTGCACTTAATTAAATGGTTATGCGGCTGATGCAACTAAATTAAAATTTATTTCTACAAAATGCTATGCAAATTTAATTGTGCACTTGGAATATGTTTGTAATAATTCTATGCAAATTATTTATGTGTCTTATTAAGCAGGCAAACAATTGACGTTATTGTCAATAATGGCCTAGTTTTTTTGTTGTCTTTGATCAAAATAAACAATATTTTCTTATTGTGAGGATAATTGCGCCTAAATGAATAAAGGTCTTTTGTATATGAGTTAAAAAATTAAATTGTCAAATGGCAAACATTGGGAATATTGAAATTAATTTTTTCTTAAGTTGTTATTTTTAATTTAATGACTGGTCAATACATACATACATTATTAGGTATTTGAGACAACTAATTATCTTCCTAGCTTAAAGCAGTTATTGGTCAGATAAATTTTAACTACACCTAATTTTTTGATTCTTCGTATATGTTTATGATATCTTATAAGATCTGGAAAAATTAATTCTTCGGAGGACAGATGACTTTTAGAAATAAATCTTTTTTGAAGGCATAAAGTTTAATCATAGACGGCACTAAAGTGTGCCATCCACTTCCAGTTCGGAGCAGACATTTTCAAAAATGACCGCTAGTTTAGAATTCATGTGTTTATAGGTATTTATTTTGCTTTCTGTCTCACTGTACATTAGAGCAACGGTTCTCAAATGGTGGTCCGTGGACGCCTGGGGGTCCGTAGCAACCATCCAAGGGGTCCGTGTGAAGAGCCGAAAAACAGTCTTTTAAAAAATAATAAAAGTTTTTATTTTCGATCTACATACTTCTTTTTATGTGTTATTTATTTTTTATTTTACATACGTACATACATACATATCTATTTATGTTTTGAAATCTTCAAACACGAACAACAAAATATTAGTGCGATCTTTTATTCTTCACTGCTTAAAAAGTGCCCCAGACTCTGTACTGACTGTTATTGCCATCACTATCAAATCGGAAACAAGGACTAAAATTGACTAGATATCGTCAAAACTTAAAAATAAAAAAATGCGAAAGGATGCGAAAAAATCGCAAATCCGCGAAAATTTATAAAACGTAATGAAGATATTATTAGTGTAATGTCTAGCAACAGTTCTTGTTGTTTAGCTTTCATATTGTAATAAACCCCCATCACGGCAATTTAAATTTGTGGATGTTTTCTTGTGAATCGAACGTTAGAAACAAAATGTACAAAAGAAACTATATTGAACTTGAGCGATATTTATTTTATATAGATATATCTTTAAATATGTTTTTGTTTTCTGTACAGTTTAATATATTTTGTGAACTTCAATGATAAATATTTTAGAAACAAACAAAATAAAAAATTTTTTCGTCCCTTGGCTTAAACATATTTATGAGTTGTTCATTCAACCTAAAAAATACAACCTGGGCTTCAGAGGGGGTCCGCGAAAAAAAATTTGTACAAGGGGTCCGTGAATAGAAATTTGGTGAGAACCCCTGCATTAGAGCGTCCCAAAAGAATCTTTTTTATTTTATTTTCATGGGTGCTCAAGGACGATTTGAAAGCTCATAGGGTAAAGTACTTTCGAGATTTTTTTCAGATTTTTCGGTAAATATTTAAAGGTCACAGAAGTCGAATTTTCGTCAAAAAATGGGTTTGCCTGCCGTTCTTGAGTTTTCTTCTTATCTTTGTCAAAAAGCTAGATTTTCTTCACTTTTGAGGCAACGAGTTAAAAGAAAATTGTCCAAGCTTTATTTTTGTGTGCAAAAACTATAAGTTTTGGCAATGAATTTGCTCATTTAGGTACCCTACATTACAATTTTTCGTAATTTGTTCATAAATGTTGTAAATAACGCTTTATACACACAGAAAAATTTTCATGTAAAATCGTCGAAAAGCAGGTTAATCTAAAAGTTTTCGGTAGTGATTTTGCTTCATAGGTATTTCATGTTAAATCAACATGATTTACAATAATATTGAATCAAAGTAATTTCGAGTTGAAACAACGT
The DNA here is from genome assembly GCA_956483635.1 of Panzeria rudis. Lineage (NCBI taxonomy): Eukaryota > Metazoa > Arthropoda > Insecta > Diptera > Tachinidae > Panzeria > Panzeria rudis. Next base: position 33,775,688 of record OY101451.1, on the reverse strand, counting down.
GAATTTGATATTGGAACAACACGAAGAATCATGTTGAAGAAAAGTTATTTCAAGTTGAAACAACGTGAATTTGATATTAGAACAACACGAAGAATCATGTTGAATTAAAGGTATATCAAGCTGAAACAACATGACTGTAAAGTAGCTAATCTATTGATTATGTTACTTACATACGTGGTGGTCATCAGAAAACTTTGTGTTGTAGCTGGCTGCCGCAGCTAAGATTTGAGCTCGTGCCACCTGCAACCACAAGAGCATCAAACTTTACTTTACCTAAACACTAAATAAATACCAGCGTATGTAAAATGAATTTCATTTTAGTTCAACATGATTAAAATGATTATTTAACATAAAACTTATTTGAAATTAAAGTTATAGTAATGTCGATTGAAAATGAAATGTAACGTTTATAACAAAATTGTTTTAACAGTGAAAAATTTTAAATCAAAGAGATTTTAGGTTTTAAATTTTAAGCCAGCAGCAGTAAATTTTCGCTGGCAATTCGTTTTTTGTCGTCTACATAGACACACATGTAAGAATAAACAACAAAAAGTCACACAACTAAGCAGAACAGTGAATTGTAGCAATGAACAAAGCAAATAAACACTAACACGCTCAAACGACAAATTATTTTTTGTAAATTTAATATGATTTCCAATCAAAACTGCGGCATGTTTATTTTACATTCCTTTATTTTTCTGTGTGTAACTTCTAAAATTTCTATGAAAATGAAAAATAACTAATTATGCAGTTTGAAAGACAAATTAATTCTAAATAGCTTGAAAAAATAATTGAAACAATTTTTGAATTTGCTTTTTCCATTCCTGAGTTATACCCGTCTTTATCTTTGTACCCATTTTATGATATTATTATAAGTTGTTTGTCAGTTTACCACTCATACACAACAAACGACGTTTTTTTAAATCATTTATTTGGGTTCTTATGATGCGATGTTCTGACCAGGAACTGAGAATTCACTATAAGAGAAGCTTTACGGCAACTAATTCTGGTTCTGTCAAGACTTACACAAAGCTGATATTTTTGAGGCACTCCTTTATCTTACTTCAAACTACCAACTTCGAGTGCAATTTTAAGAGTTCACGAGAAATTTTACGGATCTCTTGATTTGTTTTCCACAAATCTTTAAAATTATTTGCTATTATTCTGGCGCTCTATCTGACAGTATATTTTTGCAAAGGCATCAATCATTTTTCTCCCAAGCCACACACTTCTTGTGTCCGTTAAAAACATTGCTAATTTTAAATAAAATTAAATTTTTTTACTACTCCATAATAAGAAAGACTTACCTTACCGGTGCAATAAAATAACAGTTTTACAAGATATTTGCAAATAAATTCGCGATTTTTTGTAATTCTCAGTATTCAAAGAAAACGAAAACATTTAAAACATTTACACAAAACGATTTATTTGATTTATCTATGGGCTAGCTGATTACAAAGGAAAAAAAATTGTATTTAATATTCATCGGGTACAAACCTTATAATTCTGAAAAAATCCGACTTCACTACAAATAGCAATATACTTGATGACCTTTCATATAAACAATTTTGAAAATCGGTATACAAATGGTGGAATTGTGTTATAATAAACATTTGAGTGGAGGCGTGGAAGACTTGTCCCTCCGATTTTCGTAGAAAAATTATGCGGTACCAAACTCTAAGCAAACCGTTCAAAAAAAAAAGAAAGAATTTTGGAAGTCGGCCCATAAATGGAGGAGCTATGCGATAATCAATATTTCGGGGGAAAGGGGAATCCCGCACAGATTTTAGAGAAAAATTATGGTACCAACCTGCAAGGAGGTTTGCAGCAAATTTCCCAACTGATTTTCGAAGAAAAAACTACGGAACAAAACTGTAGTCAAACCCTTTCAAACAAAAGAACAATTTTGAAAATCAGTTCACAAATGACAAAGTTATGCATGAAGCGAAAGTAAGTTTCCCCCTCTCATTTTCGAAAAGAATTGTGGTGCCATACTATTAGCGAGCACTTGTAAACAACAGAAGAATTTTGAAAATCGGTTCACAAATGACATAGCTATAGAATGGGTGGCGGAGGGGGAGCAAAATTTCCCCTCCCATTTTCGAAAAGAATTATTGGGTAAACTGCTAGAAAACCCTTCCAAACAAAAACAGAGTTTTGAAAACCGGTTGACAAATGACAGAGTTACGGATTGGTGGGGGGGGGGCAGAACTTTCCCCGCCGAATACAGAAAAATAATGTGGAACCAACTTCAGGAAAACTCTTTCAGACAAAACAAGAATTTTGAAAATAGGTTCACAATGACGGAGTTATGCATTGGGGGCGGGGGATCAAATTTCCCCCTCTGATTTTCGACAAAAAAAACTTTTGGTATCAATTTTTGTCAAACTCTTTCAAACAAAACAAGACTTTTGAAAATCGGTTCAGAAATGAAAGAGTTATGGCATGGGGCAGCAAATTTTCCCCTCCGATTTTCGAAAAAAAAATATGGGACGAAACTGCAGGCAAACCCTTTCCAACAAAAAAAGAATTTTTAAAATCGGTTCACAAATGACAGAGTTATGCATGTACAAACATAAAAAAGTAAAAAAAAAGAACCTTCTCATTTTTGGAAGTCGGTTAAAAAATGGTATAAATCTGGAACGGTAGGACCAAATTCCTTTTTTTTAATTAAAATTATTATATATTTAGAATCTATCTGTCTTTAAAACTGCACCACTAGTTTTTATAATTTTTATAGAAATTTTAAAAGTTATAAACCGTTTTTTACAAAATTAATGCAAAAATGACAAAACATTTTAATATATTGTACCTTAATGTGCAAAATTATTGCCGGAAAGTTTGGACATTTTTCTCTAACAAAATTTTGTCAAAAATTAAAATAACGAGGTTATTGACCAAGTTATGACCAAAGTTCGAAAAACTGCCGAAATGCCCGATTTTAAATGAAAACTCGACTTGTGCGACCTCTAAACCTCTTCTGAAAAATCTGAAAAAAATCTCAAAAGTACTTGACCCTATGAGCTTTCAAATTATGCTTGAGTCCCAAAAGTTTTTTCTTCTTTTGCGACAAGCTACTGTACATATTTAAATGTATTCCAGTTCAGATCAAATAAAAACGCACATCAAACTCCAATAAATCATTCAATTGCAATTTCCAGAATGTTCGCATTGGTTATAGTTTTTCTTTTATAAAATCAAAGAAAAATAGTATTTAAATTCATGTTGATGACCATTAATGCTTCATTCTTTTTTATAAGCAAATAATAAAAAAAAAATATTTTGCGTGCTTTTAAATTATGCATAAATTCATTAAATAGAAATTTATAAGAACATTTTGTGACAATTTACGTCACTTGTGACGTAATTTTGTAGTGCGAAATCTATTTATTTATTGATGAATTTTCGAAGGCTACTAGGAATATTGAAACGAAAGGTATTATGTATGTCAAAATTAAAAACAAAATCTACAAACAAATAGTACGTACATACTTGAAATGCATAAATATTTTTAATTTTATGGCGAGTGATTTGAAGAGATTTTTGAAAATATGAATATGTACTGTATATATTTTTCGCAAAAGTATGGAATTTTTAGAGATAAATAAAATGTTTTGAAATTATTCTTGCATGATGGATTAATTAAAGGGCTATCACAGCATATGAAAAATTGTTAAATATATCTCAAAATGTTGGATTTATTTTAAAGGTTTAATTTTATACAATATCTCTTCAAAATCTTTTTCAAAAATATGTAAATTTTTAAAAGCCGTGAAAATGAAACTAACAACGCTGTGATATGCATTAATTTCTTCAAGAGCACACAGTTTACTTTTTTTGCGTACGCAAATAATGTGAAAAAATCAAGTGGTTGAATTTGTGAAATTTTAAACAATTTCATAATCAAAAGATCCACTTGATTTAATTAATGTTAAAATAATAAATTTAATTTGATTAAGATAAATCATTCATACCCTCTGCTGTCGAATGTATGTGTGCAAAGTATATTTTTTCTAATGCATTTATTGTACTTGGGAAGTCAGTCAGTAAACCTAAAAAAATAAGGCATAGATGGTTTTTATATTTTCAATATTGTCGTATTTTTTCTCTTTAAAAGGTGACAATATTAAGAGTGTTCTTAAATCCATATATTCATATATTATATAAAAAAAGAGGCGTAACTTTGTTTGTTTGTTTGTTTGTTTGCAGATTTTTGTTACGGCATCATTCCTAAACAGTTGAAGCGATTTAAATCAAATTTGGTACGCAGATAGATATTTGGCCCTTAATTAATATAGGCTAATTTGTTTTTCGGATTTTGGACTAGAAGGGGATAAAATAGGTCAAAACCGATTAATCCGTTCAACAGATTGCTTAATATATTTAGACACAATTTAGTACACAGATAGGTATTTGACCTACAATCAATATAGGATACTTCTTTCTTCCCGATTTAACCCGGTTAAACAAAGATTCGATAACGAAATAAAATACTTTAAGAATATTCTTATATATTTTTCTGCATGTAAGATAAATTGTAGGGTTCCACATTCAAGGGAACAAAGAGTTCTCCATTACATTCCTCATCTCTATATTTATCCGTCGGTCCATCTGACAGTCAGAAAACATCGTAATATGTAGAAGGTTGAAATATTTCCTTTACCTTTCATCGCTCTTGAACGGCTGAACCGATTGATATGAAATTTGTCACACAGATGGCCCACACTTAATGCAAATAATTTTGATACCGATTTTTGGACGAGGAGTTGGTAAAATAAGTCAAAACCGCTTATAGCTGTTTTACACTATCTCACAAGCCATTCGACTTCTGTAGAAAATGCAACCCTGTAGTGCAATTCACAAACTTATTTTAACGCTAAACAAGGCGTTTAAAGAAGTTAACACCAAAAGTATTGTTTTTACTATTCGTTAAACTTTTAAGCACTACTAGCTGCGTTAATTAAACAGCAATAATTTTTGTGGTGTTATTGAATAGACAACAGTCAGCTGTTCAGTTAAAGCACGTGGTCTTTTGGCAAAACTCAAATAATTACTCGACAACAATATACACACATATAAAATCTTTTATATATAAATAACAATATTTATATTATTTGGACAATCAATTTAACTTTTATTTCTCAAAATTAAAGAAATTCATGAAAATATGTTCGTGAACAAGCATAAATTCATTTGGTTTTTCTCTATTCCTCTTTGTGCGTTTCGTTTATTTTAATAGTGTTGGAAAGTGATATAAAATTTTAACAACGGCCTTAACACGACGTTAACGAATCAAATAAGCGTTCATGCAAACAGTAATTATTGGTGACAAAATTACCTTTTATTTAAGCGTTAAAAGTTAGTGAATTTCACTACTGATGTACTGAGTTTATGGAAGGTTTTAAAAAAGCAATAACAACACATTATATCAGGGTAGCATTTTGTGCAGAAGTCGAACAGTTTGTATAATAGTCTATAAACAGCTTTAATAACACTTATATTAACGAAATAATGTATATTAAGAATATCATAACATTATTAGGGTTCCGTACACCAAAAGTGTAAAGGACCCTATTGTTTTCGCTACGCCAGCCGTCTGTCTGTCACAAGCTGGTTTCTCGAGAACAGGTACGGACCTGAAACTTTCTCAGAATATATTAAACTTTTGCCACTACAACAAAAAATATATGGCAGTTAAAAATTAAATGGTGTTCTAAAGCGAGCAACGAAACATGTTGAAATACTAATGTAAGATACAGACACTTATATATAGACACTTTCAATTTTCAAAGTTAGTGTTAATTGGTGTAGTCTGTAGAATAGACTACACCAATTAACACTGATATTTAAAACAATAAAAATTAAATGGTGTTCTATCAGGTAATGTAATTTTACTATGAAATTTTGAAAAACGATATAACTAAGAAATTACAAAATTAAAAAAATGTCAAAACGAAAAACCGACAAAATGAAAAAAGCGCTCAAAAGAAAAAAAAGCACCAAAATAAAAAAAATCTCTAGGACGCAAAAAATCACCAAAAATCACTAAAAGCCAAAAAAAACCGCCAAAAACCGAAAAAAGTCGTCAAAACGACAAAAAATCACCAAAACGAAAAAATCTCTAAAACTTAAAATATCGTAAGAACGAAAAAAATTGCCAAAAATGAAAAATTACAAAAACGAAAAAAAGTACCAAAACAAAAAAAAGGGCCAAAAGTAAAAAATCAAAAAAAAAAACCCGAAAAAATTGCCAAAACGAAAAAAAGTATCAAAAGAAAAAAAATATCACCAAAACTAAAAATATCAGCAAAAACCAAAAAAAAAGCGCCAAAACTGACAAAAAACCCCAAACTAAAATAAACCGCTAAAACTAAATATATCGTCAAAATGCAAAAAAAAGATAAAACAAAAAATATGCCATAACCAAAAACTTGCCAAATCTAAAAAAATCAGCAAAAACAAAAAAAATTGCAAAAAACGAAAAATCGCAAAAAACCAAAATAAAAAAAATAAAAAAATTTAAAAAATTAAAATTAAACGAAGAAGCAAAACGAAAAAATTGCCAAAATGAAAAAAGGGCAAAAATTAAAAGGGATATAAATATGTGTATTCGTACGGAGGCCTTCGTGTGCGAGCTAAAGTCGCATTTTCCTTAATTTATTAATATATCAACCATAATCAAAAGTAATTACTTTAAAAACTTTGGTTACTGGTAGGCAAAAAAGTATATGAGGATTTAATTCGTAACTATTTACAATTTGACTCGATAATTACTTATTTCTGTTTGAGAAGACCAACAATTAAGGGCTACCCCTTACAAAAATATATTCACACTGACACAGTAATTAACTAGTTATTATTTGGTTTACTTGAAGCTAAAAAATAGGTAGTCAAATAAACAAATTAAAACTAAAAACTAATTATACACACACATTTTCTTTATATATAAACCTTTTTTTAACAAACACAGTTTGGACACGAACCTGTGCTCGTACAGATTTGGCAATAAGTACTCTACCCCTCAGCTATTGTTGACTTATAAGTTTAAGCGACAAAAATTGGTTTTCATTTACAAACATATGTTGACTTAAAAAGTGGTTGTCTATTTATTTTATTAATATATAACAACAAATTATATATAACAACAAATTAGCAAAAATCATTAAACTGAGTCTTTTAAGGCCATCTTAGATGATCAAAAACTGATTAATCATTTGTGCGCTTAAAAAAGGCTCGAAAATGACTCCCACAAATGATTACAAAACGACTTGTTTAAAAAGCAACAACAAAATGTATAGAATGTGCGCAATCACATATTGATCATGCAGATGCTCGAAATTTTACTCATTTAAGTCTCGAAAATGAGTCGTAATTGATTAGAAACGCGAGTCATAAAAGACTCTTTGTTAAGAGTCGCGGCTAGGCTAACAAAAGAGTCGTAAACGACTCGAAAATAATCAATAATTTCATAAAATACTGACTGGTTAGGAGTAAGTTTATATTAACTTTGTGCTACCGTTGTTGTATACAGTGCATTAGCTGAGTGGTTGGTACGTGGGACTACAAACGGAAAGGAGCTTGGTAGATTTAAAGTAGGAGCTTGGTAGATTTAAAGTAGATTTAAAATACAAACAATAATTAAAAATATAAAATCATTCATTAAAATAAAAAATAATAAATTTTCAACATGACGTAAGCGCATTTGGAATACAGCCATCCATCATCCTCTCAATCCACTCGTAATGATTCCAAATGACTTAAATATGATTCGAAAATGATTACAGAAAGGCTTAAATATGACACGAAGAAGATTCGCAACTGATGAAAGAACGAATCATAAATGACTCTTCCAGAAGAGTCGTGGGTAGGGTACCATTTTCTCCCGAGGAAAGTATCATTTATGATCAGAAAAAGAGCGCATATTCTGGTTTTTTAATCGCACCGATGTATCGAAAAATTTGATTAGAAATTTCAAAAAATGCTAACTGGGTATTTTCAAATAATGAAAAAAATAGTTTTTATCAAAACCTAAGTATGTAGTAGTTCCAATTTGAAGCATAGTAATAAGATAAATAAGTACCACGGATTACTTTGCAACCCATTAATGCCTCTTACAAAATGACAAGATTACAAAAATTACAAAAATGACAAAAGTTTTTGCTGGGATGCTATTTTCCCAATTTAAAATGTTCGCGTACTACATATCACTATTTTAGCCGATTATTTAGCTTTAGTCACTTATACAAATGCCTAAATAATAAGAACTAAAATTAGACTACATTTTCTAATTAAATTAAAAATCAAACCATATACAGCAATCGTGTGTGTCAACCAAATAAAAAGCATTCAACTTGTTTCTGTGATTTTAAAAGTTAATATCGTAAATTAAAATCGCCAGAAATGTTCAGCAAAGAAAAAAAAACAAAATATTAAATACAACTTCGAAAGTTCGCAGAGTTTAGTGCAACAAAAACAACAATTACGAGCTTAAAAGTTTAATAAAATAAAAAAAGGAACGAGTAACATGACAGCTCATAAGACAAATCGTACAATTGTATACTTAATTTTGTGTTATAAATTCTTTGTCGGCATTTATCTTTTGACTGTGTTTTTTAAACTATCCAACTCTAAATGTCTTTCTTTTTTATTTGTGATTTGTTCCATTTTTTAACTTCAGATAACAATTCCCAGCAAAAACTTTGCTTACTAGTAGGCAAAAAGATATATGAGGATTTAAGTCGTAGCTACTTACAACTTGACTCGATAACTACTTATTTTTTATTGTTGACTTATAAGTTTAAGCGAGAAAAATTTGTTTTAATATACAAACACATGTTGACTTGAAAAGTGGTTGTCATCTTATTTTAATAATACATATTAACAAATTGAAATTACTTTCAGATAATGAAAAAAATACGTACTAATTTTATTAAAAACTAGGTAGTAGCTCGAATTTGAAGCATAGTAATAAGATAAATAAGTACCACTCACTACTTTGTAACCCATTAATAAAGTACTACCGATTACAAAAATTACAAAAGTTTTTGCTGGGTTACTGTAGAGTGAAGAGAAGTTGGATAACAAAAAATTAAAAAAAAACAAGTCATATCAAAGCGTTACTATAATCAAATGACAAATATTTAACAAAACGGGCAGTTTTCTTAATTTACAATTGTTTTCATATTAAATCAGCCAGCCGGCAGTCAGTTCAGCGACCAGTGCACCGGTGCAGTGAAATGAGCGTATGTTTGCAAGAAAATTAATAAATAAAAATATTCAATCTATGTATTATCATATTCTGCCAGGCCTGGGGAGTAATGATTACATTTTCACTTCAATTACATACAAGTAATTTGTAATTGCCTTGGTGCAATTACAAATTACTTGTAATTGTAATTGGACTACTACCAAATACAATTACTTCTGATTGTAATTGCTGTAGCACCAATTACAACTATAAATAATTGTAATTGTAGGAAGCCTATTACAAATTACTTGTAATTGTTAATGCAATCATACCAATTGAAATTACATGTAATTTGTGTTGGCATGATTGCAATTACAATTACTAGGAAAATTTAATTTAATTACAATATATTCAATTATATTTTCAAATTTTTGGAAGACTTTTTTATAGCCATAATGACAAAAAATGTCTGCAGATTCTGAGAATAAGAAAGAATCCCTTAAATTTTTTATACTCACAAGCAGCAAAAAATGGCAAAACATCACTTTTACTCTCAAAATACGCGAAAATTTTCCGAATTGCAAACAAGCCGTAAAATTTATTAAACATCGCTAAAATTGTAAGATATGCAAAAATCTCAGAAAAAATCGCGATAATTATGAAAATTCACAAAAACTTAACATTAAAAACATACAAAAGTCTGAGAGTGATTAAAAATCGGTAAAACTGTTATAAATACAAGAACTGGCTAAAAAAATACTTTTTTCGCGAAAATAGGAAAAATTCGCAAAAAACAGCAAAATTGCAAACAAGCCTTAAAATTGCTTTAAAATAGCTAAAATTGTAAGGAATGCAGAAAGCTCGAAAAAAATCGCGGAAATGAAGAAAATTCGCAAAAACTTGGTAAGATTAAAAAGATATTAATGTCTGATATTGATTAAAAAATTGGTAGAACTGTTAAAAAACCAAATACTGAAAAAAAAAATACTTTTATCGCGAATATTGCTAATTTGCGTTATTTTCACGACTTTTTTCTGAGATTTTTGCATTCCTTACAATTTTAGCTATTTTTAAGCAATTTTAATGCTTTTTTGCAGTTTTGCAATTTTTCGCACATTTCCGCTATTTTCGCGATAAGTTATTTTTTAGCTCGTTCTTGGCCTTATTACAGTTTTATCGATTTTTAATCACTATAAGACTTTTCTATGTTTTTAATGTTAACAAGTTTTTGAAAATTATCGTAATTTTCCCGATTTTTTCATAGTTTTTTTTTCATTCCATACAATTTTAGCTATTTTAAATCAATTTAGAGCTTGTTTGCAATTATTTAATTTTTCGCGAATTTTCGCTATTTTGGCGATAATAGTGATTTTTTTACCAGTTCTTGGATTTTTTACAGTTTTATCGATTTTTAGTTCATATAAAACTTTATTGGTTCTTCGATGTTAGCAAGTTCTTGCGACATTTGCGTGATTTTTGCCGAGTTTATTGCATTCCGTATAATAATAGCTATTTTTAAGCAATTTTAGGACCATTTGCCATTTTAAAATTTTTCGCAAATTTTCGCGATTTTCTTGTATTGAACAATGTTTAATGAATTTAGGGGGCTGTTAAAAAATTTTTCGCAAAAATTTTTCAATTTTGCGATGTAAGTAATTTTTCTACTTTTTATCCTCTTTTAGAGCTCTAGATATTCCCAGTTAATTTTAGAGATATTAAAAATAAATAAATAATAGATTTTATTTGCAATAAAATACATTTATAGTAATTTTTATTGTTAAAGTAATTATTACCCCTTTATGAGTAATTACTATTACTTTTGCCCAAATACATGTAATTGTAGTTGATAATCTTCAAATACAATTAAAATAATTTGTAATTGCTATATATTAACTACCCATTACATGTAATTGTAATTGCTCTTCAGACAATTACACATTTCAAGTAATTGTAATTGTAGTGTACCAATTACAAATTACATGTAATGTGTATTTGAACATGTAATTAATTACAAAATGTAATCATTACCCCCCAAGACTGTATTGTGCCAGGCTGGCCAATCATTTTTATGTTTGTTTAGGCGTTTAGTCATCTTGTTTGGAAATTTAAAATTTTTAAAGGCGAGCAAATCAAGATTGAAACTTTTTTTAGTCAGCTAAAAGTCAAATATTACTCTCGAGGACTTCCAACGGCTATTTTGGCATCGGCATATGTACCGTACGACGTAAATTACTCTCCTCCTTGCTAAAGAAAATTTCATGAAATATTTCATTGTGTAAATTTAGTACATATTATAAAAAACATAGAAAATATTTCACAAAATCGAAAAAATACAAAATCATACAAAGAAAATGAGAGAAACAAGACTTTGGCTCTAATAGAAAAACGTCTATTATATTTTGTATACTATAACACTATGCGACAAATGAAGACTATTGGAAAAACATATGGACTGGACAGTACGGCGTTGCGAAATAAGGCCCCAGGAAATAAAGCCCCAAAGCGTAAAATGAAATAGAGCCCAAAAAATTGCAAAGAAAACAAAAACACAAAAATTTTGGGGCGTTATTTTAAATTTTTTTCGACCTTTCTTTATTTCTAGATTTTATTTTTTTCGTGTCTGCAGTCAAAAATAGCCCCAAGAAGCAAAAGTGTAAAAAGTCCCCACAAAAATATACTATTTTTTTACTTGTGTAACCAAACAATGAACAGCAATGTAAAATCCATAAAAGTTAAATTGAATTTCCCGAAAATTACCGAATAAAATTTGCCGGGATTCGTTTTAAAATAATTCACGGTATTTCCCGGAAATTTTTTCACGCATAGAAACTCTATTTGGGGCTCCTTTTCATTCGACAACTATTCATATATTAGAAAAATAAAAAAATGGCCCCAAAAGTACAATACACATTTTTGGAGCGATATATCGTTTTAATGAAATAAAGATATTTTATGCGTGGCACACATGGTTACTGCACTATGGCCTTCAATTATTTTCTTTCTGCACGATTAACTATCCGAGGCACAAACGCTCAAAAATTTTATTAGTCAATTTTGGGGTTTTGTTCATTCAATTTTCAAAACTATTAAAAGAATCAAAATATATTTGTCAGAGTACTAGGTTATTCACTCGAATAATGTTTGCTCCACTAATTTAAGTCAAATAATGTTAGATCAAACAAAAAATTTCAATTTCGAGTAAAAATTTATTCAAGTAATTTAGGTCGATTAATCGAATAAATCGACCAAACAATTTTATTTAAAGAATTAAGTTATAAGTTTAGTCGAACTTTATTAAAATTTTATTTTTTCGAAAGAGTTTTTGCAGATTTCTTAATAAAAAATGGCAAAATTTCTTAAATTATATGAAATTTGCAATGCAATTCACGCTATTTCATACTAATAGACCGCATGATCAAAGAATTAAGTAAATAATTTTTTTTGGTATAACATGTTAATAAAATCGGCTTAGCGGACTGTTAGCTACATTATTGCCACATACATATATAGCTAAACGGTATCACCAAGTCTGAATTAGATGTTGGCCAAAACTGATGAAACCTTTTTTTTTGGGAGGGCCCATTGATTTTAAGAAATTTTGAAGGACCATAAAACAAATTGGGTACCAAATTTGACAAACTAAGTATAGGGTTTTACTACCCTTTGATAGTAGTATTGAACCTATAATGTCAAGTCCATAGGTTTTGTGCGCTGTTGCACTGTATAATAGAAAGTTTTAATAAAAAATTATTACAATATATTTTATTACTTAATTCGCGATTAATCGTAAATTTTTTAATCGTCATCTCGATTATGAAAATCTTCGTTTATTTGCAAAACCCTAAAGCTAAAAATGTTATAGGCCTATATGATTATACTTTTATGTTATGTTTTCCTTGCTAACTACCACAACTTTTATTTAGATAGGATACTATTTGAGGCATAAAACATTATTAATGCTGAATTTGCTTAAGTCGACTTAAACAGTTATTTCTTATTGCAACAGATTTAGTATTTCTATAAAAAATTATCTTTTTTGTGGTTGGATTTGATACATAACAAAAATCAATTAAATTAATTAAGCCATATCAAATGATTAATGAATACTTTAAAATTTATTGTACAATACGAGCATAACAAATTTATAAACTCTCGGCTGGCAATATGGCTGACACATGTAGTTAATAATTTGTTATGAGTTTTTTTTTCTTCACAAAATGTCATTTAAATTATAATCCTATATAGATTGAAATGATAAATAACTGAAAAAAAAGAATTATCATGTTTTTATGCTGAGTTTTGATATAAATTTTAAGCACTACTAAATATCAATTTACATTAGGGCATTCAGAGTTTGTTATATAATAATGACACCACATATTAGGAGAACACCCTCTTTGTAGCAAACTCCCCTTGATAATCAAGATGTGCTGTGAATAGTTCATATTAAAAAATAATATAGTAATTCTGAGTGAATTCAACAAATAGGTGTGCCCGCATGGCTTTTAATTTTAATAAAAAAATGTAGGGCAACCTTGTAGGTATTAGAGACACATAACCGTCATCTTTTTTATTTATTATTGTAAAGCTTCTGATTAGTGGCCACCCGAATTAAAAAAAAACTTTACCAATTTTATAAAATTTTACCCAGTAAAAAAACTGGAAGTCCCTTTTGAGGAGCTACATTTTCATTGCTTCCAAAGAATCGATATTCAAAAATGCAGATAATTAGTAGAAAATCAAGTCAACATTTATTTTAGTCACACAAAAATTTGTAATTCCTTTATAGTTTTAAAAAATACCCATCATGCTTTTTACAAGTTCGATTTTTTAAAAGAAATTTCTGAACTAATTTTCGTCTAAAAATTAACAGTTATTTACTGAAATTTACATAAAAACACCGTTTTGCGTTTAAACTCGTATAAAAAGAAACAAGTGAAGAAAATGTGTAACCTTGTACTCTTTTTCCTAGAGAAAAATATTAATAGAGAACGCAAAAAAGGAAATATTTCTTAACTTCGCTTCCAATTTGGTGATTAGGAATCGAAAAAGAGAACTTCTTGCAATGACAACCCTATGTACAAATCATTAGAGGTGATCCAAATTTGCACTACTTCCGGATCGCAAACTCTACATTTTCATGACTTCTTTGGAGTGTCTTTTTTTACTGGGAAGTTGAGCATTTTTTTAAATTTATAAATTTTTGCACCTTTATTTTTGCAGAAGATAAAAAAACTGTGTATTTTCAAGTGCCCACTTTTCGGCCATTTAATTATTCCAGTTCAGTTTTGCATAGCAATATTAAATGATCAATACTGCCCTATAAAACAAAGCATGAATCGTTGCAATATCTTTTCTACTTAAAAAGCTGGAGTAATTATAAAAATGTATGAAATTGGTAAAATATTTATATATGTAGTTATTTCTAGTACCTACAGATTATCCTAAATTTTTTTTATTAAAATTAAAAGCGGCCCACATATTTGTTGAATTCACTCAGAATTACTCAATAGCCAAAAAACGTATGGAACCTTTATTGAAAAAAATTCTGGCCCCATGTCTGAGGAGAAGTTTCAGAGCAAACCATTACTTTATTAACAGACTAGATGTGTCCGCGCGGGCTGCAGCGTATTCATGAAGATCTGAATGTTTCATTAGTAAAGGCTGTGTTTTCAAAACATGTGACAACATATTTAAAAAAGCTTGAATCGCATTCTAATCCCCTAGCCCGTAAGATCATTAACTTTAGAGGGCACCCTCGGCTGAGAAGGAGAGACACTCTTGCTCTCAGCCGAACACGAGAGACTTAAGACATCTAAAGAAGCAACCGGTGAACCCTAATATTTTGTCTAGCAGTGGCTGAACTAATTATTACAATTTTAGTTTTAAGATTTGAATACTTAATTCAATTTACAATTGAAGATTCAATAAATAAATTTAAAAGTAAAAAAAAATCTAATTATATTATCAGATTTGTCAAGATAAGCAATTGAAAAATTATAAAACATATTAAATATAAATAATAAGCTAAAAGAGCTTTTATTTATGTCCAATTAAATAATTTTATATGTTAAGGTCGGTCGATGGTTTTTGTCAACAGCCGCCTACCGGAAACGCAATCTACACTAAATTCTAAAAAAATTGCCTTAAGAAACTAAGGGTCTAAAATCAAAACCTAGCTCCCGCCGAGAGAGATTAAAATTCAAGTTTTTCATTGAGTAAAAACATTTAAAAACAAACAATAAAAGCAAAATGTTGGACTTTAAACCTTCCGATTTTTATGAAATTTTGTACGAATGATGTGGGTTGTATAACTACCTTTAGTGCGAAATCTTAACTCTCTATACTTTCTGGTTCGCGTAATATAGCGACTTGAAAATCATAAAATTCAACAGAAATATACTCAAGTCGCTATATTTCGCGAACCAGAATGTATGAGTCAAGATTTTGCAATAATGGTAGTTATGTCAGAGGTATCATTCGTACAAAATTTTATTAAAATCGGAAGGAGTAAAGTTCAAAATTTTACGTTTGTTGTTTGGCTATATATGTTTTTGCCTAATGAAAAGCAGGAATTTTGATGTCTCTCGGTTGGAACTAGGTTTTGATTTTAGACTCAGTTTCTTAGGGTAATTTTCTTAGAATTTTGTGTAGAGTTCGTTTTTGCTAGACGCCTTTCGCTTTTTTTCTCACCCGAACAAATTGACCCGCCCTATTATATATACATGTTTGAGTTCATTAAACAGAAATTGTTTTTTTTGTGGTAATAACAATAATAGTATACAGGTTTTGCAGTCTAAATTGAACTTTTTATATTTGATTTATAAAAGTTTAATATTGCTTTGTAAAGCGTTAAATTTTATTTGTAAAAAGTTAAATGACACAAATATTTGCATAAATAATAGTAGGATGTACACATTTTCATTCATTTAATTATCTAAAAATATTAAATATGTAAAAGAAAATAAAAACTATTTTTAATTAATTCAACAGCATTTGGCTTTGCTACTAAACCAAATGATTTGTACAATTCTGCAGTCAGTGATCTTGTTTTCTCACAATGTATTAAAATACAAAATTATATCTAATATATATTTCAGCAGATTATATATTTTGTTTAGATATTTCACTGAAATAAAAAATGCGATAAACACATTAAACTGCCGCATGTCGCCGCACTTAAACAAAACAGCATATAAATCAAAAGCAAATAAATTGCAAATTCTTTTTTCAAACCAAAATCGCATTCGCAGCAATAAACAGTAGAGAAAATTATAAAACTTTTTTCCTCTTTGAATTGAAATGGCTTTTAATAAGTCAATATTAATAGAAAAAACGCGAGTGTAATATAACTCGTGAATAATACGCGTCTAAATAAATTGAAATTAAATTTAAACAAATTGCGAACATTATACGAAGTGGCAGTTAGTTTGGTGGCTGCCGCACATGCAGAAGGTACGAAACTTAACATCTGTAGATTTGCAAAACACACTTCCTAGTGCGGCGTGTAATTTTTGGCAAGAAAACAAGATCATATATAAAATTTTTATATGATTTAAAAAAAATCTAAAACGATAAATTTAACATAAACTTAAAATATGTTAGCAATAAATTATATTTAGAAATTTTATTGAGGAGACTTGTGTTACGAGAAAATATGAAATTCAATTTTCCCAGCAAATGAAATGGGAAGTTCTTCCAAAGATTTGGCATTTTCTGTCCATGCCAAAAAATTTGCTATATGTCAGAAGCTTTTACTCTAGACAGACTTTCAATTGCATAAAGTTCACATCCGTTCTACACTTAAAAAAAAATTAATCTTCTTACTGATGACGTCCTGTCATCAAAAAATTACCATTGATCTGATGGCCAACGTCATCATAGAATTTTGTCATATTCTAAGGGGCGTTTTTGTATGCTATGTTGGCAACGTCATCAATAAAAGAAAAAATAAAATAAATATCGATCTAGTGTTTGCAATTTGTATTTATAAACAACTTTCTTTTAATTTTAATTTTAACATGCTTTTTCCCAAATTAATATTTTACTTTTTTTATTAAAATACATTGAAATTGATTATGGAGGGGTATTAGCTAGTTCCTATGGCCATTTCATTGGGGCTAATGCAAATTGTCTTTTATTTATGATTCTTGGTTTTAAATAAGTTTTGTAAAATTTTGAGAAATCATCATTACTATAAAAAAAACTAAAAGTAAAATCTATAAACCTGCAGAATAGCGTACATGCACTGACAATACATGTAAGTGAACCAGAATATTATGCCTAATTTTCATATTGATGACCAGGGAAATATGCAATTGATTTTTTTTCCTGTGCACGAACAAGAATTTATACGTTTTTAAGAATTTTGCGGCCGATTTGTTAGTGAGAAATCTTTATATCTGACAGCCCTGACCACTGCAGCCACAACAGCTTCAAACTTTACTTTAGCTATTCACTAGAGATGGGGGCCTGTCGACATTTTCCAACACGACACGAACACGAATCCCGGATGCCCAACACGTAGGAAACACGCACGCCCAAAATTTTCAAAACACGAACACGACACAACACGCACGAAATCAAATCCAAAAACAAAATTGTCTTATATTAAAAGACATATTTTTCTTCTATTTTAACGATTCATGTTCTATTTTTATTTACATATTTTTGTTGAGAAACAGTAACTTATCAAGATTTTCGCTCAATAATTTTGTGTGGCAAGCTTCTCCATTCATACATATAATTATCTGAAAATCGTTTCGTGTTTTTTCGTGTTGAGTTGTGCGTGTTCGTGTCACGAAAAAAACATTACACACGCCCATCGCTACTATACACTAAATAAATATTTATCATCGTATGGAAAATGAATTTCATTTTAATTCAACATGCTTTAAATGATTATTTAACATGAAACTTATTTGAAATTAAAACTATAGTCATGTTGATTTAAAATGAAATGTAACGTTTATAACGAAGTTGTTTTAACAGTGAAAAATTTTAAAACAAAATTTTAACGTTGCGATGTCTTAGGCGGTAGTCAATTGTCCCACTCTGCACTAGTTTTCTACTAACTTAAAGTTGACTTTTTTTAAGTCACCTGGTAGTTAGTATATTTGCAAAAAGATGTTGATGGGGTTCGAACTAGAGATGGGCGCGTGTCGATATTTTCCAACACGACCCGAACACGAATCCCGGATGTCCAACACGTACGAAACACGCACGCCCAAAATTTTCAAAACACGAATACGACAGAACACGCACGAAATCAAATCCAAAAACAAAAATAAACATTTTTTTATATATTCAAAGACATATTTTTCTTCTATTTTAACGTTTCATGTTCTAGTTGTATATTTATTTACATATTTTTGTTGAAAAACAGTAACTTATCAAGATTTGCGCTCAATAGTATTGTGCGTCAATCTTCTACGTTCATACATATTTTAATCTTAAAATCTTTTCGTGTTTTTTCGTGTAAAGTTTTCTCAACACGACACGACCCGAACACGCACGAAATCACATTTTCTGTCACGAACACTTCGTGTTAAGTCGTGCGTGTTCGTGACACGAAAAAAACACGACACGCGTCCAGCTCTAGTTCGAACTATGTAGCACACGCTGACCAACCAGCTAAGGTAACATTTAAAATAATGACAGCAAACAAAGTTAGTATAAACTTGAAATGAGTTTAAAAATAGCTGAGAGTAAAGATGTTGGCTCTCATCTAATCCGATTATGTACTCAATTTAAGAATTGATTTTCTGGATTTTATTCTGGATTACATTGTAGTTAGCTTTTAGTTAGTCTAAGAAAAGTTAATTATAAGTTGATTATATTTGTAGTCGACTAGTGATTTTCCGACTGGGAATGCACAAAGCAAATAAACACTAACACACTTAAACGACAAATTATTTCTTGTAAATTTAATATGATTTCAAATCACAATTGAGTCATGTTGATTTTACATTCCATTTTTTTCTGTGTGTATGTACATTTATTTATAACACAGCGGAACAGTGGTTTTTTCACTCAAATAAAAATGGTTTTTCCCTACCAGCTCTAGTTTTAGTGACATTTACCATTTGCACAATTTACACTTTTTGTATTATTCTTTTAATATATTACAACTAGTCCTCCAATCTTTAAAATACTTTCTGGAATATTAATTAATCTACATAAATTTCTTTTTCATTTGGTCACATTTATAAGTATATCAGGATATTTTACTGCTATTGCAAGAATGTTAAAAATCGTGTGTTTTTGGTTTAGTCAGTGAAACTTTTTTTATTCTAATTTTTTGAAATTAAAATAACTGATCCTTATGTATTTTCGTTCGCTGATTACGAAAATAGCGTTATTATTTTTAGCACTTCCAGTTTCCGAGATATTGTGCATTAGAGTGGAGCATTGGTGTATAAAGGAAATAAAGTCATCCAATAGATTTCGAATACCTCCAGAATGTTGCATTTAGCTAAATTGAATAAAAAAAAATTTTTCAAAATTTTTTCACCATATCTTTTGGCCCTCTACCACGGCTGGAAGCTAGAGAAATTATATGAATTATTATTTTAATTTGCTTTATTAATAAGGACAACAATTTTTAATAATTGTTTAAGGCTACGCGTAAAAGACAATTTTGTGCCGAATGAAAAAAGTTTAAAATCGAGTAGATCTGATAAGTATAAGAAATTTATAAGCCAGTAAGTGAGAAAAGATGATTTTATTTCCCATCCAAATTTTTTTTATATAAAAAATTTTTTTAAATTCATTATTTCGGCTTTTAGTTCAATATTTGAATTAATATAAGTTATTTATTAAGAGTGGAGTGTTCGAATATTCAAATCAGATTAGCAGAACGGATCAGTACTACTGATTTCGACAGGCCGCTACACCGTCTCATCAGCGTTCTTGCCCACTTTTACCACTTATGGATGTGGATGCTTTATATAAGGAAACACCAGCTATTTAACTAATTTGTGTCACGAAATAGAATTTAAGACTTTTCATGTAAATTCTTGCTAAATAGCTGATGTTTCCTTATATAAGGAATCCACCTTCATACGTATTAAAAGTGAGAAAAGAACGCTGATGAGACGGTGTATATATGAATTTATATTAATTCAAATATTGAACTAAAAGCCGAAATAACAAATTACAGAGTTATACCTATTCAGTTTAAAGATAAAATTACGTAAAAAATTTTATTTTAATTCAAACTGATTTAAATTAATTTTGTATGAAAAATAATTAAAATATAATATACTGTTTTCGCTTAAGGGCTAATAACTTTCTTATTTTTTTATCAGAATTTATCGATTGCATCCAGTATGTGATCGTCACAAAATTATCTTTGAAATACAGCCCGAAAAAATATACTCAGTATATATTTTCATCTTAATGGAGCAATTTAAAATGATAGTTTTTGGAAAAAGGTCTAAAAATATACTTTTTTAAACTTTTAAGGCGTGTAACTCAATACTTTTTTGAATGAAAGAATAGATAGATATCTATACAACAGTGTATAATTTATTTTATTCAGGGCCTATCACAAAAGAGTTAAAATTAAAGATTCGGAAATTATGCATGAATATCAATTCTTAATAATTTAACTTTTTCGATTTAAAATTTTTTCACGAATGAGTTCTTCTTTTAAAAATAATATGGGCCGTTTATCCAATTCTCAGTGTTGAAAAATTTCTTTGAAGAGGCGCATCAATAAACACACATTTTGACCACATGAATCTATACATCAGCAGCAACATTAACAGAATCTAACAGGCAGACATAGTGGCATAACTGGCTCATGTTAGATCAAGTAGAAATCCGCATAAAAATCACAAAAAATTCTTCATATTATAATTTGTTTGAAAATAATACAATTTTGTTCACTTTTCTTTATAAATAACTAAAACTATTTTATATGCTTTAAGAAAGTAATGTACAAGTGACCAAAAGAAACAAAAAACTATGAGTGCCGGCTCATCAACATCATCAGCAGATTTTAATGAGATAAAAACAGTGGATAAAACACTTTTTGAACAGACATCAACAATATTGAATTGAATATGCACATATATGCTGGGCACGTTTCTTTAGATATAAACATTTTTAGCAGGTTGGTTGGCCGACTGACTGACTGCTTGCTTAAATGGAAGGAAGTTTTGTTTCTAAATATACAAGTACATAATAATAATGTAAATATGTATGTTGTGAACAAATTCTGTACTTCAAGTGATTTTTATATTTTTGGCCTAAATCTCAAAGTGTCAGCAGTAATTGAAATTGAAATTAGTTGATTTTTTTATTTTGCCTTGTTAAGAGTTTTGTGAGCCAATTTTAAATTAAAATTCTTTTCTACTACAAACTTAATACATACATACATATCTGTGGACTTTGGACAAAAGCACTTAATTCGAGTTAAGACAGTTTTACAAGTACCGGTATTTATAAATGCAGAATTTTAAGGCGCATCTCTTGGTGTAATTAGCACATTTCTACGATGTTTCGTCACAAATATATTAATAATAACAAAATTTGACATACTCCATATTTGTTATATTGCGACTGATCCACAAGCAATTCCGAATGTGTCAAAAAACCAAAAAAAAATTTTTTTTAAAATTCTAATCGAGATCGGATAGTTATGTTTAGTTTTCATTTTGCCAAGGTAGATTGAACAGGTACCACTACAAGAACAGCTGTTTTAGTAAATTTGAGAATGTGTGCGTCAAGCCCTTACGACACTACATTTTTCTTGCATTGTTTTACTATAGGATTGAAAGAAAGAAATAGCAAATGATAGAAAGAAACAACTATACAAAATGTAAACAAAACGTAATGGCTTCTTTAAGTGCTGCCTACTTTTTATTTATAATAAAACGATTAAAGAAAAAAAGATGAAAAAAAGAGGCGCTAAGTAGCTGAATTCGTGAATAAACCGCTTACTTGGCAACACTTTAATGTTTCAAGCTTGAAATGTCAATTTTAAGTTGAACATTTATACATTTTTTTTGACAGGCCCCCATTTTTTATCGATAAAATTAGTAAAAGCTTTGACAATTTGATATTTATCTTAATATAGCTGAACTCTTCGCACCTGATAAAATTTCCCATTATATTCTATTTGCACTGTTCTCCAAAACTAGAAAAATGAAGAAAAAATGTAGTGTCATAAGGGCTTCCCACAGACAATTGATTTTGACACATGTCTGAGATTTTTCTATCAGCAACGGGCATGTGTTAGTAAATTTGAGAGATCTTATGAATGTGTGCGACTCACAGATAATGGATTTGACATATTTCTGGAGTATTTCTACCAACAAAATACATGTGTTTTTGGTGTTGTATTTGTTTTAGTTATGGTGGTACGTGTAATGAATATGCCGTGCATTTTGCCTTAAATGCAAACACAAAAATTTTCATTCTGCTCTTTAATAGTATTTATGCTCTACTGAATATTACACGCTAGTGTTTGTATAACACAAGTGTTTCTCAGGGACCGAACATAATAGTTATTATCAAAATTTCAGTTCAAAAAGTCAGACAGAAATAATTTGTTTATACGATAATTGAGTATAGCATTGTGATGGTCGTGACCTAAGGAATAAAAATCTAAAAATACTTTTATTTTGTTACTTTTTTCAAAAAATTCTAAATTCTAAAAAACTCTAACTGTTATTTTTTACTTTTTCGGTCAAAAATAGAAGTTAAAATTTGACCGATATTTTTTTGGTAAAAAAAAGTGAAAATGTGACTGATATTTTTTGGTCAAAAATAAAAGTTAAAATGTGACTGATATTTTTTTGGTCAAAAATAAAATTAAAATTTGACCGATATTTTTTGGGCAAAATATGACTGATATTTTTTTTGGAAAAATGATTCATCTGCAAAGTTTGAAAATTTCAAAACTGACTAAATCAAAAACCTATATTTTTTCGGCTGAATTTTTTATATAATACCTGTAAGCGTCCTTAATAAATCGTGAAAATTGGAGGAGGTGTTTTTTTTCTTTTTGAGATATGATTTTTTTTCTTTCGCAACCTTCAACAATATAGTATCAAAAATAATTTAAATTTATAATTTTGAGCAATATGCATTAAATTAAATTTAATTTAAAGTTTTTGAAGAGGAAAAAGTAATAACATTGACAAATTTGTACAATTGTTTTTTCGGTGAACTTTTATGTTGGAAATTCTGTGTTAAAAAGGTACATATTTTGCCATATCTCAAAAACGAAAAAAAACACCTCCTTAAAAATTTCAGGATTTAAAGGACGTCTAGAGATATTATATAAAAAAAAATTCTGACAAAAAAAAATATAGGTTTTTGATTTAATCAGTTTTGAAAATTTCAAAACTTTGCAGATAAGTCATTTGTCCAAAAAAATGTATGCTCTATACATTTTTTGTAGCTCCAAATATTCTGCTTAAAGTGACGTACAAACCAATCTGGTATATAAAATAGTTTTCGAGATATTTAAAAACTAAACTCAACACCTTCGGTAAATTTGGCGAAATAATAATATTTTGGATATCTGAAATAAAAATTTTTAATTTTTTCCCATTGGAATAAGTTCGTTGTAGGCTTAAAGAAAACATCTGAACAAATTTCATCAAAGTCGAAAGGGGTCGTGTCTAACTATAAGTTAATTTTACATGGAATTGCCCATATGTACTAATTAACTGTATTTTATTTTGATTTAGAATACAGATTATTTGATATTTAATAACTTTTTATGTTTGTAGAAAAGAAAAAGAATTTCATTGTACTGCAAAGAATTAAAACCAGTTGAATTTTTGTGTCAATCAACATGAGTTTGTTTATATGTAGGTAGACCAAACAACTGATATTATTACATAAATATATGATGTTCCACAAGAAAAGGGACCGACCCTATCTTCCCAAAATCATAAGCCTTTTTTTTTGCTTTTTCTAAAATTATATATTGCTCATAAATATAACTAAATAACCAGAAAATTCAAAAAATTTTCTGAGTTATAGCAATCTGCATTTCTTGTATGAAAATCTCAAGCTTTGAGATATTAAGGTTTAAAGTTTCTCAACTTTTACAAAGTGGTGCTAAAATGGCGTGCATTGCTGCCAGATAAATTAGGGGTAAAATCGTAAAATTTCGGATACAAAATCGTCAAAGTCGTCAAAATGATTCATCATAATCGTCGACATATCGCCATAAAACATATGACTTTAAACAATAGATACGTTGTTAAATAAAACGCAAGAAGCCCTAAGTAACAAAAAATTCTAGTCGGTTTTTTTGATAAAAAACTACTTTCAAACTCAGACTTTCCAGAAAAAATTCTGAGATCTTTCTATATTTGCTTAAGAATATGGTAAAGCTAAAATTGTTTGAATAAATTTGGACAATGTAGAAAATAAAAGACTACAATATTTCATTTTCGTTTCTGATAGTCGTTTCCTAAAATTTTAAAGTTTCATGTCATGCTTAGGAAAAATATAATTCTGGATGAACAAATTAGGATTTTTTGTATGCTGATAATCGAGCGTACAAATTTTTAACAAGATTTTAAAGATGCCAGTTTGTTCAAGGCGTTGGATGAAAAAAAAGTACGTTAGAAAAAATAAATGTTGCCAACTTTTAATATATAACACGGTAACACTCCAAGGTAAAGACTGAAGAGTGCCTCAGGAGTCCGCACATAATTTTCGTTTATGGTCTGTACTGTGAAGTCCAAGTCAAATAAACGATGTTCTCTCAACGTCCACAATTTTAAAGCTCTTCAAATTTGTGTGGATGAACAGCCCACATATGGGCTGGGGACTGCTAGTGCTTTCCGTTCTGAGCCCATATATGGGCTGTGGACAGTTAACGTGATAAAAATCGTAAAATCTAGGGCAAAAATCGTCAAAGTGATATTTTTACGTCTGAAAATCGTCAAAATCGTTAAATATGGCAGCTATAGTGTCATGCAATAACGTCCATGGAAATAATGTCTGTGGACATTATTTCCATTTAAAAAGGATGTAATGCCCATCAAAATTCTATTAGCCAGAAACAACAGTTGAATGAAAATTGCACATTTTCGCATTTACCTTAACATCCTGTTAATTTGTCAAACTGGCAGTTAATGTTGCGTGCTATACTATATAATCCTGTTAAAATACACTTTGTTCAAAAACCTTAAAAATTAGCCGGAAAAAGAGGATATGGAGAAAATATGTTTTATACTTATTTGCTTAGCGCTTGTTTACCAACAAAAATGACCTAAAAAAGTCAACTAACTAAAAGGTTTAAAACAATGAAACATACTTAGAACTCGACCTATTAAGCTATCATATTATACAATACTTTTTATTAGGGAATCCATGATTTTAGTTCTTAACTAATTTATTTCTGATTTTGCTCTCATTAAAAATATATGCAGTAAAATATTACAAATAGTGGGAGGCAAAAGTCATTCCAGGAAAGCAATGCTTCGCTCTTTCTCTCTGCGCGTAGGTAATATATTTTAAAAACTATAAAACATATTCGATACTGTATTAATGCGCCTGCTTTCTTAAAACGTAAAAGTAAAATCGTCAAAAGGGTTGTTGATGGTAATATTAAAGTTTATTTGCCATAAAAATAGCTGAATAAGCAAATATGAGAAAATGCCATAAATATTTATACAACTTATTACATATCTATACACTATAAATGCTGTGTTAGCAGTATTTACGTTTTTGTACAAATATTACGAGGGTAATACCAAAATTACGCGATCTGACAAAAAATTACATTAATGAAAAGGTAAAATTTTGACAACACCACGTTGAATTTAAAGAGGTAAGAAATAATAATAGCTCTACAATTCCTTTCTACTATACATATATTATTTACAAGTACTCCCGCTTGCCGGAAAGCGATCAGCGAGGCAGTTTCGAACATTTTTTTTTATTTCATTTGCCCTTTTAAATTTTTTGTTATATGTATCTTCAGCATTTACAGTCGGATTTTAAAGTATGATGTTTTTGTTCCGAAGAGGAACATTTTTTTTGCTTCAAAAGTCACTGACCTTAAGTACACCCTCCCAGTATCGCAACGACCACCACTGCGGTAAAAACAAGAATTTTTCAATAAATTGAAGTTTTGATTTTTAGTTTTCGTAAAAAGTTTAGTTTTTGTTTAAATTTCATTTTTTATTTGGGTTTTTTGGTTGTTAACCAAGTTTAAATCGTTAAAGACCCTAAATTGTCATTTTGAAATACCTGTTCAGTAAATACCCTATAGATCGCCGACTTTTTATTGTTTTCGTTATCACTAAATTTCGTCTGTTGGGCGGCATATTGAATTTTGACTAATGTCATATCTTTAGTCACTATCGCAGGATTAAACCAAATCAATTGGCGTTCGTTTTATATACCCAGTTGGCCACGACTTTAAGCCATCATCAATGACGGGTGCATGACAATGTTAAATCCTCAACGATAAATGTCGGAC
This sequence comes from Panzeria rudis, assembly GCA_956483635.1. Lineage (NCBI taxonomy): Eukaryota > Metazoa > Arthropoda > Insecta > Diptera > Tachinidae > Panzeria > Panzeria rudis. Next base: position 33,749,040 of record OY101451.1, on the reverse strand, counting down.
AGCCGGAAAAAATCATCGATGAACTTTTCGAACAAGTGTCGCGAAAATCGTGTGCGATTCAATGAGCGACAATGTAGCTCAGATTGTCGTTTACATAACACAAGGTGATTACGTGGATGGCATTGCCGCCTATTTTGTCGGCAATGACTATATAAGTGACAATGTCGTTTGTCTTCTCGCCAATAATTAAAGAAGCGACAGTGTCGCCTATTTTGTTGTCAATGATTACATAGGCTACAATGTCGTTTACCTTGTGGTCAACGATTACATAGCGACAATGTCACCTAATTAACTATATAATATTTTTGCTTACTTGTTATTTTTTGTTTCATTTAAATTATTGACTGACTTAGCTGGGATTCGAACGGAGGCTGCATGTTTATAAGTTTTTGCGCTTACCACCATTCTGCTGCGCCACCTATAACATCGACGACAAAAGGCCAACATACTCATTTGCTTAATTGCAGACAAAGTGTAAGACATTATCGCATATATTGCCCTCAACAAAATGCGATTGAGGACAGCAATTAAGACATTGTCGCTCATCTGTGCTTTTCTGTCAAAACTTATTGCTTTTAATGCCGGTGATGACTTCTTTTGATTTACATATAGCTTTTTCGAGGATTCCTTTATACGTGCTCTTCCCCGAATGCATGCCTTCCTTCTTGGTCATTATTATTATGTAAAGCTGCGGTTCCCACAGCATACTGTCTCGCGGACCCCTTATAACTTTTCTGCTCGCACACGGACAAGCTATTATTTTGACTTTTAAATTTGAAGTCAAAAAGATTTACTGGATTTTCTGAAAATTTTCAAACAATATTTTTGTCTGAATTTACAAAACAATTACTCTAAAACTACTACAGAATATTAAATAAAATATTTTACATAAGTCGGAAGTTAAAAATATTTTACTTAATCAAACAAAAACATTTACTGGATTTTTTTGTAATATATCAAACAAAGTTTTTGTCTGGGTCATCATCATCATTCATTAAATATTTATGAAATTTCACTTTGTTAAATGTGTTCAAGTCTGAATGTTTATCTAAAGACTTTAAAAAAATGAATGAGAATTAATGTAACGACATTAACAAATTGATTCACTAAAAACTCTTCAGTAAACAAACTTGATACAATCGCGACCCTTTTGCTATCATTGTTGTTGTTGTTATTTTTGTGTATGTCGTCATCGGGGTTGGTTTTTTACGACACAGTTTTTCTTGTTGTTTTTGATGGTTGCGTCCTAAATAAGAGCCAAACAAACAATTCATTGATTATGTAAAGAATATTTACTGAAAATGAAATTTATTTTTAGACAAACTTTTGTTTGAAAATTTGTTGGTTATATTTTTTTTGTGTACTGAACAGTTTTAAGTTGGTACCTAAATTTCAGTTGTATTTTAAATATTGTTAAATTAAAAGTGTAGCTATGAATATGCTCCAATGTGTACATAATTATTTTCTAAACAACGCTTTCCAGACCACTTTGCGGACCATCTAGAATGTTGCTACGGCCCCCAATTTGGGAACTCTTGATGTAAAAGTCATAAGCACAGCGACTCAAAGGATATTTTGTACAGTAATACCCGTATCCGTGACATATCGCCATTCAGGGTATAGATCCAATACCAATACTTAAGATATACTTTCCTAAACTTGGAGTAATACGAATGGAAACCATGACCCGCCAGCACATTGTATTTAACTTTTTGTTGGTGAGGTATTTCGGCTGCACCATTTCCAAGCACAGTTATAGTGCGTTTACATCTGGGCGAAATCTATTAATCCCATACAAAACGAAGCTTACTTCTTTAGTAGATTTTGCCAAAATCTATTCAAAACCTAGTAGTATTTAGTAATGCAACTATGGTTTGTTACGATTTTCAAAGAATAAAGAATAAAGATAAATTGAATGATCTTTACATTTCTTACTATAATGGTGCGCCAAAGCTAGTAAATAATGATGGAAAAGGTTTATCATGCTATCCGACTATATGTTAAAATTGAAGGACACTTTCCTTAACTTCTTTATGATTTTCCCACTAAAGCCCACTATCGCCGCAATGCACCGATTTTCATCGGCTGACTGCAATGAGATGAAATATCCTTATTTCTTAACTAATTGATAAATAATGGCATAATTCCACTACACTGCAGTGGTAATAAAGCCATACGGTCTTATTTCGCAATTAATTAAGAAATTATTCCTTTATTACCTATGACATCATTGTAGTAAGCCGGCGAAAATCGGTACATTGTGACGATAGTGGGATTTTAGCTTAAGTCGGACAATTCTATTACTGCCCTCGTAGTTGTTGAGGCAGTTAAGTTGTAATAAATAGACTTCAATAATATATACATATATGCGTGACAACATAATTTGTAGGTTTGTGACGATTATTAATCATTATTATGAGCTTCTTTATTTCTTTGTTTAATTTAGGCCTTATTTTAAGCATTTAAATGCCTGGTATTAAAAAGGTTGTTTGACACCGCGCTACTTCTGATGAGAACGAATTGCTTAAAAAGTTTTATTCTTTTTATTTTTAATAGCAGAAAAAAGTAGGAGATTAAATAACTATAGGTTTTTTCTTTTTTTCAATAAATTACAATAATAGTATTCATTTTAATCGATCTTTCAATTGTTCGATTAATCAGATAATTCTTGTGTACTTCTAGCGTTTCTGGGAAACTTTTTTCCAGCAGATTTTGTTATTCTTTAAGGGCATAATACACAATCAATCAGCTTGATGTCAGATTCGTGTACGTGTGCTTGACGAAAAATCAAAACCAAGTAGATTTTCCATCAATCGTCGTCGGTGTCACTAATACTAACGAAATTTCACACATACTATTACCACGCTTGTCAAGCATGTTGACTGTGTATATTGCCCTTTACAGTTTTAGTGATTTCTCTATTATATTTTAGGGATTGACTCCCATTTTAAAACTTACTTCTGCAAATTTTCTTCATTATCGCGGTATAAGTTCTCTAAGTTTTCGGCCTTTTTACATTTAATCGAAAAATTTTGAGTTTAGCAATTTATGTGACCTTTTCTCAGATTTTGATATTTTCTACGGTTTTAGCGATTTAAAATTAACTATAGGGTTTGTTTCCAATTATGCAATTTTACGCGAATTTTTGCTATTTCCGAGAAATTAATGAATGATCTTTTCTTGCAAGTTTTTTACAGTTTAAGCGGCTTTAAATCAATAAAAGACTTTATTAGGTTTCAGATACTTGTAAGTTTTTAGGAATATTCGCTATTTTCACGTTTTGCAATGAGCTCAATTTCGTCATTCATGCTAACTTCATGCCAAGATTTCGCTATGCATATGGCCCCATGTGTCTAAATGGTGAAATTGCGGCAAAAATTAATTCCAAGTGTGCTAGCATTATAAAACTTGGTGTAGAAGCCGCTGTTGCTAAAATAAGCATTTTAAAAAAGCTGGCACTAGTCACCCCCTATCAATTATGTTGTCTTTGAAACAGTCATCAAAAATTCAAATCATCAAAAATTCAATACTATTGTACTATTTTAAGTACTTTTTCATTTTCAAAATACCGCAGTACCCCCACGACATAAAAAGTACCTTTTGCCAATCTGTAACTTTACAAAAATAGTGATCAAAATTATAGTAGAATCAAATACTTTTACAAAAACAATTTAAATTCTCTTCTGGCTTATTAATTTTCTAACCATTCTGTTCAAAGATATCTTAAAAATTTTTGATTTCTTTATTTAAAGAAAACAAATCTTTTCAAACCTGTCAACATACAGAATCTATTAGAAAACTATTTAACTGTAGAGTTTTTATGTATTTCGATTTGAAATAAATATAAAATATAATGATATTATTTTCAAATCGAAATACATAATATCCCACCAGGCATACAATTAATTTTTATAGGAGACTATTTAAGTTACACTACACTCCGCCTATTGAGCTCAAATGAAATCGAGAGTAGTTTAGTTGGCTTATTAAAACAACTCTGGCCTTAGTGTTGATTGTAAAATTCTACTTTCTTAAAACCAATATAGTGGGACTTTTTCTGTATTTCACTCGAAACGAAAATATTAACAATACATATTTATAACAATAGTTCTTATGTAAATCCTCAGTATTTTCATTTCAAGTGAAACAAAAATATACGAAGAATTATTTAGAAGGTCTAAGCCGCCCAAGAGTACATGTGAATGCCAAATAGTAGCAATAAATAAGAAATTAAATCTTTGTGTAGCCTCTGGTTGAACTTTATTTATTTATTTATACCTCAAGCATTTGCATGAAAATCCGAGCCCTGCTAATGATTAAGAATACCTCAAGTTGTACTTTTTAAATTCCTGAAAAAAAGTACCATTTAATTTTTTTGTTGAAGTTAAGTACCATTTCAAGATCAGTATTTTCCATCACTGATTCATATACTTTTTTGTATGATAGCTAAATGTTACTGCTATGGGACATATTTATATCACAAATACTTTTATATTGTTTCACAGTCAAATCGTTTTCCAACAAAAATTTTACGGATTTTCCAGGTGATATGAATATTATTTATTAACGCTTTTTACTTTAAATTTTAAACATTTGAAATGGCCGAGTAGGTGAAAATAGTTTAGTGCGACCTTAATTAACATCAGGAATATATGGTTATACCCTATGATAGGTTAGATGCAGGGCATATGTTCTAGGGGCAAACAACTCCCCCTCAAAACTCATTTATAGATTATTTTACAGAAGTTTTTAAGCAAATTACTTGAAACAAAAATCCTCCGATCATTTCAGGTATCTAATATATGTCAGAGAAAGCTAAATCATCCATAGAATACACTATGGAAGGTCAAATGCTGGGCATATGCTCCACGGGCGAATAACTCCCTCTCGAACCTCATTCATAGATTAATTTACAGAATTTTTTGATAATTTTTCAGAGAAAGCTAAAGCATCCGTAGAATACCCTATAGTAGTTCAGATGCTGGGCATATGTTTTAGGGGCGAATAACTCCCCCTCAAAAGTTATCCATAGATTGTTTTACAGAATTTTTAAAGAAAATTACTTCCGATCATTTCAGATATCTGATATATGTCAGAGAAAGCTAAAGCATCCTTAGAATACGCTATAGGGCAGATGGTGGGCATATGTTCCAGGGGAGAATAACTCTCTCTCAAAACAAAATATTATTAAAGCAAAAAATTGAAAATTAGAAACTGGCAATACTTTTTTAATTTTCTCCGGGAGGGAGAATTCGGGCAGAATTTTTGTTTTCAAGTATAAAGATGACACTGTGGGCTTTGGCATACAAATAGTCCTTGGCCTAAACACGTTGGTATTTACTATTTCAATTCCAAAGAATTTTAATGAAATTGTTATACACTTGCGATTTATGTGACTTTTTAAAGGGAAGGAGTGCCTGAGCAACGCCTTTTTCAAATTGTCCAGTAATTTCAATTTTATGATTTTAGGGCCGTTGCAACATAGCAATTATAATATGCTGTCGGATTGTTTTGCCAAGTGTTTTAAATGATAAAATCTAGCGATCAGTGAGATCTAAGGGTAAAAGTACGTGTAAAATAAGCAAAAGATCAGAACCATCCGAAAACATTTATTTTTACCATTTGTCTTTCTAGATTGGACATTCGTCACATAGTGCACCGTTCTGATAGAACTCAAAATGTAATCAACTCTTAACCTTAAAATTTGATAACCCATTCGAGAGATATTATTGTCGAAAAATTTTTATTTTGCAGTTACTCTGAAATTGTTGTTAAATCGATTTTTTTATATTCAGTCACTTTATTGGACATCAAAAACTGCGTCGAACGCTGCTAATTTTATCCAAGTCGATTAAGTAGTTTGAGAGATATCGTTGTCGAAATAAAAAAGGTTTTTTAAATTACACCAATAATTATTATTAGATTATAATCTATGCTGCAGATATGAAGAGTATTTCATATTAAATTTTTAGAATAGCTTTGCTCTACAGAACGTCAGTTTAATGTTCACAGCTTTTTTTCCTTACATATAAATACGACTTTTAATTCACTTAAATTAATTTTTCTTTTCTAATTTCAGGTATGTCAACTTATGAACTAACTAAAGTAACTCCCCATAAATATACTCGTAAGTATCTTAAAAGTCGATAAAAATTCGAAATTTCACAGTAGTTAACTGTAAGAAACGCACTAAAATCTATTACAAAGCAGTAACAACTTTCAGTTCATTTACTAACTAATACCTACCTACCAAAGAATAAATCATATAATCTACATACATACATATATTCTTAGCTAATACATAATTGAGATAAAACATATAAATAAAGTTTATTTTACAGACCTTTTATAGGTATACATTTTTCTATTAAAAATATAACAACATATTCTTCTTTTATGATATACATATAATTAGAATATTTATTTTATTACACTCATTATGTTATTTTTATTTTAACCATATATTTCCCCCAACTAGTGCAATGCAACATTGAACACCATAAACACTTCAATAATTAGAAGAAAAAAATAATTTCTGCAATCAATACACTTACATACATATGTGTTTTTGTGTGCGATTTCATGGAAAATATTTTAATTTTACCAGGAAATGTAAAAACCCACAGAGCGGTACAGAATGTTGTGAAACTGAAACAATCAATGCACTTAAACATTAAAATATGCCAAATGCTGTTTGAGTTTTTGCATAAAATATACAGAATAAAAAAAAGCGATTGCATTTTTCTGTTTTTTATTATTCCTGATCCTGTTGTCTTGTATTTCTAAACTAAAACTCTAGTTAAACAAATAAAACATAAAATGCTAACTTGCAACATGCAAGCACATGCACAGAAATTCCAAAAAACTCTGTGAATAAAAATGTGAATGTGCAACAAGCATTAACCCTACAGTTCTGGCAAATGCCCATAAAGTGCTGATTTTGATTTCGTATGCAGCATAGAAACCAAAATTTCATAGGGTACATACGAGTATGCCTTAATACTATACAAAAATTCTTGTCATTTATTAAAATAAAGAATAAAATCCACTAAATCTCGATCACAGCCGCGGGTCCAGCTCAAGATTTTACTAGGAAAAATTTTATATTTCTGGTGCATACAAGCATGTCAATATCAAGAGTAACGCTGCCTACCAATTGGCATACCATTGCCATGAAATTCTTATTTTCTTTCGAATATTCTGAAATACTATTTTACACTCTGGACTTAACGATGTTTCAAATAAAACTGCTCATATAACCCAGGCCCTATGTTCCACTTTGAAATGACGGGAATAATCCCTTACAACTCTTACAATATCTGAATATTACATTCATGGGCAGCTGAAGTTATCCAGGCAATTTGCCTGGATATTTTTGTATTCAATATCGTATAGTACTTATGTAGCTTAAAAGTGTGATACGGCACATGCTATCTATCGAACAAATTCGCAATTTAATAAAGTGTATGCTACCTTGTAAAAAACAGCAAAAGATCAATTAACATATCAATTTTCGCGACAAAAGGTAAACAAAGTGCAAAAGGACTTTCATTAATGGCTGATTTAATGAAGCAATATAATACAATCGAAAAAAATATGTCACTCTTTAAAATGCTGCGAAACATAGATAGAATAAACTTGATCACTATTTTACAGTATTTACCGCTTATATGCATTCCAAATTTTGCACGACATTTTGTGCTTATAAGCGAGAAATGCATTTATAAAAACTCCCTTATATGCATCGGCAGTGCTTATAAAAAAATCGCTTATATGCTTCAGCGGTGCTTGTATAAAACTAAATTACAATCAGTAAATAATACCCCGAATTTTATTTTCAAAATAATTTATTAATATTTTCACAAGTTTTTCCACAACAGCCTCATATTAGCTTTCTTGATTGAATGAAGCAGCTGGTTTTACACAGGCATGTAAAATTAATGTAAATTGAGATTGAACTTTTTGTTTGCGGTTGAAAATTTGCTCCACAAATTTGTTAAAAATATACGGTGCATATATGAGTATTTTTTTAATACACTTTAAAAATATTTATATATCTTTACGGTGCATAAAAGCAAGAAATGCATGTAAAAGAAATGCAAATACGAAAAATAATTACGGTTTTTTAAATACAAATAGAAAATTGCTCATGTTGGGATGCATATAAACGTTAAATGCAAATAACCGACGTTCATATAAGCGATAAATACTGTAGTTTCAACGAAACTCAAGACGCCTGAATGCAGAGAAAATACGTATTGCATTCTGCTGATATAGACCATGTATGGTACACAAACGCTGCTTTGATACCGCCAAACAGAGACAGCAATTGCAATTACCGATTGAAACTTATTCATGCTCTTTCAGGCCGGATGCTGGTTACAGTCGCCTGAGCCTGATGTGTATGACAATAAACATAGTTTGCTCTAAATTTTCATACCGAAAGTAGGGTAGGCACTTTGTACGTTTGTTTGAATGTTTCTTGTGTTTGTTATATATGTACGTGCATATTTTCTATACATATATTTTTTCAAGTTAACTTGTTTCTGTGTTTTATTGGCTTAAACGTTGCAAACATTTAACAAAAACCATTTTACAACACATTGAGAAGAATGAAAAATTTACAAGAGATATAAATAAGGTTTTCCCTAGTTAAAATAATCATTCAGATAGAAATTAAATAAGAAAGTCTACCAAGAATGGTGTTTAAGATGCTTTTATTTTATTTACTATACTATATTTGAACTATTTGCAAACACCGCTAAGTCGAAAAAAATAAAAATTCACTTAAAGCCGCCATTTTATTTGTTGTTTGAAGCTGTAATCGATTTTCTAGAAATCTCGATATTTTAACATAGCGGTGATTGCAAGTGGACTACTCTATCATGAATGCAAAATAAATACAAAAAATATATTTTACTGTCCATACGACGATACTTTTGAAAATTTTTTCAGAGTTTTTTTTAACAAATAATTTATTTTTTGTTAATTTTACCTCGTTGCTTTTCAAATCTTATTAATATCAATTTTAGATATTAATAATATATTACGCTGTTATTTTGTAAAACAAATTATTTATTTCTTTTTAATTTTACCATGATTTCAAATTCAATTCATTGTTTTTTAAATCTTATTCCCATCAAAAAAAGACACTCCAATGAAGTCACGAAAATGTAGAATTTGCGATCCGGAAGTAGTGCAAATTTGGATCATATCTAACTAGCAGGTACACGGGTTTAATGCCAAAGCATGTTTTCCCCTAAAGTCGGATTATGGCAAAACCGGAGTATCTTTACGAATTAATGAGTTTACTTAAAAATGGCATCGATTTGTTAGTGCATATTTTGATGAAAATGCATACTTTTACATTTCTTTGTTATAAATGCTTATTTATGTGAAAAATTAAAATTTCAACAAAATTATTGTTCACCAAAAAAATAATTTTTTCTAAAATTAAAATCGAAGGTAGCAGTATTTAAATATAAAAAAAAGTATCCTGATCTAAATCTAAAAACTTTTACTAACAGCAAATAGATCGAACTTTACATTTAAAATTAAGAAGCCAATTTTACTTTTACAAGTAAAAAATAATAATTAGAAACTACGACGTATTGTCTAAAGTTCTTGTTATAAAAAATAACAAAATATGCTTACTTATTTCCGGTACAGGGGTATCATGCAAATAAATGTTTTTTCCCTTAAGGCGGATTATAGCAAAAGCGAAATATCTTTACGATATAATGAATTTGCTTATTTCTGCATATTTTTGAATATTTTTCTGAAAATTAATATTTTTTACATATTTTTGATTTAAATGCATATTTTTATGTCATATACATATTGTAAAAAATATAAATTTCAACAAAATAATTATTTTGTACTAGCGACAACGTTTGCTACTTCCGATATTTTTCGTGTGTTGCGAACTGTTTGCGGGTCTAAAGTGTGCGGTTGTCACAATAATGCGACAATATTGCAGTTACAAAAACAAAATGTCACATGTTTCCATTTTGTCGCATTGAGTTGATAATTTGAAATATGACGCCACAAAATGTCAAACAAAAGAAATGTCCAATGTGTGCGAGGCCTTACAATAATTTGTGATCACACATGATTCGAACCAGCTCTAGTCCAAAATAATTGTAAAAGTGAATCTGCTCAAATACTGCAGAGTGTAGTAGTTAATGTATGTTTAAGTTCAGTTGATGATGATACAAATTCTCTATAGAAATAAACACAACAAGCTTTAACACTTATGTATACTATATTTGTATATTTACATTAAATAAATATGTCTCTATGCTTATACATATGTACATATGTATAAGCATAACACGAGTGCATTGCCATATATGCTAGTGATGTTACGAATATTCGCATTGGAATCACTGAATATTCGCCTCTTTTATGACATACGTATTTATATTCGCCAAATTCAAGCGAATATATCACGAATATTTTGCGCATACGCTTCAAAAAATAATGCAAAAAAATATACAGAAAAACAAAAATGATCATATTTAATAATTTTTACTTAAAATAAACCTTTGTATGTAACGCAAAATAATAAATTTCTTTTAGTAAAGAAAAAACAAACAAAATATATTTCACAACGACATAGTATTTAACAAGTAAGGTCCCGTTTCTACATATCATGTTAAATTAAGAATCAAAGCTCAGTAGAGGAATGTTGAACTTCAAAAATTAAACTTTGAAAGTCTTTTATCCCTTCAGCCTATTGTTATTCGGTGTATAAGTAAGCCTCGCACCACTAAACATACGCTCGCTCGGAACACTGGGTGGTGGTGTCAATAAATATTGCCTGGCTATAGGTAAAAGAAGCTCGTATTTTTTCTTAATTTACTTTTCATCATGTCAGTGGGTCGACGTCATGTGCCACAAATTTTTTTCATCGGAATGTCAGAATAATGTTAAATACCTATAGTATTTTGACAGTTTTTCTCAATTTATTGTTGTTGACGCAAAGGGTAGTTTTTTTCAATTAAATTTTAAATATCAAGTGGCACAAAATTTTTAGATTGAATATTCGTATTCGTTTTCGTCGAATATTGGCTCAAATAATCGTATTCGTATTCCCGAATCTTAAAAATTTATATTCGTAATATCACTTATATATCGTCGTTGCTCCGACGTAATCAGCTATTTGACAATTTTCGAAATTTTTTTTATCGCATTATTCTTAACATTTTTCGGTCATACATCTACCCACCAAAGCGTTTAAGGATATCTTGAAGGGTTTCGAAATTAAAAAAAAGAGTATCTATGTGAAAGCCATATACGAGCCCTAACCACTTTTAATTCATACACCAAGCATTTTATGTCAATTCAACATTCAAAACAACATATTTTATAAAAAAAAATATTGAATGCGTAACAAAAGTTACATTTTCTGAAAGGTTGTTTTATTCTCTTTAAACGAATAAGAAGATTTTAGTACATATTGGGATAAATGTTTTGAAAAAACATACTTAGACTAAAGTTCATTATTTGTATGAACAATTATTTGACCACTATTAATTCGTACAGTATATAAATTGGTCTTAAGGTTACATGAAAAACTAGATCATAAACAAAAAATGAAAATGTTGTTTTATAATAAAAGCATATAAATGCCAGAGAACAAAATACGATCATTTTTTATATCGTTTTATTTTAATTTTGACTAGTTGTTACACAATGGCGCGCGTTAATCAAGTTTGCGGAGATATTCGAATACCAACTATTAAAAATTCAAATCGGGCAGCCGCTGATCTTCAAATTCCCAGGTCAACATTGCAAGAAATCGTCAAAAAATATAAATAAAATTAGTGATAACGTTGAAAACAAAGGACGTGTCTCCAAAATTACGTTTCGCGACAAAAAAAAGTCTAGCGGTTATAATTAAATAAAATCGCCGGAGGACTGTAAGAGACATAGCTTAAAAGTGGTCTGAAACAATTGGGAAACCGGTAAAACGTCAATGAAAGTATCAGCAAATGAAAATTCATTCTGTGTCGCAAAAACGCATTACACAATGCTTATTTTTTAGGGTCAATGAAAAGCCGCTACTTACAGCACTTCAAATAAAAAAACGTTTATTATGAATAAAAGAAAAACGTTCTTGGGTATAAAGGCAATCGGACACAAGTATTTTTAGCGACGAACCTAATTTTGACGTGTGTGTTGGTGATTCAAGAAAAATAGTTATTCACAGAGGCATATCACCAAGACTTCCTAATTACTGTTAAGTTTCCAGCTAGCCTTATGTTGTGGGGATGTATGTCCTCAAAGGGTGTTGCTTCACTTCAGCTTCACTTCATTGATGGAATAGTAAATACGGAAAAATATATGTATTAATATTTTACAAGAAAATCTCATTCCATCAGTACCAAAACTAACCGACTGTGCGAATAGATATATATTTCAACATGATGGTTCATCTTCCCACACAGCAAAAACAAACAAAAAATGGCTGCAGGAAAGTGGAATAGATGTCCTAGATCGGCCATCGTCTAGCCCAGACCTCAACCCTATATAAAAATCTATGGGCACTAATGAAAATGAAGCAGCGAAATGACCCACAATGTATTGTTATCGGATTGGAAACCAAAATTCAGGAAATATTGGGCTCAATAACCCCTGAATAGCGCAAATAGTTAATAACAACGATGGCAATATTATTAGATGCTGTTATACAAAACAAGGGAGGCGTAACAGTTTTAAATAACAAAGGTGTCTATTGTACGAATTAATAGTGGTCAAATATATTTTTAAAAAATAATGAACTTTAGTTTTATTTTGTATTTTCAAAACATTTATCCTAGTATCTACAAAAATATCGTTGTACATTCAAAGGTAATAAAACAACATTTCAAAAACATTTAACATTTGAGGCGCAGTCAATATTATGTTCTAAAATATGTAATTCTAAATATTGATTTGTCAAAAAATGTTTGGTGTATGAATTAATAGTGGTTAGGGCTCGTATAGAATGTTCCTATAAAGGAGTTATACATATGTATGTATAAATTCAAACAAAAAAAAACTTTATTTATGGTGAAATTTAAAATATTTATTAATTATATTCTATAAACCAAAACAGCTATGTGCTAAGAAATATTCTAAATCAAAAAATAATTTTATTAAAAATGCATTAGAAAAATTAGTTATGTGTAGTTTTTCGAATAATTTTATTATAGCTCCCCAATGTGCAATTGTTCATATTGTTTTTTAGAATATACTTGTAGTAGTGCGAAAATTGCTTCAATAAAGCGCTTGACTTTAAGAAAACTATCGCAAGGTTACCATATAAATACGCTTTCTCGCTCTCCTGAAAACATAGTACACAATACAGAGCACCGACTATATGCTTTGCACAGTGCTGTAAATTAAAAAAACGTGGTAATAAGTAAAAGAACTTCTAAACTACAAAATGGATTTGTCTAAAAATTAAATTAATTGTAGAGAAAGAGACAATTTTTCAGAATCATGACTTTTGAAGTCTGTAGCTGATCTATGGGGATTGGATCGAGGGGGATAGGGGTTCTACAGGGGAAAAAGCTTATTAACTTGGGTGTGAAAAAGTTTGTACTGTTTGTAACTTTCTTAAATATTGAGCTTTCAAGAGTTTTAGAATCTTCTAGATAACAAAAAATTTTTGGTATTATTTACATTTATAGCCAGGATGTCTTAACTTGTAGCACCAGCAATGCCAAACGTCTACTAAATAAAATGTAATACCGATATGGTTTTTGACTCAGCCTGTGCAAAGTTTTTACAGGCCCATAAACTCAAAAACTATTTTGTACATCTACCATTCTCGATCACTGTAGGGCACATGTCCAAAATGAAAAAAAATGCGCTAAAGACATCCTAAAGCATAGCCTTTCACTGTATTTTACTAACATTTCAAAGTTCTTTCTGTATATCTACTTAGAATTTAGTCAGTAATTTAATGGTGTTTTTTAAAATTAAAATTGGACGCTTAGTAAACAAGTTACAAGCAAAACACCTAGGTCGAGGCAAAAATTAAAAATATTAGTTTCGAAGTGAAATATCTCAATAACTATAAGAGATACAGTAACACTAAGGGCCATTATTACAGCTTGGCAATAATTAAAGAAAGGCAGAATTTTGTCGGACGGATAAACAGTATATCTTAATTACAACTTTACTTTAACTGAAAGAAAGCGCTAAGTTAAAGGCAAATTAATCCTACCTGGTAGGTTGAAGTAAACTTGAAATAACGTTAAACTGTTTATCCGTCTGACAAAATGCTGCCTTTAAATATTGCCATGTATTGTAATAATGGCCCTCATACCAATAATTTTTTGTATTGTCTAGCCAAATCTAAAAGGCTTGAAATCTTAAAAATTGGTCACAATTTAAGAAAGTTACAAGAAGCACAAAGTTTGTCACACCTTAGGTTTTAACTTTCTCCTCCTGGTGCCTCCCCGCCCCTGGTTCAGCTACAGACTCCAAAATACATTATTCTGAAAACTTGACCCTCCTCCTCGGTAGTTTAGAAGTTCCATATTAACTCCCATTATTTTTTATTTACACCACTGTGCGTTGGTATGTAGACCTTTTACTTATTTAAAAATCATGCCTTCAGAATATAAAACGGCCGAATATTTAGTGCAGACATTAGATGTTAAAAGTGTTGTATTATGTTTTTCATTTAAAATGTTTGTATATATTTTTTTGTGTTTTATATGCTTTTATTTTACTAAACAGTTGAGTAATTTTAATTACTCCTAGCATACCATTACATAAACAAAGTAAAAAGTTTACATGATAGAAAAGCTGCAAAGAACCTTCCATAATAGTTGTAACATCATCATCATTATCTTGTATATGAGTATCATCATGATGATTTAGTCATGTTGTAGCTAGCCCAGCAGCAGTGTCACTCACCAACGTATACATCTGCTGCCATCAGCGTTGCCAAAAGTATGATTTTATATATTGTATTATTTTGCTGGAACAAATATTTATAAAATCATATAAATATAATACCGTAAATAATTTGTTTATAACTTTGTAGTGTGTATCTGCACTAGGAATGCCAAAGGGACTAGGGTTTTCGAAACCCGGGATTCGTGATTTTATATATAAAAAACGGGATCCCGGGACAGATCGGGACTTTTCAGGATTTTTATACATAAAGAAAAAATCAAATAAATTCATTGTTAGTAGTAAAACCAACGATATCTTAAGACAATGATATATTAGTAGTAGTCGTAGTTCAGATTAAGTAACAAATAAAGTAAGAGACAAAACCATCTAACGCTGCCAATCCAACTATTACAGTCCCAATCAATACCACTTTTTGTGGATTAGGGAAGTGTTGTACTTTTTAATATCTTTGGTTAGGGGGCTTACGTTCCATATTGTTTGGTAGCCTACTATCGAATATTTAAAAGATTTTATTTACAATGTTTATGTTAAAAAGTATACTTATATGAATATCTCACAAAAAACCTTTATTATAACTCCCTGAAGTTCTCTGAAACCTTTCGCATAAGTTGCATTTTTAGTGCATTATTTTTTTCTTTTGAAGTCGTAACCCAGATAAACGTCTTATAACGCCTTTTGCAATAAAATTTTTTTTGGCAGGGTAACTCATGTTTATTTACTAACATAAGCATAGTATAAAAAATAATTACGCTATTTTTACTATTACCGAAATCCCGGGACTTTTCTTTTTATTTATTTTATTTATTTATTTGTATGTTCAAGTCCTGTACAACAAAAGTTAATCTTATATTTAGAGTACAGGAAAGTAGAATCCATAAGTTAAAGCAGCAAACATAAGTATACAAATTTAGACAAAATTAACAACAAATTATATTTATATTATGTATGACTTCCTATTGTGAAAAATAATTAAATAAGAAGTGCTTAAAGCTAGTTGCGTAGCTATTAAGTTGTTGTGTTTGTGGAAGAACATTTCAGAGACGCGCCGCATGTATGAAAAACTGCGATTCGGATACAAGAAAACGGTGTTAAGGAACTATAATCTTTTTTCTCCTGACTGATCTGGAAAACCGGATTTTATTAATAAGATATTGTGGCATATCTGAATAAATGATTTTGTGCAAAAATAAAAGCACACGTATGCTTAGAAGGTTGTTGAACGAAACGCCATACAATTTCGTGGCAAATTGAGAAACATGATCATATCTTTTCAATCCGTATACATATCGAATAATATTGTTGTATAAAACGTTTAGCTTTCTTTTGCTAATAGAGTCACAGCTTTCAAAAAGTTCACTACCGTAGATTAAACCACACAGACAAAAATAAGTTTCGTTTTTGATAACCAAAATCCCGGTATTCAATAATTTTTTTTCAAATTTCCTGTGATAAAGAATTCCCCTATATTGATAACAAAATTATTTCAAAATAAAAATATATATATAAATTAAAAAAATGTTGACATGGCTGGAATACGAACCCGGGCTTTCCGGACGTAAAGCATACTCTCTATAGCTGAGCCATATCCCATTTATTTTTTTATGGGATACAACTTGTTTTAAGTACTTATGTATAAAAAGAAAAGAAGTAACCGGCATGGAAAAGAAATACTTACAACGAAATATTTTATTGTGTTAAAGATAAATGTTATTGAAATTCATATTTTTTTTAATAACATGGTTTTATTGAATATAATTCTTGTCTATTTTTTTCTGTGCAGGAACAAGATAAGCTTTTGAAAGAAGTTGTCTTATGTTGAAAGGAGTATAATACTGCGACGACCAAAGACACCTCAGCTTAGAGTAAGTCTTTTTTTTTTTGTGAACAGCACTCAGGGGATGACCCTATTTATGCAATGCATTGTGCCGGAACTAGGAAAATTGGTTGTGGGAAGGAGGATAGAGGGAGTAGTGTCTGTGAACATTCGATTTGAACTTTCCCATACTGAAAGTGACAGAAAAGACCTCTGCAGGTAGTTTATTCCACATACGAACTGTGCGGCTAAAGAACGAATTTTCCCTGTAATTCGTAGTGCGATTCAGTGGTATATCGACCACGAAGGGATGGTCTCTTAGTGAAGAACGTGTTGTTCTCAAAAAAGAACGGGTTGCGGGAACAAGTTCCCTGATATCATCACAGCACATTCCATTGTAGTAACGATAAAACAACGAAATACACCCCACATTGCGTCGACGTTCAAGCGAGTCAATAGAGTTGGCTACCCTATTGTCGCCGATGTGCTTCCTCGCCGTTTCTTGTACGCGGTCGAGTAACTTCAAAATAGACTTTGAAGCACCGGCCCATACATGAAAGTTGTATTCCATTTTCGGACGGATATAGGTGGTATAGATATTGAGGAGATCAGATGGAGAGAAGTATCTTTTACACCGTCTTAAGAAACCGAGGCACTTGAATGCTTCTTTTGAGACCTGAAAAATGTGATCATTCCATCGAACGTCACAATGTATCTTCATGCCAAGAACATCAAGGGCATCTGATTCCACAATATCTACACCACTCATGATTACAGATGGGGCAGCAAGTTCGGTCATGCGCCTGTGCGTGAGCATACAGCATTGGGTCTTACGAGCATTAAAGTCGACCCTATTCGCACGACCCCATTCGGAGATTGTTGTAAGATCGTTATTAAGCGTATCATTAATGTTTTGTCTCATTGCCCCAATCTCCGTCAGGCTTGGTCTGTTACTGAATGAGTATGAATGGCAAATGATGCTATCATCTGCAAAAGTGTAGATAGGATTGGAAGTTTGACAGAGGAGGTCATTAAAAAATAAGAAATAGGGTGGGAGAAAGAACGGAGCCTTGCGGTACCCCTGAACTAATCTTGAACTCGTTTGAAGGGACCCCGTCTATAACAGCTCGTATAGTGCGATCCCTGAGAAAGCTCGATATAAATCGAGAGAAGTCATCACCGATACCAAAAGTAGCAAGTTTCTACAAAAGTGCATCATGCCACACTCTATCAAATGCCTTAGAAATATCCAGAGCCACCACCTTACTCTCGCCGAAATGGTGTATGGAATGACACCATTTTTCCGTTTTCAGTCTTTAGATAAATAAACATTCAGAGTTGAACATATTTCACAAAGTGAAATTTCACAAATGCTTAAAGGATGCTGATGATGACTCAGAAAAAAAGTTTGTATGATATATTACAAAAAATTCATGAAATATTTTGGTTTGATTCAGTAAACTATTTTGTCAATTATTTGTAAGTATTTTTAGACAAATTGTTTTATAAATTCGTTTCTTATGAAAGTTTGCACACACATTAAGTTCTTGGAGCAATACAGGATTATGATTACAAAAGTGGGCAGTGCCACGCCCATGAAAAGTAAATATTTTTAGCTACTTTTACTAAACGGATTCTCATGAAACTTCGCACACGCACATATTTCTCGTGAAAATAGAACTTTGTGATAAAAAAAAGTGGGCAGTGCCACGCCTGTTTTGTAGTCGGTTTCTTTCGCAAGAGTTATATTTGGTATTTTAGTAAAAAAAAATTATTTTATTTCTGAAAAGAACCCTTGGTAATTCGATATTATGAAAAAATTTCCATTGTAGTGATGCGGTTTTATGACAACATCAAACTTAAAGAACAAAAACGTTTTCTAGACATTGCAATTTGCGCGATGGTAGCAATTTTTTTTCCAATTTTGTTATTCTTTAAAGGTTGAGCAATTTTCCGCGAATTTTCGATTTTTACGCGTTCTTTCCGAGTTTTTTTTTATTTTTAACAGTCTTCTCTCTCGAATTGTTGCCATATTCGCGATAAAAGCGAGTTTTTGCAAGTTTCCAACTTTTTTACAGCTTTCGCGATTTTTAACCAATATATATTAGACTTTGCTTTTATTTCGCTGTTAGCAAGTTTTTTTTCGATTTTTTGCCACTTTCGTGACTTTTACCGAATTTTAGGTATTCCTTAAAGTTTTGCAATTTTTCACGAATTTTCGCTTTTCTCTCGACAGGTGTAAGTTTTCCAAACTTGTTGGCTTTCTTACATTTTTAGGTAATCTTATATATAAATAGGCCACACAAATTCTTGTCGTACGCTTTTGAGTATCTCATATGGTTTAAAAGGCATTTTTTTCTAGTGTGCACAATATATATTTTTGCTTAGAAAAGGGTTACAAAACCGATTACAAAATCGGTTATAAAACCGGCTACAAATGACCCCAGTTACGGATTAAGTGGTCGAGTTTTAACCACCGGGCGGGATCCTATTTTTAATAAATATTGCGCTTTGTAATCGTTAAAATTTTACAAGCTTTTGCAAATTTTTATAATATTCTTAATATTTCCCGAGTGCTTGACTTTCCTTCCAGTTTGTTTGAATTATTGTGATTTGTTGCGGATTTTCAATATTTTCGCGATTTATTCCAAGGTTTTTGCATTTTTAGAGTTCAAGCGCCATTTAATCAATTTCAAACATGGATATCGCTTTTTGCATATTTTTTTGTTGCAAATAGTCACAGTATTGCGAAAACTTTTTAACAACACTTCTACAGCCTTTTAAAACTGGCTTCCGTTCAGCACATTATATTTTCTTATTACTTCAAGTCGTTACCAAAAACAACGACGACAAAATCTGTGTCGTCTTAATACAACATCGATGCCAAATTTTCTTAGAGAATACTAAGTATATTTTGATAGTCGTCGATAAATATTGCTAACGATAATTGGAATATTAATTTGAAACAGAGAACGCAAGGCAACATAGTATTGCGTCCACGACAACAACTGAAATGAGGGCGATTTATTTTCATCATGAAAAATATAAATATAATTTATTGGTAATTTAATAAAAAAATTTTGACGAAATTCACTGGCAACGCTGGATTATTTTGTGTTAGATTTCAATTGCTACTCGTGCTTGCGCTTATGCATGCTCCCTTATTTGAATGCATGCTGTGTAAATTCTATGGTATTTTGGAATACTTTTAGCTTAATTATGGCAATATTTACTGAATGCATATTATCATCAACTCCAGTTGAAGCAACAACAATTTCATGCACAGACTTCCCAAACATGGAAAGAACATGTTTTAGCGTTTCATATAATATTCTTGCCATCATTGTTGTTTTTTTTTAGCTGATTTATTTAGATAGTTGTTTGTTGTTGCATTTTGATTTCCTGTAGTGTTTCATTTATTCATTTGTTTCTTAATTTCTTCTTTTTTATTTTATTTTTTATTATTCTTTTCGATTCCATATGTTGGCTATTGTATAAGATATAAAAATTGGCATCCTTTGTTTTTCATATTATGAAAATTTTCCGTATTTTGGAGTCGCTTGTTGCATGTGTGTGCAAAGTAAGGTGCTAAAACGTTTACACCTGCAGAGGGCAACATTTGATTGCATTCCTTTCAAATTGTTGACCTCATGTGGCGATTTCTACGTTAAGCCTGTGTTAAAGCAGTTTTGCTTTCGAGCTCGAATAGCTTTTAAATTTTCGAATATATTGCTGCAATCTTATCATTCTGTATACATATAAACTTCCCGCAACCCAAAAATTTAAATTATTGATATCGCCCTGATTTTTTAGAACATTATCAAGATATTCGGACTCTCAGCAGATATAATTGGACTACGTGATCGATTTCAGTTACAACCTGGTCCTATGTAATGCGGTCATGAACCATGTTATGTGCAAACAACAGCTTGATGTTAACCGACAATTGTTAGCGTTCCCACAACTGGATTCGTTAATACACGAACACTTGAGTGCTCCATCGAATAGTGATATAGAGTACTTGTTAGACTACTCCGATTTAATGCAGGCATGGACCATGCCAGTTGCAAACAAGAGTTTACACTTAAGCGATAAGTTCTCGCGTTTTAGCAAATGTAATCGTTAACACGAACACTTGAGTGCTCCATCGAATAGTGACATAGAGTACTTGTTAAACTACTCCGATGTATTAAAAAGCGGGTTGTATGGTCCAGCCCTAGGATATCGTAATGTTAAATCGATTATGTTTCCTCCATCCATTTGGTTTGCCTTTAAAATAGTCGTAGTCCTTTATGGAGCAGTCACGTTGTCTGCAGGGATATTTACGATGATGCCCGTATGGATGTATGTGTGTGTATATATGTATGTATACTCCTAAACTTTTATCAGTTTCGTCATTCTTCTGAATTTGGATAAACATAGATATCGAATTTATCCGACGGAGGTATAAGGGTTTTTTGGCGCTAAATGGCATAACCAGGTCTGTGTAGACCTATATGGGATTTGTATGGAAATGCATAGTTAGTTGTCCTAAAAGTGTCTATAAATGCATTTTATGCTAGGAAAACCACAAAACGAATAATTACAACGCATTTTTATACATATTAGGTAGCTATTAACGCTATTTTATTACTCATCTGTAAAACAATGAATTTTTTTTATTTACGGCATTCAACGCATGATTACCTGGCATGTATAAAAATGCGTTTTAATTATTCCTTTTGTGGTTTTCCTAGGATAAAATGCCTTTATATACACTTTTAGGACAACTGACTATGCATTTCCGTACAAATCCTATGTAGGCCTGCACAGACCTGGTTATACCATTTAGCGCCAATTATTTGTAAACCCGGACTATTCCGAACCCGGATGCATAAACGCTCTGATTTTTTGCTCATTGTATTCGGAGGTCTTTTCTGCAGGATAACATGGGAGGCTTTTTTTCTAACATGAAAAACAAAAAAGTTATACACACTTTTATATGCAAAAAGTCTGCACAGACGTGGTTATACCTCGTGGTTATACCTCGACTTGGAAGATTTCGAGAATTTTCGAAAATATGTTTTTCTAAAATAAATTTTAGCTCACCGTTCCGATGGGATCTGAAATCTAATCAGCCCTTAACCTTAAAGAACTACGTCGATTGCTGAAAATTTCATTAAAGTCCATTGATCCGTTCGAAAAACTTAAAAAAGTGAAAATTTGTAATTTCTGCAAAATTGTTGTCAAATCGATCTTTTATATTCGGCCACTTTTTAGGACTTGTAAAACTGCAAATGCTGAAGTGGCTCGAGAAATATCGTAGTAAAAAATTTTAAGAAAGTTTTTATAATTACCACAAAAATCTAGATTTTATAGCGCTCTGAGAATTGAAATTAGCAAGAATTTAAAGGCTTACAAGTAGGGATTTGTTCCAGAGAAGCGTTAAGAAAAAATTTCCGGGAATTATAGCCGATTAACGGGAATTTTCTTCGTGAATTCCGGGAATTAAAATGCTATTGTATTGTCTAATAATTCTTCTTTTAAATTTACATTTCTAAATTAACTGTTGTATTATGCTGTTGAATCAATTTTGGGTTACTGATTTTTAACTTCTTTTACTTTGATTCCATTAAAAATCTACGGGCAAGTCACTCATTTGCATCGGAATGATGTAAGTCACGGTTCACACAATGAAACTTGTCTTTCAGAAAGTATTCAGGTAAGAGGGGAGAGAAGAATCGGAAGGGGTACACGCTTTCATGTTCTTTGAAATTCCCTTTTGTTTTGTAATTCGTAATGGCCAACCTGATGTTCACTGCTGCTTAATTTCACATTTTCTTTTAAATTTCATTGAAAAAATTTCAATGTGTAGACATGAATGAAAGTTTAAAAGAGAATCAAATGAAATTTCTGAAAAAAAGCTTTCATAGTCTGAACCGAGACTTAGTTATGTACTTGCATTCCAATCGTTTTTATTCTAAAAAAGTAGTCATATTTAGAGGCGTTTGTTCCAACTTTTTTTTTGCAAGCAAAGCTAATATTAACCTTTTTATTAACATTGAAAGCTTATGACCAAACATTTATTTGGCCCACCCAAAAGTAGTCAAGTTCTTAGTGAAAGTAAAGCCTTTGTGAATACCTTATTAGAAGTGGTTTGATTTAAAAGAAAATTTGGGGTTTTTTTTGAAGAAGCAGCTTATAGATTAAACTTTCAATTGAAATCATATTCAGTGACATGGCTGGTAATAAAATTTTAAAAATAACATATGTCGAGAATTTCCGGGTTCCCGGAAACTTTCCCAATTTCCGGGAATCAAAAAGTGTCGGGAATTCGGAAACCCTATTTACAAAGTCAACCGTATCCCATAGTTTTTAATCAATATTGAAGTATCTCCGTAGACTAGTGGGTAGTTTGCTAGAATAATAGCGTATGTCGTGGGATCGGTTCCTGCCAAGAGCTTCATAGTTTGCATTTCTTACGATATTGAAAGAGAATAAGACAAGCTGCGTGTGACGTACTAACAATTTTTTTTTATTTGGAAGATCAATATTTTAAAATGAAGTAGTCCTTTAATGTTAAATTATTTTAAAAATTATTTTAAAACCTTCATTATTACCATTGTGTTGACTATTAGGTCATCGGGCGATTACAGCCTATAAAAATAAGCCAGCAACATCGAAAAACGTCATATGAAGTAAACCAGTGGTCTGGCGGAGAGATAATCACACCTTGTAATCGCTCATGCCACGTATCGCTGTCATGTTGGAAGCACATGCCATCCACGTCCGTATTGTTTGTATTGGGACAACAAATAACAGGCTATCATTGATATAAAACATCGTTTTTGAAGATGAACAAACCTATGCTGCCTGTTGGGGTGCGTAAGTTGTGCATGTGATCACAAATTTTTAGAGCAACGAAATATAAATATGTAAGAGATTTTATAGACTTTTCCCCTCCCCTGGTTGTAATATAAAAGCGAAACTCCACGAAAATTTAATTAAAATCCAAATATACCATGTAATAACTTTTTGAATTTTTATGCTGAAAACTGGTGAAACTTTAATCGCTTATTTATGTAAAATAAAAAAACCAACGATTTTGTAGGTTATGTTAAACATTAAGGATTTCGAATACCAAATGTTTTTTGGATTGTATTTATTTTTAATTAACATTATTCGTAATATTTTGTTTTTAATTTGTGTTCCTGTTCAGCTAAGAATTTCAGATAAGAACTTCAAAATATCTTCTTTCGCAATTACAGTTACTTTTTAGAAATAGTTAAACTTAACTATTGTGTACCCCCGTAGTGTAGTGGATAGTGTACTAGACTATTTGCCGGGGTTCGCAGGTTCGATTCCTGCCAAGACCCTGGGTGTTTCTGCAGAAAAGCCGACAAAGGCTTAAGCAGTATGTGTGTTTGTTTTAACAAAAAACATAATGGATTTTTAGTTAGTCTGAACTAAGGCTTATTAGATTGCAATAACAATTGCAATAAAACAGAACTTCACAAAGAATAGTTTTGGCAAAGAAAGTGGTGGTCTGAACTATAGTGCGTGCAACGTCAGAATTTCTGTTCAATGCAAGTAATTGACAGTCTCGGATCCTAATGTACATATTCAGCTGACATCGGCGATATTCTTGATCCCAATAGCATTCCTTTGATGAACGTGTGATAACTGATGGCTTACCAAATCGATCGTCTAAAATTTGATCACAAATCGTTAGAGAAACGCGTCGACTAATTCTGAAAATAAAGTTTTATCTTTTTAATCTTAATTGAATAACAAGAAATAAAAAAAAGAAGATTTCACAGGCGCCTTCAAAACAATATGGCCACCACAGACTGTCAACATCGATCCTTTCTAATTGAAACTCCCTTTCTTGCACCAAAACACAACTTAGTAAGACAAATTTGCATCAAAAAATCTATTTCTAAAAAACATTGCATATATGTATTCGTCCGATAATTTTGTCTGAAATAGTGTTTGCATTCCAATTATAGAAAAATAAAAAACATACACACTAACACTAAAATACTTTTTGTTAGTTAGGCAAGCAATCTTTAAACTTTCAGCTCGTAAATAAAAAAAAGCAAATAAAGAAAAATTACGACTTCTTTCAAACTGCACCATAAAATGTGTTCCAAATTTATTGGTGTGACTAAATTTATGTGTCTTGTTAATGAATGCTGAACTTTATTTTACTCTTTTTTAAGTTTTACTTAAATTTTATGAGTTTGTTTGTGTACAACTAATAATTTACATGTTATAAAAAATTAAATAAAAAAGAATGTTTATAGCTGTATCTTTTTATAGATTTTTAAACGTTTTTGTTAAAAATTTTTATGTTGCTCATGCAAAACATTTAAACAACATATTAAAGTCATAAATACAAACTTGTAAAGACACACAGTCATTCAAATAAGTATCGGATAGTTAAACAAAAAAAAATTGAATTGTCCCCCAATTGTGTGGGTAGGTCGTGGTGCTGCGTTTCATTATAATTTTTATGTGTCACATGCTCATTTAATATGGATCAACTTTTGAGTGTGTTAATAATGTATATAACGTCTGCTGTGCTCCGCACAGTTTCGCTCCAATCCATTCTGCTATTACATTTTTACACTACTACATTGTTTATTTCTATTTTCATTATGTTCATTGTCATTAAATCCCTTAAAGTACCAATAAAATGTCAACCATACAAATTGTTTCGGGATTAATGGCTCTTCTTTAGAGAATGAACAAAAAATTAATAAAAATCAATTTGTGTGAGTGAAGGCGAGGCACAGTGCTGTGTCCCATAGACAAATATACAAAAAATATAAGTTCTTATATTGTAGATAAAAATATATCGATCGATAGATAACAATATAATTCAAACCAATTTTCAATAATTTTGTTTAGATTTATCTCTTTTTAACGGCGCTAGAGGACGCTAAACTAAAAAACTGGACAGATATATGTATAACAAAAAAAAATTTGGAAAAGTTTTACTTTACGTAATATGTCCGAAAGTTTTGTAGACGAAAAAAGTAACTACAAAAAAGGAATGTAAAATCAACATGGCGCAATTGTGATTGGAAATAATATTAAATTTACAAGAACTAATTTGTCGTTTAAGTGTGTTAGTGTTTATTAGCTTAGTTCATTGCTACATTTCACTTTTATGCTTAGTTGTGTGACTTGTTGTTATTCGTTCTTACATGTGTCGGCTATGTAGACGACAGAAAACGAATTACCAGCGAAATTTTCTGCTGCTGCTTTAAAATTACTATTGTTTTATATTTATTTTAAATGAAAAATTATTAATCTAACCTTAAATCTCTTCGATTTAAAAGTTTTCATTGTTAAAACAACTCTGTTATAAACGTTATATTTCATTTTAAATCAACATGGCCTTAACTTCAATTTCAAATAAGTTTTATGATAAATAATAATTTAAATCATGTTGAATTAAAATGAAATTCATTTTACATACGACGGGTATTTATTTAGTATAATATATATATATATATATATATATATATATATATATATATATATATATATATATATATATATATATATATATATATATATATATATATATATATATATATATATATATATATATATATATATATATATATATATATATATATATATATATATATATATATATATATATATATATATATATATATATATATATATATATATATATATATATATATATATATATATATATATATATATATATATATATATATATATACATATATACATATATATATATATATATATATATATATATATATATATATATATATATATATATATATATATATATATATATATATATATATATATATATATATATATATATATATATATATATATATATATATATATATATATATATATATATATATATATATATATATATTCCCATCGATCCTATAAGGAGCCTAGGGCCTCATATATTTAGTGTATAGCTAAAGTAAAGTTTGAAGCTGTTGTGGCTACAGGGGCTACCTACCGCGTGGGCTATCATTCAAGTGGCTCGAGTTCAAATCTTGGCCGGGGTAGCCAACTACACCACAAAGTTTTCTGATACGTATGCTAATCAGGGTGACCGTTGAAAATTTTCAAAAAGTGGCACAAAAAGGGGATTTTGAGGAAAAAAGTGTCACTAAAAAGGGGATTCTCCGGAAAAAGAGGCAACTTCTTCAAACAGGAAATAATTAAACCAAATCCTTGAATTGGATGAATGCGTTTTCAGCACCAACGAGGTACGCCACATGCTAACGAATTATTCTGACACAACACATACACACATACGTGGTTATACCTGGCTCCGAGGGATGTGCCCAAATATGGCCAAAATCTCTTAGAGGCAACCAAAAATTGACTTAAGTTCAATTTTCAAAGTTTTGTAAAAAAATTCACAAATACAATTAAAAAATGAGACTTATATCCTCGAATAGTGTGGATCCCTGGCTGCAATTTCCATTTGGTACAAATGTGTTACAAAAAAATATGCTCCCGAAATTTCTCAGAGATCACCCGGTGTCGGGCAGAAAACAAGTTCAATATAAACACTTTTAAATAGTGGACTAATATAGCCTTAAATGGCGCAGTTCTCAGGGAACAAACATAAAAATACTAAAAAATTCATAGTATTCTCTCTTTATTGATATCGGTCAAAAATACTTGCTTTTATAAGAAATGACTATGATGCCATGCCACACAGTTTGATTGTTTGTTTAAGTTTTAGAACTAATATTCGCATGAATTCGTTTTAAATAGAATATTTCTTTGCTCTCCTACACATAATCGGCCCTGTTCTATAAACCGAATCCGAGTAAATTTTTCATTTTCAAAATCGAGCAAACAAACCTGCTCTAAAGTAAATCGAATGCTATTTTTCCTTAAGAAGTTTTTCCAAATGGTAAAAAAGCACTTCGTACTTAAAGTTCAATGTGTTTTTTATTTATTTGGACTAAAATATATTTGTTTTTCAGTTAAGTTATGAGCTTAGTCGAACTGTATGGGTTTATGTCCAAAGAAATTTTAATTATTTTGGCTTGAGTTCGGTTTTAATTTTAATTATTCAATTAAATTATATTTTTATTTAGAGATAAATGTGAAGCATGTAGACAAAGAAAATGTTGACTACGCGGAGGGCTGAACTGACTTTTCGATAGTTCCCGCTAATCTCTAAATAAAAATATAATTTAATTGAAAAATTATATTTGTTTTTATAAAAATTTCTTCTAAAAAAATAACTTAAGATATACTATCAATATGACTCATATATAATGCAGACATGAAGAAAAATATATTTGATGAAATGAAGCAAATTTTTCTTTATTATTTATATATATTTTTTTTTTCACCTGTATCTATATATAACATGTTTTATGATGTTTTTTTTAGATATTTTCAACATATAAAATTTTTATTTATACTCAACTTCTACTGAAGTAAGTCGAACAATTTATGGAACACCAAATTAAAAATTATTCGGTTTTGAAAATAGCTCGTTTTAAAATCGACTCGGTTTACTGAACAGAGCGGAATGTATTTTGTAGCATACGTGGTTATTTTACTACTTCATAAGACTTACTTGGTTTACTATTTCATAAGACTTTATATATAATAGATTTAAAAGACATATTGTTGTCTGAATATTTTTTTATATAAACAGTTTCGTACTCTAAAAAACTCATATTAAAAAAAAAGTATCACTTCATAAAAAAAGGGCAAAAAGGGGCATAATATATCAAAAAGAGCCAAAATTAGGTGATTTTAAAAAAGGGGCACTAAAAGTGGCAAGGCGAATCGCCACTTTAGTCGCAAAACGGTCACGCTGATGCTAATAACCATTACGTAAGTCAAATAATTAATAAAATAGCTACATTAAAGTCATGTTGTTTCAGCTTGATATAGCTATAATTCAACATAATTCTTAGTGTTGTTTCAATATAAAATTCACGTTGTTTCAACTTGAAATAACTTTGACTCATCATGATTCTTTGTGTTGTTCCAATATCAAATTCACGTTGTTTCAACTCGAAATAACTTTGATTCAACATGATTTTTCGTGTTATTTCATTATCAACTTCATTTTGATTTAACTGTATTGCGATATTAAATCAACATAAAATATAGTTAATTCAAAAGGATAAATGTTCCTTTAAGATTATTGAGAATTATGTTATATTAACATGAAACACCTCTGAAGCAAAATCACTACCGAAAAATGTTAAATTTACCTGGTTTTCGACGATTTTACATTGAAAATTTTCTGTGTGTGCGTAAGCTTTTTCGTAAAATATTGCATGTACTATTTTTAATGTACACTCTAAAACATTACTTAAAATTTACGATCATATATTGTCTAAATTTGTGTTGAAAATTTCTCCTTGTCTAAAACTAAATCGATTTTTTAGTTGTGTTATTAAAGAAAAAATCTTTCAAATTAAGCATATTTAGTCCAAGTGGAAAAAATTTAACAAAAATATAATACGGCTATGGCTGAATGGTAGATACGTCAGACTATCAGTCAGGAGGTCGCGGTTCAAACCTGCACGCCGCCAATCGCTTTTTTTTTTGTAAAAACATTTTGTTCAAAAGTAATGCGTGTGTAATTTTAGGCCGATAATAATCTGTAAAGTGTTGCTGACTATTATCGACCTAATTTTCAACAAAAGTGCTTTAGAGTGTAGCTATACCAATTTCTTAAGAAGGGAATACAGACCCAGAAAAAAGTTTGGTTGGAAAATGGCTAGGCCGATAAAAAATTAATTGAATAGACTATGGCTGAGTTCCAAAACATCAAAATACATTGTAGTGCGCTGTTTTTGTAAACAGAGTAAAGTTGCATTACTACAATATATTTTGATGTTTTGGAACTCACCCATTATTTCAACTCACACTACACAGTGGTGTAAAAAAAAGTGGTAACAAGTATGTAACTTCTAAAATACCCACTAGATTTGTGTATTGGAATGGTTATAGGGGAGGAGCCTGGCCTTCAGAACCGTATCTCTTGAAGTCTATAGCTGCACCCGGGGCGGAGCTAGAAGGGGTGAAACTTGGCTACCTCGGGTAGGAAAAATATTGCGCGGCTTGTACCTTTCGTAAATAATAACCGATTTATAAAGCCATGATGTCTTCATTTAAAGTAAGAACAATCCCTGCGGTAAATGGAACTGGCACAAAATAAGTCACGTGACCGGTCCCCAGGTGGTAGGCACCAGTCCGAGTTCTAACACTTCCTATGAAGCGGACCAGCCAATTTTACATGGGGATGGCCTATTGATACCTTGTATGCACCTTGTAGCTTGTCTCTGAACTATCTTATCGAGTCCTAATCGGTGTAGAATAATATAGATTATATATAAATATTATTCCCAAATTCAGCTGTAATTATAGACTAATTTATTTTTTTATTGTTACAAATCCAAGTAGAAATTCTATTTTATTTTTAAACAGTGTCTTTGATAGGATTCGAACTGACAACCTCCGGCATGACAGGCTATTGCACTACCCACTCGACCACAGGGGAACTTATATTTCAATGTTGTAAATACCAGTTAAGCTGGAATTAATATCTGAATATAGTTACGGAACAGGTTCCTGAGTGGAATGGTAGTCTCATTGAAGGGAGACAATTAATATTATATAGATACTATGTAATAGGCCTTTGATCCAGGTGCATCGAATTAATTCAGTGCCGTTTACTAATATACTAGCCGGAGTACCAACTAAATTGACTGAAAATGGTTAATATGTGACCATTTACACAATATGTCTTTTTTCGCCATTCACTACTCCTTATTTTTGGTACCAGTCTCAATTTCTCAAGTCATGGGACAAGTACTTTTGGATCATTTGTCACCAAATTTTCCGCAGGGATGCTTCCTACCTACCTAATGAAATTTGTTCTTTTTAATGCGCTCTGTGCAAAGTTTTTTACTGGCACATAAACTAAAAATGTAGGATATATGTCTAAAAGTAACAAAACTATCCGCTAAATACATCTTTAAAGAATCGCCTTTCACCATGTAAAAAAATAAAATTAACATTTCTAACAAAACTTTTTACAATTTTAAAAATTATGAAAGCACTTTCTTGGAAAAGTTTTCAGTTTAGACCTATTTTACGACTTAACGGCTCAAGATATTTCAAAGTTCTGTGCCGTGTGTTTACTTAGAATTTTATCAGCAATTTAATGGTGTGCTATAAATTAAAATCAGATGCTTAATAAAAATGTGACAACTAAAAAAAAATCGAGGCAAATAATTTAAAATTTTAGTTTCGAAGTGAAATATCTCTTACACTGTAAAATATACAAAAATAATTGTTAACACATTTGCTACTTATTTTATGTAGCGAAACCTAAATTTTAGAAATTGGTTAATATTGACGAAAGTTACAAGCCGCACAATATTTTTAATACCCGAGGTAGCCAGCTTTAACCCCTTGCACCTCCGCCCCTGTTGTAGCTAAACACTTCAAGAGCCACGGTTCTGAAAGCCTGGCACCTCTTCTGTACCCATTCCAATTTTTATATAAATATCCATTCAGCATTTTAGAAGCTCAATACTTATTACCACTTTTTTTTTAATTTGCACCACTGTGCGCTATCAATTTTCTATGAATCCGAAAAACAATATCTGTTCATTACCATAGCACCATAAGTTTAATAAAGATATCAATCTAACAATTCTTAAACTGATTAGATAGATATATCGTATGCTTATGTAATGATTAAGTAACGAATATGATAAGCACAACCGAATAAAATATTATTATTTGGATTTTAGTACCAATTATTGGTATTTGCAACTAAAAAAAATTCTTTTTAAATTTACTTTACTAGTGATTAATTTAATTTTCATTGATACACCTAATCGATTAAAAGGTTCGCACTACCAATTACTTATTATTTGTAGAATAACTTCTTTTTCAATAAGAATTCTATGATAGTTGGTGCAACTGCCAAAACTCGATTGGCAACTAGTTCGGTTATCTCAACGAATCTGTTTTTCATGTGCAGAAAAATCAAATTAATTCAGACTACACTAAAGTACTGTCAATGTTCTCGAGGCTGGTCACGCCCGCTTATGAGCGGTTATGCTAGGAATAGCAACCATTAAACCGAATTATTTAATGATGAAGACCACAACATTAATGTATTACGTATTCATATTAATTTTATACCATTAACAACTCGCTTAATGTGACGTTCCCTTCCATGGTAATCAGATTTTATTCATTGTTTTCCTAGCACGATGTTCGGCTCAGCGTCATTTGCCCCTCCTACTTATTTCGCTTGCCATTGGTCAGATGAGTTTTTATTAAAAATTTCAAACTACTTTAGGTTTCATGTTAACAAATTATTAAAGTAAAATTTCTTCATGTACGTACTGTAAGTTCTTTTGTATTTTAATATTTTTTATTTTATTTTTCTTCATTCAAATAAATTGAAGCAAACTAACACGTTTACACTGTTAATGAACTAAATAAAGGCCATGACCAATTGTCGTAATTTTTTGCAAGAGGACAAAAAAGAATTTTCCTTTTTCTTCCTAACAGAGTTTGAAATACAAAAGGCCTTTATCGTTAATAATTAACTGAAACAAAAAAAACAAAACAAAACAAATGTAATTCAATTAAAGCAAAACTTATTAAGAAAGTGTGACATGTTGGGAATCTGCAGTGAGTTGTTTTATTAGTTCACAAGAGAATTTGTTTTTATTTCTAAATTCTGACTGTTAAATAAATAAAAAAGTGCGACAAAAATTTTTTCAAAGAAAGCTGCAGAAAGGGAAAATAATATCTTAAATACATCTAAGATTTTTCTGAATAGCCACGTTTATATGCCCATTTTTGTTGATTTTGTGTTATTGATGTAAAACTCCTTTATACAGTCCCTAGAAGGAAGAGACCTGCAGCAACGCTAAAGCTCGTAACGTTATATTCAGACATCAATGTTCCATGGAAAAAGGAAAATTTACATCAATTTGATTTTCAGCCTGCACGAAGGTTCTGCACTCACGACAAATCACTCCAAATTTTTTTTTAAGTAATTTGTAATTTTTAAAAGTAAAAAGTAAAAATTTTTAAAAGTAAAAGATATTAATATCTTCACATTCTGGTTCCTTGGGAAATCTACCAATTAAATTACGTGTGTAATTTAGAGTGACCTTTATTTTGGAAAACATCTATTTCTCCCAGCCCCACTCCCCAGTTTGGTAAAAATTGATAAAAAGAAAAGTAATCCTGCCACATTTTCAGATCAATCTGTTTTAGGAAAAAACCATAAAATTTATTTTTCTTGCTTCATAACTTCAAAAATATTATTTTCACAAAAAAGTTTTGTAGAAAGAAAATGTTGCTTGTGAAGTTTACAACATTTCATATTGAACAAATGCTGTGGGGAAATCTTAGGAGTGGCTTGTTTAGGGTTAGAATTATTTAGGACTGAATTCAGCGCCTAAATTAGAGAGACAAGAAGCCAAATTGTTTTCCCCACTTGTATCTGTCAAAATGCTTTACAGTTTCTTAGCAATCGAAGGAATCATAAAGG
Source organism: Panzeria rudis (assembly GCA_956483635.1). Classification (NCBI taxonomy): domain Eukaryota; kingdom Metazoa; phylum Arthropoda; class Insecta; order Diptera; family Tachinidae; genus Panzeria; species Panzeria rudis. The sequence goes on along the minus strand of OY101451.1, from coordinate 33,715,741 downwards.
AATTAGAGTTGGCAAAATAAATGAAGATTTGGTAGTAGAATTGAAGTATTTATTTTATTTATACGATATTTACTATTCGCCAGTTTGAATTTAAGTTACTCGTACTTGTTTTCTTAAATTATACATAACTTCAGGTTATGCTAGTTTTAGTACAAATTATAGCAAATATTTAAAGCAGTTTACATTAACAGAAAGGCAGTAATTCACAATAAGTTTAAAGCTTGTTAATTGTTACAATTCATGTTTTAACATAAAGTTGTTAGGAAATATAAAAAGAATGTAAAAATGTATAAATTGTAATATCAAATATTGTGTATAATATATGATTTTTTATGATTTATCTTTAAGATACAAAACGTTAAAAATAATATTGTTTGAAATAAATGTATTTTAAACACATGTTTTTTTCTCTTGAACTGGTGCTAAAAGGCAACACTAAAAGATTGATGTTATCGAATCAATGAAAATCGAAACCTTTTTAATAATTTTAGCTTTGAAATAAGCTAATTTGATTGCAACTGCGATAGTTCCTTTTAAAGGAAGCATGTTTTATTGTATGTTGTTTTTTTAATCGGTAGCAACAAAATAATGACACAATTCTCAACACTTTACACTACAAATTGGCCCTTTTTACACAATACCATCGATATAATAGAATTGGCAATTTTCTATTTAAACATTTAATAAACATTTAATAGACAATTTTTCATTTAAACTAACATTTTCATCAGATTTTTTATTTATTAAAACAAAAATGTACACTACTGTTTTCTTATTGAGTTCTAGTTGCTACATTCTTTTATTATTGCTTTCTTCTGCCATTTCTCAAAATGGAGCTCTGTAAAAGCTGGGATCTTAATTAAAATAAAATTGATTGAATTTAATTACCACCCATTGGTTATACTTAGGAAACACTAGATAAATTGATCATGACGCTGATGTGGTAGTGACGAGAAGTTTCCGTTGTTGCTGTTGGATTTCCACACTATCTCTTGTATCTCTTAATTAATATAAATGTTACTTGAACAATTGTGCAATAATAAATTTTAATGCAATTAAAAGATAAAAAACAAAAACACAAATGCAAATGTATATTGAGTAGTTTTTATTTCTAGCTGTCTTGTTGTTACATTATGGCAACTACAAAACACCACCCAGACAGAAAAAGATTAAATCCACAGTGTGGTTTGCTTTAAAATTTCTGTAGGAAATTGAAATAAAATAAGGCATACCTATAAGACTTAAATAAAATGTATTGCTGATATGTTAATTTTTAAATGCCTTTGAAATTACAAATCAATTGATGTATTTTTTTTTTTCATCATTGTACAAATGCACTTATTTCCTTATATAAATTGTTGGGTGTTAATAGATTTTAAGTACCATTTATTTAGATGATCTTTTATGTTAAATCAGTAGATTGCTTTTTAGCAAAAGAAGGAAAGAAATTGTTTTATTTATTACAAAAAATTCATATGTAATAGGAACTTCAACGTCTGCAATATATTTTTCTTGTTAAACTATTTTAATGTCATATGTACATAAAATTATTCCGGATATTTGCCTTATTCGGAAAATAAGACATTAGGTGCATTGCATTTGCTAGCTAGGGTATATAAACTGTGCGAACTACGTATTACCCTTCACTACACAGCCAAAATTCTCTAATTTTTTCTTCACACAAGCCTTTGTTTAAAATTCACTTTTAAATTTAATAAAAAGTTTGTCTGATTCACTAAATGTGTTATTCTGAGCCCTATTTATACAAAAACAACAACAAACATCGTTTTTTAGAAAATTATTTTGTCTTTGTTTGAATTTTAGTCTGATCAATGCCCTATATTGAGGAGAGTGGTGTGGTGACTGGTACTACCTAATTATTATTATTTTTTGCTTTTAGTACATTATCTGCATCATTATTATGTGTCATTACACTCACAATATTATGACGGTAGCGGACTGTATTTTGTTCAAGAAGTATTGCGTGCAATCGTTTTTACAAGAGTATATAAACATTTAAAATTCTGAGCAATCTCATTTTTAACTGATTCTAACATTCAATAAAAAAACTAAGTGCAAGTTAATAAGGATTTTCGGTTGCTTTTAATATTGTCCGTAACAAAAAAGTACATGCATAGAAATAACACACACACACAAATACTCAAAATATTCAAAATTAACTGATATTGCAATTGAAAATATATAAATAAACATTTAAAATCATGGGTGTAGTGGTTAGTACGTTAGACTATTAAACGAGACGTCACATGTTCAATTTCAGCCAAGACCGTGCGTGTGTTTTTTTAATTTGTAATGTTAAATGCAAAAATTGAGTAAGTTTATGTTGTCTTCGTGCAGCTAATTTACATATTATACTTTAGCTGAGTAGTTGGTACGTTGGACTTCAAAACTAATCGAGTTTTGTTCTATTCTCAGTAGAAGTCAACATAACAAACAGTGAGTAAAAATATAAATTTAATAGAATAATAATTAAAGACAAGGATATGAAATATAAGCTTCTAACATTTAAAAATAAAGCAAAAATCAATTATTTTTACGGAACTTGGGGTTGATTATTTAACAGTAAAAATAGCGGAAACAAGGAAACCTCTTTTAGTACATTAGACTATTGAACGAGAGGTCACATGTTCAATTTCAGCCAAGACCATGCGTGTTTTTTTTTATTTTTATTTGTAATGTTAAATGCATAAAATTGAGTAAGTTTATGTTGTTTTCATGCAGCTAATTTACATACAGTGCTTTGGCCGAATGGTTGGTACGTTGGACTTCAAACCTGAACGAGCTTTGTACGATTCCCAGTAAGAGCTAACATAATAATCAGTGAGCAAAAATAAAAATTTAATCAAATAATAATTAAAGATACGAAATCATAAGCCTCTAACATTTAAAAATAAAGCAAAAATCAATTATTTTTACGGAACTTGTTGTTGATTATTTAACAGTAAAAATGGCAGAAACAAGGAAACTTCTTTTATTTTTACGGAAGCTGCTATTAGTTCTTTTGACAATTAAATTGATCTAAACAAATAAGGAATCATAAATTTTTTATGGCTTCAAGTATGTTAACTTTTTAACATTTAAAGTTGAATAAACTTTTTGTTACACTTAAATGAAAAATAAGTAGACTGGTTTTTAGTTGAGTTTTAATTTATTTTATATTGCAATTTCAGTTAGTTTTAAGTACAACATATTTTGAGTGTAAATTTGCATTTTAGATTTTATTCAGTTGTTCCCTTCTGCTGTAAAATATCGAAAATTCAAGATATACCTTTTTGGATTTGTTTATGTGCAATTTTTTCACAGTTTTTTTTTCATTATAGCAGCGCTGGGTAGAGGGCACCAAAAATATGTATGAATGTATGTATGTATGTATGTATGTATGTATGTATGTATGTATGTATGTATGTATGTATGTATGTATGTATGTATGTATGTATGTATGTATGTATGTATGTATGTATGTATGTATGTATGTTTTTTTTTTTTATTTTTTTTTTTTTTTATTATTTTTTATTTGTGGGATGAAAATCATCGAAAGACTCTGGCAGTGGTGGTGTTTGCCAGAAGTGCGAGATTTTAACACGCTAAAAACACCCCTTCACACTGACCCAAATGCTCCCCGTGGTACTACCGCAAGGCTATACGTCTCGGGGTGGGAAAGGTCCTAGACCCTAAATCTAAACTACATGGATTCTTCTGCGAATCTCTTCTAACCTACGAAGTTCCAACAGAACCAATTTTATAAAATTACATACATACGTCCAGTTATACAAAGATTCCAACATGATTGGAACGATGTTGTCCGGCCTAATACTACGCCCTAAGACTACTTCTAAATACGCTCTACCACTATCAAATCGTGGACAGATGAAGAACACATGTTCGGCATCTTCCACGACATTGCCACCACAACTCGGACAAAACGGAACACTGTCATGTCCGAAACGGTACAAGTACGACCTAAAACAACCATGTCCAGTCAAAAACTGTGTAATGTAGAAGTTCAAGTCGCCGTGTCTTCTTGATAACCATACCCTAATGTCAGGTATCAGTAAGTAAGTCCATCTTCCCTTGTCAGTCGCTGTCCATCGTTCTTGCCACTTCCGTAGACACATATCAGTCACACCATTCGTACTGTCCGAAACGGCTGCTAGCTCGATGGGTATCATGCCGCCAATGACAAAGGCGGCCTCGTCCGATACAGTTCGGAATGCGCTACATACTCGCAGGGCGGCCAGCCTATACACAGGGGATATCAGATTCACATATGTAGAGTATTTCAGTGAGCCTGACCATATAGGGGATGCATATAAGATAATGCTTCTTACTACACTGGTTAGCAATCTCCTCTGTAGATATTTTGGACCTCTTGTATTCGGCATGATCCGGCATAGCGCTGAGCAGGTTTTTGATGCCTTAGAACCTATATACTTCAAGTGCTCATGAAAAGACAGACGAGTGTCAATCATGACTCCAAGGTATTTTAAACATTCCTTGGATTCTATGCTACACGTGCCAATATTTAGCCTAATGGTTTCCCTATTTTTCCGACTACTAATCAGAATCGCTTCTGTTTTATGGTCAGCTAGAGCTAGACCCATTGATCTCAACCAAGACCTTACGATCTGAATACTGGCGTTTGCAATGGTTTCCGCCTCTAGTAACTCTTTTGCTTCACATACTAACGCTATGTCGTCTGCGAATCCAACTATCTTTACCTTCTCCGGCAGGTTTAACCTTAATACTCCATCGTACATGACGTTCCACAATAGTGGACCAAGTACTGATCCTTGAGGCACCCCACCAATGATCTTTCGTCTTCTAGTACCCTTATCAGTATCATAAACTAGCTCTCTATTTCGGAAATAGTCCTGTATAATTGCCAGTAGATATCCTGGGATGTCTAAACTGGCTAAGGCATCAACAATATGCTCCCAGTTTGCCGTGTTGAAGGCATTCTTTACGTCTAGCGTTACAACTACACAATACTCTTTTGCTCCATTTCTCCACCTCTTCCCTTGGATAGCCTGAGCAGCAGTTTCTACTACAACTTTGATAGCATCTACTGTTGACCTTGCTTTCCTGAAGCCAAATTGGTTATCTGATAAACCGCGGTTAGCTTCAACACAACTTTCCAATCTTCTACAGATTATACTTTCTAGCAATTTCCCACTTGTATCTATCATACACAGCGGCCTATAAGAGGAAGGGTCGTCTGGTGGCTTATTATCCTTAGGTAACAATACTAACTTTTGTCTCTTCCACATTGTTGGAAAAATGCCCTGGCTCAAGCATGCGCTTATTACTTTCAAAAAATAGTCAGGATGGAGTTTAACAGCTTCTTTTAGTATCATATTCGGAATGCAGTCTAAACCTGGTGCCTTCTTGTCTTTAAATTTTGAGACAGCACCTTCTATCTCGGCAATCGTAACCGGAGGAATGTCGAAAAATTCAGCCGGGTAGCTGTGTTGCCATGTCGGAGTTTCCTGTTGGGGAAAGAGATGATCTACAATTCCCTTGAGGAGAGGCTCTTCTCTTGGCGGCGATGAACCAAGACATTTAAGTTTCTTGGTTACCAATTTATATGCAAAGCCCCAAGGATTACTATCTACTTCATCACAAACATTAAGAAAACACCTACGCTTGCTCCTACGAATTGCAATCTTCAACGCTTTCCTTTTATCCTTATATATTTGATGGTGTACACTATTCTCTAACCTACCTCTCGTTCGTGTATACTGCCTTCGGGCACTTATACACTCCGATCGCAAGCTAGCAATTTCATCATTCCACCAGTACACCGGGGGCTTATTTGGTGACCTTTTACGCTTTATCATAGCTACGTTACAGGCATTAGTGATATGACTTACTAATTGCACTGCCATATCTTCAGCTGAACCACTCAGTTCCATGTTCTCCATACAAGCTGCGAAGATATCCTTATCAAAGGTATTTACCTTCCATCCTGTCAAATCTCGTGCTTGTGCAATCACACGGGGCTGTTCATCTTGTACATCTATGATTATAGCGCTATGATCGCTATGAGTATAGATGTCGGATATTCTCCAGTTAACTTGGCTTGTGATGCTGCTACTGACAAATGTAATGTCAATTACCGATCCAGCATCACCCCTTCTGAAAGTTTGTTCAACTCCATTATTAATGAGTACAACACCCAATACAGAAAAGGTTTCCAAGAGTACTCTACCTCTTGTGTTTGTCAAGGGGCAGCCCCATTCAACAGCCCACGCATTGAAGTCACCCGCTATTATGACAGGATTTCTTGTAACTGCATCTGTTACTATATTGTCAACTATTACTCGAAAGTCCTCTATAGAATACCTAGGGGGAATATAGCAACTGTATAGTGTGATGCCAGAGACAGTGGCTCGGGCATATCCACATTCTGATGTTATTTTATCTCGTATTGTTAGCGTGCTGGTGTTCCATATCGCCGATGTGTCCGTATTATCGGAAACCCAATTTACAGATCCCATGTTCCGATATGGCTCACTCAGCACAGCGACATCTACATTTAAATCTCGAACGCTTTGCTTAAGAAGCTCTTGAGCTGCCTGGCAATGGTTGAGATTTAACTGTAATATACGCATTTTGATGCCTTAAGTTTTGCTTTAAACCCTAAGTTTCTGTAGAGCTCTTCTGTAGTATGGACAAACTGCACATCCGGTGACATGGTCACTAGCGGTGTTTGTTCCATTCCTACAAAGCAAGCACGACGGTTTATTGGAACAAGTTCCAATTTTGTGGCCAGTTTTGCCACACCGTAAGCAGTTTTTAGAAAGGTCCTGCCCCCTACAGTTTGCTGCTCTATGTCCATAATCAAGACATTTATAGCACCTTCTTGGTGTTACCTTTTCGCGTATTCTGCAAACAACCCAACCAATACGTATCTTCGCCATCTCTATAAGACGGCAAGCTAAGACAGCACTTACGCCAATGGTGGCAGTTTGCGTTCCTCCGTACGCTCTCCTTAACGATTTAACTGCAGCAGGCTGCAGGGATTTAAAATCGGATTCTCTAATGAGGGCTTCATAGACGTCCTCCTTTGTGGTTACCTCATCTATATCTCTAATCTCGATCCTAATCTCATGGGATAGTGCTCTAACTTCTGCGACCTCACCTAATACCTCTTCTACCGTCGACCTGAACTCACTTGTATTCTGATGCGAGGGTTTACTCAACTCTAACAATAATTCACCTTTCTCAGTCTTCCTGATATTTTTTACGTTTTGACCCAGATTATCCAGCTTAGGGTCTTTCTTCACTTGTCTGAGAATATCAGCATAGGAAGCATCCCCACAAGTTTTAATAATCAAAGCATCTGGTCGTATTGTCTTTTTTCTATTTCTAGCTCTTGGACCAACTTTAACCCAGTCAGGATCTTTAACATTCGGATCTTGTTTACCAGCCGTGTTTATACCTGTCTCCCTGGGTACAGCATTTTCACTTTTCTTCAATGCCCTATTGGGGGTTGTGCCCTTCTTCCTCTTAGATTTGTTACCCTTTGGGCTAAGAATGTTATCATCTCTTCTGCGCTTTGGGGTTCCACCTATCACAAGGTTTACCCTTGCCGGTTCGTCTGTCTGCGTTTCTCTGCTAGTCCGCGATTTCTCGTCACTACTAACACCTTTGCTACTCAATTCATCTGAAACCTGCATATACAACGCCTGTATCTCACGGGACATTGTCACTATGTCCCTGTGCACGTTTGAGCGTGTCTTCAGAAAATCTAACAACTCTCCTATTTTCACTCCTAATCTCTTCACACTGTTACTGTGGCCCTCATTACTATTGTCGACGGTATTTGACACTGTAACAGGTCTACTACTAACTGCTGTAGGAGGCGATCTCGTGATCACCGACTTCCTTGCAAATGGGTTTTCAACATCTCCCATATTTAACTCATTGTTACTTCGATTTTTATTTTCAAAATTCATTCTAATGGGTCCAAACTCAAAGCCGCTATCTCCGTTCGATGTGCAGTCACGTTAAGACCCCATGGGTCCCTTTGCAAGCAGTGAGGTCCATGCGAGGGTTGACGAAAAGATCTTATGGATCATCCCGCCAGAGCCAGATCCGTGCTAACCGGGAAACGACATCCGAACCTGCACCAACAACCTAATGATGACGAACTTCAAACGTACTTTGAGACTTGCCAAGTTTTAATAGGACGGAGGCAGTTGTGGCATTAGCCTGAGAGCCATTTCTGTAAAATTTCACTCCTACATACTCAAGTCCCAGAATACCACAACTGTCAGCCCAGGGTTCTAACAATTCAAATTCGTATGTCCAGAAATGCCATAATTAAGACCGTGCTGGACTTGATCTTAATGCTTTTCAGCGGTGCGGAATCACAGGTTTTTTAAGGATTTCTACCTAGAATGCCTTCAAACCTGTGATAACTCAGGGCCCGCGGGGTCGTCAATCCCGTTATCCTCATAAGAAGATACCCTTGCGGGTATGTATGTATGTATGTATGTATGTATGTATGTATGTATGTATGTATGTATGTATGTATGTATGTATGTATGTATGTATGTATGTATGTATGTATGTATGTATGTATGTATGTATGTATGTATGTATGTATGTATGTATGTATGTATGTATGTATGTATGTATGTATGTATGTATGTATGTATGTATGTATGTATGTATGTATGTATGTATGTATGTATGTATGTATGTATGTATGTATGTATGTATGTATGTATGTATGTATTAGGGATGTAACGATACGCCGTTTTGCCGATCCGATACCGATACCGATATTTAAAAATAAATATCACCGATTCCGATACCGATACGAATATTGAAATTGAGTTCAAGTTTAGATTAACAAAACTCAAGTGCAATTTTTTTTCTTATACAAAATTACAGTGTAAGAGATTATTAATATTTAAAATTGATATTAACCCAGTATAAAAAATTGGAAGTAATTTTTATGGAGCTACATTTTCTTTGCTTCCAAAAAATCTGTATTAAAAATATGAAGATAATTAGTAAAAAAGCAAAAAAATTTTAATTCCTTTATAATTTCAAAAAATAATCTCCATGCTTTTTAAAAAATCGATTTTTAAAGGACATTTATCAACTAATAGTCTTCTAAATAACTTAATGGCTTAATTATTAAAAGTCTTTTAAAAGTTTATATTTATTCACTTGAATTTACATGAAAATACAATTTTCAAATTAAATTCGCATTAAAAAAAATTTGTGAAAATGGGTAATTTTTTATCCTTTTTCCTTGAGAAAAAATCATTATAGAACACGGAAAAAGAAATTTGTCCTAGCATCGCTTCCAATTGGGTGATTGGTAATCGAAGTTCAGAAGTTCTTGCAATGGCAAGGATATGTAAAACTAATTAGAAATTGTCCAAATTCGCAAAACTTCCGGATCGCGAATTCTACATTTTCATGACTTCTTTGGAGTGTCTTTTTTTTTTGCTGGAATAAGATTAATTAACAAAAATAAATAATTTTTTTACAAAATAACAGCATAAAATATTATTAATTTTTAAAATTGATATTAATAAGATTTAAAAACTAACGAAATGAATTTAGTTCATGATAAAATTAACAAAAGATAAATAATTTGTCAGAAAAAAACTCTGAAATTTTTTTTTAAAGTATCGTCGTATCGACAGTAAAATATCGCCGATACCGATGTATCGGAAAATCTGAAGTATCGCCGATATATCGGTATCGGTATCGGTATTCGTTACATCCCTAGTATGTATGTATGTATGTATGTATGTTTTTTTTTTTTTTTTTTTTTTTTTTTTTATTTGTGGGATGAAAATCATCGAAAGACTCTGGCAGTGGTGGTGTTTGCCAGAAGTGCGAGATTTTAACACGCTAAAAACACCCCTTCACACTGACCCAAATGCTCCCCGTGGTACTACCGCAAGGCTATACGTCTCGGGGTGGGAAAGGTCCTAGACCCTAAATCTAAACTACATGGATTCTTCTGCGAATCTCTTCTAACCTACGAAGTTCCAACAGAACCAATTTTATAAAATTACATACATACGTCCAGTTATACAAAGATTCCAACATGATTGGAACGATGTTGTCCGGCCTAATACTACGCCCTAAGACTACTTCTAAATACGCTCTACCACTATCAAATCGTGGACAGATGAAGAACACATGTTCGGCATCTTCCACGACATTGCCACCACAACTCGGACAAAACGGAACACTGTCATGTCCGAAACGGTACAAGTACGACCTAAAACAACCATGTCCAGTCAAAAACTGCGTAATGTAGAAGTTCAAGTCGCCGTGTCTTCTTGATAACCATACCCTAATGTCAGGTATCAGTAAGTAAGTCCATCTTCCCTTGTCAGTCGCTGTCCATCGTTCTTGCCACTTCCGTAGACACATATCAGTTACACCATTCGTACTGTCCGAAACGGCTTCTAGCTCGATGGGTATCATGCCGGCAATGACAAAGGCGGCCTCGTCCGATACAGTTCTGAATGCGCTACATACTCGCAGGGCGGCCAGCCTATACACAGGGGATATCAGATTCACATATGTAGAGTATTTCAGTGAGCCTGACCATATAGGGGATGCATATAAGATAATGCTTCTTACTACACTGGTTAGCAATCTCCTCTGTAGATATTTTGGACCTCTTGTATTCGGCATGATCCGGCATAGCGCTGAGCAGGTTTTTGATGCCTTAGAACCTATATACTTCAAGTGCTCATGAAAAGACAGACGAGTGTCAATCATGACTCCAAGGTATTTTAAACATTCCTTGGATTCTATGCTACACGTGCCAATATTTAGCCTAATGGTTTCCCTATTTTTCCGACTACTAATCAGAATCGCTTCTGTTTTATGGTCAGCTAGAGCTAGACCCATTGATCTCAACCAAGACCTTACGATCTGAATACTGGCGTTTGCAATGGTTTCCGCCTCTAGTAACTCTTTTGCTTCACATACTAACGCTATGTCGTCTGCGAATCCAACTATCTTTACCTTCTCCGGCAGGTTTAACCTTAATACTCCATCGTACATGACGTTCCACAGTAGTGGACCAAGTACTGATCCTTGAGGCACCCCACCAATGATCTTTCGTCTTCTAGTACCCTTATCAGTATCATAAACTAGCTCTCTATTTCGGAAATAGTCCTGTATAATTGCCAGTAGATATCCTGGGATGTCTAAACTGGCTAAGGCATCAACAATATGCTCCCAGTTTGCCGTGTTGAAGGCATTCTTTACGTCTAGCGTTACAACTACACAATACTCTTTTGCTCCATTTCTCCACCTCTTCCCTTGGATAGCCTGAGCAGCAGTTTCTACTACAACTTTGATAGCATCTACTGTTGACCTTGCTTTCCTGAAGCCAAATTGGTTATCTGATAAACCGCGGTTAGCTTCAACACAACTTTCCAATCTTCTACAGATTATACTTTCTAGCAATTTCCCACTTGTATCTATCATACACAGCGGCCTATAAGAGGAAGGGTCGTCTGGTGGCTTATTATCCTTAGGTAACAATACTAACTTTTGTCTCTTCCACATTGTTGGAAAAATGCCCTGGCTCAAGCATGCGCTTATTACTTTCAAAAAATAGTCAGGATGGAGTTTAACAGCTTCTTTTAGTATCATATTCGGAATGCAGTCTAAACCTGGTGCCTTCTTGTCTTTAAATTTTGAGACAGCACCTTCTATCTCGGCAATCGTAACCGGAGGAATGTCGAAAAATTCAGCCGGGTAGCTGTGTTGCCATGTCGGAGTTTCCTGTTGGGGAAAGAGATGATCTACAATTCCCTTGAGGATAGGCTCTTCTCTTGGCGGCGATGGACCAAGACATTTAAGTTTCTTGGTTACCAATTTATATGCAAAGCCCCAAGGATTACTATCTACTTCATCACAAACATTAAGAAAACACCTACGCTTGCTCCTACGAATTGCAATCTTCAACGCTTTCCTTTTATCCTTATATATTTGATGGTGTACACTATTCTCTAAACTACCTCTCGTTCGTGTATACTGCCTTCGGGCACTTATACACTCCGATCGCAAGCTAGCAATTTCATCATTCCACCAGTACACCGGGGGCTTATTTGGTGACCTTTTACGCTTTATCATAGCTACGTTACAGGCATTAGTGATATGGCTTACTAATTGCACTGCCATATCTTCAGCTGAACCACTCAGTTCCATGTTCTCCATACAAGCTGCGAAGATATCCTTATCAAAGGTATTTACCTTCCATCCTGTCAAATCTCGTGCTTGTGCAATCACACGGGGCTGTTCATCTTGTACATCTATGATTATAGCGCTATGATCGCTATGAGTATAGATGTCGGATATTCTCCAGTTAACTTGGCTTGTGATGCTGCTACTGACAAATGTAATGTCAATTACCGATCCAGCATCACCCCTTCTGAAAGTTTGTTCAACTCCATTATTAATGAGTACAACACCCAATACAGAAAAGGCTTCCAAGAGTACTCTACCTCTTGTGTTTGTCAAGGGGCAGCCCCATTCAACAGCCCACGCATTGAAGTCACCCGCTATTATGACAGGATTTCTTGTAACTGCATCTGTTACTATATTGTCAACTATTACTCGAAAGTCCTCTATAGAATACCTAGGGGGAATATAGCAACTGTATAGTGTGATGCCAGAGACAGTGGCTCGGGCATATCCACATTCTGATGTTATTTTATCTCGTATTGTTAGCGTGCTGGTGTTCCATATCGCCGATGTGTCCGTATTATCGGAAACCCAATTTACAGATCCCATGTTCCGATATGGCTCACTCAGCACAGCGACATCTACATTTAAATCTCGAACGCTTTGCTTAAGAAGCTCTTGAGCTGCCTGGCAATGTATGTATGTATGTAAGTATGTATGTATGTATGTATGTATGTATGTATGTATGTATGTATGTATGTATGTATGTATGTATGTATGTATGTATGTATGTATGTATGTATGTATGTATGTATGTATGTATGTATGTATGTATGTATGTATGTATGTATGTATGTATGTATGTATGTATGTATGTATGTATGTATGTATGTATGTATGTATGTATGTATGTATGTATGTATGTATGTATGTATGTATGTATGTATGTATGTATGTACGTATGTATGTATGTATGTATGTATGTATGTATGTATGTATGTATGTATGTATGTATGTATGTATGTATGTATGTATGTATGTATGTATGTATGTATGTATGTATGTATGTATGTATGTATGTATGTATGTATGTATGTATGTATGTATGTATGTATGTACGTATGTATGTATGTATGTATGTATGTATGTATGTATGTATGTATGTATGTATGTATGTATGTATGTATGTATGTATGTATGTATGTATGTATGTATGTATGTATGTATGTATGTATGTATGTATGTATGTATGTATGTATGTATGTATGTATGTATGTATGTATGTATGTATGTATGTATGTATGTATGTATGTATGTATGTATGTATGTATGTATGTATGTATGTATGTATGTATGTATGTATGTATGTATGTATGTATGTATGTATGTATGTATGTATGTATGTATGTATGTATATATGTATGTATGTATGTATGTATGTATGTATGTATGTATGTATGTATGTATGTATGTATGTATGTATGTATGTAGGTATGTATGTATGTATGTATGTATGTATGTATGTTTTTTTTTTTTTATTTTTTTTTTTTTATTATATGTGGGATGAAAATCATCGAAAGACTCTGGCAGTGGTGGTGTTTGCCAGAAGTGCGAGACTTTAACACGCTAAAAACACCCCTTCACACTGACCCAAATGCTCCCCGTGGTACTACCGCAAGGCTATACGTCTCGGGGTGGGAAAGGTCCTAGACCCTAAATCTAAACTACATGGATTCTTCTGCGAATCTCTTCTAACCTACGAAGTTCCAACAGAACCAATTTTATAAAATTACATACATACGTCCAGTTATACAAAGATTCCAACATGATTGGAACGATGTTGTCCGGCCTAATACTACGCCCTAAGACTACTTCTAAATACGCTCTACCACTATCAAATCGTGGACAGATGAAGAACACATGTTCGGCATCTTCCACTACATTGCCACCACAACTCGGACAAAACGGAACACTGTCATGTCCGAAACGGTACAAGTACGACCTAAAACAACCATGTCCAGTCAAAAACTGTGTAATGTAGAAGTTCAAGTCGCCGTGTCTTCTTGATAACCATACCCTAATGTCAGGTATCAGTAAGTAAGTCCATCTTCCCTTGTCAGTCGCTGTCCATCGTTCTTGCCACTTCCGTAGACACATATCAGTCACACCATTCGTACTGTCCGAAACGGCTTCTAGCTCGATGGGTATCATGCCGGCAATGACAAAGGCGGCCTCGTCCGATACAGTTCGGAATGCGCTACATACTCGCAGGGCGGCCAGCCTATACACAGGGGATATCAGATTCACATATGTAGAGTATTTCAGTGAGCCTGACCATATAGGGGATGCATATAAGATAATGCTTCTTACTACACTGGTTAGCAATCTCCTCTGCAGATATTTTGGACCTCTTGTATTCGGCATGATCCGGCATAGCGCTGAGCAGGTTTTTGATGCCTTAGAACCTATATACTTCAAGTGCTCATGAAAAGACAGACGAGTGTCAATCATGACTCCAAGGTATTTTAAACATTCCTTGGATTCTATGCTACACGTGCCAATATTTAGCCTAATGGTTTCCCTATTTTTCCGACTACTAATCAGAATCGCTTCTGTTTTATGGTCAGCTAGAGCTAGACCCATTGATCTCAACCAAGACCTTACGATCTGAATACTGGCGTTTGCAATGGTTTCCGCCTCTAGTAACTCTTTTGCTTCACATACTAACGCTATGTCGTCTGCGAATCCAACTATCTTTACCTTCTCCGGCAGGTTTAACCTTAATACTCCATCGTACATGACGTTCCACAGTAGTGGACCAAGTACTGATCCTTGAGGCACCCCACCAATGATCTTTCGTCTTCTAGTACCCTTATCAGTATCATAAACTAGCTCTCTATTTCGGAAATAGTCCTGTATAATTGCCAGTAGATATCCTGGGATGTCTAAACTGGCTAAGGCATCAACAATATGCTCCCAGTTTGCCGTGTTGAAGGCATTCTTTACGTCTAGCGTTACAACTACACAATACTCTTTTGCTCCATTTCTCCACCTCTTCCCTTGGATAGCCTGAGCAGCTGTTTCTACTACAACTTTGATAGCATCTACTGTTGACCTTGCTTTCCTGAAGCCAAATTGGTTATCTGATAAACCGCGGTTAGCTTCAACACAACTTTCCAATCTTCTACAGATTATACTTTCTAGCAATTTCCCACTTGTATCTATCATACACAGCGGCCTATAAGAGGAAGGGTCGTCTGGTGGCTTATTATCCTTAGGTAACAATACTAACTTTTGTCTCTTCCACATTGTTGGAAAAATGCCCTGGCTCAAGCATGCGCTTATTACTTTCAAAAAATAGTCAGGATGGAGTTTAACAGCTTCTTTTAGTATCATATTCGGAATGCAGTCTAAACCTGGTGCCTTCTTGTCTTTAAATTTTGAGACAGCACCTTCTATCTCGGCAATCGTAACCGGAGGAATGTCGAAAAATTCAGCCGGGTAGCTGTGTTGCCATGTCGGAGTTTCCTGTTGGGGAAAGAGATGATCTACAATTCCCTTGAGGATAGGCTCTTCTCTTGGCGGCGATGGACCAAGACATTTAAGTTTCTTGGTTACCAATTTATATGCAAAGCCCCAAGGATTACTATCTACTTCATCACAAACATTAAGAAAACACCTACGCTTGCTCCTACGAATTGCAATCTTCAACGCTTTCCTTTTATCCTTATATATTTGATGGTGTACACTATTCTCTAAACTACCTCTCGTTCGTGTATACTGCCTTCGGGCACTTATACACTCCGATCGCAAGCTAGCAATTTCATCATTCCACCAGTACACCGGGGGCTTATTTGGTGACCTTTTACGCTTTATCATAGCTACGTTACAGGCATTAGTGATATGGCTTACTAATTGCACTGCCATATCTTCAGCTGAACCACTCAGTTCCATGTTCTCCATACAAGCTGCGAAGATATCCTTATCAAAGGTATTTACCTTCCATCCTGTCAAATCTCGTGCTTGTGCAATCACACGGGGCTGTTCATCTTGTACATCTATGATTATAGCGCTATGATCGCTATGAGTATAGATGTCGGATATTCTCCAGTTAACTTGGCTTGTGATGCTGCTACTGACAAATGTAATGTCAATTACCGATCCAGCATCACCCCTTCTGAAAGTTTGTTCAACTCCATTATTAATGAGTACAACACCCAATACAGAAAAGGCTTCCAAGAGTACTCTACCTCTTGTGTTTGTCAAGGGGCAGCCCCATTCAACAGCCCACGCATTGAAGTCACCCGCTATTATGACAGGATTTCTTGTAACTGCATCTGTTACTATATTGTCAACTATTACTCGAAAGTCCTCTATAGAATACCTAGGGGGAATATAGCAACTGTATAGTGTGATGCCAGAGACAGTGGCTCGGGCATATCCACATTCTGATGTTATTTTATCTCGTATTGTTAGCGTGCTGGTGTTCCATATCGCCGATGTGTCCGTATTATCGGAAACCCAATTTACAGATCCCATGTTCCGATATGGCTCACTCAGCACAGCGACATCTACATTTAAATCTCGAACGCTTTGCTTAAGAAGCTCTTGAGCTGCCTGGCAATGTATGTATGTATGTAAGTATGTATGTATGTATGTATGTATGTATGTATGTATGTATGTATGTATGTATGTATGTATGTATGTATGTATGTATGTATGTATGTATGTATGTATGTATGTATGTATGTATGTATGTATGTATGTATGTATGTATGTATGTATGTATGTATGTATGTATGTATGTATGTATGTATGTATGTATGTATGTATGTATGTATGTATGTATGTATGTATGTATGTATGTATGTATGTATGTATGTATGTATGTATGTATGTATGTATGTATGTATGTACGTATGTATGTATGTATGTATGTATGTATGTATGTATGTATGTATGTATGTATGTATGTATGTATGTATGTATGTATGTATGTATGTATGTATGTATGTATGTATGTATGTATGTATGTATGTATGTATGTATGTATGTATGTATGTATGTACGTATGTATGTATGTATGTATGTATGTATGTATGTATGTATGTATGTATGTATGTATGTATGTATGTATGTATGTATGTATGTATGTATGTATGTATGTATGTATGTATGTATGTATGTATGTATGTATGTATGTATGTATGTATGTATGTATGTATGTATGTATGTATGTATGTATGTATGTATGTATGTATGTATGTATGTATGTATGTATGTATGTATGTATGTATGTATGTATGTATGTATGTATGTATGTATGTATGTATGTATGTATATATGTATGTATGTATGTATGTATGTATGTATGTATGTATGTATGTATGTATGTATGTATGTATGTATGTATGTATGTATGTATGTAGGTATGTATGTATGTATGTATGTATGTATGTATGTATGTTTTTTTTTTTTTATTTTTTTTTTTTATTATATGTGGGATGAAAATCATCGAAAGACTCTGGCAGTGGTGGTGTTTGCCAGAAGTGCGAGACTTTAACACGCTAAAAACACCCCTTCACACTGACCCAAATGCTCCCCGTGGTACTACCGCAAGGCTATACGTCTCGGGGTGGGAAAGGTCCTAGACCCTAAATCTAAACTACATGGATTCTTCTGCGAATCTCTTCTAACCTACGAAGTTCCAACAGAACCAATTTTATAAAATTACATACATACGTCCAGTTATACAAAGATTCCAACATGATTGGAACGATGTTGTCCGGCCTAATACTACGCCCTAAGACTACTTCTAAATACGCTCTACCACTATCAAATCGTGGACAGATGAAGAACACATGTTCGGCATCTTCCACTACATTGCCACCACAACTCGGACAAAACGGAACACTGTCATGTCCGAAACGGTACAAGTACGACCTAAAACAACCATGTCCAGTCAAAAACTGTGTAATGTAGAAGTTCAAGTCGCCGTGTCTTCTTGATAACCATACCCTAATGTCAGGTATCAGTAAGTAAGTCCATCTTCCCTTGTCAGTCGCTGTCCATCGTTCTTGCCACTTCCGTAGACACATATCAGTCACACCATTCGTACTGTCCGAAACGGCTTCTAGCTCGATGGGTATCATGCCGGCAATGACAAAGGCGGCCTCGTCCGATACAGTTCGGAATGCGCTACATACTCGCAGGGCGGCCAGCCTATACACAGGGGATATCAGATTCACATATGTAGAGTATTTCAGTGAGCCTGACCATATAGGGGATGCATATAAGATAATGCTTCTTACTACACTGGTTAGCAATCTCCTCTGCAGATATTTTGGACCTCTTGTATTCGGCATGATCCGGCATAGCGCTGAGCAGGTTTTTGATGCCTTAGAACCTATATACTTCAAGTGCTCATGAAAAGACAGACGAGTGTCAATCATGACTCCAAGGTATTTTAAACATTCCTTGGATTCTATGCTACACGTGCCAATATTTAGCCTAATGGTTTCCCTATTTTTCCGACTACTAATCAGAATCGCTTCTGTTTTATGGTCAGCTAGAGCTAGACCCATTGATCTCAACCAAGACCTTACGATCTGAATACTGGCGTTTGCAATGGTTTCCGCCTCTAGTAACTCTTTTGCTTCACATACTAACGCTATGTCGTCTGCGAATCCAACTATCTTTACCTTCTCCGGCAGGTTTAACCTTAATACTCCATCGTACATGACGTTCCACAGTAGTGGACCAAGTACTGATCCTTGAGGCACCCCACCAATGATCTTTCGTCTTCTAGTACCCTTATCAGTATCATAAACTAGCTCTCTATTTCGGAAATAGTCCTGTATAATTGCCAGTAGATATCCTGGGATGTCTAAACTGGCTAAGGCATCAACAATATGCTCCCAGTTTGCCGTGTTGAAGGCATTCTTTACGTCTAGCGTTACAACTACACAATACTCTTTTGCTCCATTTCTCCACCTCTTCCCTTGGATAGCCTGAGCAGCTGTTTCTACTACAACTTTGATAGCATCTACTGTTGACCTTGCTTTCCTGAAGCCAAATTGGTTATCTGATAAACCGCGGTTAGCTTCAACACAACTTTCCAATCTTCTACAGATTATACTTTCTAGCAATTTCCCACTTGTATCTATCATACACAGCGGCCTATAAGAGGAAGGGTCGTCTGGTGGCTTATTATCCTTAGGTAACAATACTAACTTTTGTCTCTTCCACATTGTTGGAAAAATGCCCTGGCTCAAGCATGCGCTTATTACTTTCAAAAAATAGTCAGGATGGAGTTTAACAGCTTCTTTTAGTATCATATTCGGAATGCAGTCTAAACCTGGTGCCTTCTTGTCTTTAAATTTTGAGACAGCACCTTCTATCTCGGCAATCGTAACCGGAGGAATGTCGAAAAATTCAGCCGGGTAGCTGTGTTGCCATGTCGGAGTTTCCTGTTGGGGAAAGAGATGATCTACAATTCCCTTGAGGATAGGCTCTTCTCTTGGCGGCGATGGACCAAGACATTTAAGTTTCTTGGTTACCAATTTATATGCAAAGCCCCAAGGATTACTATCTACTTCATCACAAACATTAAGAAAACACCTACGCTTGCTCCTACGAATTGCAATCTTCAACGCTTTCCTTTTATCCTTATATATTTGATGGTGTACACTATTCTCTAAACTACCTCTCGTTCGTGTATACTGCCTTCGGGCACTTATACACTCCGATCGCAAGCTAGCAATTTCATCATTCCACCAGTACACCGGGGGCTTATTTGGTGACCTTTTACGCTTTATCATAGCTACGTTACAGGCATTAGTGATATGGCTTACTAATTGCACTGCCATATCTTCAGCTGAACCACTCAGTTCCATGTTCTCCATACAAGCTGCGAAGATATCCTTATCAAAGGTATTTACCTTCCATCCTGTCAAATCTCGTGCTTGTGCAATCACACGGGGCTGTTCATCTTGTACATCTATGATTATAGCGCTATGATCGCTATGAGTATAGATGTCGGATATTCTCCAGTTAACTTGGCTTGTGATGCTGCTACTGACAAATGTAATGTCAATTACCGATCCAGCATCACCCCTTCTGAAAGTTTGTTCAACTCCATTATTAATGAGTACAACACCCAATACAGAAAAGGCTTCCAAGAGTACTCTACCTCTTGTGTTTGTCAAGGGGCAGCCCCATTCAACAGCCCACGCATTGAAGTCACCCGCTATTATGACAGGATTTCTTGTAACTGCATCTGTTACTATATTGTCAACTATTACTCGAAAGTCCTCTATAGAATACCTAGGGGGAATATAGCAACTGTATAGTGTGATGCCAGAGACAGTGGCTCGGGCATATCCACATTCTGATGTTATTTTATCTCGTATTGTTAGCGTGCTGGTGTTCCATATCGCCGATGTGTCCGTATTATCGGAAACCCAATTTACAGATCCCATGTTCCGATATGGCTCACTCAGCACAGCGACATCTACATTTAAATCTCGAACGCTTTGCTTAAGAAGCTCTTGAGCTGCCTGGCAATGGTTGAGATTGTATGTATGTATGTATGTATGTATGTATGTATGTATGTATGTATGTATGTATGTATGTATGTATGTATGTATGTATGTATGTATGTATGTATGTATGTATGTATGTATGTATGTATGTATGTATGTATGTATGTATGTATGTATGTATGTATGTATGTGTGTATGTATGTATGTATGCATGCATGTATGTATGTAAATGCATCGGCGTTCTAAATGTTTATATGTTTTTTGTGTTGTACAGTGAAATTTTATAATGCAGATGGTAAACGGTTGGTTTCGTAGGTCTATGTTAATATCTAGGATAACAATAACACTAAATTTATTTTCAAGCGAATATCCGTAATACCAATCAATATAAAAGAAAAGCGTAGGCTTGAATGGCTACGTCAAAAAAAAAAATATTAATTTTTTCACTTTATTTGGATTTTCTCTAATATCCTTTTATTTATTTTTTTTTTCATACATAAACATTTTGCAATGTAAATAAACTTGTTGCATGATCTGCCAAACATAAGGTTAATGTGGCAGCTTGTATGCGCTGTTGCAGTCATGTAACGTCAAACCTAAACAAGTACAGACATTCTTAAAAAAAAATATCACTGCATTCATACATACGAGTATATACATAGTATGTAGTTGTTTTGTGCTTTGAATTTCTGCCAGGCATTAAGGTATTCCAAAAGACAGATATATTTTTCTTATTTTTTATGACCACCAGGCTCTATAAAAGTTTTTTGATGTCTGTTTGGTTTCTTGCACTTGGTTGCTTTGTTGATTGCTATGTGTTAAATGTTGTTTGCTGTTGCACTTTTTTTTTTGTTCGTAAATTTTATTTTGCTGTAAACAAGAAAAATCAATTGGGGCTAAATGTATGCAACAATCGCTAAATATAAGAAGAAAGATTTCACTCGAAGAAATGTGTATAACTGCAGCAGCAGTGATGGAAAATTCAGGGGCCTAATCGTCGCTTTCGATATCGAGCTAATTCGATCGAGTTTTCTTAGTTTGATACATGGTAGAATAATACAGGTAGTGGTGAAGCGTTAACGAACTTTTTTTTTGGGTTCGACTCTGTCAAAAGTTGTGTATGTTATACCAACACACACCCACACTACTGAAAAAAACATGGCGAAGTAAACACACACATGTGAACATATACATTTTTTTTTCAAATTTTCTTTTGTGCTTTTTGACAACCTCGAACATAAACAACAATAAAAAGCCGTGTTGTTTTTGCTGTTGTTGAGTTGTTGTAGCTTCGCTACTACCTGTAGTATAATTCTACCATGGTTTGATATTATGGCATTCGCTATCGAACAATATAAACTCGATCGAATTAGCTCGATGTCGAAAGCAACGATTAGTCCCAGTACTATTGTACAATTTTCAGTTCACGACATAAAAAGAACTTTTTCGAATCCGTAGCGTTAAAAAATGTTGACCAAAATATAATAAAAACAAATACTTTTAAAGAAACTACTAAAATGTTTCTCTGGCTTATTAATTTTGAACCCATTCTTTTCAAAAGTTCAATGTTGAAAAATTCTTGATTTCTTTATTTAAAAAAAACAAATCACTTCAAACCTGTAAACATAGAATTGAAAGCAGTTCAATTTACTTATTGGTAACTTATACTTTCTTAAAACCAATATAGTGGGACGAAAATATTAAAAGTTTTCATTGAATTGTTGGTTGTTACACAAAATTTTTACAATAACATTTCTTACGAAATCCTAAGAATTTTCATTTCTAGTGAAATAAGTAATAAAATTCTATGAAAAATAAACAGAGTTACCATCAAAATGTGCTTTACTTTTCGGATTTATTAAAATAGTGCGCTTTCTTCGAACTTTTCCGTCAACGATATCTCCCGAGTGATTCAATAGGTCTTAATAAAATTTGCAGCAGTTGATTTTTTTTTGGGAGTTTAAGAGCTGATTGGATGCGATCGAATTAGTATTTTAAAATTTATTCGAACAAAAATTTTTTTTACATTTTTTTTTCCAAAATTTTAAAAATCTATATAGCGGAAATCCAAGTAAGATCATTATATTTAGAATGTCGTAAATCTTGCTCCGAACGATTAAGCCATTCTTGAGTTATGAGAGGTTTAAATTAGGGATGTAACGAATACCGATACCGATATATCGGCGATACTTCAGTTTTTTCGATACATCGGTATCGGCGATATTTTACTGTCGATACGACGATACTTTTAAAAAATTTTTCAGAGCTTTTTTTAACAAATAATTTATTTTTGTCCGATTTTACCATGAATTAAATTCACTTCGTTATTTTTTAAATCTAATTAATATTAATTTTAAAAATTAATAATATTTTATGCTGTTTTTTTGTAAAAAAAATATTTATTTTTTGTTAATTTTACTATGAATTCAAGTTCAAGTCGTTGTTTTATAAATCTTATTCCAGCAAAAAAAAAAAGATACTCCAAAGAAGTCATGAAAATGTAGAATTCGCGATCTGGAAGTATTGCAAATTTGGATAATTTCTAATTAGTTTTACATATCCTTGCCATTGCAAGAAGTTCTGTTTTTCGATTACCAATTCGGTGGAAGCGATGCTAGGACAAATTTCTTTTTCGGTATTCTATAATGATTTTTCCTCAAGGAAAAAGGATAAAAAATTACCCATTTTCACTTTTTTTATGCGAATTTAAACTCAGATCTGTATTTTCATGTAAATTTAAGTGAATAAATATAAACTTAGAAGTCTTTTAATAATTAAGCTATAAAGTTATTTAGAAGAATATTAGTTGATAAATGTCCTTTAAAAAATCGATTTTTTAAAAAGCATGGCGAGTATTTTTTAAAATTATAAAGGAATTAAACCTATTTTCTTGCTTTTCTACTAATTATCTGCATATTTTTAATATAGATTTTTTGGAAGCAAAGAAAATGTAGCTCCTTAAAAATTACTTCCAATGTTTTATCAATTTTAAATATTCTCTCTTATAATGTAATTTTGTATAATAAAAAAATTGCGCTTGAGTTTTGTTAATCTAAACTTGAATTCAATTTCAATATTCGTATCGGTATCGGAATCGGTATCGGCGATATTTATTTTTAAATATCGGTATCGGTATCGGATCGGCAAAACGGCGTATCGTTACATCCCTAGTTTAAATACATACAGACACACACTCACATACACAATTTTCGAAAATTGGGATGAAATCACTGCCTTCCTGTTATTGATAGCGTTAAGTTAAAAACATATTCAAATGTCAAGAATGGTTGTGTGATAATTCAGGTTGTATGATAATTCAGAATAATATAAATATATTTTTAATAATAAAAAAATATTTTTTAGATTCTTAAAAAAGTACCATTAAGGTGAAAAAAGTATTTTTTAAGTTGAAGCTCAGTATTATATCGAAATCTGTATATTCCATCACTGAACTTGCAGTAACAGTTCTGCCTTTTTGTGTTTGTTTATTGGTTAGCAAAACAAGCAATAATAAAAATTTAAATTAGCTAAAATAATAAACTGAAGATTGAAGAAAACATTGAAATATTTTTAGCAGAACTTAAGAAGAAGCAATAAAATGAATTATAAAACAAGGGGTGTTAACTATACAAATCTAAAGTGTGAAAATTTTTATCAAATATTATTCTTAATAGAAAATAAAATTTCCAATAGTTCGTTTTTCTTAGAATTGTTTCAGCAGCAAGTTTCCTTTATAATCAAAATAGCTGAAAACTATTAAACTATACTATAGTAAAATTAAATTAAAACCTTTCAATTGTTAAAATATTCTTGTTAGAAGAAAGTTTTGTGTTTAAAAAACGCTGACGAGAGCTGTTTTAAATTTAATAACACAAAACATTTAAATCATTTTATGAGTAAATGAACTTTACCTTGAACTTTGTAAAATGATTAATATTTACCCAAATACATACTTACATACAGTACTTACCATCAATTTGGCTTTAAAATACAAACATGTATCTATTTCCAACATAACTATCTAATAGCTTAAAAATCAGACAAGTTGCATGTTCCGCATTTTAGCTGCAACTCGTTCTCACACCTATTTGATGTTAAATTCATATCCGTTAGATTCATATCCGTTTCGTGCTTCCGTTTAAAATATTTATTTTCTTAATAATTTTGTATAATTTCTTTTCCTTATTCTAACACTACATTATAAATTTTGTTGGTGTTTAAATAAAATGGCACCTCTTTTCACGTATTAACAAAATAAAAAATAAATTTGCATAACATTTTTTAATCGATTAATCGACTCAAACTGGTATACTCTCCGACTACGCTAAATACGTTGTAAATTTTCATAAAATTTTTTATTAAATTAATCGACCTAAACTGGTATACTCTCCGACTACGCTAAATACATTGTATCGCCTTCGGATTATATTTCAATGAATACGCAGCTCTACAAAAACTAGATTAACACTATTAAATACAATTTAAAAAACGATCCAAAGTCGTTTTATAAATTCGTTAATTCCAAACGTAAATCAACTGGTTACCCCAACGTTATGAAATACCAAAATTGTGAATCTAGCGACAGTTTTAAAATAAGCAACCTATTCGCAGACTTCTTCTCAACTACATACTCGGATATCCAGTATAATAGTACCTCATATCCTTGCCTTATTTATGAAAGCCAACCAATAAACAGTTTTCCTATCAGCACATCTCAACTCATATTAGCCATAAAAAGCGTTAAATTAACATTTAGCAGCGGACCTGATGGCTTACCCAGCTGCGTTTTAAAGTATTGTGCAAATGCAATTGCTACTCCATTAGATATAATATTTAACAAATCTATAGAACATGGTTATTTTCCTCAATCTTGGAAAGATTCCTATATAATTTCACTTTTTAAAGGCGGTAATAAAGCAAACATAATAAACTACCGAGGTATTGCTAAGCTTAGTGCAATCCCAAAACTCTTTGAAATATCATCTTTCTTATTCTCTCATCATCATGGTTTCAGAAAATGCTGCTCCACGACAACTAACCTTTTAAACCTTACAACCCTGGTTAACAAAGGTTTCATTAACAAGCAACAAACTGATTTTCGCAAGGCTTTTGATAAAGTTAACCATTTTTTACTTTTACTGAAACTTCGTCTTATGGGATGCACTCAAAATACTTTAAATTGGAAAAGATCATACTTAACAGGCCGGAAACAGTGTGTTATTTTCAACAATGTCACACCTCTAAAGATATTACTGTGAAATCTGGAGTCCCTCAAGGCAGCCACTTGGGCCCGATTTTATTTTCCATTTTCATAAACGACTTGCCAAGTGTTATAACATTTTGCAATGTTTTGATGTATGCAGATGATGTGAAGATTCTTTTAAGTTATAATAACATTTCCGAGAACAAGTATTTACAACGTGATCTGGATAAATTTTATGATTGGTGCAATATCAATTTGATGGCCCTTAATTTAAAAAAGTGTAAACATATGCGATTTTCACGTAGTTATAATGCTGATGGTAATTTTTCGTTGGGTGGAAATAAGCTTGAATTAGTTACGGAGTTCCTGGATTTAGGCGTTCTCCTTGATTGTAAATTAAATTTTAACAAGCATTTTATCATAATGGTAAATAAGGCTCGTGGCGTGCTTGCTTTCATCAGACGTTGGGCTAAGACATAACCAAAGGATTGCACACATCTTTGTAAGGCCTATTCTAGAATACGGATCTATTGTTTGGGACCCCTACACTGATTATCAGAAAAATCGAATTGAATCTGCTCAAAAACAATTCCGTTTATTTTGTCTCGGAAATGCAACACTGAACCCAAATGTAAATCTTCCCCCATATTCTGAAAGACTATATGCAATTAATTTGCGGACTTTAGAAAGTAGACGAATAATGCTTAACGTAGCTTTTTTAGTAAATCTGTTAAATAATTCCATTTGTTCAGAATTCCTGCTTAGAAACATCAACTTTAATATTCCTCTTAGATCTACTCCGTACTTTACACCACTTCATCTCAAGTGTCCTCAAACAAATTATGCAAACGCTGACCCCCTGAGGAGATTATGCAAAAATTTTAACGATTTCTATAATTTTATTGATTTTTCTTTAAATGTTAACATTATAAAACGTAACATCATTTTGTTCTTAAATGTAAGTAATTAATTAATCAGTTAAATGTTAAAATATATGTAGCTTATTTTATTGGTATGTAAGGATATTACTCCCTCTTTTTGTAAATATAATACAAATTTTCGTTAGGAAATTTATATTCAAACAACAATAAAACAACTCAAATTTGTTTTTGTTTTCAATTCAAAGTCCCTAACGAAAATTTTTATTCTATTTACAAAAACAGGCAGTTAGTCTATAGACCGCGATTAACTGTCTGTTTTTGTACATAAAATAAAAATTTTCGTTAGGGAATTTATATTGAAGCAACAATAAAAAAACTCAAATTTGTTTTTGTTTTCAATTCAAAGTCCCTAACGAAAATTTTTATTTTATTTACAAAAACTGGCAGTAAATAAATAAAATAAAAATAAATTACTCGAAATAGGAAATATTTTGCTTGATCGAACATTATTTGACTTTAATTATCTGATTATTATTATTATTATTATTTATTACTGTTGCGTCGATTAGAGACGCATAGTGCCGTACGAAATTCCTGAAATTTACTTCGATATTTAGCTAATACTTTGATCAGTGTCCAGCTGAGGTCTCCGTCAGCTAACTTTTTTTCGCTCATTAAACTTCTTCACCATGATCTTCTGTGTCGGCCGCGACTGCGTGGGTTCCAATCTAAAGGCTCATTTAGCCGACCGTAACGTTGATGTAGTTGCATGTGCTGATTGTTTCTGTCACATTGAAAAGCTATGAAAAAGAAACGATCAGCACATGCAACTACATCAACGTTACGGTCGGCTAAACGAGCCTTTATGCTTGCCTGGCGACGTTAAAAGATAGTTTCCGAAGTATATGCCCAACCCATTATCACTTGCTATATACCAAGTCTTGAGCGATGGGTTTTTGTTTGCATCTTCGGTGAAGCTCTGCATTTGAGATCCAGTTACATATGTGGCCACCATGGACACAATATATTTCTTAAGCAGAAATTAATAAAAGCTTGAAGCTTATTTGTTCCTTCACGAGCCATATTTCATTTACGTATAGAGAACAGACTTTACATTCGAGTTGAATATGGGCATTTCTACAGAAAGGTCTACAGAGATCTAAAATTAATATGTTAATAAACAAATTATTTTTTTCTGACACTATATTTAAAAACATTTTTAAATTTTAAGAATATTAAAAATTTTCAGCTTGCCGTGCTTATTATTTGGAGAAAATTGGTGTGAAAACTGAAAATTATTTTTCTTGCTTTTGGCGACATATAACGACATTTCCTTTTAGTCTTTATATTTGTCTTTATATTTATATTACCCTACGTCTACATTAGACATGAAATGCATAACAGTAACACCTTACATAATGTTAATGTTAAGTGTAGACCGCTCATGTTAATAATTTCTTCATGTTTTAACATTGTTCTTAGAGCATTTATTCTAACAACGCTTTCACAACACCATGTCTTAACAGCATTTCATGTCTAATGTAGACGGCATGTTATGAAAGAAATTATTACCAAAATATAAAAAGAGACCACACAAAACTCGATTAACGATAAATTTGTCATTTTATTTTGTGCATGCTCTATAGTCGCGTTCTAGTACTTAAAACATCTCGTATTATCAGTGCTCCGTGATCGTTCGAATCAAGTGGCTAAAAATTTTATTCCAAATAAAAATTTTGTGGCTTTAAATACAAAAAAATTGTATTTGCATGTAATACACACACACTATACATATTTGCTCAATTCACAACCTGTTGTAAGTGTTGTAGATCGTAAAAATGTTGTTGTTAATTTTCACATAAACATGCTTCTAAACAAATGTATATTTGGATATTACCAACAACATTTATACGATGTACAACACATACAAAAGGTTGTGAATTGGCCAATTATATTGGTTTCTAAAATGTGTCGCGTTCGCTATCGTAAGTGCAGTTTTATCAAAAACAAATAGTTTTAACTATTACTTTAACATGCATATATACATGGTATTCATTTAATCGGGCTTCTGCTTTAATCGATTAATCGCTCGACTAATGAATCGAGATTTTTGCTTAATCGGTTAACTTCGTTATTAGTCGGTTAACCGATGAATAAAGTTTTTTTTATAAATCAAGTAATTTCAAAAAATAAAAATGTATAAATTATTTAATATTTTGAGTTTATTAATAAAAACCAATAACATAACAATTCTCGAACTAAATCAAGCAAAAAAAAAAATTCATAAATATATATTCATAAATACATATATATTCATAAATATGTATATATTCATTAAAAATTAACAAGTTTTTGAGATAATTTTATTAGTTATTTAAATACTTTGAGTAGCAGAAACTTAACTGAGCTCTTTTAAAGCCAGGTCCAATGGGTTCTATGTTTTGCTTAAGCTATGACCACTGAACACACTTCTTTTTTTGTATGAAAACAATTTGAAACACATATTTTTTGTATATGAGACGAGTCAAATAATTAAACACGCAAAAAATACGTTAAAACACTAAAAAAATATGAAAAATTGTGTTACATCTGTTAATCGACTGATCGGTTAAACCGGTTACTAACCGTTAATCGACAAAAGCCAATTTTAAATTAACCGATCAGTTAATCTGGTAGTATTTAACCGGTGTAATGTTAAATAATTAACACAAGTTTTCGCTTTTTGATCAATAATGAATTGATACTTTATTTAAAATTTGCTTCGCTTAAATACTATTTTGAGTGATTCTTGAATTAAAAATTGCCAAAACGTATAGTAATATTTTTGTTACTGACCTGTCTTAACAAAATGTTTTAATTTAGAGTAGTGGATTTTTTTTACATTTGTTAACACGCGCTTGAATATATTGTTTATGTTTTTGAAGATTGTTAAATCTATGAATACACTACACTGGCTAACCGATTATTGGTTAACCGAATGAATACCGCAATATATTATGTATACATGCTTATGTACATAAAAATATATTTATCTAGATGGGCAAAACGTTTGCCGAAAATATAAGGGAAGCAAACATGCAGTACCTGGAAAAAATTAAAAGAAATCCTCTAAAGTATAAAGAATTTCGCGATAAAGCAGCCGAAAGAATGAGAAGACGTCGTAAAAAGCAATCGAATTTGACAAAATGGACATACCCAATATTTTAGACATCCGAAAAATGCATTGTGATGAGCATTTAAAATTAAAAGCAACTCAGACTTCTGATTCCTATAATTCTTCCTAACTTCTGATTCCTATAATTGAGGCGTTCATTTTGAGAGTGAGGCAACTCCTTTCATAAAAATTTCA
Organism: Panzeria rudis; assembly: GCA_956483635.1. NCBI lineage: Eukaryota > Metazoa > Arthropoda > Insecta > Diptera > Tachinidae > Panzeria > Panzeria rudis. Next base: position 33,685,561 of record OY101451.1, on the reverse strand, counting down.
AGTCAACCGTTTAGGCAATGCGAATTAATTTTGCAGGTGGCAGCATAGCGTCAGCTGATTCTATTTTTTGATGTACTCTAGCTGTCAATCTCCATACTTAAAAAAGGAGGCTTATTTTTTCCTTATATTATATACACAGAAAAAAATACTACTTATATCCAAAGAATTTTTTCATAAATGCTATCGAACATGATAATTTTTTTCCAAATTATTTTCATTCCAGCTTGGAACGTTTACATAAATTAATTCATATTTCTTTTAAAAAATGTTTTTAAAAATCCAGTATTGAACTTGTATAGTCTGTTGTACTAGGCAGAACTCTTTCCTTTCTGCCAAACAGACTATTTCAAATTAATTGTATATTTACTTTATATAAACAGAAAAGCATTTTAGAATTTGTTGACAAAATAGTTGAAAATTTTTTTCAAAGCAAGTTTGATTTCATAAATTTATTTATTAAAAACTAAATTCATACTGCGTGTGAAATAATTCCTGTTTTTTATTTATAAATTAATAAAATATATGAATAATAGACTATGAACTTTTTCATACTATTTATGTTCAATTTTTTTTTCTGTGTATGGAGTTTGACAGAGCGTACAACACTTAATTCGCCTTGCGTTTAGGTTATTGCATTTTTAAGTTGCCTTTTTATTTTGAGGTAAAATAGAAAGACAATACGAACTATAGGAGTATATTTTGTAATGTAATATTTAAAATTTACTTCAAAAAGAAAAGATAACTTAAATATTTAAGAATTTAAATGATTGAAATTTGGTGATCATTTTTTGTGTTTTTATGAATTAGTATATCAATTACCTCCATCTGTTATGTCTTTAAATATATCTTTCATTCTTTAAATGTAAACAGGATAAAAGCCAAAGGAATTGACATTAAGAAAATAATAACAGATGAGATTTTATGCTAAAAGGAAATGGACATACATACATACCTAGATATACATATATGTACATAAATAGATTTGGAGTTTAGTAGGTGAAAACCATAACCATATTTTCCAAACAACCAACACTCACCCTTAATAAATTTAATATACTTTAACTTGGCAAAAACCATAAAAAATACCCTATAAAAAATAAATTCATTAAAGTTATGTAGTTATAAAAAAGTAACAACAATATGATAAAACATCAAGCTTTTAGAGAATATTTTCTCCAATTTACTCCATAGTACAGGAAAGAAAATATAGAAAATATTTCAAATGAAAAAAGCGAACGGAACTGAGTTTAACCGACCGACCAGCTTTTCATTTATTTATCCACCCACTTACGTTAGTAGTAATTTAAAAAAAGGTATGTCGGCTAGTCGCCAGCATTAAGGTTAAATAAATTTCACTTAAACATACCAACCTCATCACAAACGACACCAACGACACGAGCACTACCACCAGCACCGTACGTCTGTTATAACCATCACACTATTCTTTAAGAATGTAAAAGGGATGTGAAAGAAACAGGATATTAAACAACAGTAGAAATACATTTAAAATGATTTACTCTACTCGCATAATGTTGCTCAAACATAACACAAAAATAAAACTTAAAAAAAAAATAGTAAAAAGATATGGAAAAAACAAAAAAAAGTTAAATCCATTCAGAAAACTCCAACCGTGCTCTCTATCAAACATTAGCATTCAAAACTGTTCATATCCTTTAAACATTTAGCAACGAAAAATAGAAAAGCTGGGGATTTTTTTTATTATTATTATTATTTTTTTGCTCAAGAATAATGATACAATTGTATTCAACTAAACAAAAGGGTGCTAAAGTTAAACAGGATTCTAGAAAATACAAAAAATATACTTTTTGCAGTAATATTAGAGTTTTTGTTTCAGGAATTCTCCAAAAATATTCCCGCGATACCGCTAATTTTTCGGCAAAAAGTTCCGAGAAATTTATGCGAGGTTTCCCGGGAATAATTCCTATTATAACAACTAAATAAACGAGCATTCCTTGAAAAATTTCATACGTAAAACAATTATCTAAATATTTTCTTTTAGTATATAAAAATATAAATACAACTTACTGGTGGTCTACATTAGCCATGAACTTGGTATGAACATCATGTTGAACATCACATATGGCTAATGTAACCGCTCATCTCCATGTTTCGTCCATGCTTTGACATCGATGTCCGAACATATGTCTGAGCATCAATGTTCGCCATGAGATTCGCTGTCACCAACAATTTTCAATAGAAAGAAAAGACACAGAACTAAATTGGTAAATATTACATCTTTATTGCACTACCACAAAATATATTGATATGGCAGAACATGGACATCGTACGCAATCACCACAACAAAGAAGTTGATGAATTTCTTACAGTTGCTCTGTCGGCGTCATGTTCATATTAGGAATGTAACGAATACAGATACCGATACCGATATATCGGCGATACTTCAGATTTTCCGATACATCGGTATCGGCGATATTTTACTGTCGATACGACGATACTTTTAAAACAATTTCAGAGTTTTTTTCTGACAAATTATTTATCTTTTGTTAATTTTACCATGAACTAAATTCATTTCGTTATTTTTTAAATCTTATTAATATCAATTTTAAAAATTAATAATATTTTATGCTGTTATTTTGTAAAAAAAAATATTTATTTTTGTTAATTTTACCATGAATTCAAATTCAAGTCGTTGTTTTTTAAATCTTATTCCAGCAAAAAAAGACACTCCAAAGAAGTCATGAAAATGTAGAATTCGCAATCCGGAAATTATTTATTTTTCGTTAATTTTACCATGAATTCAAATTCAATTCGTTGTTTTTTAAATATTTTTCCAGCAAAAAAAAGACACTCCAAAGAAGTCATGAAAATGTAGAATTCGCGATCCGAAAGTTTTGCGAATTTGGACAATTTCTAATTAGTTTTACATATCCTTGCCATTGCAAGAAGTTCTGTTTTTCGATTACCAATCACCCAATTGGAAGCGATGCTAGGACAAATTTCTTTTTCCGTGTTCTATAATGATTTTTCCTCAAGGAAAAAGGATAAAAAATTACCCATTTTCACAATTTTTTTTAATGCGAATTCAAATTGAAAACTGTATTTTCATGTAAATTTAAGTGAATAAATATAAACTTTCAGAACACTTTTAATAATTAAGCTATTAAGTTATTTAGAAGACTATTAGTTGATAAATGTCCTTTAAAAATCGATTTTTTAAGAAGCATGGAGATTATTTTTTAAAATTATAAAGGAATTAAAAATTTGTTCTTGCTTTTTTTACTAATTATCTGCATATTTTTAATACAGATTTTTTGGAAGCAAAGAAAATGTAGCTCCTTATAAATTACTTCCAATTTTTTATACTGGGTTAATATCAATTTTAAATATTCTCTCTTACACTGTAATTTTGTATAAGAAAAAAAATTGCACTTGAGTTTTGTTAATCTAAACTTGAACTCAATTGCAATATTCGTATCGGTATCGGTATCGGCGATATTTATTTTTAAATATCGGTATCGGTATCGGATCGGCAAAACGGCGTATCGTTACATCCCTAGTTCATATCATGTGCAAGTCGATGGCTCGTGAAGACGCAGGGTTAATAAGTCCCGGTCCACACGTGCAATTTTTGTTGCAGCAATTCTTCATTTTTCAGTGAGAAAGATCGAGAGAGGAATAGATATGGTCAGGGGTGCCAGATGATTTGGACGAAAAATCGGCATATTTTACAAATAAAATCGGCATTATCGGCAATTTAATTTAAAAATATCGGCAAAAAATCGGCAAATTCAAAATAGCCATTTTAAATACAATAAACCATATTTTTATTAACAAAAATAACAAAACAAAACAATTCAGCATTAACTAATGTTTATAACATATTAAATAACATAAAAATCAATGAAATTAAAATAGAAAAATACATTTCAATTGAGTTGTTGACAATAAAGCGGAACTCTTTGTCTGAGGAACTTCTAAAAACTTTGCCGAAATGTCTCAAAGAATGTTGTAGAAACTCTGAAGAATTTTCTGAGGAAATTCTAAAGGAGTTTTCGATATGTCTGAACAATATCGGAAAAATGTCTGCCAAAACATCAGAAAATATCGGACAAAATTCGGAGCTAAAATTTTAAATTTATCGGAAATGTCGTATAAAATTCTCACATAGAATCAAAATGTTGTAAGAACTCTTTGACTCTTCTTCTCGCATACATTTTTCTGCTGCCAATGGCAGCTCATCAGAAAACATTTACTAGTGTTGTAAAAAGCAGCTACTTCTGACTACTCAATACTACTCGATACAATTTCAACTGGGTACTCGATGCTACTCCATACTTTTAACGGCTGTTTTATTTCAAAATAAAATTGTTTAATGAGTAAAAATTCGCTTTTATTGGAACATGTAGGAACAACTAGGATCTTTAAATTTATTTAAATTTTCGATTATATCAATTATTTTGTCAATATCTCTCTAAATGACAAGGTTTAAAATTATTTAAAAGCGTGTTTTTAACAGAGTTGTATTACTTTAATATATTTCAAAGCAAAAGTTTCGTTTTTACACTAGAAAATACAACTCTGAAAGTATTGAGTAGCTACTTTTGGGTATCGAGTACCAACAAATATGTTCGGTATTGAGTACCCGGTGCTCAAATACTCAATACTTTTCCAATACTAACATTTACCTTTATTTTATAAGTTTAAGAATTCAAACATTTGTGCTCAAACTCTAAAGAAGTAAATGAAAACTTTCACAAAAACTAAAATCCGACAATATGCAGAAGAGGCTGCTATAACTCGTAAGACGTAGATCAGAAAATGTGCAGACTGTTCTATTAAATGTCTTAAAGGAAATTAACCGGATATTTCAGATCTGCCAAATGTCTGAGGGAATTTTATACAACTTGGTTCGTTGTCTGGTAAAGTCTCAGATTTTAACTGACGTTAGACATTCCAAAAAAATTTTTACTGGGTAATTGTAAGTAAACCTAACCCTTTTTCTCTTTAGTAAAAGCGCTGACTGATTAGCTTTTGCCTCCGTTTAATGTAACAGTATATTTATTATATTCCAGTGTTACCCAAAATTAATAAATTGTAATAAAACTAACAAAGTTACCCTGTATTAAGTGTTTACCAAAAAATCGGCATTTTTGGAGCAAAAATCGGCAAATCGGCACTTTGATAATTTTGAGGCAAAAAATCGGCAAAATGCCGATAAATCGGCAGATATGGCAGGCCTGGATATGGTATACATTTCTATGTCAACGCTCTCCCACAAATTCAGAAATTGCTGCCATAAAATTGCATGTGTGGACGGGAAGTAAGGAAAATCATAATTTTCCCTAAAAATGAGATTGATTTTTTTTAGGATGTAGTGAGTAATGAATGTTATAATATTTATTACTGAAATTTTTACTCAAAATCAAGTTAATGACAAAACATATCGTCACTGCTTGATATCACGGGCTAAATTACTGCATTCTTTATCGAGTAGGCTGTCGTATCGAATAAAATTTCGTCACGTATCGAATGGATAATGGATTACCGCATTCAATAGCTAACGTATTGAAATTTTTAAAAATTGTACCAAGTTTATTTTACATCGGTTGTTGAATCGACTAAGAAATTGTAATGCATTAAAGAAAAATTTCCTGTTCCTTTAAGCTAGTTTAACCACCAAGTCGATTTGACGACTGTAATATTGGTTTATTGGTAATGTTCCATGCTTTTTTGCAAAACAAACAATAAAAGAAAACATTGTTTTCGATCGCACTATTGCTAAGGAGTGGAATTTAGGATCTTTAAATTTATTTAAATTTTCGATTATATCAATTATTTTGTCAATATCTCTCTAAATGACAAGGTTTAAAATTATTTAAAAGCGTGTTTTTAACAGAGTTGTATTACTTTAATATATTTCAAAGCAAAAGTTTCGTTTTTACACTAGAAAATACAACTCTGAAAGTATTGAGTAGCTACTTTTGGTATAGAGTAAAAAAAAATATGTTCGGTATTGAGTACCCGGTGCTCAAATACTCAATACTTTTCCAACACTAACATTTACCTTTATTTTATAAGTTTAAAAATTCAAACATTTGTGCTCAAACTCTAAAGAAGTAAATGAAAACTATCACAAAAACTAAAATCCGACAATATGCAGAAGAGGCTGCTATAACTCGTAAGACGTAGATCAGAAAATGTGCAGACTGTTCTATTAAATGTCTTAAAGGAAATTAACCGGATATTTCAGATCTGCCAAATGTCTGAGGGAATTTTATACAACTTGGTTCGTTGTCTGGTAAAGTCTCAGATTTTAACTGACGTTAGACATTCCAGAAAAAATTTTTACTGGGTAATTGTAAGTAAACCTAACCCTTTTTCTCTTTAGTAAAAGCGCTGACTGATTAGCTGTTTAATGTAACAATATATTTATTATATTCCAGTGCTACCCAAAATTAATAAATTGTAATGAAACCAACAAAGTTACGCTGTGTTAAGTGTTTACCAAAAAAGGAATTTTTGGAGCAAAAATCGGCAAATCGGCACTTTGATAATTTTGAGGCAAAAAATCGGCAAAATGCCGATAAATCGGCAAATATGGCAGGCCTGGATATGGTATACATTTCTATGTCAACGCTCTCCCACAAATTCAGAAATTGCTGCCACAAAATTGCATGTGTGGACGGGAAGTAAGGAAAATCATAATTTTCCCTAAAAATGAGATTGATTTTTTTTAGGATGTAGTGAGTAATGAATGTTATAATATTTATTACTGAAATTTTTACTCAAAATCAAGTTAATGACAAAACATATCGTCACTGCTTGATATCACGGCCCAAATTACTGCATTCGTTATCGAGTAGGCTGTCGTATCGAATAAAATTTCGTCACGTATCGAATGGATAATGGATTACCGCATTCAATAGCTAACGTATTGAAATTTTTAAAAAGTGTACCAAGTTTATTTTACATCGGTTGTTGAATCGACTAAGAAATTGTAATACATTAAAGAAAAATTTCCTGTTTCTTTAAGCTAGTTTAACAACCAAGTCGATTTGAGGACTGTAATATTGGTTTATTGGTAATGTTCCATGCTTTTTTGCAAAACAAACATAATAAAAGAAAACATTGTTTTCGATCGCTCTAGTGCTAAGGAGTGGAATTTAAGCTGCAAGTACTCGGTTATCGTTTGCCGTAATCCCAAAAAGAAAATTTCAAGAAATTTTACTCGATCACGTATGCAATAATTCATCCCCAGGAAAGGCCTAGGCAAAAATATCTGAAACGTTTATTTGAGCAAGCAAGAGGTGACAATTTATTATGCAACTATGTAACATGATTTTGAGTAAATTTTTAATTTTTAGACGACGGGTGTAAAAGATTCTGCACAACCGATTAACTTACTTGTTTTAAGTTGCTTTTGAATAAGTTTTTAAATTGTTTCTCTTAGCGATAAACTTTTAACTACCTACTTACGAATATATATGGGTAATTACATGTCAAATCAACTAACAGCTAGACACGACCCCTTTCGATTTTGATGAGATTTGGTAAGATGTTTTCTTTCAGCATATAATGAACAATCGGAATTTTTTTTTGAAAAATGACCTATCTGCAAAGTTTTGAAAATTTCAAAACTGATTAAATCAAAAACCTATATTTTGTTGCTGAATTTTTATTTAATATCTTTAAATGTCCTTAAAAAATTCTGAAATTTTTACCGAGGTATTTTTTTTTCTTTTTTCAGATATGGAAAAAATTAAATTCTTTAACACAAAATTTCCAACATAAAATTTCATCGAAAAAACAAAAGCACAAATTTTTTAATGCTATTACATTTTTTCCTTCCAATACTTTAAATTAAATGAAATTTAATACATATTGCTGAAAATTACAAATTTAACTGATTTTTGATACTATTTTGTTAAAGGTTGCGAAAGAAAAAGTTATATCTCAAAAAAGAAAAAAAACACTTAAACAATTTCAGGATTTGTTAAAGACATTCAGAGGTATTTAAAAAAACTCCGACGAAAAAATAAAGGTTTTTGATTTAGTCAGTTTTGAAATTTTCAAAACTTTTCACATAAGTAATAAAAAAAATTTTTTGCTTTATATATTTTTGTAGCCCCGAATACCCTCTTTAAAATGGCATACAAACCATTCTTGTATATAAAATAGTTTTCGAGATATTTACAAACTCATCACATTCAGTAAAATGTCATAACTTTTGAAATAAACATTTTATTTTTTTTCCTTTGGCATAAATTCGTTATAGGATGAAGGAAAATATCTGACCAAATTTCATCAAAATCGAAAGAGGTCATGTCTAACTGTTAATTGATTTGACATGGAATTACCCATATGTAAGCTTTATTGCCAATGGTTATATTCAGCCAACAAATTTAAGTGGCATTGAGGATGTTTTCATTCATTATTATGCTCTTTCAAATACAAGCAACAAACAAAACATTTATTTCACAATGTATTGTTGCTATTATTTTTATTTTTATCCTTCAACGTTTTTTAACACTTAAATTTTAACACTTAAATTCTCTTTAAGAGTAAGTGAAATCAAAATAAACTTACAAGCTATTGTAACAAGATTTCAGAACTTAAAACACGGCAATGTTTTATAAAATAAACGTAAGTGTAGAGTCCTTGTGCTTTCAGTGAGAGAGTATAAAAGCATTTTATTTTTTATTAGTTGCCTTTCTAAATATCTTCGTATTTAGAAAATTTGCTTAAAAGGGGTCGTTGTTCCCTGAACAAATTATTCGTTTATTCTCCAAATAATAGTGCTTAAGGAAAAAAGTTTCACTTTCAATGTCTAGGAAAAGGAAAAAAACATTAAAAGTTTATCTTTAGGAAATAATGTACTTTTATATTTATAGTACTAAACCCACCCGGTGTGCTTTACTACTCCGTTGTTGTAAAGATATAAGAAAATGAATACATAATTATATTTTTGTACCCTTGTGTCCTCAAAGTGCAATTTGTTCTTAGTGCAACCTAAATCAAATTTAGAGCTATGGTGGTTTTTCAGATATAGGATTATTACAAATTAATGTTTTGGGGGGTAAGTATCCACCTCGTCCTGTATACTAGTCTTTTGTTGAAAAGCGCAACTTGTTCTCAGTTTAAGCAATAACAAATTTAGTCTCGCTTTAGTTGTTCTTCGGATATAAGAAAATCATCATCATAATTACTTTGTATAATTACCACTCTCCATACATCACCAATATTTTGTTGGAACTTTAACTTTATAATAAGAGTTATCCACATCAAATTTAGAGAATATCAGTATTGCAGTTCTGCAGATATTGGAAAATTCATAATTACTTTGTATGGGGGCACCCCTCTCCATCCTCCTATATACCCAAAGTTTTGTTGAATTTTGCACTTTGTTATAAGAGTTATCCACATCAGATTTAGAGAGTCTCACTATTGTAGTTCTGCAGATATAGAGAAATTAATAATTACTTTGCATGGGGAGTACCCGTTGCCCCCATCCTACACCATCCAGATTTTGTTGAAACTTTAACCTTGTTGTAAGAGTTACCCGCACCAAATTTAGAGAGCCTCACTGTTGTAGCTCTGCAGACATAGGAAAATTAATAAAGACTTTGTATGGGGGTACCCGCCTCCAAAAACATATACCTCCAAGGGTTTATTGGATATTGGACTTTATTCAAAGAGTGACCCACGTAAAATTTAGAGTCTCACTAATGCAGTTGTAAAGATATAGGGAAATTAAAATTTGTTTTGTATGGGGGTACCCGCACCAAATGGCTCAGTTCGCGAAGTTTACCGCAAGCTCCGTCCATTTTATGGTCGACATAATCGTCCATCAGAGCAATTAATTCGGTTAACCATGGATCGTTTTCGCACTACGTTTACTCTATGTGATAATACGCATCCGCAGAGACGTCGAACAGTGCGCACCGAAGAAACAATTGCCGCTGTAGAGCAAAGTGTTGAAGAGGACCCGAATGAATCGATTCGCCACCGTGCACAGCAATTGGAGCTTTGTCCATCAACTTTATGGAAGATTTTGCGCAAAGATCTTGGCTTACGACCTTACAAGATCCAGCTTGTGCAAGAATTAAAGCCGCGAGACCATGCAATGCGTCGTGATTTTGGTATATGGGCCGAAAATGAGATTGATCTCGATGCTGATTTTCATCGCAAAATTTTGTTCAGTGATGAGGCTCATTTTTGGTTGAATGGCTACGTCAACAAGCAAAATTGCCGCATGTGGAGTGAAGAGAATCCCCATGAGACCCTTGAGACGCCATTACATCCACAAAAACTGACTGTTTGGTGTGATCTATGGGCTGGTGGAGTCATTGGGCCATACTTCTTCCGAAATAATGCTGGAGAGTCAGTTACCGTTAATGGAGACCGGTATAGAGCCATGATAACCGACTATTTTGTTCCCGAATTGGATGGCATGAATGTGGATGAGTTGTGGTTCCAACAAGACGGCGCTACATGCCACACAGCGCACGTCACAATCGATTTATTGAAGGAAACATTCGATGAGCGCATAATTTCGCGGAATGGACCTGTCAATTCGCCACCAAGATCGTGTGATTTGACACCATTGGATTATTTTCTTTGGGGATATGTGAAGTCGCTCGTCTACGCCGACAAACCAGAAACGTTAGGGGACTTAGAAGCCAACATTCGTGGCGTTATTGCCAACATACGGCCCCATATGCTCGAAAAAGTGGTTGAAAATTGGACCTGTAGAATTGGCTTTATTCGAGCCAGCCGCGGCGGCCACATGCCCGAAATCATATTTAAACATTAATGGCATAAAATTATCCTTCCAATAAAGCCAAATTGATGGACATTAAAACGATTTTCTTGTGTTTTATTTCAATTCGAAGTTCTATACCTCTAAAAAAAACACCCGTTATATATAAGAATTGAAATCACATTTCACAGAGCCACCTGACAAGTGGTGATAAGCAAAATACACTTGAGCACTGACGATGGAAGTGTAGCGGCTTCCGAAAGTGGCGCTACTCTGTTCTGATGTGTACGTTGAAAAATTAAGTTGATGTTAATTTTTCCTTTGTTCTTTGGAATATTAATCATTCATAATTCTTTCTGAATTAATCGTTACGAACCTTAGCCTAATAATCAATTTGGATTCACAAGCAAATACGTTCGAAATAATAATATGTATTAATAATAAATTAGCTTATTTTAGTTTCCCGATACTAACTAAGACAGTTTCTAAATTTATACACGATCTCACAGTTTGGCTTCCTATAAGGAACAAACAAACTAATAAACAAACAAACAAACATAGAAACACAGATTCATTTTTATATACATACACATATAAATATATGGCTGATTCTCATTCTAAACGTACATTTTGTGTTTTTTTTTGGCATAATCGTTCTTTTTAGTGACTATTCATTTTTGTTCTGAACAAAAATATGAACAAATTCGTTCTTTTCGTTCAGCTGTTCACTTTATTTGTGTAGTCAATGATTGAACACCTTTTCAAACATTCTGGGATATATTATTACATATTAAATAGTTTGATTAAAAAAACAAATTTAAAGCAAATATATTAATGCAAATAATTTTATTTAGCAGATATTGATATTGAAATATTAATGTATTTAGAAAGAAATTTAGGCCCTAATTGTGTAAATCACGTCACCAAAGTGAAATTTGTATACAGAACAAAAACCACATTTCAAATATTTTATCAATTTATTTTATTTTTCATACAAATTTTAAAATATTTGATAGGTAAAGCAACGCTTTAATTTCTATACGTTTGTTTGGTGAAGAATTTGTATGAAAAACAAAAACAAATATTTGAAATTTTTTCAATTTTATTGTTGCTTTAACATAAACTTCATTTCGGTGATGTGATTTACACAATTAGGGCCTTAGTGTTTGTCTAGTCAAATAGAAAGAATAAAACGAACAAAAAAGAACAAAAAGACTGAACAAGTTCACCTTGTTCATATCACTGAATTATTCAATTGCACAAGTTGGTTCATGAACAGCACAACTCTAGTTCAGACCACCACTTTCTTTGTCCAAAACTCTTTTAGGGCGAAGTTCTTCATAGATTATTATGAAACTGTGTAGAAACATTCCGTTCCTCTGACAGCGCAATGTAGTGATGAAAAAGTGGGCAGTGCCATCCCCATTCAAAACAAATATTCTTTTTAAATTACTTCTCCTTAACCTAATCTTGTAAAACTTGCAATACACATCAAGCTCCGCTATAAATGCAATATTTTATTTAGAAAATTGGGCAGTGCCATGCTCATTCAAAGTAAATATATTTTAAGACTACACAGAAAAAATTATGGCAGCTTTTTTTTTAAGCAAACATGTTTTTGAAACTGATTTTAAATCTTTATTATTGTCTCTATTTAGTTTGATAAATAATTTTGTTTGACTTGTTATTTCATTTCATTTACCTACCGCCAATGTTGGCAACCTGATAAAATTATGAAATTCTTTTATTTATTTTTTATATTTCTCTAAAAAATTTTTTGATTGAAACAATTTTGTTTATTGAAAAAATCAGAATTTTTTTCATACAAATTATTACAAATTTTTGCATTTGAATTTACAAATTTCTTTATAGGACCTAAATTGAACAAATTTACATTTGATTCAGGGAATTTGGTATTTGAAGTGAAACATTAGTTTTTTCTGTGTATACACAGAATTTCTGTGTATACACATTAAATTCGGTTAAGTAGAAGTATACTTCTACTTAACCGAATTTAATGAAACTTTGCACACACATTAAGTTCCAGTATAAATGCAATTTTATGATTAGAAAAGTGGGCAGTGCCTCGCCCATTCGAAGGAATTATTATTTTTCAGCTAGTTCTACTCAGCCGAATCTTATAAAACTTGACAAAAACATTATGATCCGCTGAAAGTCCAATAGTATGACAATAATGATGCTTATACATAACTAAAAAGATATAACTTCTAAAATTGTATGAAAAATATCTCAGTGTACAAGTACCAAACTGTTTACAGCTTAAAACAATGTTCCTTAAATTAATATTCTGTGTGCAGTCTCTTGTTTTTCATAATCATTTGGAGTCTCTTGGGATAGATGCGACCAATTTTTCATAGTAATCGTCTGGTATTTTTACCCATTCTTCTAATATGACTCTTTTTGGCTCAGATTTGCTGAGCCTTGTGCTTAAGATCATTATCCTTTATTCAGAGCAGGGTTATACACAGTTTTCGGCAAGTTTTCTTTTAAATGTCCAAATAAACATTTCGATTTATAATTGTGTTAATACAATGCAAATATTATGGTTCTGCTGCAGAAAATGAGCCTCAGACCATCATTGAACCACATGTTTTGCTGTCGATTTCAAGTTATTCGAACGTTATTCCTAATTTATCCCCTCCATACTATGGGTTATTCATCCGACCCAAACACGTTAATTTGCTTTCGCCGGTGAACAGACGTATTCTTTTTAAATTTAAATGTTTTTAGTATCTTTAATGGATAACATTTGTGGTGAATATCATCGAAATCGGAGTTGATGTTTCCGAAAATGGCATTTTTTTGTCGATTTGACATGGTTTCAACCAGAAGTACAAATCTATGTATGTTGTTAATGCAATATTAATAATTAATCTGAGTAATGAAACGTATTAAAAAAGCGTAATGCTCAATACACAAGACTGAGGACAACAATAATTTAAAAAAAATTATAATTTCTAATATTTTTCAAAAAATTGATGTGTGAAATAATACAAGCAAATGCAAAATTCTAAAACCGCTATAAATTTAATTTCGTTTTTGGAAAAATTCATAGTGTCTTAATATGCAAAATCAACGGCATGCATTACGGACACTCCATTTTGTATGAAGAAAGTATAAACAGTATTTTCGTTCTTCGTTTTCAACACATAATGAACAGTCTTACACATAAAAAAACTTGTGTACATTTATTTATAATCTGTTAAATCATGATGAAGCAGTTTTCATTTTAAAATTTATGCGTTTATTTAATGAAATATTTTAGTATACTTTCAACGGACACGAAAAAAACATTTGAAATGAGAATCATCCACATACATATATAGATAGAAGATAGATAGATAGATACATGTTAATATTAATGAAAATTGTAACTTTAATTTGATTGGAAGACACAGACTTACACAAACTCCAACTGAATGGCATTGGGTTTGAAAAATGTTTTTTATTTTTACAAAAATAAATCAATTGCAATATATATTTGATTTCGCTTTTACATAAATTTGAAAGTCTTAACCATTTCCGATCCGGAAAATCGCAAATCATGTTAAGTTTAAAAATCTTTTGTTCCTCATAAGGAACATGAAAGGGCAATTGTGTTAGAAAGCATTTTATAAATCAAGAAGTTTTATAAAATTGTTGCAAAGGAAATAAAAAAATAAAAACTTGCGTTAATGGTATGGACATGTTTAAAGTACTGTACATTAAGGTGGTTCGAAAAAAAGTTGAGGCGGTCACGCCTTAGGACTACAGATTAGTTGAAAACAATTAAAAAAATATTTTGTTTGTTTTTACCACGCCCCTGGATACCGACCTTTTAATTTTTTGTACGCTGCGTCGCCATTTGCTGTGAAAATAAAAAATTTGTTTATTATTGGGGCGTGGCATAAAAATGGGTATATTAGAGACCAGATATCCAAACTTTTAGAAGGTCTTTCTTGAAACGTGCAATAAAGTTGATATAAGAGAGGAAGGAACCGAGATATCATAAGTGGCGCCAAGAATATGATGTCGGAATAAGAAGTCAACACAGGCAAAAATGAAGCCATAGTCAAGCCATGAATAACGATATGCAATATGTTATGATCGGACCATAAACGGCAACGCAGTGCACAAAAGACTAAAAGAGTGGTATCCAGAGGCGTGGCAAAAAATTAAAAAAAATATTTCTGGAATTTTTCAACTAATCTTTGATCCTAGGGGGTGACTGGCTCAACATTTTTATTTTGTATGGAGAGCGAACCCCTTTACTGTACATTAAGCTAATAAATGTGTAAGACATACAAACGTAGATAAGGTTTTGTTAACAGGGAGCTGTAAAAATAGCAATACCCCACTTAGTTGCCGTTGTGTTCCCTATGAAAGAACAAAGAATAAAATCTGAATAAGTACATACCGATTAAGTTAATGCAGGTACGTGCTTAATAAATTCTTAATGTTAACAATAGAGGGCTGGAAAGTGTACACAAATGTATTCGTGTGTATTGATGTAAGTTCTTATGTATATACTTATCTATACATGCATTTATATGTGTGTACATACATAGCCACGACCAAATATACATATATACATATATACACACATATCTACAAAAAAACATACATGCATACACACACAAACATACATACGAGTACTTTCGAATATATTCGTGCAGCCCTCTAGTTAACAATGCTCGAAATTTGTGATTTTGTGGCAGCGTAGAAGCTCAAAAATATGTGTAGTGGATGGTAAAGAAAATAATACACATGATTGATTATGGAGCTCGTGTTAAACCTTTGATATTATTTTTAAACTTCTTATTCATATGATTTGAAGTTTATCACAATATCTCGAGTATTCTTACTAGATTTCGGGTAAAGGATCCCTAATGATTTGCATTAGCCCCAATAAAATGCGCATAGGAACTAGCTAATACCCCTCCATAATCAATTTCAATGTATTTTAATAAAACTTTAATATTTTGCTGAATAGTAAAATATTAATCTAGCAATATTAAAAAGCACGTTAGAATATTAAAATTAATGAAACAATTTTAAATTTAACACAAAAAGATTGTTTTAATTCAACATTTAAAACGTTAAGGATGAAATATTAAATTTCAGTCATTAAGCGTATGTGTGTTTACTTAGAAGTTTATCAGCAATTAAAAAGTGTGCTTAAAATTAAAATCAGATGCTTAGTAAAAAATTTAAAGCCAAAAAAAAAAAAATAACAAATATTAATGTCGAAGTAAAATGTCTCTTAAAATATAAAAGATACAAGAGCCAATAATTCTAACCACAATTTTTTATTGAGCTTAAAATTTTACTAATCGGTCAGTATTTAAGAAAGCTGCAAGCCGCATAATGTTCTTCAGCCCCTGTAGCTCCGCCCATGGTGCAGCTACAGACACATGGCTCTGAAAGCTTGACTCCTCCTCTACAACCATTTAAATTTTTAGGAACGGTCACTTATAAGATATATTATCTTGTTGTGCTAGTTCAGCAAATAAAAAAATAGATACATACATATATGTATGTGTTTATAAATAAAAAAGTAGTTTAGAAGTTCCATAGGTCTTAAGCACCCTTGAGACTATTAGATTTAGTTATTAATATTTGTCAAAATCTCAAATCTTAAGTAAAAATCCAATAGTGTGAAAACAAATTGTTATGATCTGTCAAATAATGCGTAATGAAATTTGACAGTATTATGGTATTCGTCAGTTTTAGGAAATTTTCTAAATAATCACATTTTTAATATTATCAGGATTGTCTTTTGCACAAACAAACATAGGAATAACAAAAACAGTTGTGTATTTGCCTGCCAGCATAAATAAAGAAAAAGAAGAACGAAAAAATTTGCTTTATTGCAAATTATTTATGTTACGTTTCATTTGGAATGTGTAGTGTACAAACAAAATTTAACGAGAAGATTTTCTTTAAGATTTTTTGACAGTCAGACTGATTTTGATTTGATTTTCGTCTTACAAAATTTAATAAAAATCTCAAAGCTTGTATTACAATGTGAAATGATCTTTATCACTTTTTGTTTTCATTTACGCCTCTGCAATGTGTAACATAATTTCTTAAGAATCATATCAGCTGGAGACACAACATTTTGTACTCGTCATCTTACTACAAAAAGAAACAGTTGTACCAAGTTTTAACAACATCGGAGATGGTAAGGCCCACCACTGCATTCATTTGAGTGGGTCTGTACACATTAGTGATGTTACGAATATTCGTATTCGAGTCGCCGAATGTTCGCCTCTTTCATGATAGTCGTATTCGTCAAATTCAAGCGAATATTTCACGAATATTTTGTGAATACGTTCCAAAAAAATAATACATAAAAAATACTGAAAATTAAACAAAAATATTAATTTTTACTAAAAAAAATTTTTCTATAACGCAAAATAATAATATTCTTTTAACAAAAAAAAAAAAGAAACAAAATATATTTCACAACGACATGGTATTTAAAAAGTAAAGTCCTGTTAAATTAATTTATTAATCATGTTAAAGTAATACTCAAAACTCAGTAGAGGAATGTTGAACTTCAAAAATAAAAGTTTTGAAGTCTTTTCTCCATCAAGCCTATTGCGCGGTGTGTAAATAAGCTCCGCACCACTAAACATTCGCTCGCTCGGAACACTCGCCGCTGGTGTCACTAAATATTGCCTGGGTATAGGTAAAAGAAGCTCATATTTTCCCTTATTTACTTTCCACCGTCATCGGAATATCATAATACTGTTAAATACCTATAGTATTGTGACAGTTTTTCTTAATTTATTGTTATTGACGCAAAGGGTAGATTTTTTTTCAATTAAATTTAAAATATTAAGTGGTACTAACTATTTAGATTGAATATTCGTATTCGAATTCGGCGAATATTGTTTCAGATATTCGTATTCGTATTCGCGAATATTAAACATTGATATTCGTAATATCACATAGCTTTGTTTTTTAAATAAATTTGAAAAAAATCGGTGAAAAAAGAAATAGTTTAAATATTTATTAATAATGATTATTTCGAACATATTTGCTTTGTGAATCTAAATTGATTATTAGGCTAAGGTTCGTAACGTTATATTCAGAAAAAATTGGGCATGATTAATATTCCAAGGAACAAGGGAAAAATTAACATCAACTTAATTTTGAAAAAATTAAGTTGATGTTAATTTTTCCCATGTTCCTTGGAATATTAATAGTTTAAATATTGTTTATTTAACTAATTCGGGTACATTTAATAAAAAAAGTTAATTGTGACACCAGCTTGGGAAATAACGGATTAGGGTTTCCGTTAATTCCCATATACTAATATTTTTCGTTGATTTTTAGCTAGAGGTCTTCATAAACAATATTAGAATATGAAAATTAACAGTTACATTCAATTTCTTAACAAACCGCAAACACTTCATTCTTAAACCAAAGCAATTGAAAGATCCTTATCCATCAAAGCACTACAAGAAATGCTGGAATTCTAATAATTATCTAAACAAAAAACACACCCCTGTGCCATCTTATAAAACAAAATACGAGTTGAAGTTAGTATACAACTGTATTGGAATAAGATAGTATCTTTAATTTTTACGCATGCAGACGTACAACACGATATAAGAGTATATAGTACTTAAATTTAATATACTCTAGACATTTAAGAATATGATAAACTTTGCAAAAATGTTAAGAGTCCTCTACCACGAATGTATATAATATATATATGCACATATGTACATATATATGTATATATGACGAGGGTAAATGTATAATTTATTACTGTTTACTTAGCTCAAATTGCGTATATGGCAGCAAACTAAAATTCTACGAACGATTACAGCGACTCGCTGTGATATCGAACTTTCAAATATACACAAAGAGACTTAAACGAGTCATTGCTTAAAGTTGAAATCGCCAAACTAGTTGATATACACTTCAAGTAGTTGAAATCCCAACCTTAATTTCTAGTCCGCAACATCTTTATCATAATACAGGTGTGTTGTTTAAATTTATGGAAATACATTTTGCGTCTTTAGGAAACTTAAAACTAAATATTTTCATACTTCTAAATTTATAAGGACTTTTTGAATTACGAAAAAGGAGAATTTCTGCATACTTTTGGAAGCGGCATATGTGAAATTTCTTCATAAATTTTGCGTGCTAAAAAAATGCAAAGTGGCGCCTCAAATCTGAATAAGCGAAAACAAAAATGAAATGTCGAATAGAAATTCAACCATTTATAGTCCAACAGTTCACCTTTTTCATTTATAATTTAGTTTATTTTTATATTGTAAGAAATTTTCAAATTTCAACTAAGCGCCACTCGGTACCTTTTGCCCCAACGTGGAGTGTCAAGAAATTGTGTCATAAACCTCAAAAGACTTACCTGGCCTTTACACATGCAAGTGCAAGTTCGAAAAACTCAATACACTCAAACTTTTCTACTAACACACTTTTGGTTCAGCTATGAGAAAGACAGAGAAACGAATACAAATTGCTTTTTCGTTGATAATACGTACACAGAACTTACATGCAAGTAATTACATGTCTAAACGCAGGGTTAGACTGCATTTACATTGTGCGATTTTTGTCGCTGCAATTCTTACTATGTCGGCAAGAGGGGTGAGAGGAATTCATAGGGGTACACGTATGTTTGTACTCTTGAGATTCGTTTTGTTCTCTTATTCGTAATATAAAACTTTATTAACTGTGTGCACACATACATGTATAAATTGTTAGAATTGCAGCGACAAAAGTTGCTCATGTAAACGCAAATACAATTTTAAAGAAGAAACGACAAAAATCGTACAATGTAAACGCAGACTTAAGAACAATCACTTTTGGTAGATGGGTAGTCTTTCTATACATAACTCCCAAGTAATAATTCTAGCATAATTTTACCTTAAGAGAGTTGACAAAACGATTTGGTAATGTACATAGATATTGCACTATGCGTACATCGAAAGATTGTAGATAGAATCCATCATAAAATTGTCATTGTACATTCACACATACATACTTAAATACATACAGACATAATATGCATGTTTATACGAGACACTTGTACCATACGGTAAAATGCAGGAGTAAAGAGGCTTTCTAGAGGGCCTATTTAGCAGATGTATGACCTTCCAATCTGTATTCCATACCCATTTAATTTTTACCCATGTTGGCATTGCGGCGTAGCTCTTCCACAGTAGCTTTCCAATGTAGGAACTCTCACAGGCCTCATCTGGAATGTCATTTTGAAGGCTATCTAAGGAAGGTCTGCTAAAAGGCAAATGGAAGTACTTTTTTTTCTATTTCAGTATTTTTATAGCAGCTTCTTTATATTTGATTAATGTGATTTTTTATTTGGAATTATTTCTTTTCGTCCAAGTAATTTTTTTATACATTGATTTGCACATGTAGTTTCGACGGAATAAGGAATAAGTTAATCACCTTCAACATAAGCGGCATAATAGCAATATGTGTGAAGTCTCTTGTTCGTAAATTTCAGTCTTATATACAAATTACTTGCGAAAAAAATACGAGAATGTTTGTTATTTCTAAATATGTACATTACTCCTTCCATCTTCTCTGCTTAAAGAAGGGAATTTGGAATGTGTATCGAACAATTTTAGTCGTATAAAAAATGTCTTGCAGGCCTTCAAGAAGGCCTAAAATTTGCAGGCCTGTTGAACTTTACCACTGGATACATATTTATTTATACCTGAAATATCCACTCTTATATCACTTCTTTAAGGTAGGTAAATAAATACGGCTACCAATCCAAACATTCCGCCAGTAGGCGAAATAGTCAACCACGTCGTCTACAAAAATAATGTTAAAAAAGGCAAGAATACATTACCAATACTCCTGTTGTACAAATGCACATATTTTGAAAGAGCATTGGATGTTGGAGTTAGAAGCATGGGTGTGTGCTGTACAGATTCCTCATCTATTGAATGATTCTGGCTGACACATTGATATTGAGTGTAAGACTTTTTTAATGGTGCGAATGTGTTAAACGCTTAAATAAACAATTTACGTCTAGAATTTATTTGTTGTTAACTTGACGTCCTCATCGTTCGTTCTTCTCAACACCATCATAATCAGCAATGTTTTCTTCTCAAACAGCTTCATAATTGAAATAAAGTTTTAAATCTATAATCATACATTTATGTTTGTTTATTTAGAGTAAAACTAAAACCCAACAGATGTGAATGAAAATGGAATTGATCCAGGTCGACTTTTTTTGACCTAAGCTAAGAATAAAAATTTATTAGCAATCTTATGGCCATTAATACAACTCGACACTAAAATAAAAGTTAGTTACATGAACCTTTAGCAAACGTAAGCGATAAACTGACTTTAAACAATTTTTCAATACTATTACAAGTTGCCTGTAAAATAAAAGTTATCTTTTTCAAATTGTGCTTATACCAGAACCTTTACAAACTATTGTGAATAGTTAAAGACCCAAGTGGCAATGGCATACATAAGCATGTATTTACTTGATAAAGAAGAAAGTATGGCAGCCTGTGAAAAGGTGGCAACTTTATATGACTAAGAATGAACTTGCCTATAAGTTATCGCTCACTTTTGAGTTAAAGTAAAGTTGTAATAATGAAAAACTGTTTATCTGTCCTATAAAATCCTAACTATAACTAAAGTCAAGTTGTAATAACGCCCCTAAGAGTTATATTAATACAAGTATGTATTGATCCGAATTTGAATTTATCTAACCATTCTGCATAGAGCTCTTAATTTTATTCCATTACCAATTTACGTAATTCGATCCTTCCTTTCTATAAGTGAGCTTATTCCTGCTAAAACCAAGCCCGACCACGCTACTAAGGGTTGAA
The DNA here is from genome assembly GCA_956483635.1 of Panzeria rudis. Taxonomy (NCBI): domain Eukaryota; kingdom Metazoa; phylum Arthropoda; class Insecta; order Diptera; family Tachinidae; genus Panzeria; species Panzeria rudis. Next base: position 33,663,970 of record OY101451.1, on the reverse strand, counting down.
ATTTACTAAGAGTGAGGATTAATTCAAAAGTTGAACTTTATGCTTCACAGTCATGTTAGGTATTGGTTGAAAGTAAATTCAATTCTACCTCTATTCTATTGGCAGTGAGCGGTCAAAGTCAAATAGTTTTTAAAAATTTTACGCGCCGTGGTTAAAATTTAAAATTTAGTTATTTCGAGTGCTTATATTTTTTTATTAATGTGCTGTTTCCAGAATCCAAACAAGCGACTTGAGTAAAAAATTTGTATGGAAATCAGTAACAAAAATGAGTGCTTTTCATATAAATTTTTAGACAAGCAGTGGTTGTTTGCATTGTGGAAACAACACATAAGTCTTCTAAAAGTAAAAATATTGCCTTATAATTAATTCATTATTTGCAGTAATTGGTATGCAATGAAAATAGTAAATCTTTGGAAAAAAATAAGATTTTTTTGCTGGGACTAAATACCAAAAAATATATAAATCCAAAAAATTATACTAACGCATAAATCTGTTGTGAATTTACGTTCATATATACGAATTTCGCGATAAAATATTTAATCATTTCACTCATCCATCTCTTTTTAATGTTATTGTTTATTGTACTCTACATAAAAAATTTGGTCATAAACTGAATTGATCATTATCTAACCAAAAACAGGCTTTGGCAACACAAATGGTGGCAATACTGCGAGAAGGTTTTTTAAGAATGCTGAAGTTTCCTCAAAAATAGCATAAGTTGATCTAGAGTTAATCAAAAGCATGTACATATGGGAAAAACGAAAATTTTCGACATTAAAACAAGGGTTTGGATTTTTGGATTTTTCTTCTCTCCGAATTAAATGAAAATCGACACATATCTTCTACTCTCGTAGAAGATGGTGAAACATTATTTCGATACCTCTTTTGGTTTCTATTTTATAGGCCTCTAAACTTGGGCATCTCGGCCATTTTTGAGAAAAGCACGTCATATTGAAGATTGGATAACTTTAGAACGCGTCATCGGATATAAATAGAATTGATGTTGTTCGAAAGGTTTCAGTCTCCTCTTACCGAATATTGATTAAAAAAGATATAGCTTCCTGCCACAAGTGTATCTAAAATGCCAAAGTATCCTTTATCCTTACATATCCGGAAAAGTGGTATTTTAATTTTCTTTATTTTTTACAGAATGCCGCCAACTGATATGTCTTTATTGTGCACAATTTTCAAGATTGGATGAAAGCAAACTCAAAGGTTATAGTTGTTTCTTTATGATAAATCGATAATTTCGATGAAAATTTTATAAGTAATAATAATAAAATCAACTACTTGTATACATTAGGAATTTTTTATAAAAAAGTAATATTGAAAACAGCATAATTGTGTAGCCGGTCATCACATTCTAGTAATTTATATATCATTTAAAAGGTTCAAGATCACTTTTTGCAAATCGAAGACAAAGACATCACAAATAAAAAAAAATTTGGATCCTTAAATATCCTGAAAAGTGGTATTTATTTTCTATTTTTTTCATTTTTTTTGCAGCATATAGCAAACTAATCTATCGCCATTGTGTAAAAAATACAAATCGAGATTTTAGGAAATACTACGACTACGGTTGTTTTTATTGTTATTGCTTACACAATTTTCGTAGAAATGATCGAGTTATCACAAAGAAACAACTGTGAGTTTTGAATCTGTCTTCATTCATCCCATCTTGAAAATTTTACACAATAAAGACATGTCAATTGGCTACATTCTGTAAAAATATAAAGAAAATTAAAATACCATTTTTCTTGATATTTAAGGATAAAGGATGTTTTGGCATTTTAGAGGCACTTTTAGAAAGAAGCTTTTTCTGTTTTAATCAGTATTTGTTAAAAGGAGACTGAAACCTTTCGAATGACATCAAATTTATTTATATCCGATGACGCGTTCTTAAGTTATTCAATCTTCAATATGACGAACTTTTTTCAAAAATGGCCAAGATGCCCAAATTTAGAGGCCTATAAAATAGAAACTATAGGAGGTATCGAAATAGTTTTTCGGCTTATTCCGCTCACACAATAGTAATATGTACATGTCGAATTTCATTAAAATCGGAGAGGATAAAAATCCAGACCGTGTCGAAAATTTTCATGTGACCACGAGGTCAATGGTGGAAAGTTTAGAGACTTTGCTCACAATACTGCCAGGCATTTTGTTAAAAAATATCCATGGTATAAAAGGTCACATAGCCTTGATAACATTTTATTCGCGAGCCGAGCTTCCAGAGGAAGCACAAGAGGTTGAAACAAAGAGTTTAAAAACTATAAGGAATATTGTGCCCGTAATTGCAGGTGGAAAAAATCTCATGAAGACATATTTAAAAGATTTCTACTTACATTACCAGCATGAGTGAAACTAATAAAAAAATAATAAACACAGAATATTACAGTTGGAGTTATTAATTCTACCCGAAGAAGGCGACAATGATGATGATAGTGTTGATTATAATTATGATAACGAAAATGATGAAGATGATTATGATCATAATGTTGATATCTAAAAAGAAATTTTATAATTTTTTTTTTCAAAAACCATTTTTTCACTAAATAATGTATAGTTATTAAAAAAAACCGCACTGTGTGCAGGGTTCAAAATAAAACTCAGCGCAAAATTGCTAATTCTTCACTCAAAATATTATGTAGGTAAAAACAACTTAAAATAAAATTTAAAATGTAGTAATATTCATTTGAAAACCGGTCTACTCATTTTTCATTGAAAGTAAAATAAAAATGAATTTAATTTTCAATGTTAAAAAATTGAATGACTACTATCCATAAAATTAACAGATTTTTATTTAGTTTTTGGTTTTTTACTATCAAAAATTTTAAGTTCAAATTTGTAAAACTAACTGCGTTTTTCATTAATTTCCGTTTTCTAACTAACAAAAAACTAAAGTGCAAGTACGTTAAAGTAACGGATTTTTTTATTTCATTTCTGCTTTTTAACTATCAAAAAATAAGCTATACATTTCGTAAAAATAAGTGATTTTTTTTCTTTTAGTTCATTATTTGACTGGCAAAAAAACTAACCATATATTTTCTTTAAATAACTGATTTTTAATATATTTTTCTTTTTTAACTAGCAATAAAATTAACCACAAATCATTTTAAATTAAACGATTCTTTATTTAAAATATTTAGATTACATTGCTACATACATATATAATTAAAGTTTACATATTTATATTTACATATTATTACCATAGTTGAACATAGTTAATAGCTTAATGAAAACATTAAATACTGTTAACGTAGAGAACAAAAAATTAAAAATAAAATAAATTACATAAATTTTATAATGAGCTTTGTCGCTCAAAAAAAGATGATATGTTTCTTAGAGAGTTTCCTGCATAATCACCCTCTAAATGTATTTCAAATAAAACTTTCTGAACAAATAGCCAAAAATTAATGCATTTATTACTATAATTTAAATTGAAAACTTGGTGTATCTGAAAACACTGCTAATGCTGCAGCTACAGTATCCATTTTATAAAGTATTTGATCAGTGACCACAAATATTTCCCTGACAACGAATACATTTCCTTTTATAAGGATAAATGGAGAATTTCCTCCATATAAATTCAGTTAAATATCTTGGTCAATAAATTTTATAGTGGCCAATTGAGATTCTGCAATAGTAGCTTTCCCAATATCGTTTGACATTCTTTCAGGCTTTAGTAGCCCATGTAGCACATTTATAAAAACTGCATCTTTTGAATCTAAAATATTAAAAGAATCAAATTATGTAAATACTTATAGTTAAAGGTTGTGAAGATATATATTACTTTGATCCAATGTCATCCATTTCTCTTTTGCTTCGAACCATATTGACCTTAACTTAAGGTCCTTTAAATTTATATTAATGTAACTTGCCATACTATTGTTTAATTTTGTCCAATTTAAAAAGAAGTTATTGCTTTTTCCAGGGTGGAGTGCTTCAAAATCAATTGATATCTATAAATAATAATAATAATAATATCTATAAATAATAATAATAATCTGCACAATTTACAGTTTTTTAAGCAAAAACCTGCAAAGCTGCTCAAGGGTTAGAAAAACTGGCAAATGCAGGGAAAACTGCACATTAAGCAACGCTGCGTACAAAACAAAATCTACTACGTCACCAGATTTCAAAGAAATCTAATCAAAATCTAGTAAATTGATTTTTTTGTACTACCTGGTACAGCATTTTTTGTAAACGGTGTGTGAATTAGCTACGTTGATACTACGCTAGAGCGCGCTCTACAAAATTACTATACAAAATTAGCTAAGTTGCAGTTTAAGGTAAATTTTAGTCAAAGGTTTTGTTATGAATACGAAATCTTGTTAAATGCCAAAAAAGCTTGGTGTGAACGGTATAGATTTTGATAAAAATTCAAGTGAAATCTACTAGATTTTGCGCAGATGTAAACGCACTATAATACGCAGGTTAACAAATTATAAATACCTTATCCTAAAATTTAGCAATGTTGCAGATAAAAGCTTGAGCTACGTCGAACAAAATAGAGAGGCTTTCAATACGTTCGTGGAAAGCTTTAGTATTCTAATGCGTTGCCTGCAAATAAGAAAGAAATGTTCATTACATGTTTTTTTTTAAATAAATGCATACATGAATTTTTTTATGTACTTACCAATTCCAATTCTTCTACATGTACACATATAAATATTTTTATACGTATTTTCAAAAAAAAAAAGTAAATGACAAATTAAAAAATTTTTTATTTTCAAATTATTTTCCTTTTGGAAACTATTATTTGTAATCTATGTTTTTTTTATTTGTACGAGTTGAAACTTAACTGAAATTATTAACTCGACAGAAAATTATTACTTTTTTGCAGGTTGTTTTTTGAATAACGTACGAAAAATTTTAAAAAATAAATTGCTTACCTTAACGAATAAACTTTAATTTATTTTGAACTTCACGGAAAACTTTTTCAACAAACTGCAAACAGTAAATGTAAATCTTTTTTGAGTGTTATATTAGAAATTTTGTACTTCCGATGGATTCATTTAAGTACGGTGTACTTATATCATTTAGAGTGTAGGGTTTAAGAGACTTCTTAGAATATTTTACTTAAGAACATTAAATAATTCACATCACATAATAACCATCAAAATCATCATACCTCAATGCACTTTCATCTATTCTTTACACGTTTTCTATTAAACATGTTCTAAGTTTGATTTTTTTCCTTCTATATTTCCTACCATCCATTTTGTATATTTATTTTTCATTAGAAATCATTTACAGTTTTATTAAGTGCTTCTGGTCTCGGTGGATGCTATTTCTTGGAAAATTCATTACATCACATTAAACAATTTCTAATATTTATTTAGTTCATTTCTTAAATTAAAATTCATTTAAAAAATTTAAAACGTTTACTGGAAATACTTAAATTCTTAGTATTCAAATTGGTTTCGGAGGCAAGTGTTTATGTATGTATTTTAATAATTATGACAACTTTATCAATGTGTACTTAAATTCTTATTAATTATGTTAAAGTATTTTTCTTTTCAATTTTATTAATGACTCTGTATGTTCTTTTCCTTACAGAAATGGGCTTACGTTACTGTGAATCACCTTCAGTGGGTACATGTTGTACACATAGCATGGAAACAAAAATGGCGATGCAATCACGCCTTCAATTGGAGAAACATTCCAAAGAACAAATTTTAAAAATGTCAAGTATGCTTAGTAGCAAAGCACAAAAATTTAACGGTAAGTTGTTGCATATTTTTTAATAGGGGTGCGACGAACGTTCGCTTTCGCATTACCATTTGCGAACTAACTATTCGCTAGTTTTTGATATTCTCATTTGCATTCGCTAAAATTTATGCGAATATTTAAAGCGATTAGTAAAATTAAAAATAAAACAAAATTTATTAAAGTTGAAAAATTTTTTTGGTGGAAAAGAAGAGAAAATTTGCTCTAGATATCCGCAATATAATTTTTGCCTAAAAAAACTGGTTACGAATAAACCCAAATAAATAAATTGCTTATGAATACTGCTAATTTAATTAAAAGCCTTTGTGTACTGTAATTTCTTCTCAAAAACGGTAATCTTTCGAGGCCCGTACGGTAATGAAAAAATAAAAGTTAACATCACTGGTACGAATCACAAGACACTACTCTCTTATAGAATTTGCTTCAAGTAAGTTATGCTTCGTACACATTGGACATTTCTTTTGTTGTTATTTTGTGGCATCATATCTCAAATTAACAACTCAATGTGACAAAATGACAACATGCTGTCATTTTGTTTTTATGACTGCAATATTGTCGTATTCTTGAGACAATCGTACACATTAGACGCGCGAACAGTTTGCCACCACCGAAAAACATCAGAAGTCGCAAATGTTGCCGCTAGCTAGTACATATTATCATGTTTGCTTGCGATGTCATAAAATGGCATAGTATATACATACGTAGCATTAGCAGCTTTACTCTCTAACAGCCATTCCTATATGAGAGCGTCAAGTGTCGCGTTAGCAACAGGGTACGTATTTACTAGTGTATTCATTCGGTTAACAGATAATCGGTTAACCGGTTAATTACTACCCGATTAACTGACCGGTTAATTTAAAATTGGTTTTTTTCGATTAACGATTAATCCGGTTAATTTCAGTCGATTAACCGACTTTACAAATTTTGTCGTATTTTGTAGTATTATAATGTATTTTTTGTGTGTTTAATTATTTGTTTCGTCTCATATACAAAATGTATGTGTTTTCATACAAACAAATAAGTGTGTTCAGTGATTTTAACTTAAGTAAAACATTAAAATCTTTGGACATGCCTATAAAAGAATTTAGTAAAGACTCTGCTACTCTAATTGAACTTGAGGGAATTATGTATTAGGTTTTTGTTTAATAGTTTTATAAAATCTAATAATACTCTTGATAACGATTTAATTAAAAATCTAAGAATTAGATTTAATGAGAGACGAATTCAATTATTTTATACCTCCACTCAGGAATATTTCCTTCTAGTCACAGTGTTTTAAAATACAGTACAAAAACGGAAACTAAGGAATTCGGAAATAAACTTTTATTCGCTGAGCTCTGCCAGCATGAATTAGATGATGACCTTACAACAGAAGAAACTATCGATGGTAATACAAGAAATGTTTTAACAGAATTAACCGAAACAATTACAAGTGTTAAGAATTAAAAAAAATTAAAACAGGACTCTAATGGTATAATGGAAAATTTTATAAGTTTAGAGAAATCCAGGAAAAGGACTGAGAAACTATATGTTTTGTATTATGGATTGCTTTCGATTTCTTCAACATCTACGATATATGAAAGGAGTTTTTCAAGCCAAGTTTTATCAAAACTAAATTAATTATTTAAACTATTGAAATAACTGATATAATGATCTCACAACCTTGTTAATTTTTTAATGAATATATATGTATTTATGATTTTTTTTTTGCTTGATTAAGTACAAGAATTGTTATGTTTGTTATGTTATTGTTTTTTTTTTACTAATAAATTCAAAATAAAAGATAATTTATGCAATTTTATTTGCTAAAATGACTTGATGTATGAAAAAACTTCTTTAATCGGTTAACCGTTTAATACCGCAATTAACCGATTATTAACCGATTAAGCCAAAACCTCGATTAATTAATCGAGCGATTAACCGATTAAAGCAGAAACCCGATCAAATGAATACACTAGTATTTACGGTAAATTCAGAGTAAATTTTTACGTAGGTGGTATTGTGCCAGCACGACGCTTGCCGCTCTCGTTTAGGTATGGCTTGTAAGGCGACGAAATTTTATATAATACAATGCGATTTGATTACCCGGTTGGCCATATCTTTCAGACATCTTGCAAGACCGATGCATGACAATGTTAAAGCGTCCATGACTTGTTGGTGACATCAAACAGATCAGTGAGGACATTCTCGAACAAATGGCCGCTAAGCTCATACATGACAACAATAGCGACACTGTCACCCATCTTTTCATTTATAACCATGTAAATGACAACATCCTTTTTTTCGTTTGTTTCTCTTTTACACGTGTTCTACAATAACAATATTTAATACAAGAAGTTTTAATTCAATTTCGCTCAATTTCAGCAAGCAGGAATGTGTCAAAATTTGAGGGTGTTGTTGGCTGAGTAGCTAGCGCGTTTGACTGCAAACCCTGAGGTCTTGAGTTCAAGACTAGTTTCAGGCAAGCCAGCAACATCGTGCAATTTTCTCATGTGCATTGTTGTTGTTGGATGTTAAAGTGATGAAGGCATAGCACTGATCACTTTTACAGTACCGAGAGCGATTAATACTAACATATCCTAGTGCACTTCACAGCACCCTCCTTCGTCGGTATTGTAGCAGAACCGTCGGCGAAGTAAAACAGCTAATAAAATGGCTACATAGCTTAAACAACTCAATGCCTCTACTTGACGCCAAAGGGGCTTGCAACACTGCTCTACAAAAAAACGCGCAATAGCATCCCAGTAAAAAATTTTCATGTTTTTTGAAGCACTAAAGAAATAATGCGCTTCATAACTCGCTTTAAAATATGAGCTTGTTCAGAAGCTGATTTCAAAGCGTCACAACAATGCAGGTTTTGAAGCGAGAAAAGTATTTGCTTTTTACTTATACAAAAGCTTCGTACACGAGCTATACAAAAAAACTGACTTTATAGTGCTGATCCAAAGCAGGTTCTTAAGCGAGAATGAAGAGTAAGTTTATTTGAGTTTCTTGGTGCCGTTATTCAACAGTGTTTTTGGTCGAGTGACTGGTACGTTGGACTTCAAACCTGAAGGTTCTTAGTTCGATACTAGTTGAAGTTATAATAACAAACATTGAGTAAAAATATGAAATTAATAAAAATAAATAAAGAAAAGGAATAAGAAAAATTCAAAATGGTGTTAACGACGCCAATCCACATCGAACCATTTTTTTCATATATTTTCAGTTCTAGTGCTGAAAATGTTGATGATTTTCAGCGCTTTAAAAGCGCGTTTGTGAGCAAAAATGTAGTACTCCAATCCGGGAATTTGCCATACAAAAATCAGCAGCGATATCAGCAGGTCTGTCAGCGCTACTTTTATTCCATAATAGTAGAAACCTGCTTTATTGGAAGCAACTTTTTTTCTGGGATGGTTAAGCTTTCTATCTCCCTCCCACTTCACCACCTGTTCTCTCTACACTATCCCTTTCCCAAAGAAGGTAACGCATTAATTAATTACCTGGTAGGCATTCATTGCCTGATTGTGTTACTTCTCTTGAAAAAAAATGGTTCAAACCGGTGACAGACTAAGCGACAATGTCTTACTTATGCGCATGCATCTTTAAGTCAAAGTCTCCTTGTGTGCTTGAATTAGTTGAATGTAAGCAACTGTTATCGACATAAGTTATTTTTTGCACACACTTTTAGTATTCTTAGCACATTGTTTTGATACAAATAAAATTTTTTTTGGATGGAATGAGAAAATAAAAATGCTAAGTACTTTTTCATATAATGCACAATATATCTGAAACTAGATGTGCTAGAAAAATAATAAGGCTTTTTCGTAATCACCGCACTCACAATATTATGACAGTAACGGAATGTATTTTGTTCAAGAAGTATTCCGTGCAATCATTTTTAAAAGAGTAAACATATAAAATTCTAAGCAATCTTATATTTAACTGATTCTAACATTTAATAAAAAAAAACTAAATACTCATTATACGGATTTTCTGTTACTTTCAATATAGTCCGTTGTTTATGTCTATGTACTAAACAAGTACATGCATAGAAATAATACACACACAAATACTCAAAATATTCTGTACGTAAAATTAACGGAAATTGCAATTGAAATTATAGAAATACACATTTAAAATCAGTGGTGTAGTGGTTACTACGTTGGACTATTAAACGAGAGGTCACATGTTCAATTTCAGCCAATACCATGCGTGTGTGTTTTTTTTTAATTTGTAATGTTAAATGCATAAAATTGACTAAGTTTATGTTGTCTTACTGCAGCTAGTTTATATACCATGCTTTGGCCAGATGGTTGATATGTTGGATTTCAAACCTGAACGAGCTTTGTTCGATTCTCAGTAGAAGTTAACATAACAAGCAGTGAGTAAAAATATAACTTTAATAAAATAATAATTGAAGATACGAAATAGTTAAGCCTCTTAACATTTAAAAATAAAGCAAAAATCAATTATTTTTACGGAACTTGTGGTTGATCATTTAACAGTGAAAATAGCAGAAACAAGGAAACCTCTTTTATTTTTACGGAAGCTGCTATTAGTTCTTTTGACAGTAAAATTGATCCAAACAAATAAGGAATCATTATTTTGTATGCTTTTAAGTCTGTTAACTTTTTAACCTTTAAAGTTAAATAATTTTTTTTGTTAAATTTTAAAGAAAAATACTTAGACCGGTTTTTAATTGAGTTTTAATTTATTTTATATTGCAATTTCAGTTAATTTTAAGTACGGAATATTTTGAGTGCGGACGAAAATACATAAGGATCAGTTATTTTAATTTCAAAACATTAAAATAAGAAAAGTTTTAAGGACTAAGCCAGAAACAGCACGATTTTTAACATCCTTGTAATAACAGTAAGATATCCTGATATACTCATCAATGTGACTCTACCCAAACAAAAGATACTTTTGTAATTATTTTAAAGCTTAGAAGACTATTTGTGAAATATTAAGCGAATTATACAAAAAGTTGTGTAAATTATGCAAATGCTAAATGTCACTACCTTATCTTTAAAACTAGAGCTGCTAGCGAAAAAGTAATGATGCTATCGTAATTAGTAGATGAAAATACATAAGAATCAGCTATTTATTTATATTTATTTATGTTATAAACTGGAGATTTCATTAATAACTTAATCATAAATCTGAAAAAAGTTGCATTAACTCATCATAAATCACTTCCTAAACACCTGAAGGCATATAATTAGAATTCATTTGACTTCTAACATAATTATTACCCATAAAACCCACATTTTTAAAGAAATATATAAACAAGAAATTGAAACTAAACAGAACTAAAAATAAAGCCGAAAAATGTTTAACACCCACTTGAGATTTTTTTTAAACATTCTTTTTATTCATTAATTCATTGCATGCAGCAAGTAGCAGCAAAGCAAGCCTTAATAAATTTTATGTTCAAGTCGGGTTAGAGGCGTTTATTGTTACATGTCATTTCGCACCATTTTTTTTGACATTAAAAATTTCACAGTATCCAAACAAATAAGAAAACCAAAAAAAATTTTTTTTTCAAACATTTTACAACAGCTAAAGAGATGAGATCAGTTAGAAATCGTGCGACAGTATTACAAAGATTAGTGCGAAGCTGAAGATGGTGTTTTCGAGTCTCTGTAGACAATGTGATAGAAGGAGGATAGTGTTGATGATAATGATTTGAAGTGATGGCGCATGCGGGCTTCTGTTTAATGTTTAATTATTTTCATTGTTTTATTCTGTTTGAAAATTTTTTGTGTTAGCACATAGGCCGACACCGTTTTAAAACAAATAATCAGAATGATTGTTTGTGGTTGCTGGGCTGGTTGTCTCAAGTGGTCATCATAGAGTTTTTTTTATATATACATACATATATATATATTTTTATATTTTCAATAAATATAGTGGCGGAAACAACAGATTTATATTTTCTTTTTTGGTGGTTGACAAACAGGAAGGGAGTTTATACATATCGCACTCTAAATAATAAACAGTCACTACCCCAAAAATCGCAAATGTTCAAGAGAAGCAAAAACCATTTTTAGAAACATAGTTAAAATTTTATAATTAAATTTAGTTCCCCAGTAAATTTCAAAAATAAGGCGTAATTTTGAGTTGTGACTCTATAGTTGAAATTATATCAAATTATTTCATGGAATAGAAAGTCACTTTTCAAAATAATACAGGCGATTATACTCACTTTTTCACCTAAAGAGACACAGCTCTAAATGATTCACCACAAAACATAAATTTTTTTTCATCAATAGCGTCACAACTCGAAATAATATTGCCCAGCAAAAACTTTTGTCGTTTTTGTAATCGGTAGTACTTTATTAATGGATTACAAAGTAATGCCTGGTACTTATTTATCTTATTACTATGCTTCAAATTAGAACTACTACTTAGTTTTTAATAAAAGTAGTACGCATTTTTCTCATTATCTCAAAATAGTTATAATTTGTTATTATGTATTAATAAAATAAGTAAACAACCACTTTTTAAGTCAACATGTGTTTGTATATGAAAACTAATCTTTGTCGCTCAAAATTATATGTCCACAATAGCTGACAGGGTAAAGTACTTGTCTTCAAATCTGAAAGAGCACAGGTTCGTATCCCAGCTAGGTAAAAAAATTTTTTTGGAAAATATAAATAAAATATGATGTGTAAAAAAAATGTTTTTTAAATTTTCGTTTATTTATGTGACTACTTATTTTTTAGCTTCAAGTAAGCCAAATAATAACTAGTTAATTGCTGTGATAATGTAAATAAATTTCTAAGTAGTACGTACCTATTATTTTTTTGGACTTTTCAAACAAAAGTAAGTAGTTATCGAGTCAAATTGTAAGTAGTTATGACTTACATCCTCATATCGTTAGCTGAAATCCAAAATCACGTAACTACACTTTTTTTAAATTTTACAGGAGAGAGAAAATACTAAATAAAATACTTCAAGCTACTGAAGTAAAGCCGCTTTATTTAATGCAATTTAAAATTTTTTGTTAGTTACGTGGTTTTGGATTCACTGACGATATACTTTTGCCTACTAGTAAGCAAAGTTTTTGCTGGGTGTTTGGGTGAAAGAAAACTACTCAATTACTTATAGGCGCACTGTTATAACTAAAACTAGTAGTATTTAGTTGATGATGTACAAGCGAAGCAAGTAACATAGAAACAGGGAACGAATTACGGCATACGTGATCGAGTAAAATTTTTCGAAAATTTTCTTTTTGGGATTACGGCATACGATAATTGAGTAGCTCCTGCTTAAATTCCACTCGTTAGCACTAGAGCGACCGAAAACAATATTTTCCTTTATTATGTTTGTTTTGCAAAAAAGCATGAAACATCACCAATAAACCTTATTACAGTTGTCAAATTGACTTGCTTGTTGTACTAGCTTCTAGAAACATAAAACTTTTCTTTAATGTATTACAAATTCTTTGTCGATTCAACAACCGATGTAAAAAAACTTGGAACACTTTTTAAACATTTCAATTCGTTAGCTATCGGTAATCCATCAATTCGATACGTAACGAAATTTTATTCGATACGAAACCCTACTCGATAACGAATGCGGTAATTCGGTCCCAGGCATAACAAAATTTTTCCGCTTAAAGAAGACTGTGATGGAAAAGAAATTTTCGTGGTCGTTAGAGATTTATTCTGTTAATTGATTTGCGTAATAAAAACGATTTTGAAAAATTATGAGTTGTGACTGTTTATGATTTAGTGTGCGATATGTACTTAGATATTTTGTTATTATGTACGTGCACTACAATTTGTGCAATTGATTGGAGTTGTCTGTGGCTGCATGCTGTGATTTAAATTCATGATGAATCATAGACGCTAAAATTTGTATTTTTCATTTAAAAAATTGGAGATTTGTCCAGATTGTTCTGGTACTAATTTTTGTCTACTCCAAGCATATACTAAATTATATAAAAATGGTAGCAGATAATGAGAAGTGGTGTCTATAGAAAGAAAACTTTTGCTGTAAAATGCCCAATCGAATTGAATATGTAGCGTATAAAAATGATATAAGTATGTATGTAGAAATTTGTGACGTCCATTTTTATTTTGAATTTTAGGTTGAGGCCACACGGGCGTTTTTAAAACGCAGCGTTTTTGCTTTTTATATTAATTTTGAAGCTTTATGTGTTGTTTCCACAATGCAACAAGCACTGCTTGCCTAAAATTTATATGAGAAGCACGCAGTTTTTTTAGTGATTTCCATACAAATTTTAGACACGCAGTGCTTGTTTGCATTGTGGAAACAGCACATTAAAAAATTTAATATAAAAAGCAGAAACGTCGCGTTTTTAAAACTCCCGTGTGTCCTCAGCCTCAATTGTTGATTGGGAAATAGAAAAATATAGAAAATAAAATATTGGAAAGGTACACAGAGAGAAAAAAACTTTCTAAAATTGTACATGGCTGGTGTCAAATAGTCAACGAAGCATTCTTAATTTTTTGACAACATCCGTTCTCAAATCTAGAACAAAATGTTGTCAAATCAAAAACGAAACAATAAAAAATATCATACGTTGTCAAATCAAGAACAAAATGTTATCAAATTGAGAATGAAATCATAAAAATGACCAGGCGTTGTCAAATCTAAAACGAAATGCTGTCAAACAGGGGTGCCAGATGATTTGGACGAAAAATCGGCATATTTTCCAAATAAAATCGGCATTATCGGCACTTCAATTAAAAAAAAAATCTGCAAAAAATACCCATTTCAAATACAATAAACCATATTTTTATTAACAAAACAGAACAATTCAGCATTAACTAATGTTTATAACATATTAAAAACCATAAAAATCAATGAAAATAAAATAGAAAAAGAAATTTCAATTGAATTGTTGACAAGAAAGCGGAACTCTTTGTCTGAGGAGCTTCTAAAAACTTTGCCGAAATGTCTCAAAGAATGCTGTAGAAACTCTGAAGAATTTTCTTGGGAAATTGAAATGGAGTATCTGATATGTCTGAACAATATCGGAAAAATGTCTAACAAAACATCAGAAAATATCTGACAAAACTGGGAGCTAAAATTTGAAATTTATCAGAAATGTATAAAATTCTCACATAGAATCAAAATGTTGTAAGACCTCTTTGACTCTTCTTCTAGCATACATTTTTCTGTTGCCAATGGCAGCTCTTCAGAAAATATTTACCTTTATTTTATAAGTTTAAAAATTTACACATTTGTGCGCAAACTCTAAAGAGATAAATGCGGTACTATTACAAAAACTAAAAACCGACAATGTACATAAGAGGCTGCTATAAGACGTAGATCAGAAAATGTGCAGACTGTTCTGCTAAATGTCTTAAAGGAAAGTAATCGAATAATATTTCAGAAGCACAGCGTTAGAAAACTGCCGACTAATCTGCCAAATGTTTGAGGGAATTTTATACAACTTGGTTCATTGTCAGGTAAAGTCTCAGATTTTAACTGACGTTAGACATACCAGAAAAAATTTTTACTGGGTAATTGTAAATAAACCGAACCCTTTTTCTTTTTAGTAAACGCGCTGACTGATTAACAGTTGTCTCCGTTTAATGTAACAGTGTATTTATTCTATTCCAGTGTTTTCCAAAATTAATAAATTATAATAAAACAAAGTTATCCTGTGTTAAGTGTTTATCAAAAAATCGGCATTTTTGGAGCAAAAATCCGCAAATCGGCACTTTGATCATTTTGAGGCAAAAAATCGGCAAAATGACGATAAATCGGCAAATATGGCAGGCCTGTTGTCAAATCAAGAACGAAAACATAAAAGTTGCCATACTTTGCCAAAGAGATAATGACCTGTTCTCAAATCAATAATGCTCTATTCTCAAATCAAGAACGATCTGTTGTCAAATAAAGAATGAACATTTGAAAAGTAGTAGGCGTTGTCAAATTGAGAACAGTTTGTTCTCAAAAAAGAATGAAAATATGAAACATATCAAACAGGGATGATAAGTGGAAAAATTCGTTTCGTACCAATGAGCTTCTAAAATAGTACTTTTTCGGCTCAAATAGTACCAAAATCTTTTTGAATTGTTGTAACCAAGTAAGCCACACGATTTTGATTAATTTTATGTGCTCATTGTGTCAATGATCATATTGTCGTTGCTCTGACAAAATCAGCTATGTGACAATTTTCAAAAAAATTTTTATTCCACTAATCTTAACATTTATTGATCATACATCTATCCACCAAAGCGTTTCAGGATATCTTGATGGGCTTAGAAGTTAACAAAAGTAGCTATGTAGAATATATAGAATGTTCCTACAAAGGAGTTATGTGTATAAATTCAAACAAGAAAAACTTTAGTTCTGATCAAATTTAAAATATTTATTAATAAATAATCTAAATCAAAAAATTGTTTTATTAAAAATGGTTCAGAAAAAATTAGCTATGTGTAGTTTTTCGAATAATTCTATTATATCTCCCCAATGTGCAATTATTCCTATTATTTTTTACAAAATACTTGTAGTAGTGCGAAAATTGCTTCAATGAAGCGCTCGACTCTAAAAAAATATCGCAAGGCTACCATATAAATCAGTGAACATAGTAAAAAACACATAGGTGATTTTGTCAGAGCAACGACGATATATGGCTTTGTTTTCTACAAATATTTTTGATAAATTCTTTTTTAAATATTGGTGCCAAAAATCAAACAAATTTTAAGTCATCTCAATGAAACTTCACTTCTGCCATATAACAAGGAACCTACTTACTAATTTCTTTATTATTATAAACTTGAAATTTGCTAAGAAATTTAAAATTCGTTCACAGTGGATAAACAAGCCATAACACAAGATATTTTTTATATTAAAATTTTAATTTCGACATTTCTGTAGTTTTCTTGAATAAATGCGTAAGTAGATTTACGTAGACTTTGAGTTATTAATGCCAAACAGCTCTATTTTAAGCGCTCTTTCCATGACAGTAAAAAGTTTGGGAATATCATGGACTAGTCTCGATATTTTTCATGCACGCCAACCTGACTTCTATATTGATTCCATAAATTTTCAGCAATAACGTCTTAATTATTCCTGTGTGATGGATTATTTAAACACACAAGCAGAGAGATACGATGTTGTTATCTAAACAGATTTTGAAATCTTTTAAATGTTTTGTTTTATTTTACTTAAGGTGGTTTTATACTATCTGTGTTTTACATCTGACCTGTCAAATTTCCCACTGCAAAAGCTATACATGTCGTGTGAACCTTTTGAAACATTGCCACCTGAAATTTACATAACTAAAGTCAGGCGACAAAATTGTCAATTAGAGCGCGTTCTATTTTCATCTGACATCAGCTGTTTTGAGTTAACAAGTATGTGTTGGCGTCACTTAGAGGTTATGTCAGATGCGATTATACATGTACGTGTGAAAGCAAAAATTAAAAATAGTCTGTAAATGGACAATTTTGACAGACACGCAAAGTTACATGTGGGTCTCAAAACTGACAAGTCAGATGTAAAACACAGATAGTCTAAATCCACCTTTAGTAAATGTTATTTATGTTAACATATGCGGTTTTATGCATCCTTGCTAGGATCTCGTTCTTACGTTATTTTTGTCTGAAATTTTTACACAAAGTTATTTTGGCAAATATATGCCGTGTTAAAAAAAATCAGTTCTAGAAATATTTTGTTTTTGCTCTACTAAAAAAGTCAGTTTTAAGACATACGCTTTTATGCAAGAAAACCAATGATTTGTTTATAGAATATGGATTTTGACATTAAGCTATTCCATCAGCATCGCTATTGATATTTGGCTTTGAACACTATCAAGCAAATATTATATGCTGTTCTCTCAAGACCACCTGTTATGTATTCCCCTTAAATACCTAGTGGTAAATGAAACGAAGTACTTTGATAATAATCAATGATGTCAGGATGACGTTCTAAGCGAGCATCTAAGTACTTAGATTGTAATGTACGTATAATCTAACATGTCATTTAGTAATAATAGCTTCGATTATTTTGCATTGTCTACGCGCAAAGTAAAAAATGATGGCCTACTTTTGGGCTATATTTCAACGGCAAGGTCGCTTAGAGCTCCACTTATTTTGTAAACGCACAGTAGCGACAGGTACTGACATCGTCGCTTGCTTTTTAAGCGAGAGCGCACCGATTAAACCGCCTATGACACGCTTATGTTAAATCTAAGTGGGCAAATAAGCCAAAGCGTCACCACTAGCTGCTACTAAATATTGCTTACATCAGCGATTACGTAATGGGTATTTTTACCACTGGGTAAGTGCACAAATCCACTCACGAAATAACCGCCTAAGTAGACTTAAGAGAGAATTAAGTTAAGGGCCAGCGTAGAGATAAATTATTATTGAAAAATCAATGGATACCACCCAAAAAGTTGGCAAAAATTTGCAAATAGTACCAAATGAGTCACGGGGGTACCATCGTACTTTTTTGGTTTCAATAGTACCAAAAAAAGTACAATTGTACCAACTTTATCATCCCTGATATGAAACATTGTCAAATTGAGAACGATTTGTTCTCAAATAAATATACACACAAAAAAAAAGTTCATAAAATACATGAATATTTTATGAAAAATTTGCCAATGAACGATTTTTATATTTTTTAAGAACTTTTTCATAATATCAATGAAAAAATTCATAAAAAGAAAAAAAAATAATGGGAAAAATGTGTACATAATATTTATGAAAAAATACATAAAATATAAGAAAAATTTATTTTTATATATGAAACATTTCATAAAAAATTTTCCAATGTACAAATCCTAATATTTATGAATTATTTCGTATATATGAACAATACTAATTTTTTTGTTCATAGTATTAATGAAAATGCAGAATGCAGAAGACAAAACTGAAATAATTTTTTTGTATTTTTTCAATTTGTAATGCGCTAACCAGAGAACATAATCCTTTCTACTGTTCTTACACAAGGCATACTAAGCATCACTCATCAAGTTTATACCGTTAGTTTATGTTAAACAAGATTTATGTATTTGTTCATAAATATTAAGAACTTGTTCTTAGAGTTTGGTGTTATTATATATGAAAACATTCATAACATACAGGACAAATTTCTAACATTTATGTAGTTGATTTTACAAACAGTAGGCAATGAAAAAAACTTTTTACGCTAAAAGAAGTTCTTAATATTTAAGAAATTGTTCATAATATTTAGGGAATTGTGCAATATATTTATGAAAACTTTTTATGAACAATTTTATGAAGGGATTTCATAACAATTATGAACAGATTCCTAATTAAATACTGGGAACCTAAAAAAAATTATTAAATATAGGAAATATTTCATAGATACTAATAACATTTCATGGATTTTATGAACAAAAAAAATTATGAACAGCTTTCATAAATAATATGAATATTATTTTTCTGTGTGTATATTAATTAAAAAATTAACAAGTTTGTGAGATAATTTTATTATTTATTTCAATAGTATAAAGAGGATCTTCTAAAACAATCTCTCAGAAAAACAGTTTGGTTTAAATGTTTAGGATTTAAGCGATTCTTTTCTTTAGTCTTGATAAAACTTGACTTGGCAAAATCTTTCACTTATCGTAGATGATGAAGATATCGAAAACAGTCCATAATACAGAATATCTAGTTTCTCAGTCCTTTTCCTGGATTTCTCTAAACATATAAAATCTTCCATTATGTCCTGTTTTAATTTTTTCAATTCCTTAACACTTCTAGTTGTTTCGGTTAATTCTGTTAAAAGATTTCTTGTATTACTATCGATAGTTTCTTCTGTTGTCAGGTGATCATCTGTCTCATACTGGCATAGCTCAGCAACGAACATTCTGCAAAAAAGTTTATTTCTGAATTCCTTAGTTTCCGTTTTTGTACTGTATTTTAAAACACTGTTGCTAGCAGAAAATATTCCTGAGTGGAGGTATGTATAAACTAACTGAATTCATATCTCATTAAATCTAATCCTTAGATTTTTAATTAAGTCGTTGGCAAGAGTATTTTTGGCTTGTATTAAACTATTAAATACAAACTTAATACTTCCCTCAAATTCAATTAGAGTAGCAGAGTCTTTACTTAGCTCTTTTATAGCCACGTCCAAAGGTTTTAAAGTTTTACTTAAGTTAAGATCACTTCTTTGTTTGTATGAAACATAATTTCTAAACACATACCTTTTATATATGAGACGAAACAAATAATTGAACACACAAAACATATGTTATAATAATACAAAAATTTTAAAATTTTGTAACGTCGGTTAATCGACTGAAATTAAACGATTTAACCGTTAATCGAAAACAACCAATTTCAAATTAATCGATCAGTTAATCGGGTAATAATTAACCGGTTGACCGATTAACGGTTAACTGAATGAGTACCCTATCGGTAACTAAAATTTGACTGAATCTGAGTCCATCAAAAAGCAAAGGAGATCGGAAATTAACTTTAGATTAACTTATGTATACAGTCTGTTCCCGTACGTGCACGAAGTTATCAAACTTACTCAAAAGCTGTTTCAAATACAAATTTTATATTGAAAAGAGCTTTCGGTTAAGTTTGGGTAACTTCAAACACGTAAAGAAACAGACCTGTTGTCACTTAAAGCCGTATCAGTGTTGCCAAGTTAGGGATTTTCACTCAAAATTTAGGGTTTAATTTTGCGGTTAGGGTGACTTTTAGGGAGTAAAAAGCAGTTAAGGGGAAATTTAGGGTGCAAAAATGGTATTTGGGGATATTTTAGGGTTATTTAAGTGCTGATTTTATTTAGTAGTGTTATCAATATATGCCTAAATATTGCTACAGTTAAGGTTTTTAATTTTTTAATTTGAATTTCTTGGTAACAGGAAAAAATCTCAGTAACATAAAGCTGTAATATATATCAAAGGAAAGAAAATATTCCCAAAATTACAAAAAATAATGGGAAAAAGAAAACGAATTTATAGGTGATTATATTAATATAAGTTTTATTATAAGAAAGCTTTATTTGGTGCGGGTTAAGCATGTATATATGCCTGAATTTCATTTGTCGTTTTAGCAAACCATTAGTAAACGTCACCCGTACTTTCTTTTTCACATCTCTTATCTTATGCACAGATTTTCAAAAATCATTTGAGAATTTACAAAAGATTTTTTGAAAATCACAATAGAATAAGCGTAGTAGGCTTAGAAACTTATAGAAAACACAACAAACAATTTATATTGGATATGAAGCTATTTAATATTTCAACAAAGAAAACTTTTTTAAAAATAAAATTGGGAGAATATTTGAAATAATCAATGTAATAAAAAATTGTTTAAAAACTTAAAATCCATTTAAAAATCTGGTTTTGTAAAGGAAGGATGGTAGGACGATTTTTAGCTTAAACGTCAGAATGTAATATGCGACAAAAAATGAGAAAATGAATCTACCTTGTATACTTATACCATGGACAAACCGGGTGAAAATTTTCTGGAATAGACTGGTTGAAGTATGAATTATTTGGGTATTAAGTATTCAATACCGGTCGTTTCTTAGAGAACTCGATACTCAAAAGTAGTACATTGTTGAATGAAATAAAATGGTATTTATGGTAAAAGATATAAAAAAATTGTACGAAAAGTTTTTTTTTGGTATTCTTTTATTTTGCCTCAGTGCAAATTTAGGGGGTATTTTTTTCGATTTGGGAATATTTTTAAAAATTTACTTGGCAACACTGAGCCGTATGCATAACAAAAACTTGGCATGAGTTTATCAAAAGTGACGAAATTGAACTGGATCTTAACGGGGTTATCCAAATAATTTGATATTTAAACTCACTGTCGATTGTAGTCAAGACTATACTCTACGGTAATTTTTTTTCTTGGACCAGTACTCAGGGGATGACCCCTACTCATGCAATTCATTGTGCTGGAACTAGGAAAATTTATTGATTCTTTAATTGATTGATTCTTTAATAAGTCGTTAAGATCGAGTTCCGTTTCGCTACTTCTGCTAAGTTCGCACTAAGTTTTCGTTATGCATATGGCCCTTAAAACTTAGCATTAAAAATTAATATAATAGAACACAATAAAGCTTTTATATATAAACTTTTTAATCCTTAAACTTATTTGTTGTATTTATAAATTTATTTACTAATTTTATGTGAATTTTTTATTTACAGAACATTTTCGCAAAATGCTGCAAGAATCCAAAGCGGAATTTCACAATATGTTTACACGCACCTATGGTGTGATCTATCAACAGAATTCCTATGTTTTTTCTGATCTCTTTAATGAATTGGAAAACTACTATACTCGCGGTCGTATCGATTTGCTTGATGTAATGGATACATTTTTTAATACATTGTATCAAAAAATGTTTCAGGTGTTAAACGCCCAATACACATTTGATGAAAAGTAAGTAAACAGATGAAAAAAAAATCTTGTATAAAATAATGTAATTTAATATCAAAACCAACCGGCTAAATCGCACTTTTTATGTTCCTTGTTGTAGTTTCTTGTTTAAAATTCTCTGATTCTTAGTTTTTACTTATTTTAACGTTTTCATTCACAAAAGCAAAATTAAAAATTATAAAGAACCGGTAATTTTGTGGTCAAAACATTTACGAATGTAGAAAAAATTCATTGAAAGCCAACAAGCAAAAGTGCAGTTTGGGCCAAGTTCTTTTTTATCGTTGGTCAAGTACTTACATTTATTTGTAAGCAATGATTATATTTCAACTAAACAAAAGTACAATATTTTTTTAGTTGTTAATAAAAAGCTATAATATAGTTGTGTTAAAGGCAGCTTTATTGTTGTTTCTTTATATTTTTTTAAGAAATATAATACCAACTTAACACAATAGATCGAAAAAGTTCATGTTACCAACGCGTTAACATTTGAAATATACAATTATGAACAACAACCAAAATAAGTTAAAACAAAAGGAAATAAATTGACATTTAAACAACAATAAGCAAATTACAATTGTTTTTGAAATTATAATCCTTATTTGAAAAGTGAGTCGATTAGGTGACGCCACGCGTTCACAAGTTTTTTAAAAGGGAATGGAAACTGAAGGAACTGAATTTATGTTTGTAGGCAGCATTTAAAGCTAAATATATGCATCATTTCCCAAATGTTAAGAATTTTTTGTTTAAGTTTTAGCTTTTTTTTTCTTAAAAATTTTAGCTATTAAAAGATTATCAGGACTTAACCAATATTTTCGTTATCTCAATGGATAACTTCTTTATATATAACTTCTTTATATAATTATAACTATAATAACACAACCCCACGAAATACAACTTTTTTTCCCCCTTCAAAAATGCATTCCATTTTTTCATATATCCAAATGTAAAATAAAATTTAAAACTTATTTTTTTTTGTAGTAAAAATTAAATTTTTTTTCTAAAAGCTCAGAAAAAATTCAATACTGCAAAATATTGCACTTTTGACCATTGTCTTTAAAGCTAAATGTGCTAAGAATAAAATAAGCTAAATATTATGAAAATCGGCTAAAAATTGTAGACTTTATTAGTAATTTATTGAAAACACCCAAACTCACAAAAATATTAGTAGAAGCATAAAATAAATATGGACTGATCAGCGATGCCATTTTTAGCCACTTTTTAAGATATGACAAAAAACGATATGACATACTGTGTTGTCATATCGTAAGTTTTTTACGATATGACAAAAAACGACTTGACATACTGTGTTATCAATTCCTAAGTTTTTTACGATATGACAACACCGTGTATGGCTATCTTAGTGTTGTCATATCGTAAAAAACTTACGATATGATAACACAGTATGTCATATCGTGAAAATTGGCTAAAAATGGCATCACTGGACATGATATGGAAAAACTGAGGACACAGTATTTTTTAACGCATCAAACTGATTAAGAAACGTTAAGTTGTTCAGAGCGAGAATAAAATGCAAAAACCTATATTATAACCTAAAGTCATTTTTGTGAGTTTGGGAATTTTCACCAAAATCCTAATAAAGTCTACAATTTTTAGCCGATTTTCATCATATCTATCTTATTTTATTCTTAACACATTTGCCTTTAAAGACAATGATCAAAAGTTCAATACTTTGCAGCTCTGAATTTTTTATGAGAAAAAATAAAAATTGTTAAATTTTTGCAAAAAAAAATAATTTTTAAATTTTATTTTACGAATAACTAAGAAAACATTGATTGACAAATGATTTGAAGCAAATTTTATTAGTTACCCGATGGTGTTTATTGGTCGACGTTGGACATACTGCCTTCGAGTTATGGTGAATTATAATGGTATACCTCGTGAAAATATTATGTAGGCTAATAAAAAAAAATTCTGACGTGATAGAATTATTTTAATATTTTTTCTGAAGCTTTGTACCTAATTCCTATCCGAATTGCTTATTAATTTATTAAGGGAGAAACCATCGTGGTGTTGTGTAACTGGTCATGCATAATAATTATATCTGGAAAAGCTATCCATAGAGAAATATTGGACACAATAAAGTTTGTTCGCTATTAACCGACTTCAAAACTCTAAAAACAGTGTTAGAAAAGTGGACAGTGCCACGCCCATGAAAAGTAAATATTAATTTTAACTACTTCTTCTTAACCGTCTAAAAACAGTGTTAGGAAAGTGGACAGTGCCACGCCCATGAAAAGTAAATATTAATTTTAACTACTTCTTCTTAACCGCTTAAGAAACTTCGCACACAATTAGTTCTTGTGAAAGTACAACATTATGGTAAAAAATGTGGGACGTGTCACGTCTATTTTGTAGTCAGTTTTTATTTTTGCAAGAACTATTTTACAAATATGTACTGACTGACCTTCGGCTTCATCAATTATTTTACAAACTTTAACTATTGTGGCTAGAAGCTCTTTAAAACAAAAAGTTGGTTCGTAAAATGATAAAATTGTTTTTATTTTTTTCTTTTTTAAGTATTTATAAATAAAAAGCCTAAGGCTTTAAACCTATCGATTTAAAGACGTTTCGAGAATCTTAAAAAAGAATATAAAAAAAGTTTAAAACATTTCAATAAAAGCTTAAAGCATTTGAATAAAAGCTAGAAAGTTTTTAATAAAAGATGAAAGCTTTTCAATAAATTTTAAGAACTTTTGAATAATGTTCTGAAGATTTTAAATGAGAGCTTAAAACTTTTTAATATAACCAAATTGCTTAACGGCCCTTTTCACAATGTATGATTAAGAGTTAACGTGGTCTTTAACGGCAAGTTTTGTATGCCGAACTTGCCGTTAAAGTCCATGCTAACTTTTAATCGTACATTGTGAAAATGACCGTAAGCTATTCAAACATATTTGCAAACTTTGTAGGAGGCAGGTGTGTGCTCACACTTACAATTATCTGGCAAAAATTGTAAGATGCCTTAATATTCCGAAGACGTCCATTTACACGGGTCATATGTAATATTCGGATATGACTAATATAACGTAAAGCATACAAACATGTTAAAATTTTCTTCAATCTTACATATTCTTCAAAAACTGCCGTTTGACTCCGAATCGATCGGTATATGTACTTAAAGTTAAATCGAAGTACAGTATTTTTTGGCGTTATAAACTCAAAAAGCTCTCATACCTTTATTGACTCTGATAAAAAAAAGTAGCAAGAAATGTTTTTTTTGCTTCTTCAAGTACGTTTTGTGGGTAAGTGCATATTTGGTTTTTAAGAGCATATTGTATGCACGTAAAAACGATTTGTGTTATCATTGCTCATGTTTCACATATTTATGAACGTTTGAATCCAAAATATTGTTTTAATTTAAATTGAAATAATTAAGCGCTTAAAACACTATTTTATTTGATATGAAATTAATTCGATTTGGTTTCTACAACCGTTTCTAATTTGCATTTAAGGTTTATCCCCTTGACATATCCAACTTTTGCACATATGTTTGTCATTCTTCTTTTGTTTATTAACATTTGTTTTAAGCAGTATTAAATATAACGAGTTAATGATGAAGACCTACAAGTGCTGCTGATTATGTTTTTATTTTCTTTTATACAACTTTTGGTTTTTTTTCTCGTTATTTTCAATTCAATTGTTTACGACGATAGTTTCTGCTCCAAAGATTTTAAGTTTAGGTTTATAACACATTAAAAAAGCAGCAATAAATGAAAGATATGTTGTTTTTATTGTAAGTGAGTATGTAGTTAATATGTGTTTTGGCATTAAATTTGATTAAAGTTTTTGATGGAGATTTGTTTGTTTGTTGGTAGTTTGCTATTTTTTCTCCATGCAAAATTTACATTTAGTTTTATGAACGAATAGTTTTGTTTTTGTTTATTTATTTGGAGCTTTAAGAAATTAAACATTAAGTTAAATTTGATACATTCAACTTAGAAGCAAAATAAATTTCTATAGACATACATATACACAATATAAAAATAATAGAATGACTTAACAAATCAATAAGAACGAAGCAAAATATGTTCTAATTTCGTATGTGAATGTTATAGCCATCAAATTCCATCCCATATAATTTTTTTTTACATTTATTTTAAGCGAAACGAGGTTGTAAAAGAAGATTTTTAATGCATAAGAAAACCTCATTGCCTCGAAATAATTTGAAAATATTAAATATGAGAAATCCAGAGAGTAAGTAGGTTAGGTTGCACAGGCCGCCACTTCGTAACAACCGGCCCACTGGGGTCCTTTGTGATGCCTGAAATGGATACTAAGAGATTTCATTAAGATTCCCTGCCTGGTATTCAACCCACCCGAGTGCCGAATAAATGGGCTTATTCCCTTTATAACGCATTCCCCAAGGTGTGTAAGTTCGGAAAATATCGAGTTTGGCAGTTTCTCCCTTCTCCTTATTTCGACAACTCCTGCAAAGTCATTTTAAGTAATACATATTTAATATCCCAGCACCAATAAGACAATGCCTGTTGTAACCGCTACTAGTCTACGTAGCTGTTAACGGCAAAGTACCAGTTTGGTTGCAGATTTTGCGAAGTTATACTGAGACCAACCAGATGGATATGGAAACGTCATATGTGATATCATTTGTCCATCTGGTTTGTGCTTCCTTAGATAGCTGCTGCTGTGTTTTCCACTTTTCAGTACTACCAGGATTAATATTGCAAGGAACTAGGAAAAATGAACATCAATTTAATTTTAAACATACACAGCAGAACATCATCAATGCTCATGTGTATCTTTGCTTATCACCTTTGAGTGGGCGTGGTACTGTTCATTTATATATTGCATTTTAAAAGAAGCATAATGTGTGTGGCAAGTTTAATAATATTCGGTTAAGTAAAAGTAATTGAAAAATAATATTTACTTTAAATGTGCGTCAAACTTCCCACTTTCCTGGTTAAAATATCGCATTTTCAATAGCGTTAAAAATAACAAATTCCAGCATTGGAAATATCTTTTAAAAATAGTTAAGTGCCGCCAAACCCACATAATGATAAAATAATCGAACGTCTTTAATAATTTGGAAACCCACTGTAGTTGAAAACTAATATTTACTTTGAATGTTCGTAGCACAAAAAGAAAAAAATTCAAGTATTTTTATTTGTCTTTATATGTATAACGAAACGCCGGCCTAATGTAAACTATGATTATCATTAACAAATAATTTTTTGCCGGCGACCGCGCAAAACCTTTCTTCGATGGCAAAAATGCAAGACGAAATTTTGCGTTATGACGACGTTGCAGCAAATGAGCGATATGAAAATAAAAAATCTAAACATTTTAATCGATAGTACCTCTATTAAAATCTTGAATACTAACGGCCGTATGCCTAAACAAAACTTGGCAAGAACTTAGCATAAGTAACGAAATTGAATTGCGTCCATACACATAAAAAACTAAAATAATTTTCTATAAAGGAATTCAATGAAATAGTAAATATTTTATCTAGAAACGGACCTACAAACAAATTTGTAAATACAGACGAAAATATCTCAACAATTTCATTGAAAAAAAGACCCTTTTTTTCGGTGAACAAATTGTTTAAATCTATAAAACAATTTGTCTAAAAATATTTACAAATATTAAACAAAACAATTTATTAAATCAAACAAAAAGATTTACTGGACTTTCTGAAAATATCAAACAATATTTTTGTCTGAATTTATAAAACAATTAGTCTAAAAATACTAAGAAGTATTAAACAAAATAGTTTACTTTTTCAAATAAAAATATTTACTGCATTTTTGTAATATATCAAACAAAATTGCTATCTGGGTCATTTATCATCATCATCCATTAAGCATTTATGAAATTTTATTTTGTTAAATATGTTCAATTCTGAATATGTATCTCAAGACTATAAAAAAAAATTAATGAGAATTAACACAACGATATTAACGAATTGATTCACTCAAAAATCTTCAGTAAACAAACTTGGTACAATCGCATTCCTTTTGCTATCATTGTTGTTGTTATTTGTGTGTATGTCGTCATCGAGGTTGTCTTTTTACGACACAGTTTTTCTTGTTGTTTTTGGTGTTTGCGCCCTAAATAAGAGTCAAACAAACAATTCATTGATTATGTAAGGAACATTTACTGAAAATGAAATTTATTTTTTGACAAACTTTTGTTTGAAAATTCGTTGGTTATAATTTTTTCTGTGTACAATTGGTGAAGACTCTTTCTTCACTATATTGTACACTGATGTTTAATGTCAAATAGTCCAGCAGAACTCGTTAAGAGTCAGTTCAAGTTCATCGGTTATGCTATCTTTATGCCAAGTTTTCGTTATGCATATGGCCCTAACACTCCAAAGGTTAATATGTTAAAAATTTGTGTGAACATTTTTGTTATTATTCCAGTTTGCATACACCTAGAGCCGTCATCTGATTTTAATAAAAGCATTACTGCACAACCTAAATCAGAGCGTTAAGCATCGCCTAGCCAACAGGGTACGGTTTTACAGTACATTCAAAGAAAATATTTTGTAGTAAAATGTATTGTAAATACATACCCTGTCACTTACGCGACGCTCAACGCTTTGATTTAGATTGAGCTGTAAGTTTGCTTTTAACAAATGAGCCTTCAACCCTCATTATGTTGTAACTTACTTTTCCTACATACATAAATAATAAAAAAAATTCCTTTCCAGATACCTACGTTGCGTTAGCGAACATATGAAAGAACTTAAACCCTTTGGTGATGTGCCCGACAAATTATCCGTCCAAATTAAAAGATCATTTGTTGCCACACGAACGTATGGACAGGCTTTAGCCACAGCTGGCGATGTATCAAAGAGATTAGTTAATGTAAGTCAAGCACTATTTTATTAAACAATGGTTTCTAAAATTTTCCCCACATCACAGGTACGTTTAAATGCTGATTGCACCTCTGCTCTAACAAAAATGCAACACTGCGGCTCTTGCAAAGGCTACACGGAAAAACCTTGTACAAATTATTGCATCAATGTTATTAAAGGTTGTTTACATTATTACAGTGAATTGGATACGGAATGGGAAAATTATTCTTCGGCCATGGAAAAAGTTGCTGATCGACTTTTGGGCTCTTTTAATATTGTTATGGTAGTTGAGCCCATAAATATTAAAATTTCAGAAGCCATTATGAATTTTCAAGTAAGTGATTGTTACTTAGCGGTGATAATTTTTTTTTAAATTTATTTTAAACGGTTAAATAGCAGATGAAACTTTTATCAGCTTTCAGCGCCTACTTAAATAAATTATAAAAT
Organism: Panzeria rudis; assembly: GCA_956483635.1. NCBI lineage: Eukaryota > Metazoa > Arthropoda > Insecta > Diptera > Tachinidae > Panzeria > Panzeria rudis. The sequence continues at coordinate 33,634,600 of OY101451.1, read as the reverse complement.
TAATTTATTTTTGTAATGAAAAAGCGATTTAATAAAACTTTCGTTTACAAAAGAATACAATAATTTATTTATCTGATAGAAGAAAGAGACTTCCCACTCGTTTAGTATTTCTTTCTTAAACATCTTTTGTATGCATACTGAGTATTTTACCAAAAAACTGTTGAACTTTTATTAGTTTTTTATTTAGATTTTGTTAAATTTATTTATTTATTTTTTAAAGCTTCCTCCCGTTTATGTTAAAACGAGTATAATGAAATATATGAATGTTGCCAAAAACTTTAATCATAGAATATGATAAAGGCCGATCATGCTTATACCCTAAAATTTCGGCGATTATAAATTTGTATATTCAAAAATATTATTTTCCATTTATTATTAGGAAACATTAAACGCAAATCTCTATTTTCCGTAGCCACAAGAGTCGGAGGACTTTAGACCTTTTGTGATACCCAGAGCAGCATTCATTTTTGTTCTTGAAATGCCGGCATCTGAAATCCATAAAAAACTTCTCAGTTTCTTATGGATTTTAGCAGGTCAGACGTTCCAGTACCTGAAGAAAGTAATTGCTTAGATATCTTAGCCTAAGTTATTGCATAGATGGGCCGCGAAATAGAAACTGTATTGAATTACCTCTTTCTCCTCTTCGCTTAAACATCAGCTACAGTATCCACTACATACAATACATATCCATTAGCTGTATAACTTTTTAGACATAGGAAAAACGCCATACAAAACCGTTTTTAATTTTTAAGCTAAAAAGTGTGATTTAAATAAAAAGAAGAAAAGAGGTGCATAAGGTAATACTAACGCGTAGCAATGCGATAATTTAACGCTAATCTCGTGAAGGTAAATTTTATTTTGTCGATCATGGTAGAGTTGAGCTTGTGTTAGAATAATAAGTAATTCTCGTATCCTGTTTCCATATGCAATCAAAATTTGCTTTTATGTGCTTATTTTCTTGCTAGGTACAATATCTTTACATCGTAGAGGTATTTTGGACAAATTTTACTATTTTCCAAATAAATATGCTAAGTATTTAAAGTAGAAAATTGCAAAAACCATACAATTTTAAATTTAGTTTAAACTTAAAAGTCGATTTATTCAATATTTTGTTTCTGTGGCTTACCGAGTTATTGCTCTAAGCCTTTCAATTGTATAAATAAGATTTAAATTCAAATACAACCGAGCCACCTGAACAGTGGCGAGAGACATGAAATACACATGAACACTGCTGCCTCTTTCGAAAACAGCGTTGTTATGTTCTGCTGTGTAGAATGTGAAACAAATTAACGTAAATTTTTAATACTTAGAATATTGTTTCATGTCCAATTGTTTCTGGTTAAAAACGCTACGAACTTTAGGATAATAACAATCACTTGGGATTAAAAGACAACTAAGTTCGAAAAATAATCATATTAAATAATAAATATTTGTCGTTCATTAAGTTCTATTTTGTTACTAACAATTTTAAGGAACTTGAAACTTGCTTTTTTTAATTACTTTATGGCCATTACATCATTTTCAAAAGTGATTGGGAGAAAAAGTTTATAAGAACTTGTTCCAAGTCGACTATTAAAAAAATCTATTTAGAATAAAAAAATTATATCATGGCTGATAAAAGTATCAGTGATAACACCAGTTCTATAGATATTATGAATCGATTCGTATTATATTAATTTTAGGACAAGTTCTTATATACTGTACTACCTGAGATATTTTAGTGGTTTATATTTGTGTGGTTTTATCATAACATCTTAAGTCTAAAAATCGAATATGGGTGATATTACCGATTTAAAGTAAAATCTGTTTTGGTGGTGTTCTAGAAAGCTAAAAAATAAACCTTGATAACTTTTTAGAAAATAGGAATATTTGATAATGGAGTGGACCCAAATGTGGATTGTGAGAAGGTCGATTTTCACTTAACTCGACTTAAGATGTTATGATAAAACGATACAGATTATTAAAAAAAATATAAGAATAAACATGCAAAATTATTAAACCAATATTATTTTATTTAAAGAAATGCGAATAAGAATTACAAGCCGGTTTTTGTGTTTGAACAATTCACTGTGGAATTAATCGCTAAATAAGCAGAAAACATTAGAAATAATTTTTCACATTAAATCAGCCAAATTATGAATAACAATTCCCCGGGAGTTTTTTCCTTATTCCCTGTTCTCCTATTTTAAATAAAATATCCCCAAAAATTTTTTCCCTTTTCCCATTCCTCCTTATTCTAAATTATAATTTCCCCGGGAAAAAACTCCCAGGGAAAAAGTAAGTATTCTAAATATGAGGGAGAAGGAGACATTCTTGTCAGTTTTTCCCCAAACATTTTTTGGGGAACTAATGCAAAAATTTAAAATTCAAATTAAAAAATCTTGTGAAAAAATTGTATAAGCATTTATTCAGGACAACAAGTTTAAATAAACACCGGAATGTTATATTTCTCTCTTGTTTTAGGCATGTTTATCCATGCATAAAGTTTTAAAACACACTCAATTTTGCACGCATCCTTTAAGTTCACATAATAGGTAAATGGAAGATTTGTTGCGTTTTAAAAAATTATAATTTCCTTTTCACACACAATCATTGCGGATTTAATGCATCTGGCCCTGGCCTTGGCCTAGTTTTCACTTTACTTCCTCCGGATAAAGTTCATCCGAGAGCATCTGAGTGACTACACTGTGCATTTTACTTTTTATTTAAGCAGAAACAAATATTTATATTAACACACAATCTTATTATCAACGAAAACATAAAATTTTTATTAATTTCTATATCTGAACTCTTGCGTTAGTGCAGAATAAAAATGTAAACACTAAACAGCTGATCCAAATTTTTCCCTCTCCCTTATTTGTTTATTCCTCTGCTTTTTAGAATAGGAGGATTTTTTCCCGGGAACAAATGAATGGGAAGAGAAAGAACTCCTCGGGAAAATTCATAATTGGGCTGAATATGTTTTATCAACTTGACTTTGTGGATAAATTTGGCCTACTATAGCGCATTTTTGTTTCAACTGTTCATCTTCGCAGATAATATTTTGAACATCTAGCTCCTCCTCTATGGAGATTCCATGTTCTAAATAAGTATATTTAGAAGTTACATATTTTTTATAATTAATTTTACGATCAAATCCACTGTGCACTTTTATATTCATAGTTATTTGTTTATTAAAAAACAAAACCTCAAATATAAACAAAATTTTTTATTTGCGAAATTATTTGTTATGGTTTCTTCTATGGTGTGCCGATTTTCAAATTATTTTTTGCTAAAAATAAAGTCTTACTCATTTATAAACAAAATTTTTTGTTATTTTCTTAATAAGAAATACTTGTTTAGCTTTATATAAGAAAAAAAATCTTATGAATATTCATTGATTGAAAATTGATTTAAATCATTCAAAAAATTGTTTAATTTAATTAGCGAGACCTTTAAAAACTAACCGCTTATTACCAGACCATTTTTGTGAAACGTAAAAAAGCTAATAAAGCTGTACTTATTTATTAATAACGTGTTGAAGCATATAATCGAAGACTATACAAATGTGCTCACCGGATCATCCTGATATACCATGTCTGAGACATAAGCGGATGAAAAGTATGAGAACGAGATTAAACTTACAGGAATGTTGGACACTGGCAATTGCTCTTATAAGTTAAATTGGAGAAGAACATACTCTAAGGAATTGCAAATAATCTGATCGAAAGCATTGAAGGGTACCATAGTTTTAAAAATGTAGCTGAAATTTTCAAGCTCATTTTTGAATATTCTTTGTATTTGCACCTAAATTAAATACATATATATTTAGGAGTACCCAGCAAAACTTTGCTTCCAAATATTAAATTTTGTATACATTATTTATTTATTTAAGTCATTACTGCTTTCAATTTGACTCAATAACTACTTAGTTTTGTTTCGGAATTAAAAAAAAATAAGGGGTACCCCTTGAAAATGTAGTTTCATTTTCAAAGCAATTAACTACCCAGGCAGAAAACCACAAACGGTCCAACGTTGACAAAGCATTTCCTAAGGTGTTAGAAACGTTGGCAAAATATTACAAGTTCTACTTTGGCGACCCCAGCATGGTACCCTCATGCTGGGGTCGCCCGATTGTTTTTTATATCGTTGGCTAAACACTGTTAGTACGTTTATACGCACGAGTTATTTGCAAATAAAAACGTAGTGCTACCAAGTATGTATTTTTATTGTAAATTAATAACTCACGAAAACAATTACTGATTAACGCGCTATTTGCAAATCTGAAGTTTGGGTAGCCTCCTTTACATATGTTTGTTAATAAAATATAATAAATAGATAAATATATTCACAAATAGATGAATAATCAGTGATTTAATAAGTTACAATAAAAAAGGATTTGGCAGCATTTTACGTTTTTATTTGCAAATAACCTCTGCGTACAAACTAGGTATGTGAAAACCTAAATTTAAGTGCTGTCCCAATATCTTTTTTTTGTTGTTTTTTTATTAAGTGCGACCTTTTCCTATTACTTCGAACTCCAAAATTACAATGTTTTCCCAAAGTACCAATAACTAAAAATAAATATTTTGCTCATTAAATTTATATTATATACATATGTATGTACATATTTATGTATTTATTCCAAGTAATATTAGGAGGGCTTTATATTACTTTGAATAAAACAATTATAATACAAAGAGCACCTTGTATGTACTATTTTTAATATAAGATTTTTTTTGTTGATTATGCATTTCATTGGTGATTTACCAAATCGTCAGTAGACTTCAACCATAATTTAGAAAAGTTTCAAACCTCTTATCTTATGCACGGGCTTTCCAAAACCATTTGAGAATTTACAAATTATAATTATTTTAAATCACAACAGAATAAACTAAGCGTAGCAGTAGAAACTTATACGAAATCCAACCAACAATTTATATTTGCCATGAATCTATTTTGTTTTTCTACATCTTTATACAATTAATCGCAAAAGGAAAAATTTAATCCAAATTAAAGCATTTATTAAATTTATTATTTGAGATATTCTTCCAATTTTATTTAAAATAAAGATTTATTTGTAGAGATATAAAGATTTACAGATTTATTTATTTAAAATAAAATTGGGAGAATATCTCAAAAAAAATTTAATTGGGCAATTCAAAGTGATGTAATAAATATCAGTGCTATAAAATTTTATTGAAAATTTTCAAACAAAAAATTCATAAAATTTTACACATGAATGGCATGTGTTTTAAAAAATTGTATTTCATATTTTATAATTTTCTTTCAAATTTTGATGTTTAAAATAAAATAAATTAAATTTAAATGTAGAAAATAAATAAAAAAGTGTTTGTGAAAAATAAAAATATAAAATACACCGCAATTTAATACGTGCCGATTTAAAAGTAAAATTTTTGGGAAAAATTAAAGAAATTATAACAATTATGAGATATAAGCTGTTCAAAGTACCAGGTAGTATTTAAATAAAAAATACGGGATAGAACAATATGCAAGCAGGTTTTGAATTGCCCAAATAAATATTTGTAATATATATTGTTTAAAATTAATTAAATATTTTCCATAACGTTTCGTAAAATTTCGGCTGTAATGGCCATGATTTTATTTCGAATGTTGGTTTTTAGTTGGAGTATGGTTCTTGGTTTGTTAACGTACACTCTTTCTTTTAATATATCCCAAAAGAAAACTGTCAGGAGCTGTTAAATCTGGTAAACGTGGAGGCCAGTTAAAATCGCTTGTGTGCGAAATAATGCAATAATAATAATGCACGAAATAATGCAACAATAAAATTCAATTAATTTTGTACGTTGTTCGATCGTGTAATGGTTCATAATTAATTCCCCAAGTCTTCTTTACAAAATGCTGAAAAAAAAACAAAGAAAAAATAATAATTAAAAAAAGTTATAAAGAATTCAAACCATATAGCTTATTCTGCGCCACCCAGTAGGAGTAGTTGAGAAAGGATATATATTTAAATTTTTTTTACTATCACGGGAACTCTTACAAACAAACAAACACACATATTGCTTAAGGGTTTTGGCTTTTCTACAGAAACAGCCAGGATCTTGGCAGAATTCGAACCTGCGACCTCCCGGTTAATAGTCCCCACTATAATACGGGAGTATTCTTACACATGCAAAGTGTCACAAGAATCGGTCAAGTAGAAGCAGTAAAAGCCATCGCAAGATTTGTTTCTATAAACCCATGCAGGCAGAAAAATACGATATAATGCAGTTCAAACGTTGGTAAGATCGAAGCACCACCCCAGGCAGAAATAGTCAACCGTACAAAAAATATAGCACTGGCAAACCACTTTTTATAGAAAAATTAGTAATATTTGCCAACGTTAAAATTTTCAACCCGTAAAATGTTTTGCCAACATTTTAATAAACGATTTTTTTTGTCTAATCTATTGTTTATTTCAATTTAAATAAATTACTTACGTTAAAGAGTGATAACAATGGATATATTTTGAAATTTCATAAGAATACATTTAACATCTACCATACCTATGTTTATTTTAATATAATTCTGGTCTAAATTGTCGCCGCTGACTATTATAATTACTGAATCGGTCAAAGGGAACTAGGTGTGGCGAAAATGGGTTCAATTTGTATACAGAAAAATTCTGATGTAACCATAATATTCCCATTACTTAAGCCCTTTTCACACTATAATACAAGTCTTAAGACTTATTGGATTTTGTTAGTGAGAAATCAAATGAAAACGGTTGTGATTGTCAAAAAAATCTAACGTAACATTGCATTTTGTTTCTAGACTATCACACTTCAAATAATATGAAAAACATGAGTAGAAACAACCAGATTCAGACCTTTCAGTAGCATCGGCTGAATATTTTCATGTAGGCGGCGTCGGTACTAACGCTTGATAATTTTCGGCGATTTAAGTTTTCGATAAATTTTTTTATAAAAAATTACCAGAAAAATACGAAAGAAAAGTACGAACACTTTTAGACCTGAAGAAAATACATTCGTATCACACAAACACAGCGGTGGTTTTTGAGCAGCCATTGCAAGAGGAAGATTAAATGATCGGCGGCGCCACATTTTTCTTTAATCTATTGCAAAGGCGAAGTCGATTCCAGAACCGTTGCAAGACCCATTATTTTCTTCTTTTGCTTTTGTAAAAATGCACCACTGATAGGATGAAAAATCTTTTCGTTTAGAAAAATTTCTAAAAATGAGAGTCTTATGGGATGTCAATATTGTTGTTTAGATGAGGAGCTGCAGAATAAAACGTTATTTTCTTAAATTATAACAAAACAAAACTTACAATCCTGCTGTTCATATAACATTTCCAAGTGTATATGTATGTCATACTTGTAATAAGACTAAAAAACTAATAGAATATTATATTGGGCCTGATTGTGTAATACTTTGGCGTAAACGCCTAAGTCGTTTTTTGTAGTAGATTACAGAACACGGGTTGTGTGCTACTTGAATCTATTACAAAAAACGACTTAAGCGTTACGCCAACGCCTTACTCAATCAGGCCGATTATTTTTAGTAATTGGTAATTTGGGAATACACTGTAATTTTAGAGTTCGAAGTAATAGGAAAAGGTTGTACTAAACAAAAAAATTATATTGGGATAGCACTTAAATTTTGGCTTTAATGGGGTTTAGCCAACGATATAAAAAACCATCGGCCGACCCCAGCATGAGGTTATCATTTGTGTGTTGGCACAACACTTCAAAAGTAGAACTTGTAATATTTTGCCAACGTTTCTAACACCTTAGGAAATGCTTTGCCAACGTTGGGCCGATTGTATTTTTCTGCCTGGGACGTCCTATGAGCTTTCCTGACATTCAAATGACAACACCGATCCAGGCTTGGCCGATCGTTTTTTATATCAATGGCTAAGCATTGTGGAAATTAAAAATTCAATTTTTTCTCAATACATACATATCATTTTGTTTAATAAAAATTTTTCCCAATATAAAATAAATAAAATAAAAATAAAACATTTGAAAAATTCTGATTCTTATATTTAACAAGAAAATATTCCAAAACTTCGACAAAATGTACATTTCGAATTTCAGAAAAAAAATCTTTAGATTTGATATATTTAGCAAAGTGGAAAGCTACACAATTCCGTTTGTTTGTATTATATTGTGGAGTTATATTGTTTTAAAGAATCTACTAGATGATGAAACATATAAAAAATTTTCGATTTAATATATTTCTTAACAAAATATGTACGTTAAAGATTTGCTAAAAACATTTTTTATTCTGTGTTACGCTCTTCCGTCGTATACTGTGAATACACACAACCTTATCCATCTACCAGATGATGAAGTTTACATGGAACCACCTACATATATCTCAATTTTCAGCTTTTGATTTTGAATACAGTCTGGAGTATTTAAAATAGGGATGTAACGATACGCCGTTTTGCCGATCCGATACCGATACCTATATTTAAAAATAAATATCGCCGATACCGATTCCGATACCGATACGAATATTGAAATTGAGTTCAAGTTTAGATCAACAAAACTCAAGTGCAATTTTTTATTACACAAAATTACATTGTAAGAGAGAATATATAAAAATGATTTTAACCCAGTATAAAAAATTGGAAGTAATTTTTAAGGAGCACATTTTCTTTGCTTCAAAAAAATCTATATTAAAAATATGCAGATAATTAGTAGAAAAGCAAGAAAAAATTTTTAATTCCTTTGTAATTTTAAAAAATACTCGCCATGCTTTTTAAAAAATCGACTTTTTAAAGAACATTTATCAACTAATATTCTTCTAAATAACTTAATAGCTTAATTATTAAAAGTATTCTAAAAGTTTATATTTATTCACTTAAATTTACATGAAAATAAAGTTATGATTTCGCATAAAAAAATTGTGAAAATGGGTAATTTTTTATCCTTTTTCCTTGAGGAAAAACCATTATAGAACACCGAAAAAGAAATTTGTCCTAGCATCGCTTCCAATTCGGTGATTGGTAATCGAAAAACAGAAATTCTTGCAATTGCAAGGATATGTAAAACTAATTAGAAATTATCCAAATTTGCAATACTTCTTTGGAGTGTCTTTTTTTGCTGGAATAAGATTTAAAAAACAACGACTTGAATTTGAATTCATGGTAAAATTAACAAAAAATGAATAATTTTTTTTACAAAATAACAGCATAAAATATTATTAATTTTTAAAATTGATATTAATAAGATTTAAAAAATAACGAAGTGAATTTAATTCATGGCAAAATTGAACAAAAATTAATTATTTGTTAAAAAAAAACTCTGAAAAAAAGTTTAAAAGTATCGTCGTATCGACAGTAAAATATCGCCGATACCGATGTATCGTAAAATCTGAGGTATCGCCGATATATCGGTATCGGTATCGGTTTTCGTTACATCCCTAGTTTGAATGCGGTTCTAAAGGCGAAAGGGATGTCTACTAAATATTAACTAAAAAGTGCTTTAATTTGAGAACATATAGTATTGTATTGTACGATTATTTGCTTGGAAGTGAATTTTCCTGATTTTGTTTGTTTTTATTTATTAAAATGTTGCGAAAAGACTAAATTTATGCAAATGATGAAATAAATAATACCTACTCTGAAGAAATGAAAGCGACTTCTTTTAGTTTTTAGTTAAGTAAATTTTTCGTTCGAAAAAGTTTACTAGAGTTTAACGTCGAGTATGTACGATTAGGCGTTTGAACTAGGGATGTAACGATACGCCGTTTTGCCGATCCGATACCGATACCGATATTTAAAATTAAATATCGCCGATACCGATTCCGATACCGATACGAATATTGAAATTGAGTTCAAGTTTAGATTAACAAAACTCAAGTGCAATTTTTTATTATAAAAAATTACATTATAAGAGAGAATATTTAAAATTGATAAAACATTGGAAGTAATTTTTAAGGAGCTACATTTTCTTTGCTTCCAAAAAATTTATATTAAAAATATGCAGATAATTAGTAGAAAAGCAAGAAAAAATGTTTAATTTCTTTATAAAAAATACTCGCCATGCTTTTTAAAAAATTGATTTTTTTAAAGGACACTTATCAACTAATATTCTTCTATAACTTAATAGTTTATTTATTAAAAGACTTCTAAGTTTATATATATTCACTTAAATTTACATAAAAAAAATTTTAAAATGGGTAATTTTTTATCCTTTTTCCTTGAGGAAAAATCATTATAGAATACCGAAAAAGAAATTTGTCCTAGCATCGCTTTCAATTCGATGATTGGTAGCCGAAAAACAGAACTTCTTGCAATGGCAAGGATATGTAAAACTAATTAGAAATTATCAAAATTTGCAATACTTCCAGATCGCGAATTCTACATTTTCATGTCTTCTTTGGAGTATCTTTTTTTGCTGGAATAAGATTTAAAAACAACGACTTGAATTTGAATTCATGGTAAAATTAACAAAAAAAATATTTTTTTTACAAAATAACAGCATAAAATATTATTAATTTTTAAAATTGATATTAATCGGATTTAAAAAATAACGAAGTGAATTTAATTCATGGTAAAATCGAACGAAAAAAAATTATTTGTTAAAAAAAACTCTGAAAAAAATTTTTAAAAGTATCGGCGTATCGACAGTAAAATATCGCCGATACCGATGTATCGGAAAATCTGAAGTATCGCCGATATATCGGTATCGGTATCGGTATTCGTTACATCCCTAATTTAAAATCTCTTGTAAAGGGTTTGCCTCCAGTTTTATTCTGTAATATTTTTCCAAAATCGATGGGGAAATTTGCTCCCCCATTCTCAACTCTGTCATTTGTGAACCGATTTGGAATTTTTTTTAAAGGGTCCATATTTTGTTTCGAAAATCGGTGTGGAAGTTTGCTCCCCATAATTAGCTCTGCCATTTTTGAACGGAATTTAAAATAATTTTTTTGATTGAAAGGGTTTGCTTGAAGTTTGGTCGCACAGAAGTGGAAATGGGACGGAAAAAGTGGTTGCCCGTTATATTAATTATAGCATAACTCCGCCTTTTCTTGACCGATTTCAAAATTTGTTTATTTGAAAGGGCGTGAAAGGTTTGGTACTATAAAAAATTGCGGACAAACACACAATTAGTAGAAGTATACACCATTTGACCTAACGCAAAATTGCGACCGTTTTGCAATCTGTTCAATGGGATCTTTGCATTGAAGTCGGTTTTTTTGGCAGAGTTATTTCATCCATATTGCTAGACCAGATAGACGATAAATAACGCATTAAGGATTTCTTCTCAATATGTTTAAAGCCAGTGCATCGCCGGGTCGAAAAAAGCTAGTACACCAATGCCCCGGCTTTCGTCGCTTCGGTTTGCGTCGTTTCGAAGCTGCGTCTTTTTAAAATTCCTGTGATTTCGAAGTTGCATCGTTTGTGTTTCAGTTTGCGTCGCATGGGTTAAAAGTTGCGTCGTTAATGGCTTCGATTTGCGTCGTTAATATAAAAATGTTTGTACAAAGCTAAAACAGAAAAACGGGATTTCCCGTTAAGTCTAATGAAAATATGTATGTGAAGTTTGTCTGCTAGTGGCAAGTTGAAGATCGTTAGTAGTTTCAAATTACATTTGCTGAAGTGAAGTTCAAACTAAGTATATTGCAACAATGAGTCAAAAAAGAAAGTAAATAAGCTTCGAACAAAAACTGAATATTTTGAAACGTGTTAAAAAATTAAAAATATGGTGTATTTTTTATTGAAGAATCAATTTTTTCAGCTAAAATTATGAATCTCGGAACCAATTAAATGCAAATCAACACAAATGTATGGAAAATCATTCTTCGGTTTGCGTCGTTTCGGTTTGCGTCGCGTATATCCGGTACCAATTAGCGACGCAAACCGGGGTATTGGTGTATCTACATACGTCCAAGCGTTTTTAACACTAATGTATACACGATCTCACATATTTCGTCCGATATGAAATCCAAATCGAAATTTTAACAAAGGAATTTAAAATACACCAATAAACCGAAAGCTTGCGTAAGTTTAAACGCACGGTTGGACGCCAAGCCAAATTCAGGCCACACAGTTTGTATATTACACCAAACCATTCGCGCTATTTTTAAAAGTTCTACCATAAAACTTTCCCGAGACATGAAAGTGTAAAAATTGCACATTTAAGTACAGAACGGGCATTTTTCATCTAGAAGGGGACTAATGTGCCCTTATTTGTATGGGCCCTTTCACTATCCTGTAAGAATCGAGGCTACTCCATACACACGTGTATAGACTACTCCATAAGGGAGACCAGGACTTATTACAAACTGGTCCAAATGTATGCAATAAACGTGGTCCATTTAACATTGCAATGTTCAAGGGCTGGGCCATGTAAACTAGCTTTGCATTATATCGGACTACTCTTAAAACTACCTATAAGAGGTAAGCTTTGAAACTACTCTGTGTCACTACTTGATTCAGCACTCAATTTCTCAAGTTTTAACGATTGCATATACCATTTGCAATCGTTAAAATGCGCTTAACTAAAAACTCTTGTTTGCAAATGACATGGTCCATGACAGCATTACTTAGAACCATGTTGTGACTAGTCCATTTCAACTAAAATGGACCACGTAGTCCAACAATTTTTGCAGGGTATAGGTAGAGGACTGAAATGTGGTATAAAATTAGGTCTTGATGAGTAAGCAATCAGCAAAATCTAAAAATGAGAACTTTTTATCTAGGGGCTCTAGGGTTCCCCTTATATATGTATTTATATAGCCAAAAATATTTTTAAGACTTTGAAATGTTCTTCTTAGTAAAAAAAAACATACATTGTGCCAAATAATAGTATCATCACGTAACCTTTCCGTGCCACATATAAGGTACAATCTAATTGGCAATTAGGAAATTATGGGGAATTGTAGTGATAGTAAGGATGCCAATCGGGACTGGTTTTTGAAAATCCTGGGTTTCGGTATTTAGAAATAGAATCCCGAATAGGGTCCCGGGGATTTCTTGGTCCCGACAAATATTAAGAGATTTTTCTGCAACAAGTTTTTCATCTGCCACATACTGCTGCTGAAACATGTATTACACTCTATATTTATTGATAAAAGTGATAGCATTTGCTTTGTTTTAGCCAATTCTAGAATCGTATTTTCTGTAGATTTGCAATCCAATTAAAATTTACTTTTGACTTTGGAATATAGAATATATATTTTTTAATATAATCATCTGAACTTCTTAAATGTTGTATTTTAAAATTTGTAATATTAATAACTTTTATTTATTCTACTTTTATATAATTTGCGTTGACGTTTAAAATTATATTTCCTTGTTTTGTGCTCCTCAAGTTTAATTTTTGTTTAGTTTACACAGAAGGATAAACAGTAATTTATATGTATTTTATTGCTCTGTTTGGAACTTTTTTTGGCTTAATATTCTTTGACATGACATTTCAAATAATATTTTATATAAAAAAGCAAGGCAGATTTATTTACCAGGTAGTCGCATTTCCTTCAAAATGTAAAATTATTAAAAAACATACACAACATAACTTGTATATTTTGATACAAAATTGACAGCCACAAATAAAGAAAATAGTAAACAGCTGTGGAATCAAGAGTACCTGGTAAGTAAATCTACCTTGATAAAAAAGTTGACATTAAAAAATGTATTATTTGTGAATAAACGGGATTCGAAAATCCCGGGTCCCAAAATTTAAAAACCACGGGACTCGGGATAGGAACTTGGTCTTATTTTCAAATTTATATTTTTGTGCGGATTAATTTTACAACGATCAAAAACTATTGTAGTGGAATTTAGTTGTCGAACTAAAACATAAATTCACTATTTTATTTCTTAAATTTGTTTTGAGATCTCCCGGCTATTTACCTGTTTGTTTATTCTAGACTTTTTTAATGCTCAATATTTTTCGATATATATACATTAGAGCTACTCGACTTGTATGAAGATGAAAAACATGTTTTTGTTACCTCTCTCAAATTAAACATCGATCTTTTTAATGAGGTTTCCCAGAACATTTGTGGGGTCTAGCGATGACCACCCGTGAGTTGGACCGTATCTAAAAATGGTCGGATTTTATCGTTTTTTGCATATTTTCATATTTTCTCTCAAGACAGCATATAAAACAATTACATGGTTTGAAGAATCTCTTCAAGCTGCATCCAATCTTGCAATTAACTTTTACCATTGACACCATCAGCAATGCGTTATTATAAAAATTAAAATTTTTTTTGATACGTTTTTATTGCAGGTGCTACTTGTATTAAAATAAGTTTTACTTTTTTAAGTATTATTTGATTTGGGGCATTGATTGGATGTAGCTTGAAAAGATTCTTTAAGCAATGTAATTTTTGTATATGTTGTCTTGGGAGAAAATTCGAAAACATGCAAAAAACTACAAAAACAGGCATTTTTTTAAACACGGTCCAGCTCACGGGCGGTCATCGCTAGACCACGCAAATGTTTTAGGAAACCTCATTAAAGAGACCGATCTTTAATATGAGAGGGGTAACAAACATTTTTTTTCTGTGAGTCGCTTTAATGTACATACATATTTAAATTAATGAATAAATTTTGTAAACAGAAAACGAAAATTAGCACCCAACGAAAAAAACGTTGCTGTCAAGTAAACAAACCAACATGTGCAACCTGCGTTCTAATTTTGATGAGTCTTTTTCTATGCTGATAAAAACGAATATAATATTTTTCAATTGTTTTTTATCTTTAAGCGATTTATATTAATCTCATAGAACTGCTAGAATGTGTCGATTGATTTATTGATAAGAAGTGTTTCTTTTTAATTTGAGCTGAAATCAATATAAATTGAGAGATAATGCAGTTCTCTTCTATATACTTTTGATACTATTGGGGAGTAAATTGTTCAGAGCAAAATTTTTTAACAATGCTTATGGTTGATTCTAATTCTAAACCAGTGATGCGCGAAACTATGATTGTATTGTTGCTTATTAGTATTAGTGAAGAAAGCGAGTTTTCCCAGCAAACACAAAGTCAATCGTTTGAAATATGATGCCACATTATATTTCCTTAGGTAATGTAGTGAAACTTCGATATAACGAACTTCGTTATAACGAAAAACTCAGTATAACGTATGTTTTGTTGATTCCCTTGAGAAAACCTCTTTATTGCAAAGTTTATTAAACAAAACTACACTATAGCTATAACGAACAAATTCTGAGCAAAACGCCTCTATATAGCGAAATATCCATCCAAATGCCTCAATATAACGAAATCAGAATAAATCCTAAATGGTAAAGTCCCGTTATAGAAACAGCGAAATCTAAATGTTTTTACAAGCGCATTTGTAAAGCCTCTATACAACGAAGTACTCATACAAAAGCCTCTATACAACGAAGTAAAAATAAAATTTAAAGCAAAGAAAACTATATATAGTTATAAATAACTTTTTTCGTATTTCTTAAAATTTCGTTATATCAAGGCTTTGCTGATTATATATATAGCGAAGCAATAGCTATAACGAAGTATTTTCCGATCCCCTTGGGATTCGTTATATCGAAGGTTCACTGTACTTTAATCCTTTAAACTAAAAAAAAAGTTTTTTTATCATAAAAATTACAATTTGTTATTATCCAACTTTTTTTGCTTGCGAATAAGAATTATTTTTGAGTTTTATTTTCTGGTCGTAAAGTAAGTGCCTGATTTTGTATATACTCGTACAAACGCTTTTTTTCGTTTTGTAATTTGTATGGAAAATTTTGTATTGAAACTCATTTGAGTTATTTTTAATACAAATTTTAAACTTTTAAAATGAAATTATTGCACAAAATCTGCATATAATTACTATCTGTGAGTTTTATTTTGTGGCTCAAAAATAACGATAAATTTTCAATTATTATTTTTTCGCCTCTAATTTTATAAAACATATAAAAATACGAGGGCAAATGTTTTTAAAACCTTTTCATAGCAACACAAATTAATTTAATATGAAAGAAAATGAAAAGCTTTCTGCAAACCACATTTTTTGACAGAAATTAAAAGGCTGTTTGCTTGCTATTTTTCATTTTAAATTTTTTTAATTTGGGGCCGTACCTGTATGTATACCAAATTTCAGATTTCTAGCTATAGTGGAAGTGCTCAATAATATTGATGTCTCAGCGAGTCAGTCAAGTAGAGCAAAGTTATGAGGGGGGTAAAAACAGCTCGAATGGTTTCGTGTAATATACACACTGTGTGGCCAGGAAGTTGGCCTGGCGCACTATCATGCGCCTAGATGAAATATTTTACTATACTTTGAACGGACACGAAAAACGCATTTCAAATGAGAATGAGCCTTACAATAAAGCTTGGAACAACAAAAAAAAAATGTTTACATATCGTCGCCTTAGAGTGTAAAGCTGCTAGCAAAAAACTTCTAATATTTTCTGTTTTTAGCTTAAGAAGTACCCCAATATATAGTTGGTTTATATTGTAATATTCTATAGCTAGGCTAGTGTTTAATAAAGGAATTTGTAACTTAGAAGGTTTTGGCAAATCTATATACTACTAGAGTGATTATTTTTTTCCAATTGATTTTTTAGTGGTATTGTTAGTTAGGAAAATCCATAACCGGATTAAGAATTTCAACAAAAATAATTTTTGCCCACCCTCCCCCCCCCCCTTCTACAAAAAATGTCTAGATACGCCAATGATTATATGGGAGATAACAGCTAAAAAACGAGAATACCTTGAAAAGTATCTTTCGCATCGTTTAAACATCTTAAAATATTTATCTAATGCAAAGATCAACTGCAACCAAATTAATATAATCTCTATAACTTGAGGTCTACACGTAACATAATATGTAAGATGAGATTGTCAAATTCAATTGCAGAGAGAATTATGTTACGTGTAGACTTCAAATTAGTGTTATCTCAATGTTATAGGAATTTTTATGAGAGCGTTGTTATAAGAATTCTTATAACAACAATCTTATGAGATGAACTGTCAAAAAAACACATGTACATGAAAGTAAAATAGTGTGAGTGTTTGTTAAAATAAATGAAAAACGATGTTTTTGATAAAATTTCTGTGTTAAATAAATGAATCAATGTGTTTAATTGATTTATAAATTTAAATTTATGTGAAAATTTAAAAATAAAACAACTAATTATGCAAAAGTAGTACATGTTGACTCGATGAGCATTTGTATAAAATGAAATCTTATCGGAAAAGTAAAATTACGTCTTCCCCTAGTATGAGATTAAGAGAAAATTCGGCATTTTGTTTTTAGTATTCTGCCGACGTTTTCTCTCATGTTATCTCAAAGTTAATGTCTCGTGAAGACGCTGTGTAAAAAAAGCTTTAGTCCTTTCCAAGATAAGCTATGGTTTGCAATTTTTCGGTTCAAATGAACCAACTTTATTCAATAATAAATTCTTGCATAAGAACATCACTCGGTGCATTACGCTCTACACCATTTTCAAACTTACGATTTGATGCGAATATTAATTAGTTCCCTGAACACTTAAACTCTTTCATATATTATTATATCAAGATGGTAATCCATCAAATGAAATAATTAAAAATTAAAACGGTCTAAGCAAATACCTAAAATTCACTCTTCGCTTTATAGAATAATTCAAAACTCCAGCAATTTTGACTTACCAATCAATACTTCGAGGAAAGTATCTAAGCTACTTTCGTTTTTAGGTGCTTCATGCATCAATCACTTTTCACAAATTGTCAAAAAATAGTACGTACTCTTCTCAATACGGGAGAATATTCATAAGTTTACAGGAAGAACTCAACGACCACACATTTTTATTTACCGATGGCTACAAAACCGAGTCTTCGATTTCGTACAGTTGCACTTCAGCCAACAAAGTTTTGAAAATTTCTAAACTTCATGAATATAGTTACATTTTTTCAGCCGAAATCACTGCAATATATGAAGCCCAATTCTATGTCAAAAATATTGCAACAGACAAATTTGCAATCTGTACACGGTATATCTCGAAAACTCGAGCTGATAGAATATAATTAAGTGACGATTCGCGATCAGCGGCACAAATAACTTACTAAACAGCTTTCAGTTCTAACTCTACGTCTCCACCTTACTTGAAATGCCGTTGTAACTGGAAGTTATGACCATTGATAAATAAAATAATGACAATAAAATAATGACAACTCTACACATATAGATATTGTGAATTCAACAAAAATGAGAGGACACCATTTTTGCATTTCAACACACTTGAGAGACTATTATTTTTCCACTTAAAAACTCACTAAATCGTAACTTTTTTTCCACGCACAAACACTTTTTAGTTTTATTTAATTTTTTTATTTGTTTTAATATAAATTTTATATTTCTTCTTGCTGTAATTTTAAAATATTTTTTGATTTTGTTGACATTTGTGTGTTGAAATTTATCAAAGTTTTCAACCCTATTTTTCATTAAACAGTATTGTATTTTTGTTCCTCTTTGGGATAAAAATTTTTGGTACCAAATAGCAAAATTGCAAAAAAATGTTTAGCAAATCAATATTTTTTGACCTTGAATGTATTAAAAAGCATTCGAAATTCATATTTTCATTAATTAATACAACAATAATTGCATAAACTTCTAAAAATTCACGTATAAAAAATATAAATAGCTTAGAATACTTTTTGTTACAACCAAGTGCGGTTTTAGTGATGTGGGGAAATTTTTATTTTAAACCAATTCTAATACAAAATGTTCTACTAATACATCTTTAGACTTAGGTTTTTGACAGCACACTTAGGTTTTTGAAGTTTCTGTTTGGCCCTATGTACCCTATGGTTATGACTGCGTTGTTAAAACAATTGCACTAACAACTATGTTATAACCTGAAAAAAGCATTAACTTGAGCGGTCTACACTTAACATTAACTTGAAGTTAATGTTCAGCTAAGTTAGGTGTAGACTGCAAATAAGGAAAGGTCTACCGAAATTTGTAAATTAGTGTAATCATTTTGAAATTTTAATTGTTATGGGTTTTTTTCAATATTGTTGTTTATTTTTTTAAATATGGGATTAGATAAAAGTCGGTAAGGCAAGAGTCGTCGATTTGGGCTAGGAGACTTGAAGAAATCAAAATTTTAATTTTTTACGACCACTCTAGTATACATACATACTGCGTTAAAAAAAACTAGCTCAAATGCAAGGAAGCGATATTGTTTCTCAGTAGATAATACAAGGAAACAGTTTTGGAACTCACTCCAACTGGCAATATACTTTACAAAGAGCAAGAAATAGCTTTTGTGTATTTGTCAATGCAGATATTAAAGCAGCGCGGTATTATCTGTTAAAAGTCATTGGCATCATGATTTTTTTTTAAATGCAAGTAACAAGTTTTGGAACTCAGCGCCTCGTATATTATTTTAAGTATTTGCTGAGCTGAAGCCCTATGTTGCTATTGCTTTGATACTTTTAATTTATCTTATAATTTGTAATTATAAGCTAAATAAATATGATGAGCAAAACAATCAGGAAACGTTTGCAAATGGTTTTTCTTAAAACTTTTAAATTTTTTCTTGCTGTGTTAAAATAACAACACCTTTATTTATTCATTCATTGCTTTAAATTATCCGGCACCCACCCATCATAACAGAGTGCTTTGAATAGTTTTTTGAGCGTTGTGTTTCATAAGTTCTTCTGTTGATTTTTTATCAAAGATAAATTTGTAATTTATCTAGTTTCCTGTAATTGATACTAACCCGACAACGTAATATAAATATGTGCAGACATAAATAAATGTGTGCTCAAGTTGTGCACATTATTGGGTGTTTAAACGTGTTTATGGCCTGGTCACCTTTCTTGCCATTTATCTATTTGTTACCAGAAATGGAATACAGTCCACTTAATAAAATTGTAATCTTAATTTATAACAATTAGTATAAATTGGATTAGGCATGAAAAAATGCATAATGTTGTCTTAAAGTCCCGCAACCGGTTTTTGCGTATTGCAGTATATTAAATTTACGTCCATAATTATCTAAAAGTGCAAATGTTGATGAATATTTAAATTTTGTAAATTAAAATTTAAGTTTTTGTTTTGGCTCTACGTCTCAACGTAGCAATTTTTATTGCGGCAATTGCCAAGCTTCACATAAAAAATACAACCTAAAAAAATAATCTAATTTTCAATATGGAATTTGACAATTGCCGGCAATACAAATTATTACGTGGAGAAGAGCAGTAACACTGTGCTCGGACTTCGAACTTTTTTTGTGAAAAGTTTCTAATAGTTGATCTTATATAATTTTGGACCAAGGAATCAAATTACGCTCACCGTTTTTTCAGATTGCCTCGAGTTTTCGAGATATTGGCACTTTATTTTTTTCTTTGGATACCCTATTATTCGTTAAAAATCTTTGGATACCCTATTATTCGTTAAAATTCGTCGTTATATGCAAATTATGTAAACAGAAGATGGAAATAAAGTAATTTAATATCCATTTTATTATTTTTTGAGCTATTTTCGATGTTAGTTTTTCAAATTTGGACACTTTTTTTCTCACTGAAGTTTTTGCTTCTAATCATGTTAATTGCAAAATAAATTATTACCTCTTGCTCAAATAACCGTTACAGACATTATTGTCTTTCCTAATTTCTATTCGAATATTTTATATTCGAATATCGAATATTTCATATTCGATTATTTTATATTCGAGTATTTTATATATAGCAAGCAGTAACGATATGTTTTATCATTAACTTGATTTTGAGTAAAAATTTCAGTAATAAAAGTAAGAAAATGTAAGAAAACTGTCAAAATTAAAAAAAAAAACTTCGAAAATGGTTGGAAAAATTAATAAAATGGATGGTGTATTGCTTTGTTGTATTTCACATTATCTAAACATAGAAAGAAAAATATTGGAATACCAATATCTCGAAAACTCGAGCCAATCTGACAAAGCGGTGAACACCATTCGATGCCTTGTCCCAAAATTATATAAGATCAAGAACTACCACAGTGTTACGAATACATTTATGGCCAGGCTACACTGGCGTTTTTAAAACGCACGTTTCTGTTTTTTTTATTAAATGTGAAACTTTTTAAAACATACTCGTAGTCTGCTTTGAAAATGGCAGTATGGCCTGGCACTTATTGTCAACCAACGATGGACTATGTATGAAGGTTGTAAAGAAAAAGGAATAGATTCCAATCGAACATAAATAAGTTGTTTATTGTATTGTTTTCTTAACTACTTGTGCTTCTATTTCCGTAATTCTCATTTATTTTTTGAGAGTTTTTACATTTTTAAAATATTATGGTTCAAATCTAGTGAAGAGTTGCCATTAGCACCAACGAAATGCAGGCATATGGAATAACTGAAAATTTACAACGAATAAAGATTTTTCAAGCTATAAATATTTAAGCACATCCACTATACCTTCAGTTCCCGAAGATGATTGTACTTGTCCTCTCAAGGAGCCGGAAAACCACTATCCGGCTCGAAAAACCATAAGTAACCCGAATTGCACCTGTTGTCTATGTTTAGCGAACCACAGCATAGTTTGTGGACCGAAGTTAATGAAATCCACTTTGTATGCCACTACTTCACTAATATTCTTTTCGCCATCTATTACGATCAGGGCTGTTAGGCTTTTTTCCCGAAAAATCGTCAAATCGTCATGACTTTCGAAAAAATTCGTCCAAAAATCGTCACGTGAAAAAAATGAATAAAACTAACTTCTAGGTATAAGGAACAATAGTATATACATCGTACATATTTGTAGAAAAGAAAATATACTTCCATCTAATAGAAGAGCGCTTCTGTGGGTTTATTAAAACGATTTAAATATGTAGTTGGAAAAGGAGCAATGTCTAAAAATTATGATATATAAAAGATGGTTCCTGATTCTAATTAATTAATATTATTATTTATTATCTTTAATTAATATATTATTAAAATATACGATATACCCAGCAAAAGCTTGTTAATTTATTGCAATTACTAAACAGCATACTTTTCAACAGAAACTGCATACCGTCTGCATTACTTTATAGCAATTAAATCAATTACTTAGTTGTTACTTGATACTTTCTTCTAATGACATCTCCATATTAAAGTAATTTGTTAAAATGCCAAAGTAGAAGTAGCGAAAGGTGTGTTTATTACTTTATTTTGCTGGGTAGTCTGCCTGAACTTTTAAGCAATAATATCCTGTATTGATCATTCAAGGATTTGTCAAAGGATCTAACTCACCACTACTTCAAATATTTAATTTGTTTTTTGAGGTTATATTTATTTACTGTATCTTCAATAAAACTGAACTAACAATAAGTAATCAAATCTTAACTCTAAAATATTAATTTTTAAGTCCAGCTAATGCCACACAAAATTATTTGTTTCAGCGGTTGTTTTTTTTTTTGTTGTCTTATGTCTCTCATGTTCGGCTGAGAGCAAGAGTGTCGCTCCTTCTCAGCCGAGTGTGGCCTCTAAAGCTAATGATGTTTTGGGCTTGGGATTTGGGTGCAACTCAAGTTTTTTTATGTATTTTGTCATATGTTTAGAAAACACAGTCTTAACCAACGGCACACCTAAATCTTTATGAATTCGCTTGTTTCTTACATACCAATGGGGCTGCTGTAATCAGACGGAGTATTTCATTTTGTCTTCTTTGAATTTTCTCTATATTTGCTGCCGAGGCAGTGCCCCATAACTGGATACCGTAGGACTATATTGGTTTTAGAATGGAGTTGTATAGAAGAAGTTTACAATCCAGGCTTAGTGTAGATCTCCTTCCAATGAGCCAATTTATTTGAGCCGCTCTTAATTTCATTTGGGTTGCCTTTGCATTTATGTGTGTCTTCCATGTTAGTCGACGATCAAGATGAACACCGAGACATTTTACATCAGTGTGTTGATTAGGGCTGTTCAAAAAAAATTTTTTTTGAATTTGATTATGCATAGTAGCTTATTTTGTTCCTTTTTTATAAACATTGCTTTGTGCAAAAACTCAAACAAATCGAAAAATATTTAGGGGTTGCTCAAAGGACTTCTTTTTATTGAACTTTAATCATATAATCTAAGCAAAATGTGCTAATCAGCATTACATAAAAACCACTTAACACAATCTAAACTGCATTATGATCTTGTTATCGCGGATTATACGCTTTAAGTGTAACTTTTCGAGCATCGGGAACTCTCTTTCTGTGATCCTCTACCACCTGAATTAATTTCTGCATTTCTGTCTCATTCTTCGTAATAGATTCGTTGAAGGCAGACATTAGAGCAACAGAGCGTTCTGCTGCATCGTTAACCACTCTCAAAGAACCAACAAATATTACAATCATGATCAATTTCCAATTCACAAATCGACACCGGTACAAAATAGTAAATTTTCTAAAGAAATAGGTATACAAAAGCTATTCTATAGCAAATCTTTGGGAGCGTTGAGCAACCTCTAAACGTTGTTCGATTGAATATATTTTTTGCAGGTCTTATTTGCACTCCACGTGGCACAAAATAAGCTACTATGCGTTTAGATCCGATAAAAAAAATTTGTTCCCACTATGTCGTGAACAGCCTTAGTGTTGATGCATACTTTGGTTATTGATATGTATAGGTGAGCAGGTTTCTCTGCACAATGTAAAAGTAATATGTAGGGATTTTTATTCGTTAATTTTTATCCGCCATTGGTTTAGCTATATTTCCAACTGGGATATATACTCTTGCAGTTTGCGGGAAGTTTCTTGATTGCTTTTGTGAACACTTAGAAAAGCTGTATTATCAGCTAATGTTGATATGTGTATATTACTGCTTACCGGCAAGTCAGAGGCATATATCACATATAATACAGGGCCGAAGATGCTGCCTTGAGGAACTCCGGCTTCAATCGGTTGCGGAGAGCCTAGAAAGTTACCTTCCTTAACAACAAATTTTCGCTCAGCTAAGTAATTTTCTAAAAGCTTAAGGGTGTTTGCGGGTAGGTTTTGCTTTAGTTTATGTATTAAACCTCCGCGCCATTCTTTATCAAATGCCTGAGAAACATCGATGAAGAGCGCAGAAAATTTTTTTTTTCTCGAAGGTTTTTCTAACCACATTCACGAGTCTATGTTTTTGTTCGATCATGCTATGTTATCTCCTAAAACCGAATTGGTGGTCTGGAATGCATCCAGTACCATTCAGTATGGGTGTTAGCTTTCTCATAAGTAGCTTTTCAAATAGTTTCGACATGCTAGACAATAGCCTTATAGGCCTATGGGATTGCACCTTCGTATGATCTTTGCATGGCTTAGGTATCATGGTAATCAGCGAAACCTTCCATTCTGCAGTATAGCATTTGAGGCGCAAAATACCGTTAAAAATTAATAGAATTATACTTTTTGCAGTATAGGGTAGCTCTAAGAGCATTTTGTTGCTTATTTTATCAGCGCCTGGAGCTTTTTTCGAATTTAAGTCCGCAATACAGTATTCCATCCCAGGTTCAGCGAGTACTGGTGTCAGCTCAACTATGGTATCAGACGTATTTGGAGTAAATCCTTTCTGCAAGTGGTTTAGAAACAGAGTACCTTTTTCAGCGTCAGTTATTGCCCAATCTCCATTCGAACTTCGCAATGGAGGCTTATATATCACTTGTCGTTTGAGACCTTGGGCTGCTCTCCATAGCGAATAGTCTGTTTGAGGTGTTGCGTCGACTCCTTTCAGAAATGTTTGAAGAGAAACGGTTTTTCATATTCTAGTACAGTTTTAAGCTGTTTAATATATTCCTTCAGCCTAGATTTAAGCTGAGTGGGTCTGTAGCATTGCCATTTTCTGCGAACTCTTCGTTTTTTCAGATAAAAGCCGTTCTACATCTGCTGAATAGATTTTATTATATCTCACCTGAAGATTTGTAGTAGTAGCATTTAGAGCAGCTTGCTTAAGGTTTGTGTGAATTCGTAAATGCAGTAAATTTGTGCAACCGGTATACAAACTATTGCAATACTAATAAAAATGCTGCCGCAGTTCCAGGAATCTGCAGCAGCTCTACCAATTGCTTGCTTAAAGAAACTGTCGACGCAAAAAAGTATTGCCAAATGATGGTTTTCGAACGCAGGACTTTGACTACTGCACAATTACTAAATTTACGAATGCACCCTTTGCCTCAAACATTCTAATAGAGTCATATATGTCAGCAAAGTAAAGGTGACCCATATGAAATTAAAAGCAGCCCAAATGAATTGGCTTATTGGAAGAAATTCTACTCTAAGCCTAGATTGTAAACTTTTGTTATACAACTAACTCGATTCTAAAACCAATATGGTCATATGGCATTCAGCTATGGGGTACTGCCTCGTCATCAAATATAGAGAAAATTCAAAGGCGACAAAATAAAATCCTTCGTACTATTACAGCAGGCCCCTGGTATGTTAGAAATTCGCGCATTCATAAAGATCTAGATGTCGAGATGGTAAAGACCGTGTTTTCAAAACATGCGACAAAATATATAAAGAAACTTGAGTCGCATCCAAATCCACTAGCTCGCAACATTCTAAACTATAGAGGCCAAATACGGTTGAGAAGGAGGGACACTCTTTCTCACAGCCGTACACGAGATACGTAAGCCAACCTAAAATCAACCGCATAGATTAAAATTTTGTCTAGCATTGGCTAGTCACATAACTGAAATTTTTAGAGTTAAGATTTGAATACTTATTGTTAGTTCAATTTATAATTGAAGATTCAATAAATAAATAAACGCAAAAAAAAATCTATGTCAGCAGGGGTTTTTAATAGAATATTTTCTGTATTTTTGTATTTCAACCAATTTATACTTGTGGTTGTCATCGTTAAATCACAAGTAGGTGATGAAGTTGTATGTGAATATATAGTGATAATAGTTGGTGAGTGATCTGAAGACAAATCTATAGATGGTTCAACTTGGATCATTTCGCTGGGCACACCCTTTACCACTCCAAAATCAATAACATCAGATATTTTTCGCCGATCTGTTGGCCAGTATGTTGGCTGTCCACTTGAAACAACATTCATACGCTTTTTAGAAATTTTGTCAAACAAAACGCGAACGTGTGATGAGACGAGATCCCTAGAACGTGTGCTTAGTGTTGTAGTCACCGGCGGGCAAAAAGCAAGGGCCTAGTAAACGAGAAAATGTACTACATTAATTTTTTGTAATAGAATACCTGGGAGGAGAGTAAATTGATGAAATCACTAGCTTATGATGAACAGCTTCAATGCAGATGTTAGTTGCTTGAAGATAGTCTTCACAATGTAACCCATTAAATAGTGTTTTAATCGCAATTTTATTATTATAGCCGAGCCACCACAAGCTATACCTTGGGGGTCGGAGAGAGTATATTCATTGATTTTAAAAACGCTTCTAGCCGTGAAATGCGTCTCAGAGATAAGCATAAAAATATTTAATATGTCATAGCAATATTAGCGGAAGAAAAATATATATGGAGCTTATGATTTGATTGACTTCTAATAAAAATGCATATTTATAAATTCACAATACTTTTTAGGTTAATTGTTTTTTAATACTTTTTAAGTAAATATGTATTTAAATAATATTCTTCAAAGTCAATCATTCTCCAATATTTTCTGAAAAATTATTTACATACATAATTATAAATCGTCAGTATGGAAGGAGTTTTGCGAACAAAATCGTCAATAGTCATTTTGGTCAATTTTCATAAAAAAGCGTCAAAATGACGTAAAATTGTCACATCGAACACCCCTCATTACGATATTTTTTAACCACAAACACGTTTCATACAAAAGCCCCTTTCTTTTATTTAGTGCTTTTATCTAAGCATCACCTCCGGAAGGATTTTGTTCTTGGAAACGCCCAAGTGGGATATTGCCATTCCATATACTTAATCATTAGTTCTAACAAAAAGTCTTAATTAAACTCGCTTGTCTGGTTTTGGTTAAGATTTTTTAACTACATCTAATAATATTTTACCTTTCAGATGCTTCTAACGAATCAATAAGTCGAGTTTTACTAGTTTTATTATAAATGTATTTATTGATATTTATCCATAAATATTTTTGCGGTTGTCTATTACTTCTAATCATCTGATTAGATATCAAGTGTAATTGAAGACTTAGACGTGACTGTTTACAAATCAAAAATACAAAAATAATGAAGAGGTGCTAGAAAAATAGGTGAAAATGTGGTTAAGTTTTACTGTTTCTTGTATATGTTCATATGAAAATAATTAAAATAATTGTGTATTAAAATGTTAAAATTTTTGATTAGCTTTACAAGAATTGTAATTAAAATCTTGCATCTTCACAAGATGATATTTTCAGTTAAAAATGTTTTTTTTATAACGCAAGCGATACTTAAACTATGTACATATATACAGACGGTTGTCAGATCTTACAATATGTATTGTCAGATCTGGCAATGTGCTGGCAATGTCTGACAATAAAAAATTGTCAACATAAGTAGATTGTCAGTTCACGGTTGTATCAAATTTGTCAGAAAAGCTTATATTATGTTCCCACCGGCTTGAAATCAACTAGATTTAAATAAATTACTTTGAAGTGTTCCTACCGAACTTGTAAGTGCCCTTTCGCACTAGCAAAGTTTACTTTGCAAAGTCTTGAGTATGTCGGAGAGAAGGGAAATAAGAATGGGGGTGTGTACAGACTTTGATGTTCACGCAAAGTTGCTTTGTTCTTCGTTCGTCGTCTATACATAGTCGTATAAACAAAAACAAAACAACATAAACTTTGCAAAGTAAACTTTGCGTTTGTAGAAGTGAAAGAAAGTTTAAAGGAAAATTGAAAAAAAGCTTTGTCAAAGTAAACTTTGATATTGTGCGAAAGGAAACTAAGTAATTTGGTGCTCGAATTTGCGTAGTCAAATGATGCACTTACTTTATAAGGTGTGCACATCAGCTGTAACTGAATTTATTTTCATATATAGTTTGACATATAAAATTAATTAAATATTCCCTCCTATTATGAAAGGCGATCTCGACGTCACATCAACACGACGTAAACAACAATTAACTGCTATTGACAGTCTCTTACTATTTTCTGAAGCTTATGAAATTAGTCCAGCATGTTAATATTATTCAATTGTTGTCGACAAACAGTAGACAAGTGAAAATTTTTTGATGTCGTGTTGATGTGACGTCGATGTCTCCTTTCGCAATAGGGAGGATTCTTTATTGCTATTTTTTTCAAAATTGTCAATCAATATTGATGGGTGGCCCAGGCATGGAGTTTGTAAGTTTAAAAGAAACGTAGAGTTGCATAGATAAATCGAGTTCGAAAAATAATAATTTCGACGTGATTTAAAATAAGTCAACTACTTTGAGGTGATTTTGCCGAATGCAAAATGTATGGTAAATCATAGACATAGAAATCAACATGATTTGCTCAAATCACCATGATTTGACGAAATCATGCCGGTGGAAACATACTATTATTACAGTTTCTTGCCAGATAATAAATGTGTCGGACAATACTGTCAGTCAAAAAATTGTCAGTTCACACGATTGTCAGATGCAAAAATTATCTATTATATGTGTTTGTGTTAAATTTAAAAAGTGAAAGTATAAATTATTATGGAACATAAAGAAGCGATTGCAACGATTTTTATTTTCCTTTTTCAATTGAGCTATAAATTTTAGTCGAACTGTGTGGTTTTTGTCCGAATTTATTTAATAAGTTTGGCTTGAGTTCGTTTTCAATTTAATCTTTTGATTAAAAAAAGAAATTCCAAAGCATATTGAATATTCAAAGAATAATTTGACTGTACGGAAGATTGAACTGAGATCAGATGTTTCGAGACCACCACAGTCTCCTCATCAGAAGTTAATTGGTACATGAATTTATTGAAAGTTTCAACGCGTATAGCTACCAAAACACTCAACTAATTTCTGTAGCAAAAAGGAATAATGCAATAAGGAATAAGGCATATTTCCATTGTCCCTGGTCATAGTCAATGAGAACGACCTAGGATTTCTTACTTCGTCAAAAAATAATAAAAAACCATAACAAAAGTGCGATTATACATACTTACGTCTTTCACTGGGGGTCTACATTAGCCATGAACTTGGTATGAACATCATGTCGGATATCGCATATGGCTAATGTAGACTGCTCATGTCCATGTTTCGTCCATGCTTTGACATCGATGCCCGAACATATGGCTGAGCATCAATCTTCGCCATGACATTCGCCGCCAACAACCATTTTCAATAGAAAAAAAAGAGACAGAACAAAATTGGTAAATATTCCATTTCTATTGCACTACCACAAAATACATTGATAAGGCAGAACATGCACATCGTACGTATTCGCCACAACAAAAAAGTTAATGAATTTTTTGCAGTTGCTCTACCGGCGTCATGTTCATGTCATGTTCATTTCATGTTCAAGTCGATGGCTCGTGAAGACGTAGGGTTAGGTTTATGAAAATCATGTACTTGATGATACGTTATTCTGAATTTTTATTATAAAATCGTTATTTTTCAACCCATATGTACACAGTTTTGTACATACATGTCTGAGAAAAGATGTCTTTTAAAAGCGGAACTCTTAATTTTAGTTTTTAGAGGTCGCTCATCGCAAATTTCTATTTGCCATACAAATTATGTAGGCATATGATTTTGTTTTCTTAAGCTTTAAACCAGTCTAGCCATTCTCTCAATTTCTTATGATCGCGAGCATAGGATGATTCTTTTACCATCAACACACGTACACTCAGCGTTGCCAGAAGTTTTCCGAAGAAAATCATCATTTGACGAAATAAAAATCATATTTTGATATAAAAAATCATCATGAATATTTTATTCCAAAATATTCAAAGCAATTGAATGTCCAATGAATGTTTTATATAAAACAAAAACGCATTCTTAAAAGCTTATATGATTTCCTTAAATATACATTTCCTTCTAGATAGGAAAGTTAATACTTTTTTGGTAACCAAATATGTATATAAAATATTCTTGTACATTTGAAAATTTTATGTATTTTTTTCAATTATACATTTTACGTAATACATAGGAAAAATCCGTGAAAAAGAGTTAAGATCAGGAGCAATCCCCAAAGTATATTAAAAATTGTCATGACGGTAAGAATATATATGAACGTGGCAAAATCACTTCCACCGCGAAAATGGTCAAATTCACGCACAAAATTATAAAGAAGCTCTGAAAACATAACAAGAGTAAATATCGAAAAGATACTAGTATCAGCAAAAAAGCTTTAAAATAAATTATCAATGTCACTAAAATAAAAACTGTATGATATTTTCGCATAAGCTTTCTTAAATCACTAATGAAAGTCACATCATAACGAGTTTCCCAAAAGTTTTAAATGTTAACAAATTTCCATATTCTCGAAAAAATTAATTTCATAAAATATGTAACGAAAAATTCGGTTCCGAAAAGTGTCCAAAAACACATGTTTATGTAACGGTTTTTTATGTCAAATAAGTGACTTTGTTTACTAAAGCTGCATGATCACAATGTGATTTCATATTTTTGACAGTGGTGGAAGAAATAACAGGAACACTTAAAGTTTTTAGTATTTTCTTAAATATTTATATGCTTTTGCATAAATAAAATTAAATATACAAATTAAAATCAAGGCATTCAATTCGTCCATGTAAAAAATACCAAAAAAATTACAATCCTGCTGCATTCGAAAATTTATGTAATTCAAAAATATATACCTGGAAAAAATAATAGGGACATTTTATATATTACAGAACAAAATTAGTTTTTACTATTTAATTCTAATATTATTTTAATATTTGGTAGAAATTCCTCTTTGAATACTTACTGTCACCGTCGCATCATTGGACTCACAAGATTGGCGCAGATATCCGGGGAATTTGAGTACTAAAGCTACTGAATTGTGTCCCACATAACCTGTTTATTTGTAAGTTTTTACGTTTCAACTTCTTATATTTTAGAGCACCACAGAGGTGCTCTATGGGATTCGAGTGTGGTGATTGGCACTGGCACTCCATAAAATCTTAGCTCAAAAAAAGTATGAGACGTTATTGTGAAAAAAATTGTTCCTATTATTTCTTCCAGCAATGTATATCTTTATAAAAAATTGCGAAGAATAGTTAAGCGGGGTATACACTATCGAACACGAGTGACAGTTTTTTTTCAAATTGTTGCTTGCTAGATAGTGTGGGTACTAATTTCGTCATTCAACAGTCAATTAAAAAAAAAAGAATTACGGCTGATTGACAGCCAGCTGCCATATTGGTTTTTGACTGATGGTGTGTGTACCAAAAAGTGTCAGTCAAGAGTTTTATTTGTAGCATAAAAATTACAAATTGCGATACACAAATTTGCTAAAATATATATATCTGGTGCTATGATATGTGACCAAGAATGATAGAATACAGATTGCGTATGTCCGTTAACTTTTGTGTGCTGATGTGACGTCAAAATGACGTTGCAATCGAAATGTAAACAAAATTGCCCTATACCAAATAAACGTGTTTGTGTGATGTTGCTCATGCTTATCTGCTTATGTGACGTAGATGCGCAGAAATAAAATGTTTTCAAAAGCTGAATGCGTAATCTATATTATATGGAACGTTGTCTTGGGATATAACAGGATTAGGGTGTAATGCGTGATGTTAAAACAGAAGCATCTCAGGAGTTGCTAAATATTATGAAAAAACCAACTTGTTATCCACGAAGTGCATCCATTTTTCTTACTTTCCATGTTCTTTAGTAAATTATTTTCTTGAATGACTTTTTTAATACCCAACATTTATGATAGTTTTGTCAGTCAAAACCGTCATTCAAATCTGATGAATTTTTTACCATCACTAAATTTCGATAATATGTACACCGTTTTACATATTAAAAGTCGCTAAAATTTAAAAGTGATTATTTTAGAAGAATGAACTAAATTCGGAGAACAGAGAAATCTTATTATCCAAAATTCAAAATACTTTAGTCAGAGAAAGTTCACGCGCTGCACAATCAACTACCATAAACTTTTATATTAACAATTAAAACAACCATTTAAAATGTTTTCAAGCAAGTATGAAAAATCATAATTTGGGAGAAAAAAATCATCATTTGGGAAAGGAAATCATAAAATCATATTTTGCTTTAAAAATCATCAAAAATATGATAAAATCATCATTCTGGCAACGCTGCGTACACTGTGTGAGACCCACAGCCTACCATGAAGGAAGCTAGGCACCAAGTGTCTCCAAGTCACCACTTTGTCGACAAGTTTGGTGACTTTTGGTGATATGGCTGCACGCAAAACTAAAAATTTTCATTAAAAAATCTAACTTAATTGCCTTAAATAGTAAAAAGTTTCATATGTGTTGACTGGAATCATGCAATAGAAAATGCACTAGTGGTCCCATAAGAACCACCTAGTATATAATAAGTCAATAATACCGTGATCACTAGTGAAATTTCAATGACAAGCACATGCGACTAGTCAACAGCCAATTTCAGATGTGTTAAAAAACAAAAATAAAAAATAAAAAAATGCTAACTAAATTCTAATTGAGATCGGTTAAATATGTCTAATTTTAATTTTTGGTTTAACACATACACAAAAAGTTTCATTCTGCTCTTTAAGCCCTTATGACACTTGCCGTCTTTTTCCCGTCTTTTATTAGTTTAAGATTGAAAGAGTGAATAGGAATATAAGAAAGAGAAAAATATACATGTGAGATGTTAAACCTTTTCTCATGGCTTTTAATCGACTCAGTAGATTTTATGCTTTTTACTGTAGAAATGACATACCTAAATTTAATATTTTGATTTTAGATACATACCTATATGTATTTATGTGAGTAACTAAAAAATGTTAAAACCATTGCAGGTTAATAAAGCACATACATCGTTGAATTCAAAAAAATTTACTTTCATTGAGGATGTTAGCTCCAATTTCAAAAAGAAACTATAATTTTTTACTAATCAGTTTTTGATATCCTCCCTATCATGTCAAACTATCTAATATGCAAAACAGTACTTCTAAAAAGCGCTCAAATTCCCGCCACTAATTTGGTATAATATAACACCACGCATATGAATGATTTCTACAGGAGACTGCAAAAATAGATGTTCTGTTCTAGATTTATCAGACAATGTAAATTTGTTGCTGAATTTTTACAATAAATTTTTATTGTCATGTGCTGTTGTGGATGGATAGAGATAACTATCATTAGAAATCAATACAAAAAAAGCTTTTATTTGAAATCCAGAAAAGGTATTTGTGACAATTGTCACAAATGTTTTTACTATCATGAAAATTTTGGTATAACTAGTTCGAGCATAGCACTGTAAATCCTCTTCATAATTCTAAAGCACTAAGAATTTTTTTTACATTAGCTCATGTATTCTTTTTAATTCTAGGATTCTGGCCACGATATTACTAATCGAGTCTTTCAGGGCTGTGGTCGTCCTTCCCTAGGCCGTTCAAGACGCGCTGCTAATCCCAAAATCGTTGCATCAGTCCAACACAAACGGGAATCTAAAAGTCTTGAAAAACTTGAAACTGATATTTTAGACATTGATGCTGCCCTGGATGATGCCATAGTATTGCGTGAACGGCGAGCTGCCGATCCAGGTACTCGCGACAGTAGTGAAAGTGGTAACAAAGGTAGCAGCAATGGCGGTGGTGGCAGTAATAACAAACGTAATAATAAACGTAAACAACAAAATCGTAAAAATGATGACAATGATTATAATGGTCGGGATCCGGCTTTAGACAAACTAGTCAAGGACATTAAACAAAGAGTTAAAGAATATAAGAAATTTTGGTCCAATTTGCCACATCAAATATGTAGCAATGATGATATATCAACATCAACAGATGCTGATGGTATGTGCTGGAATGGCCATACTATTGATAGGTACCTAATGTAGTTTTTAATTAAGATATTCGAGACAAATGTTTAATGTTCTATTTAATTTTCAATAGATACATGCATTCAGTAACGACAGAACATGGTTCGAATCCCGAATTTCCTGGAAATCCAGCTACAACCAAACAAACTAGCCAAGTTGCCACACAAATCCACTCTTTGAAGAATGCCATTACCCACTTGCGCAATGCCTACAATGGCCAAGATGTTAATTGGAGTGATCAAGGTGAGTGTGTTGAAAATTTTTGAGTTTTTTTTACAGTTTCGGTTGTTCGGTGCTTGTAATCTTACTTCTTCCTTCCTGTCTCAACTTTTCAGGAATCTTCTAAAATCGTTGTTCTGTGTTATATTTCAAAATGCAGGACTCAATTAATTTTTAAAGTTTTTGCATTATTAACAATTTTATGAGAGATAGAGCATTTTGTTATTCGAAAATACTCGATACGTTATTAGATAGAGGATTATGTACAGTGAAAAATACAATTTAGTCAATAAATTCAGTAAATTTTTAGCAAATAATATCATGAGGTTTTATTGTGACATCAAAATTAAAGAACAAAAACCTACACTATATATTGCAATTTGCCCAAATTTTGTTATTCTTTACAATATTACTGATTTCTTCAATACATTTAGCAATTTTTAGTGAGCATGTAGCTTTGGCGGTTCCTAATCAACGTTAACAACTTTGTTAAAAAAATGTTGTGCGCTATTTACACTGTGTTCTTTTGTGTATGTAATTTATAATTACATAAATAATAATTTTTTTATATTTTCCAGCGACGTTCTTTTGTAAATTAGCTTTATTGTTAATTTTTTTCACTTTTCACAAAAAAAAACTCTAATAGCAATTGAATTTGACAGCTTGCGTTAAAGGATTATTGCTCAGCAATGTATTTTAACATTTCTTGCTGAATTTGTATTTGAGCATATATTCATACGGCCCACACGCAAATATCTTGTGTTGGCAATCGAATTTGACAGTTGCCACGGCAATAAGGGCCTATTGACATATTACGTAACGCTATTTTTGGAGGTTTTAAACCCCTTAAAAGTGTACCACAACAAATGTTGTGTAGCCTATTGATACACAAGATTTATCAATGGTTGATAAAATAAGTTTCCATACAAAACCTGTTTTGTACAATTTTTTTATATCGGTGGAGAGTAGGACAGAAATAGTTCGGATTCTCGTGAACCGTTGAAGATATCGTTCCGAAATGTCACACAGACAGAGCTGAGGTGTTTCAAAATCCAGGTGTGAGGGCACGGCTTCCTTGAGCTCGTGGACCAAACCCCAAAGTTGGCTACCTGGGGCAGTAAGAGTTTTAAAAAAATCGCCAAAAGTTAATTTATAGTCCGAAGGCTAAAATGTTTCCATATAGATAGTCCTTGAGAATGTCTACAAAATACATGCTCACATATGTGGAATATCTCTTTTACCCTGCAAAAATCTCGACTAGTCCATACATGCGTGTAAGGACTACTCCATAATGGACCAGGACTAGTCCCAAACTACCCCAAACGTATGCATTAGACGTGGTCCATTTAATATTGCGATGTCCTAGGACTGGACCACGTGGTCCAGCTTTGCATTACATCGGACTAACCCAAAAACTAGACCATGTAACTACTCCATGGATCACCAACAGGGGCTAGTTTTGGAACTACTCTATGTCACTACTCCATGGTTCACAAACAGAAAACTAGTTTTCATTTTCACTTTGTAGTCTACGTAAATGATTTTCCCTCTGCTTTAATAAGTCTGCTTTTTTGATGGGAGGTACACTGCATTTTTGATTTCTTATAAACAAAACTCACTTTTATTTATTTTTTCGCTTTTACCAAAAAAATTGACTTTTAATTACAAACATTCATTATAACCACAAATAAACTTTTGTGCCATCAGGGCTACCATATTGCTGGTAATTGATGATATATTATGAAATAACTTTCTTGGCAACACTACATTTCGTGCTAAAACACGAACATTTGTTTGAAAGTGGTCCATAGCTGCATTACATAGGACCATGTTGTAACTAGTCCATATCAGCTAACATGGACCATGTAGACCAATAATTTTTGCAGGATAGTTTCAGAGACAATTGCGCTCGAAAACGTTTTTCTTTTATTTTTGGGCGACCTTAATTAAGTTTTTTTGATGTGGTGGACGAACCTAATGCCCGATAATTTTTTTGAAAAAAAAAATGATATTGATAAAATTTAGAACAAAATGCGGAAGTTTTCATGCCGGTATCTTTATTCGCATCAGAACATTACACATGTAAAAAATTATTAATTTTTGGGTTTTTTTCCCAAAGAGCTGGTATTGTTTTTTCGGTCATATAAAATAAATTTCCTCAGAAACATACAAAAATGTTGGCCACTTTTTAAAGAAAACCTATGAAAAATTAATGTAGAAGAAAAATGGGCTCAAAAGAGGTAAGGGTTCTTCCCTGCAGCCCTATCCAAAGTTGACAAATTTTGAAGAAAAAAATTTTAAGTTTCCTTAAAAAGTCCTCAGAGTGCAAAGTAACCAACACTTTTGTATGTTCCAGAGGAACTTTTTTTATATAACCGTTAGGAAGCCCTATCCTCATACATAAACTTAGAAACGTCTGAGCTATGTCTGTGTGAAATTTGACAACGATATCCTGAACGGTTCATAAGTTACCGAACTATTTCCAAAAAATACGATTTTTAAACCAAAGTACGGTGTTAAGTATTATAATTAACCGTCATTAACACAAAGCTCTGTTATGTTGATCTTAACTTCAAGTTTATTAACTTTCAGTTTGCCTCAACTTAAATTTTAACTGAAAGCTATAAATGTTCGTTAACAATAAAAAAATTTAGTGCCTGCAATAAACTATTTTTGGAAATGCAAAAATGTTTGCAATTTATATAAGTAATATCATAGTTCAACAGCATCTGAGCACGACTGCTGCACAAAGAAATGCTGCATTCGCCTAAGAAGCTTTGAATTTGTTATTATTCTTTAAAATTTATGTTAAATATTTTCAAATGAACAGAAAATTAATTTTTTGCAAATGTCAATAATTTTTTTCAGTTAAGGACTTAAACTCAAAAAAGGTTCCAGTTAAATTTAATGAAATTGAATAGGTAAATCAGTTTTGTGTTGCTGAAATTTTATTAACGGCCCTTTTCATAATGTATGATTAAGAGTTAACGTGGACTTTAGTGGCAAGTTTTGTATGCCGAACTTCCAGTTGATGTCCACGTTAACTTTTAATCGTACACTGTGAAAAGGGTCGTAACCAAGATTTAAATATTGAGTTTATTGTTAACTGCAAGTTAATATTTATATTGTTAACGGCCCTTTTTTTGAGTTTAAGTTGTTAACTGAAGAAATTATTTACATTTGAAAATAAATTATGATATTTTAAACGACCTTTCCTCTGATTCTATGATAATATTTTAGATTAATCTATTGCGGGCTTTCAATCCCGAAATAGATTAATTGAAAATAAATTAATTGAAAATAAATTAATTTTTTGTTATTTTGAAAATATTTAATATACATTTTCAAAAATAATAACAAATTCAAAGCTTCTTAGGCGAATGTAGCAATTCCTTGTGCAGCAATCGTACTCAGATGCTGTTGATCTATGATATTATTTATATAAATTGGAAACAATTTTCCATTTCCAAAAAATACTTTATTGCCGACAATCAAAAAAGTTGATAACACAAGCTAACTAATATTTTTGTATTGTTAACGAAAATTTTTAACTTTCAGTTAAAATTTAAGTTCAGGCAAACTGAAAGTTAATAAAGTTAATTAAGGTTAAAATCGATATAACTGAGCTTTGTGTTAAACAGTAATAATTATTACCAAAAAATTCTTAAAAATTGATTACTATTATATATATTTTTTTCATTTTAGAAGAGCCCTATTACGGCAGTGGCTCCGGTTCTGGTGGCGGTGTTGATGATGAAGATGACGATGAAGGCTCCGGTTTGGGCAGTCCCTTTACACCTAGTCACAAGCCAGAACATACCGATCGTCCTCCTGTTAATGTCAACAATGTCGACGATGAAGACGAAGAAATAGTGGAGGAGCGCACTAATTTGGGTGGTAATGTTGGTGGAGGCACACAAACACATACCACAAGACCACTTAGTCCACATGAAACTAATGTCTTGGATGAAGACGATAGTGAGCATCATGATCATAGTATCGAGGATGAGGAAGATCTGAAACCTAGTGGGTCGGCGGGCACAGAGAAAATGTCATTACGTCGTGCATTATTTATGTATTTAATGCCATTATATATGGCCTGGTTTGGTGGTATTATTGTCGATATGCTGTGATTTGTTATTTAGGTTTTTATTTGTTTTATATTTTTTTATAAAGAAAAATTTTAATTTAACGTTAAAAAAAACTGACGACTATGTGGAAAAGAATTTGTATAGAAAAACAAAAATTTTATGAAATTGGAAGCAAAATGTTAAGCAAAAATTTAAGTGATATAGCAAAAGAAATGTTCTTGTAGTATATTACAAATTCAAAATGTGAACAATATTAGAAATAATTCTCGAAACTTTTCTTTTCGAAAACTAGAAAGAATTTAAAATATTTTAACCACTACGAAATAATTTTAAAGCCATGAATTTAATGCAGATAAAACATAAAAGCCTTATTTTAGGATTTTCAACATACATACATATTTTCTTTTTAAAGAAGACTATTCGAAATGTACTCGTATATGTATATTTAAAAAGAAATTTGGGCTAAAGAGATTTAAGGCTCATTTAGCCGACCGTAACGTTGATGTAGTTGCATGTACTGCTGATCGTTTCTGTCACATTGAAAAGCTATGAGACAGAAACGATCAGCACATGCAACTACATCAACGTTACGGTCGGCTAAATGAGCCTTTATGTATCTATTTTTTAAACGGTTTAAAATTTCATTTTCTTCGATTACTTTCTTACTTTTTATAAAAATTCTAATATTCAGAACAAATGTTTTTTAAGTTTAAAAAACCCTCTAAACAATATATATACGTAAACGGAATATAATTACTCCCTGAAACCCTCATATTTTATACGCTCTCACCTTAGATTTAAGCCTCAAATTTGTACTGACAAAGAAATTAAGTTTAAACTCCGTATAGTATCTTAAGTAATAATTAATACGTACATATTTATATATTGTTAGTGCATAACAAAACTTTTTATTGTAAATGATAATGAGAATATTTGAAGATAAAACATATTAATAGGATTCTTAGTTCAATTTAAACGATATCTTTAATTACACAGACTTACAAATTTGGAAGTTTTTGTTTCCGTTTGGAACAAAACTAAATTTTATTTCCTATCAATTTGTTGCGCTAAAACATACTGTGTTCTCATTTTTTTATGTGCATATCTAATATTTCCACTAAGTACACCAGTATATTGCACGCCTCATAAGCGAAGCATTGAGGTGGGTACTACCTACTCTCACTTCACGCGAAACTACTGATTTTTCAAACATAAAATGGCTCTATTATTATCATATATTGCACTTGTAAAAAATATATACACACTTATATGTATTAAGAAAAAATACTATTTTTAACACTCATGACATTTTTAATGTCATTTTTATTATTTAAACTAATTAAAAAACTAATTTAAAAAAGTTCTGTATTGGACGTCCGTTTGTCTGTATTTACGGATCCTGTATGTGGTCACGATAACGACCGAAAGACTTCACTAATCGAGTCCTTTTTTTCTTTTTTACGCTTCAGTATAATTAGGAAT
This sequence comes from Panzeria rudis, assembly GCA_956483635.1. Lineage (NCBI taxonomy): Eukaryota > Metazoa > Arthropoda > Insecta > Diptera > Tachinidae > Panzeria > Panzeria rudis. The sequence continues at coordinate 33,595,036 of OY101451.1, read as the reverse complement.
AGAAGCCTATTTAATTTCACGGTCTAAATGATATTATGAGGCGTGCACTTTTGGATTTTCCAAACTATTTCATCTTACCGTGAAAAGAGTATGTTCAATTTCGACCCAAAAAAACCCCAACAGATGCATGATAAAATTACCTTCAAACTAAATTAAAATAATGAAGTAAAAATAATCAGTGGTTTCTTAGTAGTTCATAAATTCGTATCGAAAGGTAGTGGTTTTTTTTATCAAAAATTAAAAATTGTAAAAATCATACAAAATTTTAAACTGCAAAAACTTAAATTTTTAACCATTGTTCCTAAGAAGAGATATCTTGCAAACAGAATAAGTCGTATATCATGCAAATCGATGGAGAAATGTTGATTTTATTCACAATTAAACAAAGGAGCTCAAATTATAAAAATCATAATTTCCATAAAACAGTGAAGTTTTATTGTGTATGTGTGTTGTATGAAAATTGTAGTCCCCTATTATGATTCACAACTAAATTGATAGTTGAGTCGTAGTTGTCAAATTCTTATTATAGAATACAACTTCATCAAAGCAGTTGTCTCAGTTTTTTATCAGCTGTGTTTTGGTTTTTATTTCGACTATTGTGTTACTTTTAAATAATTTTAAAATGGTACTTTTAGGTGCGAATCTATCCCATTTGTCAACCCATATTGCTGCCATATCCATAAAACATAAAATCTCAAGAAAAATTAGTAAGACCAAAACTAAAAATATTTAAAATAATTTGTGACGGCTACTATGGTTTCAAAAAACAGAGAGTATAGATAAGAACCTTTTTTCGAACATTTGTTCGAGGACAACTAAAATTAGTTGTCAATCATAATACAAAAAAATGGTTGAGTTGGGTCGTACATTGACAACTCAACCTAGTTGAGTTGTGAATCATAATAGGGGCCGTAATTTTTGTCAATGAAGTTCCCTCACTTAATTGTAAATAAATTCAATTTTTGACCATCGATTTTCATAATATATACATATATATATAGCTTGTTTTAGTCGTAATATATCTATCCTTATGTACAAAAGTTGAAAATTTAAGTTTTTGCAGTTGTATAGTATTTATGAATTGCTAGAAAAACAATTTAATTTTAATAATTTTACTAATTTGTGAATAACTAAGAAACCACTAATTTGTTGACCTAATTATATTCAAATAGCTCCAAGGCAATTTTATCATGCATCTGCTAGTGTTTTGTGCTCGAAATCGGACATACTGTTCTTCTGTAAGTAATAAGTGAGAACACAGTATTTTTAAGCGCATTAAACTGATTGGAAAAAGTTTAGTTTTGTTCAAAACGGAATTAGCTCCCACCTTTAGAATGCAATGCAACGCCTTAAAAACAAAATAATACCCCATATTCCGTAACTATTTGTCGACGTAACGTCAAGACAATACCAAAAAATTGGCACATTTCTATTACTAACAGCCACTTACTATTCTCTAAGGCATAGGAAATGGGAAGAGGCTGTTAATAGTTAATATAAAATTGCTATGAGTTGCTTTGCTTATCTTGTAGAGCGTATAACTTCTATGGTAAAAAAATAAATTTTAGAAAATTCAATTTGTATTGCATACATATGAATTCTGGAGTTGCAATACGTTTTAGAAAAGTTGTCCCTTAAGAAAAGAAAGCTAGAATCAGGCTGTTTTAAAGAAAATGTCCAAAAATAAATTATCTTAGAAAATTTAGCAATGTTGACTAAGAAGGTCTATGCATTGGCGAACTCGAGCCAATTCGTTGTTAATCTTACTGAAAAATAGCATGTATAAAATTCATATCGTACTTGTTTAACAATACTGTATTAACTCAAAATTTTCATTTTATTACTTTTTGCCGAATATTGAAATTATTTATTCATACCCAGCAAAAAATTTTCATGTTGAAGCGCAATTTTATATCAAAAACAAGAGTTCCAAAGTGGGATATTACGAACAAAAATCATTCATGTTTGATGCGCTTTTCGAAGCAAAAGAAACAACAAAACCAGCTTCTCTCGCTTATAAACCAGCTTCGGCCAAAGCAGTAGTTTTTGCTAGCTATCTATCAACTGTAAAGATTTTGTATTGGTCTGACCACTACGTCATCAAAATAAAAAACGAGTTGTGATCTTTTTCGTAAAATAAATTGTTTCAAAGAACAAAAACAGGCAGCAAGTATTTTGAGTTGTGACTGTTTTCATCTTTCAAATGTTTTCATTTATTCATTTTTATTTTAAGTTCATACCGTTAAAATTTTGCGAAATACTTTTGAGAAAATACTGTTTTTGTTGAAAGATTTTTTTTAAACCAATGGTAGCAACTCTAAATCACATATTTTCTCTGCAGCTGATTATTTTATCAACATTTTTTGTCTCTACTGAAAATTTTTAAACTTTGGATTATGACCAGGGCTCGGACTTTCATGCAACTAAAAAGTGATTTTAAGCGCTTAATAAATGCATATAAAAATGAAAAATATGCATTTACCTACGAATAAAGTACCAAAATAAAATAATATGAAAATATTTTTTTTATTATTATTAGAAAAAAAGCATAAACCCACCATAATTGGGTCTATTATTTAATGCAACCGAATTTTAGTTGAGTTGTTAGTCGGCACTAAACAGCAACTGAAATTTACAGCTCTCAATGGCAGTTGCCATCAGTAGTATAATTTTCAGTAATTGACAACCCAACTGAGGATCGGTGGCCATGCATAATCGGCCTATTAATATTTTTTTAAAAAATTGAGAAATATGCATTTAAAAAATTTTTATAACTCCAAAAATATGCATTTATTACCAAAATATGCAAAAATATGCATATACCACCAAAATATGCAACTACAAATCGATGCCAAACTACTTAAAATTTGATGATTAGCATAGATAATTAGTCAATACCTCTTTATCTATCACCACAAAAAATATGCATTTGCATGAAGGCCCGAGCTCTGGTTATTACACTATTGTTAAAAAAAAGTGCGATATAATAGTCCCTATAGTCCGTATAGATAGACCTTATTAGTCGGCCTTGAAATTGAACTTAGAGTCCTTTAACTGTATGAGCGTGAATGAAAACAAGCAATTATTTGTAATGTATGAATGTAATTTTTAATCGGATGAGTGTGATAAAAACAAAAACTAAACGAATATAATCAAATATAATAGCATTTACAATTACTATTGAAAAAATCAATACGAAGTAATACACATAAATTTGTTGTTGATAATTTTTAGTATAATTTCTGAATATTTCATCAATTATATATGTATGTACATACATAAGTATAACTTGCATATGTCCGCGACTTCGTCCAAGTTTCATTTAAATCGATTCAGCAATTTTTGTGTCATTGAGTAACAAATATCCAACAAATTTTCTTAACTTGACGATATTGGTAAATATATATAACTTTTTTGAATAAAAATTAAAAAATTTTATAATTTTAGTTCTAAAACCCATTCCCTCATAACTATTGCATGTTATCATTTTAAAGAAAACGAATGATGAAAAAATTCGGTTACACAGCTTTTCTAAACCGGGGCCGACTATTAAGTTGTAAAATAAACAAGAATGGGTAGCACTAATGCCAAACTAGAGCAATAACTAGATTTATGCATCGTTCTAGTATAGTATGCTTATAGGTATAACGTTTTAAAATTTTGCAAATATGAAACATGGCATAGCATAATCATACACAAGAGCACAAAAAATGGAGATGAACATTAAAACTTTTTGGCGGTTGTTAAAAAAGTTCACGCACCATACGGAATTACGTTTTTTTATTAACAAATTTTCATATCGTGTCCAGCTATTGAATATGCAAAATTGGTTTTTAGTTGCGTTACCTTAGTGTTCCAATGGGTACGACACGCCCCGCAGAAAAATGTTGAATTTCTCACAAAAGATTAAAAACTCAATAAATATTTTAAAGCTTTCAATTGGACGATATATCGATGGCTGTGTTTTGATACCAAACCAGCTGAAAATTTGATATTCACAACTTGCATAATATAGGCCACCACGTAGTGGTATGCCAAATTTTTCATCAAAATTAGTTATATGCCTACTCTGTAGTTGGATATGGCATCGAAATTTTTTACAACTTTCAATACGGAATTCCACTAGAAAGTTCCATTTCATTCTCAATTAATTGAGAAATATAATGAAAAACATATTGTGATTTATTTTTAGCCTTCCGCATACATTAGAGTAGACACACTGCCGCTCATCTCATTAGGTTCAACATTTTAGCAATACTTTTTAGCAGTCCTCCCAAAAATAATTGCAGAAACCAGCAAAAACTTTTCATACTGGTAGGTAAAAAAGTATTTAAATCGTAACTACCCAGCAAAAACGTTTGTAATTTTTGTAATCGGTAGTACTTTATTAATGGGTTACAAAGTAATGAGTGGTACTTATATATCTTATTACTATGCTTCAAGTTAGAACTACTACCTAGTTTAAACTTATAAGTCAACAATAAATACCTTAGTGGGTAAGAGTACTTGTCTTCAAATCTGAACGAGCACAGGTTTGTATCCCAGCTGGGTAAAAAAAATAAAACTTAAAAATATAAGTATAATTTTTTTTAATTTTAATTTGTTTATATGACTACTTATTTTTTACCTTCAAGTAAGCCAAATAGTATCTAGTTAATTGCTGTGAAAATGTAAATACATTTGTCCTTATTTGAACTTCTCAAACAAAAAAAGTAGTTATCGAGTCAAATTGTAAGTAATTACCACTTAAATCCGCATATGCTTTTTTGCCTACCAGTAAACACAGTTTTTGCTGGTTACTTATAATTTAACTTGATAACTACATATATTTGTTTGAGAAGTTGAAAAATAACGGTTAACCCATACACATTTACTTACACTGCCACAGCAATGAACTAGTTATTATTTGGCTTACTTGAAGCTAAAAAATAAGTAGTCAAATAAAAAAAGAAAAAAAATAATACACACTTTATTTATTTATACTTTTTCACATTTGTTTTTGTAGTTTTTTTTTACCCAGCTGGGATATGAACCTGTGCTCTTTCAGATTTGAAGACAAGAACTTTACTCACTCATCTATTATTGACTTAATAGTAGGGACGTAACAATGCAAAAAGAAATATCGGCGATACTGACACCGATACTTATTTGGCTTACTTGAAGCTAAAAAATAAGTAGTCAAATAAAAAAAGAAAAAAAATAATACACACTTTATTTATTTATACTTTTTCACATTTGTTTTTGTGGTTTTTTTTTACCCAGCTGGGATATCAACCTGTGCTCTTTCAGATTTGAAGACTATTATTGACTTAATAGTAGGGACGTAACAATGCAAAAAGAAATATCGGTGATACTGATACCAATACGCATATTGAAATTGAATTAAAGTTGAAATTAATAAAATTCAAGTAGAGTCGTAAGTTTTTTACGATATGACAACACTGAAGTATCCATACACCGTGTTTTTTTTCGAATTGACGCTGGTATAGGGAGGCCAATACAGTGTATTAGATATGAAACATATGGAAAAAGTTGTAGGTGTTGTTCAAATATTTTTCATGGAGATTTCAAACATTATCTATTAATATACAACTTCGATGATATGGCGCTACTTATATAACGCTATTTTTGGAGTTTTATACCCTCCTTCGTAACGTTTTTTACAAAATTTTCAGCCTAAATTATCTACTCCGTAACAAATCTTTAATCTTTGTATCATTCCTGAAAATTTTAAATTTTCCAATGCTTTGAATAAAAGTAACTTCTTAAAATTCTTTGAAATTAGTTCTTCTAAAGCAAAAAACAAACAAATGTGCAATTTATTAAAAATAGTAATAAACGTATATCGCTCCTTTGTTCCAACATAGTCATTAGAGATGAGCAATATTTCTGTATCTGTGATTTAATCGCTGCTACTGAAAAATCACGAGTCACAGTTGTGACAAAACTTGTCAAGTAACTGCTACTTGTGAAGTCGTTCTTTTCTATTTGAGACAAAATTATGATATATCACTCTTTGCGTGCGTAATAACGTTTTCTTTTGCGTACAAAATTAATTATAGCATCATCCATAAAATGGTAGTGGAATACGGATTATCGAAGTTTAAAATGCCAAAAAAATCAAACAAAAAAGAAAAATTCAAAAACTTTTTTCATATTACAAAAACGATAGAAAAAAAAATATATATATACAGCCATGTCACAGAATACCATTCCGATCGGAAGAAAATTTTTTTCGTAATCGAACCACTTTTAAATTTCAAAGTGGAATTGAAAAACACTTTTCTACAGACTTCATTTGCAGTAAATATTAAAAAACGTGCATACTTTTAGGAGCGTCAAATAAATATTTGGTCGTGAGCTTTCCATGTTAATAAAAAACTTAATGTGAGCTTTGCATCTAAAAACAAGAGTAAACAAACGCCTCAAGGTATAAAAACATTATCATTGTAAAAACGAACTCCAAAATAAACGGAGTCTATAGCACCAAAAATGTACTTTTTCGGAATGACAACTACGGAATCAAAACCAATCCGAACGGAATCTGTGACATGGCTGATAATCAGCCGTGTCACAGAATACTATTCCAATCGGAAGTGGTTTCATATCCGTAAGTTGCTTCTTCAGAAAACGAAAATTTTCTTCGTAATCAAACCACTTTTAAATTTCAAAGTGGAATTGAAAAACACTTTTCTACTGACTTCATTTGCAGTAAATACTAAAAAGCATGCATACTTTTAGGAGCGTCAAATAAATATTTGGTCATGAGCTTTCCATGTTAATGAAAAGCTCAATGTGAGCTTTGCATCTAAAAACAAGAGCAACCAAACTAATCAAGGTATAAAAACTTTATCATTGTAAAAACGAAATACAAAATAAACGGAATCTAAAGCAGCAAAGAAGTACTTTTTCGGAATGACAAGTACGGAATCAAAACCAATCCGAACGGAATCTGCGACATGGCTGATAATATTATTTCTTTCCATAAAACCCACAAAAACATTATATTTTTGCATAAAAAAGAGAAAAAAATAAATAATAAGTAAATATAAATAAGCTTATACCGGGTGTTTTTTTTTTAGAGGTATAGAACTTCGAATTGAAATAAAACACAAGAAAATCGTTTTAATGTCCATCAATTCGGCTTTATTGGAAGGATAATTTTATGCCATTAATGTTTAAATATGATTTCGGGCATGTGGCCGCCGCGGCTGGCTCGAATAAAGCCAATTCTACAGGTCCAATTTTCAACCACTTTTTCGAGCATATGGGGCCGTATGTTGGCAATAACGCCACGAATGTTGGCTTCCAAGTCCCCTAACGTTTCTGGTTTGTTGGCGTAGACGAGCGACTTCACATATCCCCAAAGAAAATAATCCAATGGTGTCAAATCACACGATCTTGGTGGCCAATTGACAGGTCCATTCCGCGAAATTATGCGCTCATCGAATGTTTCCTTCAATAAATCGATTGTGACGTGCGCTGTGTGGCATGTAGCGCCGTCTTGTTGGAACCACAACTCATCCACATTCATGCCATCCAATTCGGGAACAAAATAGTCGGTTATCATGGCTCTATACCGGTCTCCATTAACGGTAACTGACTCTCGAGCATTATTTCGGAAGAAGTATGGCCCAATGACTCCACCAGCCCATAGAGCACACCAAACAGTCAGTTTTTGTGGATGTAATGGCGTCTCAAGGGTCTCATGTGGATTCTCTTCACTCCAAATGCGGCAATTTTGCTTGTTGACGTAGCCATTCAACCAAAAATGAGCCTCATCACTGAACAAAATTTTGCGATTTTGCTTGCGGTAAACTTCGCGAACTGAACCATTATTTTCGAAATAAATTTGCACGATTTGCAAGCGTTGTTCTTTTGTCAACCTGTTCATGATGAAATGGCAAACCAAACTAAATATTAATCACTTGACAGCTGACAAAATGGCCGCCAGTTAAAAAAGTGATGCCAACTTAAAGTTCTATACCTCAATAAAAAACACCCAATATATAAGCTTTTATATTTCTTTCAAAATATGTCCGCAAAAAAATCGTCTCTTCGTGGAGAGCTTTTTCCAAGTTCTTTCGTCGTGGAGATTTAGGGGCATTTTTTGATGCCCTAAAATATGGTATTGAGCAGCTGGTTCTTTTTTAGACTGTTGCTATTATAAATACTACAACAATGTGCTATAAACAAGGCGCTCTCTATAAAGGCTCATTTAGCCGACCGTAACGTTGATGTAGTTGTATGTTCTGATCGTTTCAGTCACATTGAAAGGCTATGAGACAGAAAGGATCAGCACATGCAACTACATCAACGTTACGGTCGGCTAAATGAGCCTTAAAATAACAACAACGTTTGCAATAAAGGAGTGGTATATAAATCTATGTATTTCACAAAATAAACATCATAAAAGTATACTTTAAAATTCAATTTGAGAACAAATGTTGTAAATTATTTATATTGATAGAATAACTAACGTGTGAATATGAATGTGTGAACGAACGTTATATGATTAAAAAGCAGCAAAAATTATAAAATTTTAGAACAAAAAAGTCCATTTTTCTTCCATTTTTTATTTGTAATTATTTTTTTAACTTAAACTACTTATTTAAATCACATATAAAATTCATAATTTAGTTGACTAATTTTGTTTTATTTTTTGTCTGTTTGTAATTTATTTGTTGCTTCCATTTTTTTAACTTTGTATTATTTGATAACGTATATAAATATATTATATTTAAGTACATACTATACATTTATAAAAACTTTAAGTAAGAAAACTAATCATTTATAATTTTATACACAGTAAAACATAACTAAAAAATAATGATGTTGTATGAAGTATGTGATTGTAAACAAAAATTATTTAATAAAAACCGAAATATTATTTAAAGAAAAAAAAATTATCAATTAATTTTAATTTTGTAACGTGCTTTTTCCAAATGAATATTTCACTATTCAGTAAAAGATTAAAAAGTTTTATTAAAATACATACATTGAAATTGATCTAGCGCACTACATATTTAAATTGGCAATGCTTTTTATTAACAATGCATTTAATTTGTAGTGATTTAAATTATAATTGCTTGATTTAAACAGAGCAATTCTTAAGCCCGGGAAAAGGCCGGGTATGCAAAAATCTTTACTCAGCGAAGCCGGTTTTCGATATACCAAGAAGAAAAAATCCTTAAGCCCGGCTATGGAAAACTCTTTATTCAGCCGGCTATGCACAAATCTTTGCTCAGCGGACCCTATTTACTATATACCTAGAGGAAAAAAGCCTTAAGCCCGGCCAAAGGCCTGCTACGCAACTATCTTTATTTAGCGAAGCCGATAAAAAGAAGAAAAAACGCTTAAGCCCAGTCGAAGGCCGGCTATACAGAAGTATTTCCTCAGCTCATTTTACGAAAAATTGTCCCCAAATAAGAAAAATGGCCCCAAAAAATGTTGTCTTGTTTTAAATGAAAAAATTTTGGGCCATTTTTAATTTTTCAGTTTGGGCCCATTTTTCCCACTTGAGAGAAAATGGCCACAAAATGAAAAATGGGCCCAAATATTTTTCATTGCAAACAACAACAACGAATTTGTGTGGTCAATTTTACTATTTTGGGGCCAATTTTCATTGTTGGTTTGGGGTGATTCTTCAGTTTGGAGCCTTTTTCATTGGGGCCTTTTTTCAAGGAGCCCTTGATGGCGCTGCGAATATATTTTTTATGAAATTGCTTGCGAAAATAATGAAAAATAGTCCCAAAACAAAAATGAAATAGGGCCCTAAATTTAAAACAATTGTTCATTATGAAAAAGGACCCCAATACACAGAGGTAGATTTCGGCCAAAACCTCAAAAACTTTTTTTTTATTTTTTAAAAAATATTGATGCTATATTAGAGCTAACACTTCAAAACTGGCAATTACAAATTTTGATCACAATGTATAGCCTACTTTGACTGTTAGAAAGCCGTAAAGTTGGTATATTTAGTTATTAATGATTAATACAATTACTTGGTTTTTTGAACAACAAAATCGAAGTAGGCCGATTTTTTAATATTTATCATATATTTTTAATTTTTTCTTTGGTATTTAAAAACTGAAAATCTTTTAAGCCTACCACATTAGTTTTGATAATTTTGACCGCATCGTTCATAAAAAATTTCAGCCATGTCTGCTTTTACACACATCAGTTTTTCTTGAAGCAACTTTTATTTTCTTGTGAGATAGAGCGAAACAGGAATATATTTCATGTATTCCTCTCTCGCTCTTTCTCACTAGAAAATAAAAGTTGCTTCAACAAAAACTGATGTGTGTAAAAGCAGACTATGTATACAAAATTTGCTTAAAAAAAGTATAACAACAATAAAAAAGTACAAAGTTTGATAAGCTGCGAATTTTTTTTAGTGGTTTTTAGAGGTTGAAGGCCATTACAGTAGATTAGTATAAAGGCTCACAAGTAAGTACTATGAGCTTAAGAACCAGGTTGGGCCAGGTTTTTTAGTTATTACCTTTTTAGTGATGCCTATTATTAGAAATTTAGAAGATTTCAATGTGTGATAAGTACATAAAAATAAAAAGATTGATGAAATAGTAATAATTAATATTCGATAAATGTAACGAAAAAAGCTCAAAAAATGTTAAAGAGATAAATAAAATAAAAAATTTCATTTTTATTTCTAGATTAGAAAGAAAGTGGCTGAACTACTACATATTATAAAAATAAAACCATATAGCTTTGTCATTTCTTTTTTGAAAGTTATTAAATTTCGAGCATGGGCTAAGTAGCTAAATACCTTTGCACTGCAGTGTTTAAAATTTTGACGTGCCCATAAATACCGCCATCTATATTTGAATATTTCTTCTCAATTTAATGGACAATCTTAAAAATTTAGTGTCCAATTTAATGTATAGTTTGGTAAAAATACCTTTACAATACTTGGAATATGAATAAGTTCACATAATAAAAATTATCTTTAATAAAAATTTTAATATAATTATCATTAGACTTAAAAAAATAAAAAAAAGTTTACAAAAAGTTTATACTAGAAAAAGCACAAAGAATTTGACGCCAGCTTTTAAAGTCATTACAGTGAGAAGCTTAGGTGCATTTACAGTGATATATAAATCTTTAGGATTGGGCATGTCGGAGTAATGGGCATAACAACATAAGAGGCGTTATTTATGGGCGTGGCAAAAATTTAAAAACGGTAATAGAATGGCCTTTAACTAATTAAGTCACGTACTAAAATTTATGACCTTACAACAAGAAATAAAATAGTTATGGGGTTTTGGCCGAAATCTACCACTGTGCAATAGAGTAAATGAAATTAGTCCCCAAAAGTAACTTCTACTATAAAGTAAAAATCGTTAAAAATAATTTTGGAGCATAGTGCAGCATGCATAGAGCCCATATCTTTGTTTGAGAGATTTTGAATATATTCTGACCTTTCTTAAATACTTACGCCGCGTATTTCCAATTGAAAAAAATATTACCCAGTGTTTTTATTTAATATAAAAAAAAACAAATGTATTTATTTCAGGGTAGACATGAAAATAAAAAAAATATTCAGGTATGTCGAATGGTGGCTTCGCTGAGAAAATATTTTCAAACTAGTAGAGACCCTGCCTAGCAGGCCTTTGGCTGAGCTTAAGGGCTTTCTCCTCCAGGTATGGAGAAAAGTGGCTTCAATGGATATGAATATTAAGCCTAGCCGGCCAACGGCCGGGCTTAAGCATTTTCTGCTCCGTGTATGTCGAATAGTGGCTTCGCTAAGTAAAGATTTTCCGCCTCGCCGGACTTCGGCCGTGCTTAAGTGTTTCCTCCTCCATGTATGTCAAATACTGACTTCGCAGAGTAAAGATTTTCCGCTTAGCATGCGGGCTTACGGTTTTTTCCTCTGGGTATGTCGAAAACCGCTTCGGTATAATGATTTTTTACTTAGCCGCCCTAATCTTTAGTCTTCAAAGTCGCTTTTCGATATACCCAGAGAAGTAAAATCATAAGTCCGGACGAGGGCTGAATAGGTCGACCAACTTTACTCACCGAAGCCACTATTCGACATGCTTGGAGGAGAAAACCTTTAAGCCCGGCCATAGAATGGCTAGGCGGAAAATCTTTACTCAGCGAAGTCACTATTCGACATACATGGAGGAGAAAGTCCTTAAGCCCGGCCGAAGGCCGGCTAGATTGCTTCAATAGTTGATGCTACTGCTCACTAATATCAAGTCTGACACAGACATGTCGTGAGAAATTCTGAACTTTTCTGATAGAAATCTGATGAAAAGTCATGGGAAATTCTGTTGTGTTAACCGAGTTTCTTATTATTTTCTGACAGATGTCTGAAAGAATGTCGAATGTAATTCGAATCGACTAATCGCACAGATTTCTTACAAAAATCTAAGAGAATGTCTAATCAAATTTTAACACATTTTTTAAACAGATTTTTATTTATTACACATATGTACATAAATATATAAGTAAAGAAAAAAAATGAATTTTTAATGTTACCGACACACAAGTGGTCTGTACATTTGACCAGACCAACCTATGTATCTACATCTACAATGTATGTCGACGCGCTGAACCCGAATGTGGGGCCCGTGTGGTTCGTTTACCTTCAAAAATTTTTGTAAATTGCCAAAACAGCAGTTGTTATCCACTCTCACCCTTTCCAGTTTAATCCTTGGATGATTCTAAAAAATTGTTGGCGAGATTTAGCAAAATAAATTATTATTAGTTTTGTATTTTGAATATACAATAATTTTGATTTAGCTGCACAAACAACTTTTCACGATTTTTTGTGCAGATAACTCAAAAATGCTATTAAAATAAATATACTTATCTGCCTTAATGTGCAGGTAAACACAATTATATAGCGTGTGCAGCTGACGTTGATTTTTTATATGAAAATAACTTAAGACTGCCAAAAATATGTCAAGTGTGCAGGTATACAAAGTGCACATAAAAAAGGATTTTGAAGGATAATCACAGAAAACAAATATTTTGTGCAGTTAAGTCAAAATGCAGCTAAGATTGATTTTTTTATATGAAAATAGTTTAAAAATGCCAAAAATTTAAGGCATTTATCTTAAAAATGCAGGTATAGAAATGCACTTAAGAAATAAATTTGTATGGAATTTTAGGCAACAGTGACAGAAATTAATAGTTTTGTGCAGTTAAGTTAAAAGTGCACTAAAACAAAAGGCAGATAAATCAAAACTACTGTATTATAAAGGATGGGCAAATTTGAGAATAGGAATTAAATAGGCTGTCAAATGATGAAAAGTCAAGAATTGAGCTGTCATTCTTTGCGGAAAAAATCGGTTGAAAAACCGAGTCGATCACCCTACTAAAAACGTTGTCAGCTTTTTTTTGTATAGCACTCACAAGAGATTTCTTAACCATAACTTCGTATTAGTTGGAGATGGTAGGAAACCAGAGAAAGAAAATCCCAACTTAATGAAAGAAAGTGGATGCATGTATAGTAACACTTTGTTGTTTTGGGCGCACATGCGTTAAGATTTAGTGTCATTAGCAGGACTTATGCGACCACAGCAAGATCAATTGTACATTAAAGTAAGCATTGTCAAAGGTGTAATCGGTCCATCTATTTTCTGTAATGGAACCAGAAAATATATGGCAAACCTTTTAAAGAATGTGCAGATTTGTTCATGCATTGTACTCTAGTCAGTAAACCAGAGATACGTTATAGTGTTTTAGTGCACTTTCTGAAATCCGAGAAGCCACCTCTGCCACACTTGAGAGCAAGTATCAACAATTTATTGATTAATATTAAGTACATGTATAACAAAGATAGTAAATACATTTTTATACACAAAACAAAAATTTGTTTACTATTATTAGGACAAAAATTATTTAGCTATTTACTAAATACGACGATAATTTACCAAATTAAAATTATGTTAATTTACTTTGCTACATAGTTGATTTTCAGAAAATAAAAGCATGCATTTACTTTGTCGTCGTAGGAAGTTCTTAAAATTTTTTAGGAGTTTTGACAAAGTTCTTAGTTGATTTTTCAAACATCGAAATCAACTAAATAAAGTTTTTGTCAAATTACCTAAAAAACTTAATAACTGCCATTCTACTAATGCACTTAGCTAAATTTATACAAAGTTTTTAGGAAATATTAGCGCTGTTCAATAACTGAATTGTTAACAATTGTTAATAGTTATTACTAAAAGTGCTTGGTACGTGAACACTTTTCAGTGAAAACTATTAACAATTATTAACAGTTTTCAGTTATTGAACAGAGCTATTACCTATAGATTTTTTTGTGTGCTTATTGCATATTTTTTTGCTTGTTGGTGAACATTCAGACTCCATTTGTGTTCTTTTTTATTTTACTACGCTTTTATTAATTCGCTTTAGTGTAGGTTTACGCCCGAACAATGTGTAATTAATTTTAAAGTAACTAATAATAACTAAGTAACTAAGTAATAAGCTAGGGATTTCAAATTTTGCATCAGCATTGTGTTCTCGTGACAATACAATTAAAAATACAGTTAGAAAAGTATGCAGCGCCACGACCATAAAAAGTAAATATGCTTTTTGCACTATTTCTCTTAACCGATTTCTCTGAAATTTTGCATACACATTTCCTGACACCCCGTTTTAAAAAAGTAGTTGGGTTGTACATAAAGTTTTTGAGACGTGTTCTTTAGGGCAGTTGGGTAATGCTAGTTCGGTAAATATAACAAAAATGTATATTGATAAAGCAATTGTGCAAACGTACGTAACTTTCTACAAACTTTGTAATTTATTCTGCTAACGTAATGCTGTTACTAATAAGAAAATATTTACTTCCATTAGTATTTATTTGAAACAAACAAAAAATATTTTTTTGTAATAGGTACAAAAAATAAAAATGTACATGTCTTAAATAAATGATAACTTATTGTGACAAATTCAAAAAACTTACTTTAGAAAGCCGAATTGCAGCAGATTTTTGTAAAAATCTTAGTTCTCTATGTTCATATAATACATGTAATGTATGTAAGTATATATGTACATAATATGTATATTATGTATATACATATGCCGTCATTTCCATAACTATTTCATGATGGCTTTAAAGTTCACTGAACTTCCTTTAAGCCATTACGGAAGGTCGTGTTTTTACATAAACAAATGCCACAATTATCAATGCCAATACACCCAAGATGGGCAATACCACAGTTTTCACCAGATTGTGTATTTCGGCGTTTTCCAATTTACGTTCTTTACGTTGTTTACGAGTTTCCTTAACTTTACCCTTTAATTGACGCATTGCGGCGTTGGAGCACTGCTAAAATTGTGGTAATAAATTATGTATTACATATCAATTACAAACCAGATTTCTTACCTTCTATTTACCAAATTAACTGAGTACGTAATGGAACGTCAAGAGTGGTAACAAAGTTCTTAAAAGACACTTGTTGTGTGGACTTGTTGATATTGCTGCTCCAAAAAGAAAATAAACACAGGTGACGTGTGAAAGGGTTATAACTAGTGCTGCCAACCTTCCTTCATTACAAACTTAATCAGCTGGACGGAAGTGAAGAAACCAGTGGATCTTCACATTCTTACCATAAACACTGCCTTACCTGCTACACGTTAATAATTTGAATTGCCATCAGAAAAGAATTTTGCGGTACCACTGATTCCTTGGCATAGTATATAAAGATTCAGTTAGCCCAAATTTTCTACTAATTGTATTATTGATCGGTAGCATCTTTTAAAAATTTTCTTTATTTTATTATTATTCATAACGACGGCCTGTATTCAAAAGCCTCTATATTCGATTTTGAGGAAAATCACTTTTTGATGGCAACGTATTGCGTAAAATAAGCCGCATCTATGCTATAAATTTAAAAGTATGTAAAAGAATTGTGTTTTGCAATTTTATCATAATTTTGAAGTGATAACTTTTATAGTCACGTTAGGCAATTTCTATCTATGAATAAAATATTTAATTTTTTCAATGGAAGGTTTCATTTTGGCGTCACCGACATGCTAAAAATTTAGTTATCCCATATCTAAAGAGCTGCTATAGTTAGAATCCTAAGCTTTGGTGTAAGTCAAAGCGAATTAATATCAAGTGGCCTTATCATTAAAACAACACACATACATAGTAGGTGTAGGACTATTTTTATATGTACTTTGACAGTTCGGGTTAAAGTTTTTCTCTTTTTTTATATAGTTTGACTGGGGTGTAATCAGCTGATGAACATCTGTGATGATAAGGCTACCTGGTATTGAATTCGCCTTGGTGTAGGTTACTTTCATAATAAAGCAGAAAACTGGCGGGCTAGGAGCTGGGAGAAATGTAACTCTCATACAAAAATTTTTAGATATTCCTTATCTGAGAAGATGCAATAGTGAAAGACCTCAAATTAAGTGTATATTACTTTAAAAATAATGTTTGTAATCGAACAGAAAACTGGCGTCATAGGGAGGGGAATAAGGGTACCCCCATACATAATTTCTTTCTGTAATAGTGACAGCCCTTAAATTTGGCGCGTTACTTTGAAAATAATGTGCGTGGGCAAGAATAAGGCTGTAGGACTATGGAGAAGGGTACTCCTAACGTTGAAACAATCAATTACCCTACGCGGGTGAAGTATGGAAAACAGAATAAAAGCTTAAAAAGGTTTACCGACTTATCCCACCTTACATATTAAACATTTTATTGCCTGGGACACTTTATGGATAATCAGTAACAAACTGAAAACTTTGTAAATATCGGTCCACTAGCTTAAGATCTAATAGATTTCAAACGAATATTAAAAGTACCATTTACCGAAAGCCCGAAATTTTACCTCATTAGTAGCATTGAATACACAAACAACAAAAAAGAGTCATCCAAATCGGTCGTACCATTTTCAGTCAGACTTCTTTAGGAAATAAATTTATTTTTTGATTGAAAAGATTTAAAACGTAAGTACCTTTCAAGTGTGTGGGTGTATTCAGGTAATTGCTAATAAAATCAACATTTGTCCATCGATTTTCATGATATATGGCTTATTTTGTTCGTAAGAGACTGTCTTGAAGAACAATAGGTAACAGATAGTGTTTGAAGTTTTAAACTTTTTATGAGTTTCTATAAAGAAAAAATGTAGAGTTGAGCATATCATAAAACTACATTAAGATAGTTTGCAGATAGTAGTGTCATGCATCTTTTGGTGATTTGTTGATCGAAATATTAAACATGCTGATTAAAAAATTTGTAGCTGATAGCAAAAACTGAGAACACTATTTTTTAGCGCAATAAACTGCCTAGAAATGTAATTTTGTTCCAAAAAGGTATATCACTGTCGGCCTGTGTAATTAAATTACTTTGAAAACAACTTATTTCAAGGGATATGTAAGGGATAGTATTATAGGGATTTTTGGGAAAAAATTAAAAAAGTAAAATATGCACATACATTTTATAAAAATCGGTTAACTGGTTTATTTGCACAAAACCGTATTCGAAACCGGGGTTTTTAAAAATTCCATTTTCGAATAATTCGAAAACCGGTTTCTGGGTTTTTGCATACTCTAGTATTTGAGTTTTCGTATGGCCCGCGGAATTCTATATATATTTTTTATAGCAAACACAACCCGCGAAACGATTAGCTTGTCGTCGGAAAACACCCAGGGCCTATGGCGGGAATCGAACACACGACCTCTGGACTGACATGCTAGCACCGCTACCACTCAGCTACAGGGGCACCCGAAATCCCAAGTTTGAACAGCCAATCGATTTACGTGTCCACTCCTATTATATAAAATTTGATCATACCAAAGATTAGTTTCGTAAAATTGCTCAACAATCGTTTATTTTCTACTACATATTTGTTAATATTTACATTGCTAATTCTTAATTCTTAAACATGATGACAATATGCAGAAACAATGATTTATTTGGCATTATCCATGAAATCTTTAGCTTCATTAATTTTTGCTGCTAAGTACGGGGAGCCACCACGATCAGGATGGTTCAACAACATAATTTTTTTATGGGCGTCCTTAACCTTTTGGAAATAATATATGTTTGTGCAAATATAAATCGAAAGAATTAAAAATATGTTGACCCAAATGTAATGAAAAGATATTTGAAGGGGCAGAAAAAACTCAGTTTTGTTATATTTCACAGTTCATCTGAAAATGATTGGATATTATACATAGACGCGTTCTCGGTTGGTTTCCACAAATTTTTACCTAACTTAACATTGTGTTAATTCAAGTTATCATTGTGTTAATTCAGCTTTCGATTTTTATTATTAATTTATATAGTACTTCTTTCTCTCTTGATATAACGGCTATTAGTTATTTCAATTATGTTTCACGTGCCTTTGCGCACAATAATACCGTATTAATTGGTGTACATGTTGGCAGTATGGGAGTTGCGGGTTTTGATTTCAGCTAAATACTTTGTTATTTCACTATAACTGTTGATGTTCTGCTTTTTATGACTCGTATATTAATATTTACTTTATATTAGTTAATTTTAATTGTGATGCAACATTTGATGAATGAATAAGTATTTTATTTAAATCATAAGCGTCCTGGAGGCTTATTCTGAATTGCGATCCGAAAGTCAATGCGATGCCCAAATGAAATGCGATTCGAAAGAAATTTGGTATTCTATGACTTTCGCATTCGAACTTTATTTCAAATCGGGGCAACACTGGTCAAAAAATAACAAATAAACGTCAAATTTAAATAAAATTTTTTTTGTTAGTTTGGATTATAAAATCTATCTACTTTAATTTATAAAATAGTTATGTAATTCAGATTTTAAATTTGAACAAAAAACGAACATCGAAACACAGAATAGCAATTGTTCGCATTTATAATTTTCGAATCGCTTTGACTTTCGCATCGCAATTCAGACTAAGCTTCCTGATGACTGTCTTGAACTTCACATTGGGCACAATATGCACTCTATCAAAGGTGATGAATTTTGTACTGTTATTCATGTAAAACGTTTGTTCCGGTTATTGCAACAATAACTTTGGCAAAGTTAAGCACACGTTTTGCCCAAAAATATCTTTCCACAACCTAGGCACAAATATTAGTTTACCTTTGATTTTGAAGCTCCTGGACTGACACCCAATATTAACGAGGCCTCCCTTTTGTTCATTTTTGGATCAAATCCACCTTTGTAGTACTTAGAAGCCGCCAACGATTCAGCGTCAAATTTTGGTAAATTTTTTAAAGTTTCGTTTAGCTTTGTGGTCATAGCAGGCATGCGGCGCATTAAGTGTTTACCAGCAAAACCAACAGCTGCAACTCCTAAGCCAGCCAAGATCATTGAAGAGGCCTAAAAACAAATAAAAGTTATATATTTTTCATTAAATAATTGCATTTCTTACCATTCTGGACTAATTTCCTTTTAATTCCTAAATCTACGTGAATATTGTGAAAATTGATAAATATGTATGTACTATGTCAATAGATATCCAGCTGACTTAGGGTAGCCAGATAAGCAACTGGCGAAAAAAGTACATGGTGTAAATAACAGCAGTACACACAAAAAAAATAAATTTTAATATCAAGAAGAAACAAGTTTGTTTAATCTTATTTTACAAAATTTCATTCTTGATTTTAAAATGCATGTCTTAAGTTTATAAGCAACCTTGATTTTAAGTTGACCATACTTAAACCGAAAAAAAAATATATTTTTGAATTAATAATTGAATATTTTTAAACTAAGAATAAAGTATTTTTAAATTAAGAATCTTAATTTTTAAATTAAAAATAAAGGTTTTAAATTAAGAATGAAAAATTTTTAAGTCAGCAATGTAGAATTTTTAAATTAAGAATATGCGTCTTAAAATCAAGAATGGACATTCTTAAATTAAGAATGGATAATATTGTTTATATATTGCTTCATACATACCATATACCGTACAATCAAAAAATCCAAGAAATGCAGATCTTTTCAATTTCTTATATTATTTCGTATATTCATTAATTAATATTGTTTTATTTAGAAGAAAATCTAATAACAATACAATTATTTTAAATTATATATCGTTAATTTAAGCAGGAAACTATGTAATCAAGAAAAATTTTACATTGCATTTTTATAACTAACTATCACTTATACTAATTTTAAGGGTTTTTCCTTATGTAAAATTTAAGTTACATGGCTTCGCATCTAATATGATGACATTTTTACATCTATTAATTAATATATATATATCATCATGTTCAAATGAGAATTAAACTCATTCAATAAATCCAGTAAATTCCATGTCAGCGGGCTCATTACATTATAATTTCTGCAATAATATCAATCACTCAAACAAATGTTTTTTATGCACAGTTTTTTATAGTGATTTTTATTCTAATTTTTAACACACTCACTAAGTAGAAACACTTTTTAACACTTTCTGCAGATATTACAATTTAATAGACATTTGTAAGAAAATAGCGGAAGTATTATACGTGATAACGTTTTCAAAACAAAAATTAAAATTTTTGATTTAAACAAGCCGCATTGCAATAATAAAAATCAAGACCTTTAATATAATAACGAAACAAACTTGTTTTTTAAATATTTTGCAATGACTGTAATTCAAAAACTAAAGTTTTTGATTTAAGAGCGCTGCGTTGTAGTAATACAAATGTTGACCTTTAATATAATAAATAAAATTTTTGTTTATAAAATGTTTAGCAAAATAAATTTCTTTTAAAAAATAAAAATTAAAGGTTTGATTTAAAAACGCTGCGTTGCAGTAATAGAAACTTTAAATTTTAATATAATAGGAAAGCACTTTTGTTTTTGATTCAAATACGCTGCATCGTAGTAATCAAAGTATTTAACCTTAATATTATAAGAAAATAATTTTGTTTTTAAAATATTTAGTAAAAAATTTTTGTTTTTCAAAGAAAAACACACATTTTTGTTTTAAAATACTAATTATATAAATAAGAATGTTAAATCTTAATATTAAAATAAGCATTCTTATATGAAGAATCATTTTTTAAAATGCTGCATTTTTAAAACAAAAACGCAACATTTTTATTTTAAGAGTGCTCTTTTGGTTCAGTGTACAAATGAAAGAAACAAGTACACAGTTGCATTTTAAGCAAAACATCTTAGGTTGAGGCCACACTGTTGTTTTTAAAACGAAGCGTTTTTCCTTTTTATATTAAATTTGAAGTTTTGATAAATTGAGAACTTTCAAATTTAATATAAAAAACAGAAACACTGCGTTTTAAAAACGCCCGTGTGGCCTCAGCCTTATTATTCAAGGTAAATATTATATTGAAATAAAAAATTATTCCATATACGGTCTACAATGAAAGTCTCTAATATTAGGAAATGCCGAAATCGCGGCAAAGTTCGCAAAAATATGCTAGCATCGCGACTTTTGCCGATTTTTTGGCAATCCTTACAAATTTAGCGATTTTTAATCAATTTTTAGGGCTTATTTCCAATATTGCAATATTTCGCGACTTTTCGCTATTTTCGCGATAGAACTGATTTTTTCAGTTTTTTGGCTTTCATTAGAGTTTTACCGATTTTTAATCAATTTCAGACTTTTCTATCTATTCGATATAAGCAAGTTTTTGCGAATTTTCACCATGTTCGCGATTTTTTTTTGAATTTTGGCATTCCTTACAATTTCAAGTATTTTTAAGCAGTGATAGGTTTTTTTTGCAATTTTTGAAATTTTTCTCGAATTTTCGCTATTTTCGCGATAAAAGTGAATTTTTCGCCAGTTCTTGGCATTTTACAGTTTTACCGGTTTTTAATAAATATTAGAATTTGATATTTCCAAGATGTTAGCCACTTTTTGCAAATTTTCGCAGCTTTTTCCAAAAATTTTCATTCCTTAATTTTTTAGCGATTTTTTTATAAATTTTTAAGTTATTTTTTCAATTATAGAAGTTTTCGCGAATTTTCGAATTTTGCATATTGTACATATGGGCATTTTCACAGGAAAGTCCACTTTCTGCCACGTTCGTCACCAAGAAAGTAAGCTTGTTTTTCATAATCAGGTGGTTAAATGTTTCCTAAACTTTTACTAGCTGTAGAACTACTTATGGGCTACACAAATATATGAAGAAGTAAAATAATCTTACATTGCTTTAAAAAAATCAACATAATTGCTTTGCGTCGAACGGGACAGAAAGTGGACTTTCTTGTGGAAATACCCATATACAAATTTTCCATATGTATGAAATTGTTTTTGATTCTTGGTCTGTTGAAATGGTTTGCTTATGACAAACCATTTTTCAGATCTTTTTTCCCGTTTTCATTTTGTAATTAATTTGGAAGCGAGATTTTCAAAATCAGTCAAAATCGAACCATGTTTAATTTACAAAATCATCCAGAATTCGCTATATTCTTTTAAACGGCCACTTTTTTTAAAGAAATATAGTGCGAGTGATTTCACATTATGATAATGCTTAGAGAAATTCTAAGCATTAGTTATTGATAATGATTTTCGGGTGTATGCAAAAATACTTAACGTAGCTTTGCCAAGCAATGTTGAATAAAGTTGTATTCTAAAAAAATTATTATATCAAAAATTTAAAGTCGGCACACACGTTTGTTAAGACTATTTTAAGTTGATATTTCCAAAATGTGTATTTTTTACCTCAAATATTTTTTTAATATTGCAAATATTGATTCATGTTACATCTGAAAGTACAGCTTGAAGTCTTAGCTCTTATTTGTTTCATGTGAAGGAAAAAAATCACCAAATTATCCAGTTGATTCAAAATACATAGAAAAATTCATAAAAAATATTGAAAAAATACAAATATAAAAAATTCTACGTTTTAGTGCTATTCGAAGTTGAAATTGCTCTGTTCGACTAGCCTTCTCTCTTAAAAATGTATCAATATTATAGCCGGCATATTGATATCACCATTTAAAATTCCAAATACTTATTTGTATAATATCTGTCACGGGCCGCCATAATTTCCTTTGTCTCTTTTGAAAAAATTAAAAGAATAATAAAAAAAATTTTTACCGCCATATTGGCGGATCCAATTCTGGATTTATTAATTGGATCGTCTTGCTGTAATATGAAAATATTTGTTTAATTTTGTTGACATTTGTGAGTTGATATTTTTCCAGGTTTTTAACCATTTTTGTCATTCAATAGTATCACTTTTTTGTTATTGGCTGGGATAATTTTTTTTAGTACCATATAGAAAAATTGCAACAAAATGTTTAGCGGATCAAAATTTTTTGAGCTCAAATGCATTAAAAATGATTCTAAATGCATATTTTCATTAATTAATGCAAAATTAATTGTATATCGCGAAAAATTCTCTAAGTCTTCTAAGATTCCCAAAGCATAAAAATGATCCCCAATGATTTTGCCAATCCTCAAACCAAATTTCTCATCCCTATTTCGAAAAGAAAATCCCCGATTTGGGGATAAATCTCGTAGTCTGACAACACTGATGTGTACGAGAGTTTGCTATCTATGTTATCAATGGCATATGCACAGTAGAGAAAAACATAGCCAAACCGGAATCGCTGCTAATTTTTAAACAACTTTTGGATACCCTGTCGTCAATGTGGAAATATTTTGTTCACAAACCTAATGCAACTGATTGATTCATAGAGATTTTCTTTTTCTTAAACGAGAGAATACGTACAATTTAACCAGCGACTAAAAATACAATTTTATTCTTGACAGATTGATAAGATGTATAAAATAAAAATAAAAAACATAAATAAATAAACAGAGAGCTGTAAAATGACAAAACGCCAAAAGGGAAAATCAATTTTTTACAAACTTGCGCAAACACTACAACGGCAAAATATAAGAAAATACATCACATATTTGCTCCGTGTATAAAATTTATAAGTTCATTTTTGAAATAAAATTTTATAAAAAAAAATAATTGAAGAAATAGGTGTTTTTGTGAAAAAAATTAAATCTAGTGATAGGTATAGTAAAAAAGTTTCAAATTAGTTTAATAATAACACGGCTAGACAATATTTTTACAAAACATATCAATAGCATAAAGAAACGCCTTAAGAATGCGAAGAAAAGAAAAACTTTTGCCAAGTGTGAAAAAATCTATAATAAATTGTAGAGGAATTTATGAAAGTTTTGAGTAAAAATATTTGTATTTATAAGATGAACTAAGTTTTTTTCTAAATAAAATAAATGAAGTATAATTTAAAACGTTTAAATTATATAAATTTTTTAGAGAATCCCACAAATTTAACAATAATTTTATCAACAGCAAACAAAAATTCATACATACATATACATATGTATGTATATGTGTGTATGCATTTGGCGTGAAATCATATCTCATTTTTCACTCTCTACGGAGAAAATACCCTTTTATTTAGAGGAAATCTTGGTTCAAATAAAAAACTAAATGGCTTATGTATACGTGTAGTAGTGTAACTAGTATTTAAACGATTTAAGCTGCGATTAACTAATATTGGTATTTCATATACTTATGAACAAAAATATTTATACAAATATTTACTAAAAACAAAAACAATATTACAATTTGCTGGTCTAAGAGGCAACAACAACTTATTTTGTTTTGTTAGATTCCTATTCAAAGCAACTTCCGTTTAGTTGTTTCGTCTGTGGAAAAAGAAAATAAATACAAAATGGAGTCTACACAGTCTACAACATATGAACCGCTAGAAGGCCGTAGTTCCGGTATACGTCACGAACCTATGGATAGTCCGGAAAATGATGTTCGTGCACCAAAAGATCAAAAACATATGGTTTATTTGGCCATGTTAGCTGCGGGCATTGGTTTTGTTTTGCCATACAATAGGTAAGTGTAAATGTGGAAAAGGTCAGGCTTTATTTTGCTTTTAATTAATAGCTTGCTCTTGTAGATATATTTGTTATTTATTGTTTTTTTTTTAAATATAATGATTGTGTATCTTATGAAAAGAAAAAGAACATTTTGTGAACAAAAGCAATTTGGAATACATTTTATGGTTTATAATGCAAAATCTAATTACTTTTGTTTTAAATGTAAGTCTGTCATGCATAATTATGTACATTAAGCGGCCCATACACTTGCAATATAATTGTGAAATTTTTTATGTTGTGCAATAGTATCGCCAATGTGTATGTCATTTTTGAAGTTGGTACAATATATTGGCAAAAATCAAAAGGTTTTTTTTTTAAACAAATACAACCCGCGAAGCGATTAGCTTGTCTGCGGAAAACACTCAGGGTCTATGTCGGGAATCGAATCCACGACCTTTGGATTCTACCTACGCTACCACTCAGCCACAGGGGCTGATTTTTTATCGCACATTCAAGAAAAGTGTGTAATGTGTTGGCAACATTGATCAGAATTAGTTTACTTTTTCACTACTACCAAAGAAAAAATCAATTAACACTAGGGATGTAACCGATTCCGATACCGATATATCAGCGATACTTAAAATTTTCCGATACATCGGTATCGGCGATATTTTACTGTCGATACGACGATACGTTAAAAAGCTTTTTCAGAGTTTTTTTTTAACAAATAATTAATTTTTTGCTAATTTTACCATGAATTAATTTTATTTCGTCGTTTTTTAAATCTCATTAATATCAATTTTAAATATTAATAATATTTTATGCTGTTATTTTGTAAAAAATAGTTTATTTTTTGTTAATTTACCATGAATTCAAATTCAATTCATTGTTTTTTAAATCTTATTCCCATAAAAAAAGACACTGCGAAGAAGTCATGAAAATGTAGAATTAGCGATCAGGAAGTATTGCAGATTTGGATAATTTCTAATTAGTTTTACATATGCTTGTCATTGCAAAAGTTCTCTTTTTTCTATTACCAATCACCGAATTGGAAGCGATGTCAAGAAAAATTTCTTTTTCGGCGTTCTACAATAATTTTTCCTCAAGGAAAAAGGATGATAAATTACCCATTTTCACAACTTGATTTTTTTTATTCGAATTCATGTAAATTTAAGTGAACAACAAATTATTAAAAATTAACATTTGTTTAATATTTTGTATATTTTTTTGCTTGTTGCGTGAATCATAAACTTATACACAACTACATAAGCAAACAAAAACAAAAAAGCTGAGTGCTCTTATGAGTAGCTACAGCAATGACAAAATAATAACAACAGCAGCAAACAGCAGAAATGCCTATGTTACTGTTGTTGCTACAGGAAGTGAAAAAGTAGTAAAGAAAAATGTACACTTGGCTCCAAAAGTATCTTGAACGATAAATAAAATTTAATGTCAATGACAGACAGCAATATAAAAATAAAAAAAGTATTTCAAATCAACTTCACAGCAAACAACAAGAGCCAACAATATACGCCCCGAACTACCTTAAAAAGAAAAAAAATTACAGAAAGTTACCTCTTAGCAAATTTTACTGAAAAACCAAAAATCTAAGTGGGAATTGATCGGTATATAGAAGTAAAAAAAGAAAAGGAAAAGAAGTCCTAGATCGTCCAACGTCGCTCCAGTGGCGAAAATGCCCAAAGATAGATCTGGTGCGAAAATCATTACCGCACAGAAGTTTCGGTGCTTGAAACACAAAATAAAAATTTTTACACCTACACTCAAAATACTTTGTAGCTCAAATCAACTGAAAATGAGTTTTAAAATATATAAAAATTCATTTGAAAACCGTTCTACTCATTTTTAATTTATATCAAAAGCAAACTCAATTTAATTTTCAGTGTTAAAATATTAACTAACCAAATTTTAAAAATTACTGATATTTTTTTTAATGCTGTTTTTAACTATCAATAAAATTAACCGGCAAAACCTTAAAATTTACTGATTTTGCCATTTATTTCTGTGTTCTGACCAGACTTGGGGGGTAATGATTACATTTTGTAATTAATTACATGTTGAAATACACATTACATGTAATTTGTAATTGGTACACCTACAATTACAATTACTTGTAATGTGTAATTGTCTGAAGAGCAATTACAA
Source organism: Panzeria rudis (assembly GCA_956483635.1). Classification (NCBI taxonomy): domain Eukaryota; kingdom Metazoa; phylum Arthropoda; class Insecta; order Diptera; family Tachinidae; genus Panzeria; species Panzeria rudis. The sequence continues at coordinate 33,568,124 of OY101451.1, read as the reverse complement.
TTACATGTAATTGTAATTGAGGCATGAACAATTAAAATTGCATGTAATGGGTAGTTGATATATAGCAATTACAAATTATTTTAATTGTAATTGAAGATTATCAACTACAATTACATGTATTTGGGCAAAAGTAATAGTAATTGCTCATAAAGGGGTAATGATTACTTTAACAATAAAAATTACTATAAATGTATTTTATTACAAATAAAATCTATTATTTATTGAATTCAAAAATCATTCCGGAAAATGTAAAATTTTTAATATCTCTAAAATTAACTGGAAATATCTGGAGCTCTAAAAGAGGATAAAAAGTAGAAAAATTACTTACATCGCAAAAATGAAAAAATTTTGCGAAAAAATTTAAACAGCCCCCTAAATTTATTAAACATCGTTCAATACACATTTGTCGGGAAAATTCGCGAAAAATTTTAAAATGGCAAATGGCCCTAATATTGCTTAAAAATAGCTAATATTATACGGAATGCAAAAAACTCGACAAAAATCACGCAAATGGCGAAAATTCCCAAGAACTTGCTAACATCGAAGAAACAATAAAGTTTTAATCTAAGAACTAGTAAAAAATCACGATTATCGCGAAAATAGCGAAAATTCGCGAAAAATTAATATATATGCAAACAAGCTTTAAATTGATTAAAAATAGTTAAAATTGTATGGAATGCAAAAAATTATGAAAAAATCGCGAAAATTATGATAATTCTCAAAAACTTGTTAACAATAAAAACATAGAAAAGTCTTATAGTGATTAAAAAAGATAAAACTGTAATAAAGCCAAAAACCTGCTAAAAAATCACTTATCGCGAAAATAGCGGAAATGTGCGAAAAATTGCAAAACTGTAAAAAAGCCTTCAAATTGCTTAAAAATAGCTAAAATTGTAAGAAATGAAAAAAATTAGGAAAAAATCGCGAAAATGACACAAATATTTTTTTCAGTTTTTTGTTTTTTTAACAGTTTTACCAATTTTTTAATCAACATCAGACATTGATATCTTTTTAATCTTACCAAGTTTTCGCGATTTTTTCCGAGCTTTTTGCATTCCTTACAATTTTAGCTATTTTTAAGCAATTTTAAGGCTTGTTTGCAATTTTGCTGTTTTTCGCGAATTTTCGCTATTTTCGCGAAAAAAATGTTTTTTTAGCTAGTTCTTTTATTTATAACAGTTTTACCGATTTTGAAGCACTCTCAGACTTTTCTATGTTAAGTTTTTGCGAATTTTCATCATTTTCGCGATTTTTTCTGAGCTTTTTGCATTCCTTACAATTTTAACCATGTTTAATAAATTTTACGGCTTGTTTGCAATCCGGCAACTTTTCGCGTATTTTCACAGTAAAAGTGATGTTTTGCCATTTTTTGCTGCTCGTCAAGCTTGTGCGTATAAAAAAATTTAAGGGATTGTTTCTTATTCTCACAATCTGTAGAAATTTTTCGTCATTTTGGCTATATAAAATTTTTCCAAAAATTTAAAAATATAATTGACTATATTGTAATTAAATCAAAATGTCCTTGTAATTGTAATTGCAATCATGCCAACACAAATTACTTGTAATTTCAATTGGTATGATTGCATTAACAATTACAAGTAATTTGTAATAGGCTTCCTACAATTACAATTATTTATAGTTGTAATTGGTGCTACAGCAATTACAATCAGAAGTAATTGTATTTGGCAGTTGTCCAATTACAATTACAAATAATTTGTAATTGCACCAAGGCAATTACAAATTACTTGTATGTAATTGCAGTGAAAATGTAATCATTACTCCCCAAACCTGGTTCTGACTATAGTCGCTCATACTGGCACCAGTGTTCCGAACATTAAACGGCTCTTCTATGTATACAGCCGAATGAAAACCAACGTGCTCACTAAAGAGTAAAAAATAAACAACAAATTCATGCCTGAAAGCTTGTTGTTTTTTACGTTGTTGTTTTTATTTTTAATAGGCACACAGTGAAATACTACTAACACATGCTCATAAACAATAATACTAAATTAAAAACTCATTTCTCTCGATGGCCAGTACTGATTCTGACTATAAATAAAATTAGCTACAAACTCCTTAACAATTAGTGTTTTTCTCTTTTATTTCTTTTTCCAACTGAAAAAAATGTTATCCCCCCAAAAATAAAGTAACACAATTTAAATTCCATTATGTTTTTTGCAAAATTTTTAATTAAAAATTTAGAAATTGAAATTGGTGTTCATACATATATACATATGGATTAAATATGCTTATATAAAAAAGAATTTGTGTAGCGGATAGGCTTTAATCCATTGTAATTGAATGATTTGAATCTGAAAATAAAATAGTTTCAAGATTTTACGATAAAATTTCTTTTTGTTATATATATATATATATAATATTACAAAAATTCGCTAAAATCGAATCAGTAAAATATGCTTATTAAAGATCGATAAGCTGTTTTTATTCTCGGACAAAATAAAATCACTTCTTTCAAAACAATCGGAAAAAAATTTAGGAATTAAGAACCCCTCAACTTTATTAAAAATCGCTGAATCGAAACATTTGCCAAAAAACTCGGGAAAATAGCGAAACTTTGCCAGAAATTGCTCGCATCGGAAAGATATTAATGCCTAATATTGTTTTAAAGTAACTAAAACGGTAATAAAATTGCAAAAAATCAATTTTAAACTTCAAAAAAAGCTCGAAAATTATACCAATTATACCACTACGTTAAACAATTATAGTGCTTTTTTATGAAAAGATTTAATTACTAAATATTTAAAACACAAAATCATTATCATTAACTACTGCTCAGAATTTCTCTAAGCAATATCATTATGTAAAATCACTCTCACTACATTTCTTTTGAAAAAAAGTGGCCGTTGAAAAGAATATAGCATATATAAACAATAGTTCAAATTCTGGATGATTTTGTAAATTAAACATGGTTCGATTTTGAGTGATTCTGAAAATCTCGATTCGAAATTAATTACAAAATGAAAACGGGGAAAAACATCTGAAAAAATTCCTGGCATAAACGAACCATTCCAACAGACCAAGAATCAAAAACAATCTCATACATATCGTCGCGTTTCTTCTTAAACCACGTAAGCGCCATTTTTTCGAAATTGACTTTTTTGGTTTTATGGTAGAAAATAACATTTACCACCCGATTGCATTCTTATCTTGACAACTTTGTATGAAAAAAAAAGAAATTAAAGCCATTTCGAAAACCTCGTAAGCACCATACAAAATGCCATTTGCATGCAAAATGGAATTCTTTTTATATTTAAAGGTAGAAATGTTGAAGTCTCACCCACGAAATTCTTTGTTTTTGAGATAAAAAAAATCTGGAAAGTTTCAGGCCAATCGGAGCATTCTTGGTGCGGTCTCAGACTCTCAAAGTCAGTAACTTTGGTAAAAACGATACTTCTCGTCGAGTAACTCAAAAACTATATATCCTAAACAGCACAAATGTTCCTCGACCCCCCATTATTTTAATAAAATGCAGCTTTTTTCTGTATGCGAAAGCTTTATCTCGATATGTAAACATGGCTGCCGTACAAAAAGCCATTTTGGGCTGAAGTTCGTTTTCGAACCCTAAGGGGTTAACGCGTGCCCATAGAGGGTTAATTTTTAAGGTCGACCCCAATTATTTTGATATAACCAACATTTATTTCAAGGGATTCAAAGTGCTATCTGTACTCCTTAGAGTAGCTCCCATACAAACCGTAAAATGTACGGAAAAACATGAAATATATCGAATTTGAGCTATTATTTTTTTACGCAATATAATGAACATGGCATGTTCTACAAATTGAATTTTGAAAATAAATTTCTTTTATCTCTCCATAACAAAAATTATGTTGGTCTTTACGAAAGCTCCATTGGCATTAAAAAGGAAAATATGAAGATTTGATAAGTTTGAAAAAAGTAATGCCGGAAATAGTTGACTATTTTTTTGAACAACTCATTATTAATAATAAATAATAAGATTTTTTAAGTGTTTTTTAAGTTTAATTAGTTATCGGGCCTTTTCATAATGTACGATTAAAAGTTAACGTGGACTTGAACGCCAAGTTCGAAATACGAAACTTGTCGCTAAAGTCCACGTTAACTCATTGTATAAAGTGCCGTAAGAAAACTTTTTTTACCAATCGAATGTTCTTTTTTTTTGATATTATATCTTCGGTTTATTTGCTACATTTTTTCAGCGTCACAATATTTTGAATTTTTAACGTGAGCTTAAGAGTGAAATAAATGTAATATGTAATAAGTTTCTTTGTATTCATCTTTCGTTACTTTATTTTAATGAGAATAAACATTTTCTTTGAAAAATATAAGAATAAATGTTTATTTACACACAGAAATTTATGTTTTTTTAATTTTACAAAATCTCGTAAGCGACAAAATTTGCGAATTGCTGTTTTCGCCAAAAACACGTAAGCGACAAATTTGGATACAGTTACTTGTTAGCAATAAATTTTTTTTAAAAATGCTGCTACAGCCTTCAGAGAGTCGTAAAGCCATGTTTTGTAAAAAAGAAATTTGTTATAAAACATATATTTAAAAAGTTATTAAGTTTTTTTTCGTTTTTTGAAAAACGAGTTGTTGGCGCTTACGTGGTTTAAGAAGAAAGGCATATTCGACGCACAATTTGTACATGTATATGCCAAATTCGAAAAGAGCGTACAAAGCTGCAAAAATTCGCGAAATTCTATAACTTAAAAAAACTGTAAAGCTTATAAAAAATAGCTAAAAATTTAATAAATGAAAAGATTCGGAAAAAGTTGCGAAAATTTGCAAAAACTGGCACACATTTAGGAAATAGCAAAGACTAATATCTATTAAAAATCGGTAAAACTGTAAAAAACCTAGAACTGGCAAAAAATTCACTTTTATCGCGAAAACAGTGAAAATTCGCGAAAAATTGCAAAATTGGAAACAAGCCCTCTAACATTGCTTAAAAGTACCTGAAATTGTAAAGAATGTCAAGAATTCAGAAAAAATCGCGAAAATAGCGAAAATTCCCAAAAACTTGCTAATATCGAAAAGATAGAAAACTCTGAAATTTATAAAAAATCTGTAAAACTAATGAAAGCTAAAAAACTGAAAAAATCACTTCTATCGCGAAAATAGCGAAAAGTCGCGAAAAATTGCAAAATTGCAAACAAGCTCTAACACTGCTTAAAAATAGCTGAAATTGTAAGGAATGCCAAAAATATAGAAACAAATCGCAAAAATGGCAAAAATTCGCAAAAACTTGCTAATTTCGAAGAGATAGAAAACTCTGAAATTGATTAAAAATCGATAAAACTCGAATGAAAGCCAAAAAATTTAAAAATATCACTTCTATCGCGAAAATAGCAAAAAATTGCAATATCGGAAATAAGCCCTAAAATTTATTAAAAATTGCTAAGTTTGTAATGAATGCCAAAAAGCGGAAAAAATCGCGATGTTTTGTGCGAATTTTGCCGAGATTTCGTCATTTCCTAATATTGGTGACTTATAATGAATTTTAAATAATTTTTGGATACAGGGAAGAAGCCGCTAATTTATTTTTACATAATTTTGCATTGCCATGCCAAATATTATTTTACATTTGTAATATTTGCTCTCATTTGCTTTGCATCAGCTCATTTATTTTTCAAATAGCACACATATGAGGAATTGCTCCAAAGGTCATATTTTTTAGTTATTCAACTTTATAAAGGGTCCGCCATTTAACGTTTTTTTTCAACTAGTGCTTATTTCGTGAATGGTAACACTTAGCTTATGTCTGATTTGACAGATAATTAGTTTTATCCTTCCGCTGAACGTATATGTTTTCAGGAGTTGAGGCCAACTGACCATCCAATGCGTTTTCGCTTCGCTAAGTGGGCCTGCGATTGAGTTACAGAAGATGCCGATTTTGCCAAAAAAATCATCTTTTCAGATGAAGCTCATTTTGATCTTGGCGGGTATGTAAACAAGCAAAATTGTCGCATTTGGGCCACAGAAAACCCGCACGCATACATTGAAAAGTCGACGCAGCCAAAACGAGTCACTGTTTGGTGCGGATTTTGGTCCAGAGGCATAATTGGGCCATTTTTCTTCGAAAATGAGCAAGGAGTGGCCGTTACAGCAAATGGCGATCGTTATCGGGGATAGGAGGATATTGGCAACATTTGGTTTAACAGGACGGCGCTACGTGCCACACAGCCGAAGCTACACTCGATTTCTTGCGCCCTGTTTTTGAAGATCGCATTATTAGCCGCAGAGCTGATGTCGTTTGGCCACTTCGGAGCTGCGATTTGACACCGTTGGACTATTATTTGTGGGGTGCCGTCAAAGATAAGTGTTACGCCGACAAGCCAGAGACAATTGAAGCTTTAAAGGACAATATTCGTGAAGCCATTGGTGAAATACAGCTGCACACAATCGATAATGTGCCGAGGCAGCCATTTGAATGATATTATTTTTCATTATTAACCGGAAGGATTGTACTTTCAAATAAAAAAAGATATTTGAGAAAATATTCAGTAGTTTTTTTTATAGCATTTTCATAAAAAAAGTTATCTGGCGGACCCTTTACATACATATTTGTATTTATATGAACAATTATTTTTTCTTCAATTATAATTGGTAGTTGATAGAATTCATTGTTTTTTCATTACAAGTATTTAAACAATTATAATTAAAATAAAAGCATTGGGATTTATTTGTAGTTGAAACTTTTTTCATTATAACTACGTAAAATAATTCCAATGAAATTTCAATGCCAATGAAAAAGTCCCATGTATAATTTTTATACACTTTATAATATAATTTTTCTAAAATATCTTTATAGTTTTATAATCGCCTCAGACTATTGGCAGTCACGTTTTCCTGGACGTTCTGTGGCTTTGGACATGTCAATGACGTATATAATAGTGGCCTTTGCTACCGTACTATTGAACAATGTTTTCCTTTCGTTGGCTCCATTTCGAGTGCGTGTTATGTTCGGTTACATTGTATCTTTTACAACATTGGTTTTCGTGGCAGTCTGTGAGGTTGCATGGCATATGTTTGCAGCCAATACAGCATACTCAGTAAATTTGGCAGCCGTATCATTAGTAGCCATCGGTTGCACAGGTAATAAAACATATATATTTTTGTTCAATAAAAACAATGATTTAATTAATGTTTTCAGTACAACAATCAAGTTTTTATGGATTTGCAAGTATGTTTCCTAAACGTTATACACAGGCTGTCATGACTGGCGAAAGCTTGGCCGGATTCCTGGTGTCTTCCAATCGTGTTGGTACAAAACTTTTAATACAAAATGATCGTGTGTCGACGGTGATTTTCTTTTTTACATCAACACTTTATATATTGTTTAGTTATTTGTTGCATTTGGCCACTATTAATTCGCCATTTGTACGGTATCATATGAAGGCATGCGCCAAAATTGTTTTGCGTCCGGACGAAGATCGGTTGGTAAGTAATGATTAAATAATATTTTTTAAATAATTTTAAATGCTTATCCAGTAAATGGAAATAACATTAAAATATCGCTAAGCCCGGTTAGTAACGTTTTCAGCAAATCTCTAATGTAATTTCGTTATCTGGAAAGTTATAAAAATAATTTATTTACATGCTGCGATCTTTGACTATCGTTAAGTTTGACCTTAATGTTGAGACAACTTCAATACTTTTTGCTTAATTCTGTAAACATAAAGAACGCAAATATATCTGTATCTTTTTGTCATAAAATCTTAATTCGAGTTAAATAAAAATTGAGTTAAGGTCATATTCTTGTTCGTCTTCCTACAATCCACATTTGGGTCTAACTTTCTAGAGCACCAACAAAATTGCACATTATATCATTAATATCTCCAAGCACGATTTTTAAACTTAAGATCAGAGTTGTGGAAAATACTTATTTGAAATAATTAAATTCAAAATACAAATGGTTTTTTATTTTTCGCTTTGTTGTGAACATTTTAAAACAAAATAAAAATGGACAATTCGTCTGCTGCTGACTATCGCATTGGAGATCATGTTTATAGAATATTTTATGGCAGCAAAATGCACTCAAAACTTAGTGCTAAACTAATTGATTTAGTTAATCTAAAATATTTCGTTTGTTCCTGTTTTAAAATTGTTTACATTTATCAGCTGTTCATTTTGCAGTAAATGCATGAAGCCGTTTCTAAGACGTAACTGTTGAGCGCAACAGCTGCCAACAGTTTCACAACAGTTGGGCTCAACAGCTACGTCTGATGAACGTGACCAATATATATTTTCAAAAAACCTATTTTCAAATTACATATTCTTTTATAATTTAAAATCTCAGTTGAAATATTTGTTCAACTCAATACAATATACTTTGCGATCTCTAACCAATTTTATAGTTTGTTTTCAATTTTGTAATTTCTCGCGCATTTTTGCAATGTTTGCGATAGAAGGTGTTTTTTTTGTTGCAATTTTTCAACGTCTTTACAGCTTTAGCGATTTTTAATCAGTTTGTATTAGATTTGGCTATCATGCCGCTGTTAACAAAATTTCGCGATTTTATGCCATTTTCTCGTTTTTTCGACCTATTGGAATTCCTTACAGTTTTAGCAACTTTTGATCAATATTTTATGGCTTTTTTTTTTAATATTTTGCTATTTTTCGCAAATTTTCGCCATTTTCGCGACAGAAGTGATTTTCCAAGGTTTTTGGCTATACTAAAATTTTAGGGAATTTAAATCAATTTTACACTTTCAAATATTTCCAATTTTAGCAAGATTCAACGAATTTTTTGTCATTTTCTCGATTTTTTCCCAAATTTTAAGCCTTCCTTATAGTTTTAGCGAATTTTATTCAGTTTTGGACTTGTTTCAGTGATGCCAGTGGAAGTTTTGAAAAATCCCTACATGTCTCAAAAAAATTCCCTTTTTTCCCTACAACCAAAAAATTTGTCCCTAGTATTTTCCCTACGCTAAAAATTTATTGCATTTAGAGAAAAACTAATAAAATTTTCTTTACATTTTGTAAATATTATAGGTTTAAATGAAATTTATTTGCTGGAGTTGCATTGTAAAAAAAAAATAAAATTGTGAATTTCTTAAAGATTTAATTTGAATTTTATTTTTCATTTCTAATTGTGTAAAGGTGTAGAAAAATAAAATAGATTCATATCGAATAAAAAATTATTTGCTGAGTTTTGTATAAGTTCCAACGCCTACTATGCTTATTTTTGAAAATCATTTATATATTTGTTAATTCTCAAATGGTTTTTGAAAGTCTGTACATAAGAAAAAGGGTTTGTAACTGTTCAAAATTGAGTTTGAAGTCTACTGACGATTTGGTAAAGCACCAATGAAATGTTGCATATAGACAATGCTTAAACTCCTGCAAATAAAGTTCATTTAAAATAAAATTGTGACAATATCTCAAATAATGAATTTCTTAAAGATATTATAGATTTATTTTATCAGGTACAAAAATTATTTAAAAAACCAAATAATATTTGTTTCATTAATCGAAAAATTGTATTGTCAAATAATGTTCGATCAAATAAAAATTCCCGATTTCGAGTAAAGAGTTATCCGTTTTATTGTTTTATTCCATATTTTTCATACAAAATTGACTGGAAACCCGAATAAATCTTAAAAGTTTCCCCTTAGTTCGAGTAATGCTTAAATGTGAAAATTATTCTAATAATTCAAATTCCAATTAACAGATAAATAAACTGTTTAAAGGTAGATTTATATAAATACTGTAACCATGACTTACATGCAATTTATACGGTGATTTTTTTCACTTGTCTTTAAATCGTCTTATTTTGTCGGATAGTGAGCGGGGTGGAGAAGAAAGCGGAGTACGAAAAAAGACAAGATTTCTGTTTTCGAGATTTTTTTCATATATTTCTTTTGTTCCATTTGCATTTTCTCTCTCTTATGTGATTGTGTTAGGGGTTTTGTTGTTATGAACGAGTAAACAAAGCAAATTTTGAGAGCAATGTACAAAAAAGACATGAAATGAAAAATCATTGTACAAAAGCAAAAAGGTTTTGGTAGCAACTTTAAAAGAGAATTAAAAAGAAGACATGTCTTAAAAATCACGGTGTAAATTGCGATTTAGCTTCCCAGTAAAATCTTTAGGAGTTTTGGTAATGAGTAGTAGTGTTTTAATCGCATTATTTATGTTGCTTATTGTTTTACAAAGTATATATACTTTAAAAATTCCCTACATTTTCCTCAAAATTAAAAATCTGTCCTTTTTTCCCCACTTCTGAAAATATCTAAAATAAAATCCCTACAAAAAGGGAAAATTCGCAACTTTTGGCATCACTGACTTGTTTCCAATTATTAAATTTTTGCAAATTTTCGGCATTTCCGTAATAGGCGGGATTTTGTTAAACTTGCTTCTCCCTTGTGATTGTTAATGTAATCATAACAATTGAAATTACAAGTAATTTGTGTTGGCATGATTGCAATTACAATTAAAAGGAAAATTTTATTTAATTATAATATACTCAAATATAATTTAAAATTTTTGAAGACTTTTATATAGCCAAAATGACGATAAATTTCTAGAGATTGTGAGAATAAGAAACAATCCCTTAAATTTTTTTATATTCACAAGCTTGACGACCAGCAGCAAAAAATGGTAAAACATCACTTTTACTGTGAAAATACGCGAAAAATTGCTGAATTGCAAACAAGCCGTAAAATTTATTAAACATCGCTAATATTGTAAGGAATGCCAAAATCTCAGAAAAAAATCGCGAAAATGATGCAAAAACTTAACATTAAAAATATAAAAAAGTTTGAGTGATTAAAAATCGGTAAAACTGTTATAAATACAAGAACTGACTAAAAACATTTTTTTTCGCGAAAATAGCGAAAATTCGCGAAAAACAGCAAAATTACAAATAAGCCTTAAAATTGCTTAAAAATAGCTAAAATTGTAAGGAATGCAAAAAGCTCGGAAAAAATCGCGGTAATGAAGAAAATTCGCAAAAACTTGGTAAGAATAAAAAGATATCAATGTCTGATAATGATTAAAAAATTGGTAAACCTGTAAAAAAACCAAAAACTGACAAAAAAATTACTTATATCGCGAATATTGCGAATTTGCGTAATTTTCGCGATTTTTTCTAAATTTTTTGCATTCCTTACAATTTTAGCTATTTTTAAGCAATTTTAAAGCTTGTTTGCAGTTTTGCAATTTTTCGCACATATCCGCTATTTTCGCGATAAGTGATTTTTTAGCCGGTTCTTGGCTTTATTACAGTTTTATCGATTTTTAATTACTATAAGACTTTTCTATGTTTTTAATGTTAACAAGTTTTTGAGAATTATCGTAATTTTCACGATTTTTAGCTATTTTAGCTATTTTTAATCAATTTAGAGCCTGTTTGAAATTTTGTAACTTTTCGCGAATTTTCGCTATTTTCGCGATAATAGTGATTTTTATATACCAGTTCTTGGATTTTTTAAAGTTTTACCGATTTTTAGTTCATATAAAACTTTATTGTTTCTTCGATGTTAGCAAGTTCTTGCGAATTTTCGTCATTTGCGTGATTTTTGCCGAGTTTTTTGCATTCCGCATAATATGAGCTATTTTTAAGCAATTTTAGGGCCATTTTTTTAAATTTTTACGTGAATTTTCGCGATTTTCGCGACAAATGTGTTTTGAGCGATGTTTAATGAATTTAAGGGTCTGTTTAAAATTTGTCGCAAAATTTTTTCATTTTCGCGATGGAAGTAATTTTTCTACTTTTAATCCTCTTTTAGAGCTCTAGATATTTTTTTAATTTTAGAGAAAAGATAAGCTTTAAAAATTTTATATTTTCTGGAATTATTTTTGAATTCAATAAATAATAGATTTTATATGTAATAAAATACATTTATAGTAATTTTTATTGTTAAAGTAATTATTACCCCTTTATGAGCAATTACTATTACTTTTTCCCAAATACATGTAATTGTAGTTGATAATCTTCAATTACAATTAAAATAATTTGTAATTGCAAGTATATCAACTACCCATTACATGTAATTATAGTTGTTCATACCTCAATTACAATTACATGTAATTGTGATTGCTCTTCAGACAATTACACATTACTAGTAATTGTACTTGCAGTGTACCAATTACAAATTACATGTAATGTGTATTCGAACATGTAATTAATTACAAAATGTAATCATTACCCCCAACCCTGAGTGATATATATGCGAAATTTCAGTGGTTTTGAAAAATAATCAAAATTCTATTTAAGTATAGCTAGCAATATGTCAAAAAAAGTGTTTTTTCTTCAAGATTTGCATACCCAAGTAGTTTTATATTTCGGGGACATACTGGGCTACCACAAGTGCCATATATATGAAATACTGGATATTTTTTTCATCCTACTGTTTTTAACCGAATGTGAATTTTGGCACTGTAGTTTTTTTTTAATAGTTAATAATATAACATTTTTTTATTTTTGATATGTAATTGGCCTTGTTATCTCCCAAGATAACAAATTGTAGAACATATATCCTAAGAATAATATATTTCTTATTTTACATTTAAAATTGCACCAAAACGTAATTGCACGTAAACATTTGATAGCCAAATTTCACACACTAGTAAAAGACTTTCATATCTACAATTGTGATACACTGCTTTTAGATATAATATTTGGTTTGGCGACAAATTAAGAAACACGGAAAAAATATGGAAAAATGGCAAAATTAGCATTTATTAAATTTTGTTTTCCGTATAACTCAGCTAAGCATTGTATCGTAAAGCAGCATATACAATTTTTAGATAGTTATGTCATAAACGAGTATGCAAAATTTCGTAGAAAAGGGTCTAGCTGTTTTTGAGACATCTACGAAACAAGTAGGGTTTGGGAATCGGGAATTCCTGCGAAAAGTCTACTATTATTTCCCGCATTCCCAAGAAAATCTTAAACATTTCCCGGGAAAACGGGAAATTAAAATTACACCTTCTTTCATAAATATATGGAATTTTTTGACAAACATATTTATAAAATGGCGTAAGTGACCGCCAAATTTATTTTCATTCATATACGAAATTTGTATTATAATCCTATTTTTCTTTAATATCTAAATTAAAAATTTTTTTTTTAATATTTGAAAAGTTTTATTTGACGTATTGTACGACTAAATTTACACAACGAAATTGTTCAAGTTATCTTTTAAGGTTGCTATGCTTTTCACCCTCTGTTCAAATACTAATACCCTGTTTATTGATGTCGAAGGATATTTTTCATTCTTACAATTTCATTTAAAACAAAAACAAATTCTAAAACTTTGTCCTTGTTTGAAATGTAACTGTAAGTAAGAAATAAATAATTTCTTCGACATCGATAAATAGGCAGTAAAATGTCCGTAAAATTTTTTTAATACAAAATAAAAATGTGACTGTTTCAAACTTATACAGAAATTTCATAAAAAATCTCTTAAGCCGAGAAAAATGATTGCTTGATTCGAAAAGTACATGCAAGATGAATTTAGTAATAGATGTCGCTTAATCACAATAACAGAACAAAGTGGAATACTTTGTATAACTATCAATGATTACAGTGCTCTCTAATCGATTCCTAAAGTAAATAATTCGATATTAAACGAACTTTGAGTGATTTTCCGCAGAATTAATGAAAAAATTTTGGAAAGTGTAGTGGGAATTCGGAGCTCATAGAAGCTGTAAAAACTTTGGGTTGACACTACTAAAATTTATTATAAGTCGACGCAATTATTGAAACCCTGAAGGAGATGTCTTAAGATAAATAAAATGAATAATCAAAGACACTTAGACAGACTATGGCTCAAGATATGTAAAATTCAGCTCATCTGAGTATAGCAGTGTAACCGACCAACCAGACACGACAATTATGACAGTTAAAAATTGCCCAATTCATTTTTTGAGGGCAGCCGTTTGAGAAAGAGACAACAATTATATGTTCTTGTTTCCTTTTATCCAAATAAAAGTGTTGCAAATATTACGTATGTATGCGAAAAACAGAACAAAATTTAACACCAATACATTGTTATTTCTCTTTTGAACGCCAGTCTGTCAAGAGTGAGTAGGCAATAGATTGCTGTTCGTGTCGCGTCTGGTTGGTCGGTGACTGTAACTTGCTTGTACTTAACGATAAGAATCGTCCTGGAAAATTTTCAAGAAAAATACGCAAGTTCTTTGGAGGCCTTAAAATAAAATGTTTAACTAGTCAATTAGTCTTTATAGAATCTCCTACTGTTTAATAACTATAAACTCTATTTGCTTGAACTCAATTAAAAATTCTTAAAAATTAGTTTTAGAATTGCTTTTATATTAACTTTTATTTAAAAAGATTGCTTACATTAATAAAACAATCGAAATTTCGCCAATTTTCATTTAATAGATCTATTTAATTTAGAAAATTAACTTTTCCGGGAATCCCTGGAGTTCCCGGGAACGAGAGTTTCTTATTCCCGTTTCCCGGAAGGTGCAAAAGTCCGGGAAATCCCAAGCCCTAGAAACAAGCGAGCAAATTTTAGGCATTTTTTGCTATTCCAAATAAATTTATGAAATCATGACACAAAGAATTGATTTAGCTACTATAAAAGCAAAATAAAATAAATTGCACTAAAATTACCTCCAAGTTTTTATAATACTAATTTTTAATCGGCTCCGTAGTTTCGGAGATATTCATAAAATATTGGAAAAAATAAAGTATTTTTTAAGCAATCTTTGAACTTTATATATTTATTAAAAATCTGAGCCTTATTTCATCGAAATCCATGCACAAGTTTTGTTTTTATTAATAGTTTATTTTGATCAATAATTCCGTATATGGCCTACTATGCATACAATGTTACCAGACTTGCATTTTATGTTTATACACATAAAGAGACGAATAAAGGCAAGTAAACATTTTACTTATACAACATTTACACCAAAGGGAAATCTGGTAGATTTCAGTTGAAATTTATGTTGAAAGCTATACCGTTTATACAAGGCTTTTTTGTTTGGCATTTATCAAGATTTCGTTTCCATACCAGAGATAGCTGCTTCACATTTTTTATTTTGAAGTGTCAAACTGCATAGAAAAAAAGTACCGTCAAATGAAAAACAGCTACTGCACACCTTATAAAGTATATATTCTGGAACCACGGTTGTATAACTAAGTACTACTAGATTTTAGCAGATTTTGTCAAAATCTAGTGGCAACTAGATTTAGCTCAAAATCTCGTGAGTACTAGATTTCGCTCTGGCGTAAATGCGCTATTATATACTTTTGCCTCTAGTTGCCACAATTTTTATTCGATTTACCTAAATAATACCTTTATGGAAAGCCAGTAAATTTTTCTATTTCACTCTCTCACGAGTTATTTCAGCAACTTTCCGGAAGATGGTGCTTTCAAATATTTGGTAGAATACTGTAAAAATTTGCCATAAAATAAAAATTTTCAAGGTTAAAATATTCCAATAAAATCAAGAATTAACCCTTCTTCGCAAAATTGTTGAATATTGTAAGGCCATATTTTGAGGTTTTTGGGGACACATCAGTAATTTTCGTGAGTAAGTGAAAAATAAAGGTAAATTTTTGGATAGCTCAAATATAAAAAAGTTATATTTTTTCACGAAAAGTCGTTTTTGACATATTGCTAAGTATAGCATAGCTGCTGCTTAAAATTGGTTTCACTATTATTTACAATACTTTACTTCACTTTTCACTTTTCGCTTTGTTATTTGTTTTTTCGCATCACATAAAATAGAATTTAGAAATTTACATATAGAAAATATGTATTTTGGAATGTTTCAAATAAAATATAAAATACTCTTGAGGTAAACTATTTCAAATAGAAAATAAAAATGGGTATTTTGTATTTTCTATTTGTATTTTAGTAAAAGTATTTCAAATAATTCACATCTCTGCTTAAGATGTTATAAAACGACACAGATATGTACATAAAGCATTAAAATATTTTAAATGCAAAACATTTTTGTTTTTAGCCTCCGACTTAAATATATAAGTATATAAGTGCAGTTTGTATCTGTGTGTCTGTTTGTGACACCACAGCGCGCAAATTGCCAAATCGATTTTGATTGGTTTTTGTTTGTTTGAAAGATAACTTGATAGGGAGTCTCAGCGACATCTACTCCGTCGTGGATTTTAAAACTAAAAATTTATTATTTGAAAATGATTAATTGTTGTAGGTTTAGCCATTCTATATGCCTGCATTTCATTGGTGCTCATTCCGACTCATTAGCACAAATGCGCGCATATAGAATAGCTAAGCCCACAACAGTTAGCAATTTTCAAATATAATTATGTATTCTGAGAATATCTCAATTAAGTTGAATAAATTTTGTATTAAAATTTTATAAATCTAACCCATTTTGTTTACACAAAAAAATACGTGTTGGAGTTCATATATACAGAAAAAATAATACATAATATATTTCTTTGCAGAATGCTCTTGATGGTTCAACACCAACAGCCAAATATGGAGTTTTAACATTGGAGCCCAGCAGTCCTACAGCTCCAATAGCAACTAAAACAACACCAGCAGCATTAAGCTTCAGTAATCCTGTATATGAACTGTCAAACCCGTCTGCTGGCGAAAGTGTAATTGAGGGTTTAAATAATTTACCCGATATACCAGGCACACCACAAGAACCAGCAACTCCCACAACAGTTGCATTCAAAGTCGAACATGTTTTGACACCAGGAACATGCACCCCTGGTAAACTGAGTGATTTGAAAACTGGGTTTGCTTCAAGATGGCAAGTTGCACAATCTATTTATCCTTACATGGTGTGTATAGCATTGGCATATTGTGTCACATTGTCGCTGTATCCGGGTATAGAATCGGAGATCGTCTCATGTAGTTTGGGAACTTGGATGCCAGTTTTGTTGATGTTTACATTTAATACATCAGATTTAATAGGAAAAACGTTGGCTGGTGTACCGTATCCTTGGTCACGTAGACAATTGATTTTGATGTCGGGCTTAAGAATAGTTTTAGTACCTCTTTTGTTGCTTTGCTGTGCTCCCAGGCATCAACCAGTAATTTCAGGTGAAACGGCTGCTTTTATATTTACCATAGCTTTGGGCGTTAGTAATGGCTTAGCTGGCAGTCTGCCCATGATGTTGGCCCCAGCTAAAGTTAATGCTACCTTAAGAGAAGTTACTGGCAACATGATGACTTTGTCCTACAATGTGGGCTTAACCGTGGGCTCGTTTATCGGTTATGTTTTTGAATCTATGCTGGGTGCTCAAATAACCAATCCATGTCCAAAGTATCCCTACATTATGGATCATCATCCACATTATCAATATACTTCAACGAGTGCGACCATACTAAACAATGCGACAACTCTAGCTGCAGCAATATTGACTTCCACACTTGCCACGCCTACAGTAAGTACTGAAGCGACAACAGTTTTAACAACTTTTAACACAACAACTTCTCTCGCACCAATCGGTTCAATAACCACAACTACAATGGCCCCTTTACCAGCGGTGACTTCAACGGCAACTTTGGCCGTTTTGTCAACAGTTGCTGCTACAATAGCCACCATACCGGAAGTGGTGAATACTATTGCCAATACAGTGGTAACATCAATTAGCGACTTAAGTTCGGAGTTAATAAATGGTGGTACAAGTACCGGTGATCCTCAAACGCCCATGGAATTAATAGAAAAAATTTAAATTAAAAATACCCATGGGGATTGTGTGCATGTGTGATAGTTTTTTTAGAGGAAGTTTGATGTGAAACAAATATTTTTAAATACTTGAAAAATGTTTGATTGCATTTAAAATGTACTCCTCTAATGCATATGTGGGTACATATTTTATGTTAACGCAACAGTCTAAGTCGGTTTTTTTTTAACCAATGAAATGATATTGATATGTAAGGTGATGGATGTGTGTAAATACCTTGGATATATTTTATAAGTTTTGTGTAAGACTAGGAATAAATTAAAGTTAAAAAGAAACAAAGAATGTATGTGCAAGATGATTCAACAAGAATATATTTTGAAATTATAGTTGTAAAAGAAGACAAAATAAATATTATTTTTTTAATTATTAAGATTTTAGTAAAATTGCCCCTATAATTGGCTCTAAGTTTTAGAAAAACCAAAATACAAATTTCAATCTTAGTCTCTAGAATTTTAAAAGAAATAAACGATCATATACATATGTAAGTACATACATAAATCGTGATCTTTCATCAAGCCAAATATTTTAAACATCCTATTTAAGCTTTGAGAATTTTCCAAAGTAATATTTTCAATGGGTTTTTTGTTTGTTATTAATTGGCTTTTAAAGTCTATTTTTATTGACACGATATTTTGAAGAGAATAATAATTGTAAATAGAAGATATTAACTTTAATAGTTTGCAATGCATTTTTAATTAATTAATTTTTTATCCGGTAAACACTACATAATTTGTGAGTATTATTCTCGGTTAGGAACTTATATTCGTTATTTTTACATACATAAATGTCTTAATATACAGAAATCATTCGTAACC
Source organism: Panzeria rudis (assembly GCA_956483635.1). Lineage (NCBI taxonomy): Eukaryota > Metazoa > Arthropoda > Insecta > Diptera > Tachinidae > Panzeria > Panzeria rudis. The sequence goes on along the minus strand of OY101451.1, from coordinate 33,549,647 downwards.
GATTTCAATGAAGTTGTTTTCTTGAGTATTATTGGCTCCAACTTGATACAAGGAATAACTTTGGAAGAGATAGGTACCGCTGTTATTTTTTAAAATGGATGTTTTATATATTTCAATCATAGTGTTCATAAAATCCCTTAAAAGGTGACATTGGAAATGGAATAAATTCCAATACCATTCAAATTAAGAATGTGTTAATGAAAACGTAACGAAATTGCTTTGTTCGATAAGTGTATATTTTGGTTTCAAATAATATCGTTGAAGAAGTTGGAGGGCGGGAAGAAAGTATTCCAGCTGTTAAAAGTATACATTAAATGGTTCCCGAAGTCCAATTCATGATCATTTAACTACATTGCCGAAGCGATATTCAAAGCACAATCCGATTTCATGACTACAATCACCCAGTTGCGCGGAGAAATCATGCCAAACCAGTCCGCATACTATGAATTGGTTCCACCAAGGAGGGGTAACGTATGCTTTGCTTTTTTGAATCAGTTTTTTGTAATTAACAAAAAAACCATTTTTGTTAATTACACAAGGACACAATAACTTACAAACGACGATATGTCTGTTTCACTGTTGCAACAAAATCATCATCGCGATAGCCAGGGGCAGGAGCGGATCCAGCTTAAGCTTTTGGGAGGGGAACATTTGTATGAAATATACCATTATGCAAAATTTCTGGCGCCTGGCCAGGGGATATGTCCAGCCTTTGCCATTCAGCCTTTAATTAGTCCAACGACTTTTCAGATCTTCATAAGATCCTCTGCATCAGTGGCTGCTTACACGATGGGTCTTTGAAACTCTGTTCATTGTGTTGGCGAAAAGCATTCATCGATCCGGAGTAGAATATCTTAAGCTATGCCGAATGACAGCATAAATCAGTAACTGAGGCTTGCAAAAATATTATGTTACTTTCAGCTTAGGCCGCTCAAGGCTTCAATGTGAGGATGTTGGTTCACCTGTGGATCCGAGAAATATATGGTGGTTTGCGTAGAGATCCAAAACCCCGTGCTGCTGCGTGAGTCTTTGGAGCCAATGTTAATATATACATATGTATCCATGTGCAAATGACCTACGGTATTTCGGGCGGAAATTGAGACAATTGTAACATGTGCCGTCATTATTTTAAACAAAAGTCCTAAGGGCTCACATAAAGCTATCTTTTACGATAGACCAGCAGCTCTGAAATCTCACCTTTAATGGAAATTATCATCCGAGCTTGTGCTAGAGTTGTTTGACTAACTACAAAAGCTATAAATAGGTAACAAAATTTTATTTTACTGAATACCTGGTCATAGTGAGAGCAGAGCATTTTTGTGCCGTTATTTGGTCAACGGATTACTCAGTAATAAGAGCCAGTGTTTTACTTAAAGAAAAACTACGTTTGTCAGTTAACTGTAGCTTAAACTTAAAATATTGTTGTTCAAATGAAGATTATCCAGTTAGTAATCTAAGTTTTACCGAGCAACCTTGCTCAGTTAAACCCAAGTTAGAATTGTCAAAAAATAAATTAAAAAATTCGATACTTGAACAGAAAATTAAATAGTTTTTACAAAATATGTAAAAAATTTAAGAAAAATGCATTTATTTAATATTACTATGCGGGAAAAAGTGGAAAACTGCATTTCGGATGCTTGCAAATAAAGGAAATATTGCGATTTTTCTTGAAATTTAGAGTGTTGCCTTACTTCTAATAAAAAAATTCAAGAATGCCACATAGTGATTGAAAAAAGTACGGCAGAGCTGGCAAAATTGACAGCCCCTAATCCATTATTGAAAAACAGATTTGCTGGTTAAAGAACGTTTAAATTTGTTTCTGGTTTAATTTAAACACATGTTAAACTAAGTTTAACCAAAATGTAAGAAACTAGCTCTAATAGAGGTAAAGGAAATTTTGATCGTTAACTCTGCAGTTACACGTTCAAGAAATTGCTTTCAAGTTGATCACACGTATTGCTTGTTAAAACTACTTTAAATTGATGCTATGACGTAGGCTGTAAGCAACTTGATAGTCAATTTTGTTTTCAAGATGCCGTCGTCAAGGAATCAACAACGAAACAGTAAAACCCGGTTATAACGAATTCTTGGTTGTAACGATCTAAGTCTAAAGTGCCGACGTTTCGGTTGCCATTTTCATACAAAAATAATTCGTAATAGCGAATTCGTAGTTAACGAGTCCTCGTTTGTATCGAACTACGCTTATTACGAACTTGTCATAGAGCGGTTTTTTTTTTGCTGTTTGCACAAAGTTCGTTTTAGCCGAGTCTTTCTGTAATTTACTTACAATAATAGAGATCAGCTGTTTAAATTGAACGAAAAATTTAAACAAATCTTGAAAGCAAAATTGAAATCAAGTTGGTAGTCAATTTCCAATTATGTGAGTGTGTTAGTAAAAAAGTGTGAATGTATTGAAACTTGAAACAAAAATTGAAACAAAACTTGAACGTGTAACCTCCGAGTAAGGGAGAAACATGATTAAATATTGTTGTAGCTAATTTATTTTCTAAGATTCTAGTTCAATAAATTAACTTTTAATTTTCTAACGTTCTCTTTCCCAAATTCATATTTTACTATTCGGTAAAACATTAAAATTTGTTTTCTTTCTTAATTTTTTATAGTTGTTATTAAGAATACACATAATGAAGATATTTTACTTTATAAATTGAGTGTTTTATTAAAAAAGAAAAATCGCGAAGTCCCGATAAATTCCGGGATTCCGAAAAATCCCGGGATTTGAAATATTGAAATCCCGAATCCCGGGACTTACAAAAACCAGTCCCGCTTGGCATCCCTAGTTCTCATGCACAGTCATATCATATTTTGAATTTTCTTTGCATTTTTTATTTACATGTTTTAATTATTTTTCGTGTCGTAGTCTTATTTTTTTAATTAAATGGGTCTAAATAAAATATTAAAATTTTCTCACTAAATCATATCAACATATCAGTTAATTTGTCCAACATCAATTAAATTATTTCAAGAAAAATCCCAAAAATACAATTATATTTAATGTCAATATATTTAAATATAATCTCAATTCTGTTTTTAGTTTAATAATTTAAATCATTAATAAAAAAATAGCTGTAATAAAAATACATAAAATATTTGTACTGGTATTCAAAATAGCAATACAACTACTTATCGAAAAATAAATGAAATTAATATGTAAAGATCATAGAAAAATTTTGCTTGCAGATATACAGTTGATTTTAATAGGATTGAATAAAAATATATGTATAAATCTACAGTTTGGCTTTTCATGTGAGCTTAAAAGTATTCAAATAATTTTTGTTATTAAATCTTATTGAATACTGTAGTACATTTACTCACATCATATAGATATATACATACATACATACTAGTGTTGTCATTCGAATAAAAATTATTCGAATATTCCAAAAACTTTTTTTCATATATTTTTCGAACGAACCAAATTTTTCAATTTAAAAACTTATTCGAACCGTTTACGCCGAATATTCGAACAGCTTTTTATAAAAATTAGTTTTAATTACTTTTCTTAGTTGTTAACAAGAGGATTAGTTTGGTAGCATTTTGAGCAAGACAATTAGAAAAACCAAACTGTTTTGAAAAAGTGTTCTACGGCTTATAAATATCACGCATCAACACAATATACACATAGAAAAATTTCAATGTAAAATCGTAGAAAGCCAGGTTAATTTAACATTTTTCGGTAGTGATTTTGCTTCAAAGGAGTTTCATGTTAATTCCACATGATTTACAATTATCTTGATGGAAGATTTATCCTTTTGAATTAACAATATTTCATGTTAATTCAAAATCAAAATGAAGATGATACTGAAATAATACGAATAATCATTTTAAATCAAAGTTATTTCGAGTTGAAACAACGCGAATTAGTTATTGAAACAACACGAAGAATCATGTTGAATCAAAGTTATTTCAAGTTAAAACAACTTGAATTTGACATTGAAACAACACTAAGAATCATATTAAACTAGAGTTATATCAAGCTGAAACAACGTGACTTTAATGTAGCTTTTTTATTAATTATTTTACTTACGTGATGGTTACTAGCATATACAACGGAAAACTTTGTGTCGTAGTTGGCTGCCCCAGCCAAGATTTGAGCTCGTGCCACTTCATGATAGTCCGCGCGCTAACCACTGCTATACATTATATAAATACCCATCGTATGTAAAGTCAATTTCATTTTAATCCAACAAGATTTAAATGATTATTTAATATAAAGCTTATTTGAAATTAAAGTTATAGTCATGTGGACTTAAAATGAAATGTAACGTTTATAACAAAGTTGTTTTTACAATGAAAAATTTTAAATTAAAGAGATTTAAGGTTAGACTAATAATTTTTCATTTAAAATTAATATGAAACAATGGTAATTTTAAGCCAGCAGCAGTAAATTTTCGCTGGTAATTCGTTTTTTGTCGTCTACATAGCCGACTCATGTAAGAATAAACAACAACAAGTCACACAAGCAAGCACAACAGTGAACTGTATCAATGAACGAAGCAAATAAATACTAACACACTTAAATGGCAAATTATTTCTTGTAAATTTAATATGATTTCAAATAACAATTGCATCATCTTGATTTTACATTACATTATTTTTCTGTGTGTACAAATTGAAAGTTTTAGTGAAGATCCAAACATATCTGACAAGAAAGAATATGGGCCCAATGACAAAATATGTAAAGAAAAGTTGACTTAATTCAATCGAAGAAATAATATGTAGGAAGGAGTTTAGCTGATGATGGAATGTCTGTTAACGCCTTTAAAAAGTCGAATCTACCCTAGAGGGAAGAACCTGTCACAAGACAAATCAAAAGACTGGTTCCCAAGAGACTAGTTCCCGAATTCCGGAACTTTATATGAAAGGGATCGGTTACTTTTACATGACGTCGTCATTAGAGGGATTCAATAGACATAATTAAGATACTCAGTGATAGGTTCTAGATAAATATTTCTAGCCAAATATTTTTGATTTGGAATAAAATCTGCTTGTACAGTGAGGGTATTTTGCTAATTTTTTTTTTATAATTGTGAAGTATGATCTCTTTTCACCTGTCACGACTCAGGACCATTTTGTACCATTTCCATTTTCACCAGTCATAGGAGAAATACGTTCAAAACAATTGTCACAACATTTATCACAGGGATGTGATAGAATATATTAAAAATCGTTGTGGTTATTCGAATGAAGATTTTTATTCGTTATTCGTTGGAATATTCAAATAAAATTTTTAAATTATTCGGCTGTTCGAACAAGAAAAAAATTATGAAATTTTATTCGAACGATTATAAAACCCGAATAATTGACAACACTAATATACTAAAATACATAGTATGTATATCAAGAAGAACTCATTTCTTTATGCATTAAAGAAATATTTTTATGGAAATATAAAACAGGAACCGAATAAGAAAATAAATACACATTTTATAATGATAAATGAAATAAAATAAAAAAATCCTTTTTATAAAAATACGTTTATTTTCGATTTTTTACATCAACTTCAAAAGAAAACTTTGTATTTTATATATCCAAAAGTTATTTCCAAGAAAAGTTCATTTCTGTTTTATATTTCGGATGATGAAAAAACGTGTGCATATTTTTAAATACAAATTTTAGTTGATGTATTTTTCTTTTAAAACAGAATGGATGAAACTTATTGTTGGTTGCCATCGTACATTACTATTGTAATTATGTATATGTTGTAATTGTGATTTGGAATCTAAGTTAATTTTGTTTTGGCAAAGGAGCTAGTGCATATATGGAATAAACAATATTATTTAACAAGAAATAAAATCCAAAAATTAAATCGATAAAATAAAAAGATAAACAATAAATAAATAATAAATATGATTGAAAAATGTTGAAAATGTGTAATTTTTATTGTTTTTGTTGCTGGAGGAAACCAATTCTGGGATATGAGGAAAATGGTTAAGATATTTTTTACGTTTTCATATATTTAGGTGGTTCTTTATGTATGTAAATGTGAAATAATATTTTTATTTTTATATGTAATAACCAGGGCTCGGACTTCATGCAAGTGCATGGTTTTAGGGGGATAGATAAAGAGGTATCGGCTAATTATCTATGAGAATAATCAAATTTTAATTAGTTTGGCATCAATTTGTAGTTGCATATTTTTGCATATTTTGAAAATTAATGCATATTTTTGGAGTTATAAAAATTTTTGTAATGCATACTTCACAATTTTTGAAAAAATATTAATAAACCGATTATGGATGGCAACCGAGCCTCAGTTGGGTTGCCAGTTCCTGAAAATGATACTACTGATGGCAACTGTCAATTTCAGTTGATGTTTATGCTGACTTTAGACGACATGTATTTTACATCTGACTTGTCAAATTTCCCACTGCAAAAGTGATACATGCCGTGTGAAACATATGAAACATTGTCAGATGACATTTACAGAAGCAATGTCAGATGAAAATTTTTCAATTAGAGCGTATTCTATTTTCATCTGACAAGGCATCTGACATCAGCTGTATTAAATTATCAAAAGTGTGGTTTGGCTGAAAAAACATTAAAAGCAAAGAGCGATTTATATATTTACGAAAATTGTGCAAAAACTCAGCTGTTGTGGACACTTAGAGGTTATGTCAGATGTAATTGCACATGTACGTCTTAAATGACTTAAATAAAATTTTACTTGCTTTTCTATTAATTATCTGCATATTTTTAATATACGTTCTTTGGAAGCAATGAAATTGTAGTTCCTTAAAAATTACTTCCAATTTTATACACTGGGTTAATATCAATTTTAAACATTAATAATCTCTTACACTGTAATTTTGTAAAATAAAAAAATTGACCCTCTTGAGTTTTGTTAATCTAAACTTGATATTCGTTAATCTAAACTTCAATATTCGTATCGGTATCGGAATCGGTATCGACGATATTTATTTTCAAGTATCGGAATCGTTACCTCCCTAATTAATTGTCAGTTGCCGTATGGCAGCGAAACTATTGGCTCGATTATCGATGGCAACCGAACTTCAGTTGGGTTGCCAGTTGCTAAAAATCATAATAACGATGGCAACTGGCAACTGAAAGTTGTAAATTTCAGTTGCTTTTTAGTGCTTTTCTGGCAACCACAAATTTTCAGTTGCCGGCAGGCAACGCAACTAAAGTTCGGTTGCCATCGATAATCGAGCCATATATTTCGGTTGCATTAATTAATATAACCAATTATGTTTGTTTTATCGTTTTTTTCTAATAATAATAAAAAAATATCTATTTTCATATTATTTTAGTTTTATTCGTAGATACTCGTAAATCCATACTTTTGCGCATATTATTAATTTTTAGGTGCAAGAAAGTCCGAGCCCTGATAATAACCCTGTACCGACAATAGCACTATTTAAAATGTCGACAACTTTCCTTCTAAAGCGGCCCACCTACTTGCAATATAATTGTGCAATTTTTCGTATTGTACAATAATATCGCCAAAGTGTGTGTCAACGCAAATCGGTACTATTCAGAAGAGCGTAAAAACTCATCAATTGTGAACATAAGTTCAGCTCAGTGCCTTCGTGAATGTGCAAGTTTTAAAATATTTGTTATTGATTTTTCAATCCTCTATGAGAAATTCTACATTATGCAGCGAATGGTATAGTACAAATTGGAGAACCACGGTCATGAATCTAAAATGCACCTAGTATCTACACACACGTTCAATTTATATCGTGATGCATTCCAACAAATAAAATTCATCAAGTGAAACACTATCTATATATTATATAAAAATTAAGTGTATGTTTGTTTGTTTGCAGATTTTTGTTACGGCATCACTCCTATACGACTAAATCGATTAAAATGCAATTTGGTACACAGATAGATATTTGGCCCACAATTAATATATAGGCTATATTTGTTTCCCGGATTTTGGACCAGGCGGCGATAAAATGAGTCAAAACCACTCTATACGCATAGCTCTGCGAGTTGTCATTTGTTACGGCATCACACCTAAACGGCTGAGCCGATTTAATTGAAATTCAATACGTAGACAGATATTTGGGCCAAAATTATTATAGGCTAAATTTGTTGTCCGGATTTGGACCGGGGGGTATAAAATGGGTAAAAACCTCCCCCTACGCGTAACTCTGTCATTTGTCAATCGATTTTGAAAATTCTTTAGTGGTTTGAAAGAGTTTGCTTTTAGTTAGCTCCCATAATATTTTTTTTTAAATCGGTGGGGATATTTGATCCCCCCACCAAGTGCTTTAATTTGTCATTTTTGAACCGCATATCTTTGGTACGGCATGAACATATTTAAATGAAATTTGGTACACTCTAAAACATTAGTTCAAATTTACGGTCATATATTGTCTAAATTTGTGTTGAAAATTTCTCCTTGTCTAAAATTACATAGATTTTGTAGATATTTTATTAAAGAAAAAACTTTCAAATTAAACATATTTAGTCCAAGTGGAAAAAATGTAACATAAAGTGTAATACGGCTATGGCTGAATGGTAGATACGTCAGACTATCAGTCAGGAGGTCGCGGTTCAAACCTGCACACAGCCAATCGCTTTTTTTAGTAAAAACATTTTGTTCAAAAATAATGCGTGTGTAATTTTTGGTCGATAATAATCTGTAAAGTGTTGCCGACTGTTATCGACCTAATTTTCAACAAAAGTTTTTTAAAGTGTACACAGATAGATATTTGGCCCACAATTAATATAAGTTGCAACTATTTCCCGGATTTTTGAGCAGGAGGGTATAAAATGGCTTAAAACCTCCCCCTACGCATAACTCTGTCATTTTCAACCGATTTGGAAAATTCCTTATTGGTTTGCAAGGGTTTGCTTGTAGTTAGGTCCCATAATTTTTTTTCAAAAATCGGTGGGGATATTTGACTTCCTCCTCCCAATGCTTAAATCTGTCATTTGTGAACCGCAGATTTTTTTGATGCCGTACTCCTAACCGCTTGAATCGATTTAATGAAATTTGGTACAAAGATAGATATTTGGCCTACTATTAATACAGACTGCAGTTCTTTCCCGGATTTGGACCAGGAGGGGATAAAATGGGTCAAAACGCATAGCTCTGTCATTTGTCAACCGATTTTTGAAATTCTTTATTTGTTTGAAAGGTCCCGTAATTTTTTTCTTTCAAAATAGGTGGGGATATATTACCCCCGTCGCCCCCCTCAATGCTTAGCTTTGTCATTTATGAACAGATTTCGAAAATTCTTTTTTTGTTTGAAAGTTTTTGCTTGCAGGTTGGTCCCATAATTTGTTTTTCGAAAATGGGTTGGGGCGGGGAAAGTTTTGTCCCCTACGCATAACCTTGCCGTTTGTCAACCGATTTTTAAAATTCTTTTTTGGTTTGAAAAGGTTTGCATGCACTTGGGTTCTATAAAATTTTTTCTCAAAATTTGTGAGGGTGGCCCCTGCCACCCATTTCTTAACTCCTTAACTCTGTCATTTGTGAACCTATTTTTAAAATTAGTTTTTTTTCCTTGAAAGGTTGTGCTTACACTTTGGTAACATACTTTTTTTCGAAGAAGTGGCGAGGGGGTTGGGGGAAGTTTGGTCCCCCAAGCATAACTCTGTCATTTGTCACCCGATTTTGTTTTCGAAAATCGGTGGGGAAATTTGCTGCACCACAATTCTTAACTCCGTCAGATGTGAACCGATTTTCAAAAATCGTTTTTTGTTTAAAAGGGTTTGCAAACCTTAATGCCCTAATTTTTTTTTAAAGCGGTTGGGAAATTCGCTCTACCCATGATTTACGTTGTCATATATGAACTGATTTTCAAAATATTTTCTTGTTAACTCTGTCATTTGTGACCCGATTTGAAATTTTTTTAAGGGTTCCATATTTTTTTCAAAAATCGGTGGGAAAGTTTGCTCCTCCATGATTAACTCTGTCATTTTTGAGCCGAATTTCAAATAGTTTTTTTGATTGAAAGGTTTGCTTGAAGTTTCGTCGCATAGAAGTGGAAATGGGGCGGAAAAAGTGGTAGCCCGCATAACTCCGACTTTTCTTGACCGATTTAAAATTTTTTTTTGTTTGAAAGGACGTGAAAGGTTTGGTACTATAAAAAATTGCGGACGAACACACAATTAGTAGAAGTACACACACAGAAAAAACTAAATTTCATTTTCTGTAAAGGAATTCAATGAAATAGTAAATATTTTGTATATGAACGGACCTACAAACGAATTTGTAAATATAGACATAAATACCTCAACAATTTCATAAAAAATGTGGTTTTTTTCAGTGAACAAATTGTTTAAATCTATAAGACAATTTGTCTAAAAATATTTACAAATTTTAGACAAAACAATTTACTAAATCAAACAAAAATATTTACTGGATTTTCTGAAAAATATCAAACAATATTTCTGTCTGAATTTAATAAACTAAACAATTAGTCTAAAAATGCTAACAATTATTAAGCAAAATAATTAACTTAATCAAACAAAATTTTTGTCTGTGTCATCATCATCATCCATTAAACAGTTATGAGATTTCACTTTGTTAAATGTGTTCAAGTCTGAATGTTTATCTCAATACTTTAAAAAAATGAATGAGAATTAATGCAACGACATTAACTAATCGATTTACTCAAAAATCTTTTGTAAACAAACTTGGTACAATTGCGTTCCTCTTGATATGACTGTTGTTGTTGTTATTTGTGTGTATGTCGTCATCGGGGTGGTTTTTTACGACACAGTCTTTATAGTTGTTTTTGGTGTTTGCGTTCTAAATAAAAGTCAAACAAACAATTCATAGATTATGGACAGAACTTTACTGAAAATGAAATTATTTTTAGACAAACTTTTGTTTGAAAATTTTTTGGTGATAATTTTTTCTGTGCACCATTTGACCTAGCGCAAAATTGTGTCCGTTTTGCAATCTGTTCAATGGGATCTTAGCATTGAAGTCTGTTTTTTTGCAGAGTTATTTCATCCATATTGCTAGACCAGATAGACGACGAATAACGCATTAAGGGTTTCTTCTCAATATGGTTAAAGCCCGTGCTTCGACGGGTCGAAAAATTCTAGTTTTAAAATAATCGAAATAGCTACTACAAGTAGAAAAAAACAATCCTAAAAGAAAAAAAAATCAATGTTTATTAAAAGTGCTTATGATGAAAAATTCCCAAATTCCTGCCCACGAAAATTTGTCCCAAAATAGAAGTTTAAATCCACAATTTGGGGACAAATCCCCTCATTTGCCTACGCTGACTATGAACTGAGGTTCAGTAAAAGATTATGATTCCTTTTCACTTAGTATGATCAGAGCTACGTGTGAGGATGTTGGTCCTCCTGTAAATTCCAGAAACTTACTGTGGCTTATGGACAGATCCAAGGCCCATGACAGGATTGCTGCAGTTGTTTTCGGACCCAATGCTAAAATATCTGTTGCCATGAGCAAATGGCCTACAGTATTTCAGGCGGAATTGAGCCAATTGAAATATGTGCCGTCATTATTTCAATAAAAGTCTTAAGGGCTCACATAAAGGTACCTGTTCTGAGAGCCAAGCATCTCTGAAATTTCTCCGTTCATGGATATTCGAGATTATGCCAGACTGCTTTGATTAACTAACTACTAAAGCTATAAATAAGTAATAAAAGTTTTATTTACTGAATACATGGTCATATGCAACATCTAACCGCACTGCTGCTACTCCCCTTTATGGGCTCAGAGCATTTTAGTGGCGTCACTTGGTCGACGGATAATGCAGTAATAAACGGAAGTGAGCAATATAATTGAGGTGCTTAAAAGCAAAGGGGTACAAGTGCAAAAAGAAAATTCTGAGTAATTAAGCTTCAAAGTTTGTTGTTCCCATGCATTTTCATATATAATATTTTTGGTTTGTAGTACATGCCGCCTCTCGAGATTACCGTACAGATCTGAATTTTTGTAGAGTAATATATTGGTATTAAGTGTTGATTACTGCATATAACTCAATTTTTTTCGTTTTATCACTGTAACCGATTAACGGTAACCGATTAACGGTTAACCGAATGAATACCATAATATAAGCCCATACAGTTCGACTAAAACTCATAACTTAGTTGTTAAACTCTAAAGCACCTAGCAAAATGATATACATCTTCAAAGAAACTGAACAAGCAAACATTCACACACTCGTACTTGTAATTATCAATGATAATTCATACTAGAATAGAGAAAAAAAGAAGCTTTACACAAGACATAAAGAAAAAAGTGAATATCAATAACTACCCAGCAAAAATATCCGTCTACCGGAAGCAGGTTTGTAAGAGAGAGATTTCGGTACTCTCCCTTTTACCAACCTGCTTCCGTATTACATGATTTTTGTATAGGATGTCCCACTTGGTAGGTCTGCGCATCTTAGATGCATTAACCTCATGTCTTTTTTATATGCATATAATAAAAAAAAATTTGCTCTTTATATCACAATTTCACCTACACTTGGATAAATTTTTTATTTGAAATTGTTTTATGTTGTTTTTATATTTATTTATGTATTAAGTTGTACAAACACAATTGGAAACTATATTACACTACAATTTACTTTTATTAAATACTTTTTGCTCGCGTATTGAATCAGGAATCGATCCGACGATCTCCGCATGGTAGGCTAGAACACTAACCAATAAGCTACCGAGCCACATTTATTATCATACACAATTCAATGGAAGAATAAAAAAATCAAATTACGAAGTAAAAATAGCACTTGCATCCATATTTGTATCCACGTAAGCGAGAGAGAATGCACTATAAAAAAGTTTGAGTTGAAAGAAAAAAACTTCGGGTTTAAAAAACATGAAAACATAAATAGCCGACCGCCTTTCTCGTGTGTGTGTTATATTTCTTCATTCGCTTACGTTATTGCAACCTCGTAAGGCAGAGGGGATGCTTTTGCGCATCTCTGAAGCCCTTCTATTTAATCTTAGTGCATCCTTGTACCAAGTTTATTTTTACTGGGTATCAAATGAAATACGGCTCTAAGAGTGACACTATGAATTGATTAAAAGTAGATGATATTCAACTCTTGATTGCAAGCCACCGACTTTGGTCGAGTAGTCTAAGCGGAAAAGAACTCTGAAGCGATGAGCGGGAGCTATCGAAACGTCAGTTCAACTCTCCGTGTAGTCAAAATTTTCTTTGTCTACTTGCTTCACACTTATCTCTAAATAAAAATGTAGTTTAATTGGAAAATTAAATTAAAACCGAGCTCAAGCCAAAATAATTAAAATTTCTTTGGTTAGAAAATATATATATAAAAAATTTTCTTGCATGTAAGTACTAAAAATTACTTTACACTGCTCAACAATATGGCAACTTTTGTCTGATGATTGACTTTTATCACGTGGTGTTTACTAATTAGACGTCGCCGTTTTCAAATATACCCTCAGTTTTTTTTTTGTAAAAGCTCCTGTTTACGAGATATAGCTTTCCCGAAAACATCGCTGTATTGGTGTGTTAATTTGCTTGTAATTAAGAAAATATTAAGTTTCCTTGTTGGAGCATTCAGATTAGCTCTCTGCCTTCAGCTTTGGCAAGAAAATTAAATAAGAGAAAGTTTTTTTTCATTATAAGAATTAAGTAAATTAAAATTATCTCTAAATTTATAGTGTTATATTATAAAAAAAACACCTGCGTCATATTTATTTAACTAGAGCTGACACAGACATTTTAATCATGGAGTTGAAATCGTCATCACAAATTGTACTAATATCTTGCAACATAGCCCAATCTGATACTTACACAGCGTCTTCACGAGACATTGACTTTGAGATAACATGAGAGAAAACGTCGGCAGAATACTAAAAACAAAATGTCGAATTTTCTCTTAATCTCATACTAGGGGAAGACGTAATTTTACTTTTCCGATAAGATTTCATTTTATGCAAATGCTCATCGAGTTAACATGTACTACTTTTGCATAATTAGTTGTTTTATTTTTAATTTTTCACACAAATTTAAATTTATGAATCACCTAAACACATTTATTCATTTATTTAACACAAAATTTTTATCAAAAACATCGATTTTAATTTATTTTAATAAACACTCACACATGCACACTATTTTATTTTTATGTACATGTGTTTTTTGACAGTTCATCTTATAAGATTATTGTTATAAGAATTCTTATAACAACGCTCTCATAAAAATTCCTATAACATTGAGATAACACTAATTTGAAGTCTACACGTAACATAATTCTCTCTGCGATTGAATTTCACAATCTTATCTTACATATTATGTTACGTGTAGACCTCAAGTTATACATAATATGTCTTATTATGTTTAAAATTGATGAAGTAAAGAAGTGCACTGTCTTAAGGGTTGAATCAAGGAACAAAATTTCTACCTACACCTAATAGTTTTATGTGGACTGTGGACTGCGAATTTATGGCAATGGATACTAATTTATGGCAATGGATACTAATTTATGGCAATGGATACTAATTTATGGAACTGGTTTATATGTTTTATAGTAAAGGACTTTTATTTATAGCAATGGAATGCTTCCTTATAGGATTGTCGTTATAGAATTCTACAATAATAGGTTGTGTTTTGTGCTGGACTATAATTTGTACAGTACTTTATTTGTACAGTACTTTATTTCCGGTTTTCTTTCAGAAAAATCAACTAAATATTTTATAGCAAGTTTTTTGTACTGTATAAATAAAGTTCATTGAGATGAAATGTGCCATCTTGAAGTGCGTAGGAAGGATATATTATTATGTATATGACATTTAGATTTTTACAGTACATTTTTCGAAGCAGATTTTCGATAATTTGTGCTGCACTCAAAAACTGATAGCACTTAATTTTTTAACTGTTGCCCCTAATTTTTCAGTTTTAACCGTTACATCCTTGTAACAGACTTTTTTAATAGCAGTTATTTTTAAATTCTTTGATTTTGATAGCAAAACTTTATAACATTCATTACTGACATACATAAATGACTATTAGCAAATTTGAGGCATACATTAAGTAAGCTGCTCAAAATGCTTCTTTTACAATTCCACAGGTGAGATATATAAGTAATAAAACTTATTCTCTAGATGTAGAATGGGTTTATATGAAAAAAGATGAGTTAAAAGATAGTGGCAACGTTACAGGCCCCGCAAGTTAGAAATTAGACTGAACAACTATTATACTTCAAAAACTGTATATAAGAAGAAATTTGTGCACGAACTTAACGCAACACCACAAACAGATGATAATCTGTTTAGATTTTGCTTTACTCAAAGTCTAAAAAACACAGGTACTTTGTCCGTTAACTATCTGCAAGAGGTGCCCTGAAGAAACGCAGGGGCCAATTGTCTCCAAGTCATCACTTTGGTCGACAAGTTTGGTGATTTTTTGGTAACGTTGTCTACGAATCGTCTACACTTTTTATTGCAACTTTAATGAGAAGATAAGTTTTTAACAGCTAGAAAACGATTTGTTATGGTCTCATTTTGATGTGTTGAAAATATATGCGGCTGAACGGAAAATTAAAAATTTTCACAAAAAATCTAATTTATTTGTCTTGGTTTCATATGTGTTGACTAGAATCATTAAAATGTACTAGTGAATCTCTGGTACCAGTGCCTCCATATGGTCCCATAAGAACCACCTGGTCTATAGTAAGTCAACAGTTCCGATGTCAGTAGTGGAATCTCAATGACAAGCACATGTTAAATGTCTATAGCACAGAACATTGCCTGGGTGCAATTAGTCATTAGTACTGGTGACAATGTCAATAGAGTACAATTTTACTATCGACATTTCCTGCAGGGTGTTTACCCTATACCAGTGCTGGCCATTCTCTCAATTTCCTATACTCGCGAGTATAGGCTGTTTTTAGAGTTCCGTACACCAAAAACGTAAAGGAACCCTATCGCTACGCTGTCCGTCTGTCTGTCTGGCCGTCTGCCTGACTGTCACATGCTGTTTTCTCGGGAACCGTAAGAGCTACGGACCTGAAATTATCACAGAATATGTAAAACTTTGTCCGCTACAATATATGACAAAATTAAAGAATGTTCTAAAGCGACAACGAAAAATGCTAATATACTAATGTAATATACAGACACTTATATATAAACACTTAAATTTTCCAAGGTAATGATGAAACAGAACTACGGCTAGACGAGTTTTTCCATACAAATTGACAGCATTAATACTCCGTAAAAAGCAGTCATTAGATAGAATCTATTTTATTTTGAGAACGTTTTATCTCATGCTCTCAGTTTTAGCCACTCATTCTCTCAACAATGTTGAAGTGTTTTAATAAAATTTCATACATTTTTCATACGAAATATAAGAACAAAAGAAAATAAGCAATAATATGAGAGAATTTTGAAGCTGCTGCCAGCATTGTGAACTCAGTGCTTTTTGCACCGTTTTTAGTGCTTTTTCAACTTTTCGACGCGCACAATTTTCATGTCAGTGCTCGGTGCTTTTTTTGTTTAATTTTTGGTGCTTTTTGTTTGTGACGGTGGCACGGAACACAAAATTCAAAAATTAGTTTATTCATCTAAAAATATATGTTTTCAAGAGTCAAATTCTTTGATAATGCATGCAATTCTTTATTAAACATACTTTCTTGCAGCCTTGTGAAAGAATAAACAATTTTATTTACGCCGAAACCAAAAAATCGCCAAAACTGAAAGCATAGGCAAAAAAATTGCCAAAAACGAAAAATCATAAAAAATACGAAAGAATCACCTTAATGAAAAAAGCGCAAAAAATAATCGCCAAAAGAACAAAAAAAAATTAATTAAAAATTAAAAAATACAAAATCTAAAATTACCCAAAAAATCAAAACGAAACAGGGTATATGTATATTCGAATAGAACCCTTTGTGTGCGAGCCAAAGTCGCACTTTACTGAATTTGTTTATACCATCAATACACGTACACTGTGTGTGAGACACACAGCCAATCTATGTAGCCGTGAAACACATACACGAACAAAGAATAAGGTAGTGTATTGGCCACCACTGCCCTATATAGTTAATATACCACCAGTTGTGCAGTTTCTAAACGCACAGTCCGATTCTTACACAATTTCATACGGCATTTAAAGAGGTGTTGCTGAGCTTAAGTTTGCAGGTAATACTTTATATCTCTAAAGGCGGCAGAGCCACAACACCCCAAAGTGGGCCACCTCGGGATTCTGAAAAATTC
Source organism: Panzeria rudis (assembly GCA_956483635.1). NCBI lineage: Eukaryota > Metazoa > Arthropoda > Insecta > Diptera > Tachinidae > Panzeria > Panzeria rudis. The sequence continues at coordinate 33,532,478 of OY101451.1, read as the reverse complement.
AGACCTATGCGAAGCTGATGTTTTTGATCTGTTATAAAAGAGTTTCTGCACGTAGATTGTCCTATCTAAGAGATAAAAAAGTATACTTCATTTATGGACTTCCGCTTCGTTATACAACCCAGCAAATAATTTGTATTCGATATGAATCTATTTTAAGCATAAGTTTCTAAGCCTACAACGCTTATTTTATTCTTTTGTTATTTTCAAAAATATTACCATTTGTAAATTCTCAAATGGTTTTGGAAAATCTGTGCATAAAATAAAAGGTTTGTAACTGTTCGAAGTTTTGATTGAAGTCTACAGACGATTTGGTAAAGCGCCAACGAAATGCATACAGACAATACTTAACTATCAGCAAATAAAATTAATTTAAAATAAAATTATGATAATATGTCAAATAATAAATTACAAAAAAATAATAAAATTTAAAAACAATTTCAAACACATGTGTGCTAAAATAAAAACCAATCATAATTTGTGTCTGTGTAGATTCTCCCCTCGAAGCACATTTTATTCTTTATTAACCCTATAATTTTCAAAGTGGTGGTATGTCTGGTTTTCGAGTTACAGATTAAAATACACAAACACTAAAGAAGGAAAAAAAATTATGCGTCGACAAAGAGGAAAAACGAAAATGTGTGCTTCTTAAAAAAATTAAAAATACTTAAAAAAATTCAGCTTCAAAAAACTACTTATCCTCTTTATTTGAGCTTGTCAATATTGCTAATAAGACTTTTATTTTCGTGTGCCGTATTTTTATAGCGAACATCAGGACAAAATAAAAGAAGTTTTTTATATAAACAGCAATTTATAGTCCGTTGGAAAACACTAAACACAAAAACTGCAAAACAAATCTTCGGTTATTATTGTCGGATACACATATTAGAACAAAAAGTGTTAGATCGTGTGCCAATAGTAAATAACGTATAACTTAAGCCGATAGAAGATGATACAATGGAAGACGCTGTATCATACGACGAACATTACTCTTCCACCGATGAAGCTGACGAAGGTGTTGAAAAAGACAGATAATCAGCATTATTATTATATGTGCTTAGCTATTTTAAAAGTTTCCCAAATAAACTTGAAATAATTTCATTCAAAGCACTAAAAAGAGAAAATATTAAAAGAAGTAGTTGTTACATTGGAAACAAAGGAAATTTTAAGCACTTAAAAAATTTCGAAGCAGCAAAAGGAAACAAAGACCACCAGTTACAAGCCCAATCCGTTTTGCCAAAGACATGGAGTATTCGAAAAATTACAAATGATTTCGAATGTACGATTACATGGCTCAGAAAGCAAAATCTTTACTTGATAGCGAGTGTTTCTTAGATTCTCCTAGAACAAAAACTTCTAAAAGTATTTCTGTTGATACGATAAATGAGACTCAAAATTTCTACAGAAATTATGAAAATAGCCGTGTCATGCCGGGTAAAAGGGACTATAAAGTCATTAAAAATTATACAGGTGAACAAATAAAAGAGCAAAAATGATTAATTCTATGCAACCTAAAAAAACTTTTGAAAGTGTTCAAGGAAAAATACATTTCACCACACTTGCACCACAGGAGTGCATATTAATTGGAGGAAGTGTAAGACACACGGTGTGTGTTTGTGCTCTTCATCAAAATTCAAAGCTTATGCTTACAGGAGGAACACTTCAAGCTATATCTTACGAAAAAGGTTTAAATATTCCTACGTACCAACACTGGATTTCCCTATCAATGTGTAATCCACCAGAAGTTAAATGCTACTTCAGCAAGTGCTTCTTCTGTCCAGGTGATACTGTTCTTAAAGAGATTTTACATTCAGCTTATTCACAAAACGAAGGGGAGTCCATTACTTTTAAGCAGTGGGTGTAAGTTGATCGGTCAAATCTTGTAACACAGATCATTGCTGTAGAAGAATTTGTGGATGTTCTTTGCGAATCAACTAAAAATAGTTAATAGTACACAGTTTTGTTTCAAGGGAACAAAATAAGTTTCTGGAGGAAGCAAAAGCTAATCTACAAGTTGGCGAACATCTTGCGATTTGTGATTTTGCCGAAAACTACACATTTATAGTACAAGACTCAGTTAGAGTTGTGCTCTTCACCTCCTTTGAGTGAGCGCTCTTTTCAGCTCAGCTCAATTTACTGAACTAGGACGCTCTTTTAGCTCAGTTAGTTCAATAGTTCAGTTGCTCAGTATATGTATGTGCACTGTGCAATCCAGATCCATAATAGGTAAAGTTGACAGCACAGCTGATAACCTTTTTTGAGTTATTCCAATGGTTGAATGTTAAAATTTCTTTATTTGCTTTGTGATTTTGACATCGTGCAATAATTTTACAAAAAAATTTTTTTTGTGGTTTTTGTAGATATTGTACGTACTAGCGAGTTTACCTGGTATTGATGCGCCTTGACTACAAAATGTAATATGATTGTTGTGAGAGTGAGCGAAAGAGAAATATGAGCATAAAAGAAACATTTACGAAAAAGAAATATGAGCGTAAAAGAAACATGAATTAAGGAGCTGAAAAGTGCTCATTGAATTGAACAGCTCACTTCGTTCAGTTGTCTGAGTAGTTCAATTGAACTAGTTCGTTCATGAACTACCCAACTCTAGACTCAGTGCAAAGTTATCACTGGAATAAACCTTAAGCTAATATTCATCCGTTCGTTGTTTACTATAAAAATAGTGAGAAAAAACTTGAACATACCAGCTTTGTAATTATATCTCATATTTTAGAGCACAATACTGTAGCTATACATCTATTGCAAGGTAAGTTGATGGAATTTTTAGAAAACCGATTTGAACAAACCGTGAATAAAATTATTTATTTCTCTGACGGGTGTGCTGCGCAATATAAAAATCGCAAGAATTACGCAAATTTATGGCGTTTTATTTTCTAGAAAAAAAATGTAAATTTTTTTTACTTTTTATCAAAAAAATCGCAATTGAGCATTCCTTTGAAGCAAATATTTACCTTCGTAATGAATGATACAATAATTTCTAATAAATTCACTTCATCGAAAAATTATGGTATTGCAAATTTTCATTAAAAATTGCAAACAATACAACATTTTTTTGTAGAAAAGAAAACGCCATTAGTCTACCATAAAGATGACTTTGGCTGCAAAGCCGAGTGGCACTTCATTTCCACTTCACATGGAAAAGGTCCATGCGATGGAGTTGGAGGGGCATTGAAAAGAGCTGCAGCGAAAGTAAGCTTACAGCGGCCTTTGGAAAACCAAATTTTAAATGCAATGGATTTGCTTAACTTCGCAAAATCTTTACCGAAAATTAATGTTTCATTTTTCTCAAAGGATGATTGCATAAAACAAAATGATGAATTAGAAAATAGATTTAATAAGTCGGTTGCTATTTCCGGAACTAAAGCACTCCATTAATTTATTCCATTTTCGAAAACAGAAATTATTGCAAAATAATTTTCAAACGCCAGTAAAGCCTCTGAGCTATATAAAATATTAACATAATCATAATTTATAAATACGGCTTCTTAAATTTTTTAAAATAATTTTCCGCTCTTTGTATCTATGTATGAAAATTTGGTAATAATACATGATTAGTTTTTAATACTTGCGTAGCACGTAAAAGTAAAAAAAATTATGTACCATCAGTATAACAAAAATAAGGCAAGAAAAATTTTTTCCTTCTTTAGTGTTTGTGTATTTTAATCTTTAACTAGAAAACTAGACATATCACCACTTTCACAGAAAAAACTAAAATACTATTTCAATTACGAAAACTGCAGATTCAATTAATTGTGTTGTTGAAGTTCAACCAACGACTAAAATTGTACATTCAATCACTGAAATTAAAATTTTCAATTACTCAAAGTTTGTAAAATTGCTTAGAAAATTTTGGTTTTGATCACATTCAATTACGAAATTAATTGAAACTAATTTTAATTTCTGATCAAGTGTATTAATTGAAAATTTTTTAAGAATATTTTTTTCTCTGTTGAAAATTATAGGGTTAATAAAAAATAAAATGTGATATATCCACTCAAAAAATAAAGAAATCGAAGATGTATTTTTCTTAAAATTTAAAAATAATAATTTATTTAGGCTAAAATAAAATTTTTTTAAAGAAAAATTTGCAAGAAAAAAAATTACTTTCTAGTCCCTGCTTAGTCTTTAATATTATAAAAAATAAGTTTTTAATTATCACCAGTAGAACCAAAGTTATACCGATTTCAAAAAAAGTATTGAAAATGTTGCATGTCGAATAGTTTTCAAAATTTTCCATTTCAAAAAACATTCAATCAATATTTTCTGATAACATCAAACTGAACATAAAAATCGGAGGACTATCATTAAAAATTGATAGATTTTTCATGGAATTACTGTATGGAGTTAAAAGTTTGAGACATATCTTGTGACATGGTGGTAGATTTTACACCTTTTAAAATTGTTTAATACAAAAAAAATCTTTCTCGCGTATTTTTTTACCGTAATATTCGCAATATATAAAAATTCAACATCTCATTTTGGGGTTAAAATATATAAAACCAACCAACCAGCTTTCCTTATCCATTTCGATTTTAATACAATTTGGTACGAATGATGCCTCGCGACTTTAAAATGCGAAAATTCATCAACATTTACTAAACTGACTTTACAAAATCAACACTTTAGAAAATCAAATCGACACTGAAGCTACTGCCATGAACAGAAGTTGGGGCGAAATAAAATCTCTTGCTCAGGATAAATCAAGTTGGAACATATATGTTGAGGAGCCATGCTCCTTACAGGATCAGCCGGAACAAACATATATAAGCGTCCGGTTCATAAACATGCGAAGAATTGTGAGAACCTAAGTTCAAAAATAAAATAATTTTTTTTTCTGAATTGTAAAATATACCACGTTTGAAAATTGAAATTATTTTTGATTTTTAAAATTACTAATTTATTTTTAACAACTTGTGTGGTTGACCAATGACCAATTTGTATGGTAGCAAAGAAAATTTCGATAGCTGCAGGTAACCTCTTCAGAGTTCTTTTTCGCGTAGACCACTCGACCAAAGTCAGTGGTTTGCAGTCAAGAATTGAATATCATCTACTTTTGATCAATTAATACTGTCACTTTTAGAGTTGTATTTCATTTGATAGTTATTGACACATAAAAAAATATCATCAAACTGCAACTAGCAATTTCAATTGTTAATATGTAATTTAAATTCAAACATATATTTTGTTAATACAACAAATTTAGTTGTTGATACGACAAACACAGAAACTTTTTTTTAACAAACTGAACTAACCAAATTTTTTGTTATTTATTGTGAAAAAAATGAACAATCATCATTGTTGATATAACAAATGAATGCACAAATTTAAATGAAACAAAGCAAATAAAGAAATTTTTTTCAATAAACTGAACTAACCAAATTTTTTGTTATGTATTGTGAAAAACATGAACAATCATCATTGTTGATGTAACAAATGAATGTATACATTTAAATGAAACAAAGCAAATAAAGAAATATTTTTCAACAAACTGAACTAACCAAATTTTTTGTTATTTATTGTGAAAAAAATTAACAATTATCATTGTTGATATAACAAATGAATGCACACACGTAGATGAAACAAAGCAAGTCACGTTTTGTGTGTATTCATTATTTGCGTATTTTATAATGAATTGATCTGTTAGAACGTTAGTCTATTAGTCCAGAGATCGCCTATTCGATTCCGCCCAATGACATTTAGTGTTTTTCGCAGACAAGCAAAAAGTCGCTTCGAGGATTGAGATTGTATAAAAAATAATGTTAATACAACAATTATGATAGTTAAAATTTGTTCGGAAAATCAACAATTCTCATTGTTGAAATAACAATAATCTTAATTGAAATAAAATTGAAATAAACAAATATATTGTTAAAAAATTTTTTCTGATTTTCCTTTAACTTACAATTTTGTAATTGTATTTACAAAAATCGTTGTAGGTTCAAAATCAATTAATTATTTGATTGATATAACAAAAAAATTAATTGTATTTACAAATTTTTTTTCTGTGGATATTCACTTTTTTGTCTTGTGTTAAGCTTCTTGTTATTTCTCTATTCTAGTATGAATTATCATTGATAGTTGCAAATACTACACAGAAAAAAATATCATCAAACTGCAACTAACAATTTCAATTGTTAATATGTAATTTAAATTCAAATATATATTTTGTTAATATAAAAAATTGAGTTGTTGATACGACACATGAATTGTTGATATAACACATGAATGTACACACATAGATGAAACAGAGCAAATCACGTTTTTTTTGTATTCATTATTTGGATATTTGATAACGAATTGCTCTGTAGCCGAGAGGTAAGAACGTTAGTCTATTAGTCGAGAAGTCGCCGGTTCGATTCCACCCAAAGACATTTATTGTTTTTTTTGCAGACAAGCAAAAAGTCGCTTCGAGGATTGTGATTGTATAAAAAAATATTGTTAATACAATAATTATGATAGTTAAATTTTTTTTCGGAAAATCAACAATTCACATTGTTGACATAATATAACAATAATCTTATTTGAAATAAAATTGAAATCAACAAAAAAATTGTTAAACAATTTTTTCTGATTTTCCTTTAACTTACAATTTCGTAATTGTATTTAATTGATATAACAAAAAAATTTATTGTATTTACAAATTTTACTCTGTGTAGTGTGAATGTTTGTTTTGTTCAGTTTATATGAACATGTACATTAGAGCGTCTCGCCATATAGGCAAGAAAAAAAAAGTTCGCCGTACACCACCGAATACGAAGTAATGTTGTAAGACATTTTCAAAAAAATTTTTTTAAATTTTTTTTGCCGAAAGTAGGGGTCGCCAAAATACATTTTTCGTTATATCTTCGGCATTTACAGTCGGATCTCAAAGTGTGATATATCGATGTTTTTGTCTCAAAGAGACCAATGTTTTGCTTTAATAGTCAATGGTATTTTGTATCCCGTTCTAGTATTTACCCACCAGATCTCATTTTCTACCACCCTAATGTACCACCCTTATAGCAGAAAATTAAAGCCCGCAAAAAATCATTAAACTTTTGTTAAAGAAGTTTTTCGATAGTTCCAACAGAAGTGTTAAAAAAATATAATTTATGTTTTTTGCCGAATGTAGGGGTTGACTTTTTAAACAGTTATCATATATTCGGTATTCACAGTCGGATTTTATAGTATTATATATCGATGTTTTTGCCTAGTATCTTCTTTTTTAAATAGTGATACACTCTTTTCGAACTTACCATAATATCTGTACCAATACAATAAAAATTCAAAGATCTGTGTATAATAAAACAATTTTATTTAATCATATTTTGAAATGACCCAAGTTGGCTATATTTTTGACGGAAAAAATGTGGCCTAGGCGTTGCTCATCGGTAACAGCCATGGCAGACTCATGTACTACATGAACAAAACGCTCGGTGTTTTGAGAATGGCACGGATATTCTGTGAAATTAATTAAGGTTAGTCAACAAAACTATCAAACAAAGTTGTTTTTCTTGTGCTACCTGGTATCTCGATTATTTCTTTTGAAAACTGTAATGCTTCCAGCTGGTCTTGCATATAGAACTGCAAGCACGGCGGCTCAGTCAATTCAAATTTGGTCCAATTGATCATATGGTAATATGAGTCACTTTCGAAGTCTATGAAATTTTTAACTTGTGCACCGTAGATTTGACGAATGCCTACTGCTGCTTCATTTCGCGCAGACAAAATCTTGTTATAGCCGTCTGAACGTACTAGCGGATCTTGGTCCGTTATCATCGATAACAATACATTCTCGGGGTGGAAAAAGTGCGCGTTATTTTCTATCGACGGACGAAGTATCTGTTGAACATCTTCTGGCAATTGACGAATCCAAGATATATATTTAAAAACGTGGCGACTTCCGTGAATTGCAAGTGGTTGGCTTTTCACAAGAAACCAAAATGGCGCGTAAACTTTCATAACAAACTCAGCCAGTTTTTTCAATATAACTGGGGGTTTAGCGCACGTTACATTAAACCGGAGAATTCTAGAGGCAGTTGTCAACCAGCGCGCTGTGCTAATAGCTCCGGGCTTCTCGCTGGCTAATCTATCATCGCATTCTCCGGTATGGACAGTTCGAACCATACGATACAAGTACGACTGATCGCCTCGAATACTCCATCCTTCTATGTTTGCTGGCATTTCTCCCATTTCAATTCGCTCGAAATTTTTATTGACCTAACAGAATGGAGTAAACAATAGAGATCCGAATTGTTAATGGCATGATTAAAATTTCATTGAAGAAAAGTATGCGAAACTTACAGAATACTGCGTACAATTCTGAATTCCTTCTCCAATACTTCCTGGCCAGAGTCCAGGTCCTTTCTGTTTGCCAAGCAATGATCTCAATAAAGCACTGAATGGTAATTCATTGAAGTGGAATAGGCACACGAACCATTGCAACGGCCTCTGTAACTGGCGTTCCATTCTTGGAATGATTCCATTTTTGTAACCAGTGTTGGTAGGAGTTCCATCGCAGCTAATAGCTACTAAGTTATCCGTACTGAAGTTTCCATTCCTTAAGAAATCTACTATACTTTTTTGGATTTCCATAGCGGTGCTGTCAGTGGGCGTAGCATAGCCAATGAATTTGGAGTGTGGCTCTTTCAATACAGTGATATGCTCTTCATTGACAACAACATTCCGAGTCACATTTGCCTCCGTTATTCTTTTCAAAGTAGGCTCTTTTTTACCATCGAAAGAAATGCACGTTATTAAATCGTTACATTTTGCTGCGACTGTTGCTTGCTTACGGAATTTTACACGTTCCCTAAATATTTTGTTTTTGTCGATGACAAGTCCATCAAAAAACTGGCATATGCTTTCGGCAGTTTCTTGTGATAACTCTTCATTTGCTTTTGCGGTAATCGACAACTTTAAATCTTTAATTAACATGGTCGCAAGTAAGGCACCGTATCGAACTGATGTGTCGCTGCGATCCAAAGCTGAACTAAAATTATGCAATGAAATGTCAGCCACTACAAATTTTTTTAAAGTCTGTGTGTACATTGTACATCCTTTTGCTAGGGACACATATAAAGAAAAATATCTAAAAATTCAAAAGTAACGTATTTTGTTATAAAAAAATCCCATCACTGTTATTTTTTCTCACTAATACCAGCAAAAAATAAACGCTTAAATTTTAAATCTAACGTATATATCCATTTAAAATGCCCAGCACTGTTATTTTTCTCACTAACACTATCAAAGAAAAACGCTTAATTTTCAAATTTAACGTATTTTTCATACAAAAAGGCCAACACTGTTTCAAAAATACCACTATTTCTCTGAAATATATTCCACTGGTAAAAAGTGGTTGAAACTAGCTGAAATGTGCTCTTAAAACAGCGCAAGAATATATTTTACTCTTATAATGATAATTAACAGTCCTTGTATGGCAGGACAGTGATGATTTCCACAATTATTTTGATTTATGTTGGAATCAAACAGTCTGTTGCAATACATGTTTATATCGCTCACTAAAACACATGTTGCATGTTTTAGAATTTTCTTTAATTACATACATCCTTATTTTCACATATTCGTATGAATACTTGAACGTTAAAAAAAGTAGATCATATTAAACATAATTTAAGTGTGTACAATTATTAACATATTTACTATTTAATATTACTTTACGATTTTAAACTAAAATTAAACGAATATGAGAACTCCCCACATTAAAAATATACCTCTTGCAAGCAGGTATTTAAACAAAAGTCTATCTGCTTACAAGTAAGCGGCAATTTTTATTATGTTATATAAAACTGAGAACTAACTTATATATAACAATACTCTGCAGCGCGCTGTTACAAAATATCATTTTTTTAATCCCTCAAAATACGACTTAGTGAGTCTTCTATGTAGGTTTGTTTGAGTAGATCATTTTGCAATTTTAAGAACTTAAATTTTAATGCACCCCAAAAGGTGAATGTTATCGATAAATAATTCTTGTAAAAACACCGACTACAAAACAGACGTGGCACTGTCCACTTTTTTTTATCATAACGTTGTATTTTACTAGAACTAATTGTGTATAGGAAGTTTCATAAAAATCGGTTTGGTAGTAGTTAGAAATATTTACATGCCATGGGTACATGGGTAAATACCCAGTTGGTAAATATGGGTAAATACCCAATTGGTAAATACCCGATAAAATGAGTAAATTGGCTAAAAATGGGTAAATACTCTGGTTGGGTATAAATTTTGTTGTAGAAAATTTAATAAGCGAACACATTTCGCGGCGAAGTTTTATGATTAAAACTCGCTCAAACTACAAGGAATATCAGCCCCTCGGTAAAAGTCGCGAAAATTACGACAATTCGCAAACATTTGCTTATAAGTATATGAAAGATTACAATGTTGCAATTAATTATAAGCACAAGAGATGGAAGAAGGCCAAAACCTTTGGAAAAGTTTCGCCTATCGCGAAAATAGCAATAATTTTGATTAAAAATCGCCAAAACTGTAAGCAGTGCCAAAAATTCTAAGAAAATCGCGAAAATAGTGAGAATTCGCAAAAACTTGGTAACAGCGGCATCACTGTTGCCAGATTTGCAGATTCCTCTGCATTTTGCTGATTTTTACTGAAAAATCGACATTGTGGGATTTGCAGATTTTCTCCCTATAGCTCACCGTGTGTTTCAACAGGGTGGTCTATGCTTTTTACATCCATGATTTCAAAGGTACAGATTTATTATCTTTTTTCCAATTGGAACCACTGAGTGTTGTAGCGTGTAAAAGCACGAATACCACGTTGTGCGAACATCAAGAATCATCTTGTTTTTATAAATGTTTTTTATATTTTTAATTAAACAAAATTTAAATATGATAAAAAAATTTTTGTAAAAAAATTTAAATAAACGAAACAAGCGCGAACAAATTAAATGAATAATGTCGATGTTTTTTACTTTTGACAACGAAGTATCGTCCAACAAAACATCGATGTTAACATCGATGTTTATGAAAGATACATCGATGTTTTCTAAACGTCGATGTATCGTTTGCATCCCTAGACGTGAGGAAACTTAATTGATAGAAATCATGATTTTTATACAACAGAAACATATTAATTTGTGTATGTGTATTGTATCCCTGCAGATAATACGACTACACCATACACGCAGGTAAAGTATATTCCATAGAGGACTAGGACTATAGGACTAGTCCAAAGGTATCCCAAATATATGGAGAAAACAGGGTCGATTTGACATTACGATGTCCTTGGGCTGGACCATATAATCCAACTTTACACCAAATCTGAGTAGTATTAAAACTACTACATGTCACCACTTGATACAGCTCACAAGCGTTCATGTTGAAATTGTTAAAATACGAGCACTTGTTGCTTAATTACAAACTCTTGTTTGCAAATGACATGGTCCATGTCTGCATTACATCAGACTAGTCTTGAAACTACTGTATATCACTTTGTTTTAACGATTCAACTCGTTAAATCGCAAACACTTGTCGGTTAAGTAGAAGCTATTGTTTGCAAATGTCATGGTCCATGACTGCATTACATATGAAAATGTTGTAACTACTCCATTTCAGCTAAAATGGACCACGTAGTCCAATATTACCTGTAGGGATGGAAATCACACTTTTATTGATAGAGTTCCATCACTTAATTACGAATAAAATCAAAAGTTGTGGATCGATTTTAATAACTAATGGCTTGTATTTTATATAATATAGAATATAGAAAAATAACGGATTTTTTTTATTTTGATTTTTATGAATTTTTTAAAAACAAATTTTTTTTATAAACTACAATATCCACTATGTTCAAAACTTTAATGACAAATCACAAAATATGTATTGGCCATTGCGGTATGGTATTTTGTTTCAGACATTTCCTTAACTTTTCTTTAACTTTTTGCCTCATACGATTTTATTAAATTTTTGCCTTTTATACTTTTTTCCAATACTGGTAGTATGTATTATTAGGTGGCTGAGTCGAAAAAAATAGTTGTAGCAGTCACCTCCTAGAATGCAAGATATATCAATGAAGTATGGAAGAAAAATTTTTGACCACGCTCCAAAATACAGCACTCTTTATTTAAAGTCCGTTGTTTATTACTTGAGTGTGGCTTGGTTTTTGTCTCTGGTGGCTTTTTAATCCGACATTAAATTCTGGGTGCTATTTCTACCATCTCGGATCCTTCCCTGCTAATGTCCGATTTTTTTCACATAGGAAGAAAGCCCTTCTAAAATTTTATATGTCTAGCTTTTAATACACTCACTTTATGCCGCATTCCAAAATTAAGCCCTATTTTCCTTTGAAGTCTGATGAAAACATATCGCGATTTGAAGTCTGATGAAAGCATATCGCGAATTGTGGTTTATGTATAGTTTTATATATTTTTTATCTTAACATCAATATTTGTCTCGATTTTCCTTCCCCTTTAATGCACAGTATTTCAAATCGATTTAGCAAAGAGTTTGTTCTGTTTTTATTGAATAAAAAGAAAAATGAAATTTTTGTTCTAGTTAAGTGATTGATATGATATTTTTACACCGCTCTCGATTACGGAACATATTGAAAAGTTCGTTGAAGACAATTGGTAAAAATTTCCCTCAAAAAATAATAATAATAACTTTTATCGACGCTGAAAAATTAAAAAATATTTTTTACTAACCCCAGCCGGTATGCTTCGCTAACCCATTGTTGTGCAGATATAGGAAAATTAATAATTACTTTGCATGGGAGTACCCGTCTCTCCCCTCTCATACCCTCAAGATTTTGTTAGAAATCTCTGCCTATTCTAAGAGTAGCTCACGTCCTGCTGATATGGAAATATTAATAATTACTTTTTATGGAGGTACCCGGGAGCTCCTCTGGTATTCACAAAACTTTTTTTTATTTATTTATTTACTAAATATTACAAATACAATTACAAATTATATCAGAACTTAATTTAAACGAGAATAGTAACAAAGACCTTCACTCGTCGTAGCGACGCAGACCAGAGTCTGGGATGGTAATCGAACGCACAACCTCTACACTTATAGTCTAGCACACTACCCACTACCCTATCTTTGTAATGTGTTCAAAGATTAACCCACATAAAATTTAGAGAGCCACACTCTTATAATTTTGTAGATAGGGGAAATAAATAATTACCTTTTATGGGGGAACCTGTCTCCCCCTTCTGATACCATCAAGACTTTGCCGGAAATAGCTGTTCTAGGAGTAGCATACACATAATTTTAAGGGCTTCGCTATTTTAGTTGTGCTGATATTAGAATATTAAAATAACTTTGTGTGGGGGGTACCCGTTTCCTCGGTCCTATGCCACCACGATTTTTCCGAGAAATGCAAGCTATTAACACACATAAAATGTATAGATCCTAGCTCGTATAGTTGTATAGATATAGAAAAAATACATAAATAATTACCTTGTATGGGGGATACCCGTTTCCCCCCACTGATACCCAAAGATTTTTGTAGAAACTGCAATTTGTTCTAAGAGTAGCCCACGTGAAATTTTGAGATCTTCACTATTTTAGTTGAGCTGACATAAGAATATTATTAATTAGTTTGTATGGGGGTACCCGTCTCCCCCTCCTATACCACAAATATTTTGCTTGAAGTTGCAGGTTATTCTAAGAATCATCGAATTTAAAGAACCTTTCTCTTATAGCTTTACAGATATATGAAAATTAAGAAATACATCGTATGGAGGTACCCGTTACCTCTCCTATACCCCAAATATTTTGCTGGAATTTGTATTTTATGCTAGAATCGAATTTAAAGAGCTTTACTCTTATAGTTGTACAGAAATAGGAAAATAAGAATTACCTCATATGGGAAGGAGAACCCGTTTCTCCCCTCGCATGCCACCAATATTTAGCTGGAAGTAACATGTTGTTCTAAGAATAACACATATCGAACTTAAAGAGTCTTACTCTTCTAGTTGTGCAGATATAGGAAAATTAAGAATTACCTCGTATGGGGTGTACCTGTTTCCCCCTCGTATACCACCAATATTTTGCTGGAATTTGCATGTTATTCTAAGAATAAAATATATAAAATTTAAAGATCCTTACTCCTATAGTTGTACAGATATGGGAAAATTAAAAATTACCTCATATGGGGGGTACCCGTTTTCCCCCTCGTGTACCACCAATATTTTGCCGGAAGTAACATGTTGTTCCAAGAATAACATATATAGAATTTAAAGAGCCTTACTCTTATAGTTGTACAGATATAGGAAAACTAAGAACTACCTCGTATGGGGGATACCTGTTTCACCACTCCAATATTTCGCTGGAATTTGCACGTTATTCTAAGAATAACACTTATCGAATTTAAAGAGCCCTACTCCTATAGTTGTACGGATATGGGAAAATAAGAATTACCTCGTATGGGAAGGGTACCAGTTTCTCTCCTCGTATACCACCAATATTTTGCTGGTAGTTAGTTCCATGCTATCCCAGCAAAAAATTTTGTAATATATTTTAAATCGGTAGTATCATATTAATGGGTTATAAAGTAATGAGTGGTACCTATTTATTATATTACTATGCTTCATATTAAAACTACTACTTATTTTTGAATAAAAATTAAGAATTACCTCGTATTGGAGGTACCAGTTTCTCTCCTCGTATACCACCAATATTTTGCTGGTAGTTAGTTCCATGCTATCCCAGCAAAAAATTTTGTAATATATTTTAAATCGGTAGTATTATATTAATGGGTTATAAAGTAATGAGTGGTACCCTATTTATTATATTACTATGCTTCATATTAAAACTTATTCAAAAATAAGTACGAATTTTTCTCATTATATGAAAATATTTATAATTCAGGCGCGGATATGAGGGGGTGAAAACGGGATATTATCCACCCCCCCCCCCCCCCCAGCGATTAAAATATACCCAATTAAAAAAAATTTTCAAAATAGTATGTTTCAGCTATAAGAAATAAATAACAAAAAAAATTTAAATTACTTCCAAAATAAAATTTGGGAATTATTTCATAATTCAATAACTCCCAAAATGTATGGAAAGCATTGGGAGTTTTCCCATTTTTTTGAATTTATTTCGTTGGGCATTTGTTCATACATCCTTGAATAATTCTTAGGTTAATATTCTTCATCTTACGTTTTTTTTGAGTGTACTATACATATAGTCTATACACTGAAAATAGTCCATGCAACATTTTACGAAAAAAAACTTTCGTAGCTACTTTTTTCGTATTATATACGAAACTTTCGTACATTCCACGAAAAAAGTTTCAGTCTAGAATTTTATTATTTTACGAAATCAACGAAAACCATTCATATATACTTTTTTCGTAGAATGTACGAAACTTTCGTACATATTACGAATTAGGTTGAGTCTAGAATTTTATTATTTGACGAAAGTAACGAAAACTTTTCATAGTTATTTTCTTTTGTAATATATACGAAACTCTCGTACATATTACGGAATAAATTTTTACACCAGAACTTTATAGTTTTACGAAAGTAACGAATGTATTTACTAGTAATTTTTTCGTAAAATATACTAAAATTTCGTACATATTACGAAATCAATTATGGATTAAATAAGTTGTTCTTAAAATTATTGAATCATATGAAATTGGGCGCTAAGTGACCCGTGTACATATAAGTTGTAGACAGCGTTACCGTTGAAAATTTTCAAAAAGTGGCACAAAAGGGGAATAGCAAGAAAAATGTAAAAAAAGTTATTTAGTTTTAAAAATAAAGGTTAGCAAACTTAAACTGCAGCTCAGCTGATTAGGTTTAACATTTTAGCAATAATTTAGGTAGTTCTATCAAAAACGATTGCTCAAACTGCTAATAAAATTGGACTTATTAATAAATAATATGCATTACGTGAAATCTGTACAAAAAAATTAACGGGAATATCGTACCATTATCAAATAATTGCTGCAAAACAAGTTTTGGCCAAGAGCAGTACCTAATGAGAATAGGTTTCTGATTAATTTTTTAGTTTACATTATAACTTCCCCGCGTATTGTTAGTTTTTAATATATTTTCGATCTTTCTAAGCCGATAAAACAATTCGAAATTTAAATGGCTCGAGGAAAATCTTTATCTTTATCTTTAAGTGTTATGCTAAAGAAAGTGTTATTCATGATCAAATTTGGAAAAAAATTAATGAAAGTCAAAATTGTGTGAATAATTTCTTATCATCTGCCAGTTTTTATATCTTATTCAGGCAATTGTGCTATTATCACGAATTAAAAACGCAATTTTACGTAAAGAAACTGTCGATTTTATTCAAGAAATGAGTCAAGAGACTCATTCATCAAAATTTACCGCAGTGAGACACAGAAAAAATTATCATAGGTTTTTATTTTAACACTCATGTGTTTGAGTTTGTTTTTTATTTTATTATTTTTTTCTTTGGTTTTTAAATATCCTAATACCAAATTTTGATAGAAAAAAATTCGATTTTTTTCTTATTAAATATTTACGAATTTTAGTGTTTAATTTTACGAATTTTGTGATAGGTCCCATTTCCGTAAAATAAATATTTGAATTTATGAATTTAGTAATATAATACGAATTATAGTTTTTTCTGTAAGAGGGAATATAAAGATATCCTTGATTACAAAATATCTTTGATTACAAGATATCTTTGATTACGAAATTACAAAATATTTCGTAAAATATACGAAAGATTTCGTTCATATGTTGCATGTTTTTTTCAGTGTAGGTACCATATTTTTAATTTATTCAAATTAAATTTACATACATATTCATTTCCTTTTAAAAATACATATGTATGCATGAATACCCAAGAGTCTGTCTTTGTATGAATACATTGCCTACTTAAAGGCATTATAATTATGGAGAAAGTGCTGTCTACTTTATGTGGTAGGTAGCATCAAAAGAGAAGAGCTCTTTTCTATTTTAATTAAAACTCATAAATATTCTAACTAAGTAGATTTTTTGTTATTTATACTCGATGATCAGATTGTTTTCACACAAAAAAGTAAAGTTCATTGCATGTTTTTCTTTTTTATGAAAGCATAATTTAACATATATTTTGTAGAACAAAGGTAATTGAAGAGGGGAAGATAAAACAACTAACTGTTTTTGCTTTATGCTGAACTTGTGTTAGCTCAATTAATAAAATATAGCCTAGTTTATGGATGAGTTGTCAACAAAGTACATTAGTTGTAAGTTTTGTAAACTTTAGGCGTAACCGACAATAAAATCCCCAAAGCATTCAACAAACACAACATAGACAGGCTACCAGCTGTGATATATTTTTAGTTTCTTGCCTAGTTCAATATGAATGTGTAGATATGTAGAAATTTTAACTAAATAAAGTGTATTTTATATGTACATAAATTTAGTTGTGTGCATTTAAGTCGCACGTAAATGGTGAAGACGCTTGCTGCAACTACACATTCTTAGTATAAAACCTAGTGTCCTTTGTATATAGTAGCAGCTGATAGAACTCATGTAGTTTAGTTTTTATGTTGCCAATAGTTTTTGCACAACCTTCATATAAAAGTTGTATAGAATAACGAACCAACTGAACTGAACTATTAGAAGAAACTACACTGTAAAGAAAGGACGTTTTAGCATCAATAGCAGTAGCAGCTTTAAGTATGCCATCGATTTTTGTTGCTGCATTATTTATGTATGTATATATGTATTTATATATTTATGTACAAATATGTATGCCAACGAAGTGTATAACAAAGACATACAAATTAATAACACTATGCAAAAATAAATAGCAAGGAGTACCACTATATTTTTTTCATGTGTTATGGTACCAAAACTGCAAAAAGAGTCGAAATTTTAAATTCTATGCATACATTTTTCATTGATATTTTTCTAAAGTTTGGCAGTTTTGGGTCAGTTTTAATTTTTATAAAAAAACGAATTTGTTATATAAAAAAATTCAACATTTTGCCAATGTCTTTGATTAGCTTCGTCAGGAAATTAACGAACACATCGGTGAAATATTGAATTTTGTTAAATAATAAATAAGTTTTTAATATAAAAATTAAAATTGACATAGCCCAGCAAAAAAATACCATGTTTCTGGGAGCAGTAAAAAACTTTGATGCCTTCCACATGCGATGTCTGAAGCTTTTCCGAGGATGCTCTAAAAGAAGGCAAAGATCTCTCAGTATTCATAATGTATAAATTGCGAAGTTTGTCAGCATTTTACAAAGTCATATTCAGTAGCAGTGATGTTAACTTTTGGGACCCGAAACGCGGAAAAAAATTTTGAAAAAGGGGCTAAAAAGGGCTAAATTGAAAAAAGATATGCATAAAGCAATATCCAGTGAAATTTTTCGAAAAAGCGCAAAAAGGGCTAACTTAGAAAGGGTTTCGTTTGAAAATCAAAACAGTGTTTATATATTGGAACCAACTTAAAATCACAACCAATTTTTAAAGAAATAGAAGATTATTCTGGACTCTTCTTCTTTTTATTACTGGTAAAGCAAACTAACAACAGAAAATGGGTAAAAACGATGTTGTTGCGATAATTCACAAGTCGCTATTGCTAGAATAAAGGAAGAATAGTTCTCAAAAATAAAAAAATGTATCCATATTGATCAAAAATTAAAAAAGGGGCTAAAAGGGCTAAAAGATAATTGTAAAAAGGGTTAGATTTCCGCGTTTTTTTTCGGGCTAACATTTTTTTCGAATTTTGCTCAACTAAAATCGGGCTGAATCTAGCCCGAAAAGGCCTAAGTTGTCATCCCTGTTCAGGCCTTTGAAACCAAAAAAGAGTTTAAAAAATCGGTTGATACATGACAGAGTTATGCGTGGGTGACCCAACTTCCCCCATCCTCCTCATCCCTTTTTCGAAAAGAATTATGGGACCAAACTGAAAGCAAAACCTTTCAAGCAAAAAAGGAATTTGAAAATCGGTTCTCAAATGACAGAGTTAAGAAAAGTGTGAGGCCACTTTTCCCCAACCATCTTAGACAAAATTATGGAACCTAATTGCAAGCAAACCCTTTAAAACCAAAAAATAATTTTAAAATTCGGCTAACACATGACAGAGTTATGCGTGGGGACCAAACTTCCCCCATCCCCCTCACCTCTTAAAAAAAACATTATGGGACCAAACTGCAAGCAAAAAAAATTTAGAAAATTAGTTCAAATATGACAGCGGTAATCCAGGGGGGGGGGAATTTCCCCACCTATTTAAAAAAAATATGGGACTAAGCCGCAAACAAACCCATTCAAATCAAAAAATAATTTTGCAAATCGGTTGACAAATGACAAATGCCATCCCCTTCACACCTTTTTCGAAAAAATTATGTGACCAACTGCAAGAAAAACCTTTCAAGCAAAAAAAGAATTTTTAAAATCGGTTCACTAATGACAGATCTAAGGGGGGGAGGGGGCAGTTTCCTAGCCGATTTTTAAAAAAAATTATGGAACCTAAGCAAACCCTTTCCAACTAAAAAATAATTTTAAAAATCGGTTGACAAATGACAGGGTCATGCGTAGGGGACCAAACTTTCCACAACCCGCACCCATTTTCGAAATAAAATTATGGGACCAACGTGCAAGCAAAACCTTTGAAACAAAAAAAAAAAATAAAAATTTTGAAAATCAATTCATATATGAAAGTTAAGCATTGGGGAGCGGGGGTCAAATATCCCCACCAATTAAAAATAAAATTACGGGACCTAGCTGCAAGCAAACGCTTTCAAAAATATATAAAGAATTTTGAAAATCGATTGATAAATGGCAGAGTTATGCGTAGGGAGAGGTTTCGACCAATTTTATACCCTCCCGGTCCAAAATCCCAACTGAAAGCAAACCCTTTCAAAGCAATAAATAGTTTTCAAAATCGGTTGACAAATAACAGAGTTATGAGTAGGGGAAGGTTTTGCCCCATTTTATCCACTCCCGGTCCTAAATCCTGAAAATAACTGCAGCCTATATTAATTGTGGGACAAATATCTATCTGTGTACCGAATTTCATTTAAATATGTTCATCGGCTTAGACGTGATGCCGTAACAAAAATTTGCGGTTCCCAAATGAGTGGCTTAACCCTAGAAGGTCATACTTCGTCGCATCGACGACGCATGCTAGAGTTTTTTTAGTTTTTTTTCTGGTAAATGCACTTATTTTATGTCCATTTTTCGTATTGGACTTCAGGTTGTCGTGCTTTAGGTGTGTGCCAATTTTTTCAATTTGCGTCGTCGAAACGACGAAGTATGACGTTTGTGTAACTTTTCGAACTTTTGGATCTGTATTTCTAGTGCTTCATTGTTTGTTGTTTGAGTAGTTAGCTCTTAATTTTTAAGTCTATAATAAAAAAAGAGAAGTAGGCTTGATCGACAAAGAGGTTGAAATTTTTTTTCGATGTATGACGGGAAGTGTGAGTTGGATCTTGATGATAACGACATATATGACATAGAGTAAGAAGAATACAAAAGATGATCAGAAATTGGATGTTAAGTAAAATATAACACCAGAGTAGTTCAGGACGATATATTTTTAAACTTTTTAAAAGAGAAACAAACTTGAAAATATCTTAAAACTACTTAACCAATGTTGTATTGTAATTGATATTCCAGGATAGCCATCAGATGGGCAATCTGCCAATTTTATAGTATACTTAATGTGACTAATGACTACATATTTATACTATTTACGCCAATAACTTATTCCAAATAAAGGCAAAGATTCTAAGTCAACACAAATTCACCAAAATTGACATTTTGTCAACATTTAAAGTTAGGTGATTGACAGCCTTGATGTATCAACATTGAAACGCGAGAATATTAAAAATAAATCGTCGAATAAGGAAGAAAATAATAAAATGATGTCACTAGGGCTAAAATACCAGGAGCGGCAGTAATTTGCTGTTTCACCTTCTTGTAAACTGCGGTTGACAATCAAAAAATGTGATAAAAGCCGGTATGAGTAACCCTGAAAAGACTTTAAAGAATCTTACATAAAATAACGACTGATGCTTTTGAAAACGTGTACCGATCTTGCTTAATATATCAATTTTAGTATTCAAATACATTTTGTCGTCTATATGCTTTCAAATTTTTTGTTTTCGATAATTTTTAAGCTCTGTTTTACTAAATAGCCCGAATACAGTATGGCGGTGAAAACTTAATTTATTATTAAATAAAAATTAAAAATTTAATAATTTTTTGTTATATTTCGATGATATATAACACAGATATTTAAAAAAAACTCAACATTAAAAATTTTATATAAGTATCGCATATTTACTGCCACTTTTAGTAACACCGTCGTCGATTCGACGAAGTATAACCTTTACGCCATAAAAATAAGTATGACTTTCTAGGGTTAAGCATTGAAGGAAGGGGGTAGGTCAAGTATCCTCACCGATTTTGAAAAACAAAATTATGGGACCTAAATGCAAGCAAAGCCTTTCAAATCTATAAAGAGCTTTCAAAATCGGTTGACAAATGACAGAGTTATGCGTACGGGGAGGTTTTGACCCATTTTATCCCCTCCAGGCCAAAAATCGATGAAACAAATACAGCCTCTATAAATAGTGGGCCAAATATCTATGTGTGTACCAAATTTCATTTAGATCGGTTCAGCCCTTTAGTCGTGATGTCGTAACAAAAATCTGCAAACAAACAAACATACACCTCCTTCTCACCCGACTGCGCGACGCAAAGAAGGGTATTGTATTTATCAACCTATGTATGTATGTGTGTTCCTTTGCGGCACTATATAAACCGAACACGTAAGCCGATTTTTACGATTATTACGTCAATCGATTCGTCTTAATTCGGGGAGTGTCACTAAAGATATGACAGTAGTCAAAATTCAATATGGCGGCCAACAGACACCAATTTGTTTATATGAAAAAAATAAAAAGTCAGCGAACTATATCAAAATGGGTATCAATCGACAGGTATTTAGGTTTCTCTTATGATTTTTAATTTCGAATGACCATTTAGGATCTGTGACGGTTTAAAGTGGTTTTCTTTTATTTTTTACGCAGTCGGGTTTTTTGATTTTTTAAATTTATGTCTTGTCATATAATATATGGATATGGATTTTTAATTTTTCGCATTGTATAATAATATTCCCAATGTGTATGTCATAATCGAAGGTGGTACAATATTTTGGTAAAAATCAAAAGACTTTTGATTTTTATTGTACAAACAAGAAAATTATGCAATGTGTTGGAAATATTTTTCAGTGTTATGTTTACTTTTTACTGTCAGTAAAATTTTGTAATATATTGTAAAAAAATATTGCGCCATTTATTGCATAGTATAGGTCAAAACGACAATAATATCGTGCTATAACCGCCAAAAAAGCTTAAGCGCCATAAAGTAAATTTTACAGGAGAACTATTTTTTAGTTATTCTTGGTTTAAATCGAAGTAGAGCCCTTATATTGGCTATATAGGATTGTGTTGGATTGTTATATGTAATGTTAATAGTTTTAATAAATTTCCTATAAGACAACGCATGTTTGTGTAGGTTAAGATATTTTAAGATATTATTGATGCCATGAAAAATCAATTAATTTAATCAAATGATTTTAAAACTAGTAATTATTATCTTTATCAAGCTGTTCTTTAAACGTTTCATTGAGGTCCTTGCCGTTTTTGACACTAGTTTTGCTCTACTTGCAAAAGAGAATTTTAGCTTAAGCGACACATTGCAGTTACAAAAAAATGTAAACAAATTAAAAATTTAAAGGGAAACTGCACTTAAGCTAAAATTTCTTTTGCTGTATTTTCGTAACGGTACATGGCAGGACTTTGAAACTTTAACAGATAGTCCGATTTATCGTAAATAATCGATTTTCGTTCAAAAACGATTTTCGAAAAGCATGTCGCTTGAGCTTTTTTGGCGGTTATGGCTCGATATGTACAATGAAATATGCAATAATATTGTCTAACGGATCGGTCGCTACACATAATTTGGTATCGCCCTAATATAAACATGCAGATTTGTAAAATGGGCTTTTCACATATTACGTGACTCTATTTTCGCCGTTTTTTAATCCCCTGCACCCGTTCGTAGCGCTTCTTAGCAAATTTTCAGCATAAATTATCAAAACCGCAACAAATCCTTAACTCCCTCTCCCCAAAAAGCGTTACATAATTACCCTTATCGGGAATAAGAGGCGAACATTTTGTTCATGTGAAACATTTCCCATGAACAAAAAATGGTGCAAAACACTAACAAAATAGTTGACTAACACAACAACAACGCAAAATTGGCTATCACAATATTAGCAAAAGGGAACACATATCACGTGAAGTTTTATTCCCGATAAGGGTTAATATGTGAACACCCCCTAAGCAAATAGTCAAAATAGTAGTTAACGAATTAATATATTGCATGCACTTAGGCGCAATAGATTTAACTTTTAAACGGTGCTTTAAAAGACTTAAAACTAACATAGAACTTAAAGATTTTTAGTTGAATTCTTACACTTAACAAAGTATTGATAGAAAATAAAAGAATAGAAAAAGCAATAAAATGAAAGTGACATTGCTAAAGTTTCATTTCCGGTATTTACTTTAAACCCATCATAAGCCTAGATATGCACATACTTGCTTCTTGTTTTATTTTTCATGTACATTTGATTTCTGTAAAGTTTTTTTCTGCTATTGCTATTGCTGTTGCTTTTGTTTTGATTTGTTTGATTCAGTCTATTCCATTTAGTAGCTGTTGTATTTTTCACATTTATTGCTAAATGAAGATTGGTTCAATGGTTTCCAATTCAAAAACAACAGAACGATGCTTAGAGCTGTAAGCTTGAATAAAAATAAAAAGTTCAAGTACATAAAACTATGGTTGGGTTTCTGTGTGTTTATATGAATATCCTACTAAACCAAAAATTACCACTTTAGAGTTTTTTTATGTTTGATTTTGATTTTCTTTATACCTACTGTTCGGTGTTGTTGTTATAAATGTTGTAGTTGTTGTGTTCCAATTTTTATTCAAGCTGCACTCCGAGGTTATGTTTTGATTGTCCATGAATTTCAATGACATTGCCTGCCTGCCAGCCTGCCTGCCTGCCTGCCTTCCTACTGTTTGTTTGAATGTATGAAGACTGCCTGCTGCTTCTCTCGAAAGCCCAACTGGAAATTAAGCACATATTCAAATTACCAAATCTATTGGGATTTTTAAAATGCAAATCAATTAAGGTCGAATATTTTTACGGTATGACAGCCTTGGTATCCATCTTAGTAGCAATTCAAGTTGACATTTGATCAAATTTAGAAGATAGTTCCTGTTGAAAATTTCCTATTGGCAAAAATTTGCTTGTTGTTTGTACTTGCAATATTACAGTAGTACTGTACACACCAACTCAAAGAAGCACGTAAGCACACACACACGCACACACATAAATACAGACTTGAGTACAATTATTGCCTCTGATTGCATTTGCATTTTGAATGAATTGAATTGGATTTGTTTGCTTTCTTTTTTTCAAGTTTTCTTTTTTTTTTCTATTTTACTTACTGGTGGTGGGTTTTTGGGTGTATATGTGGTTTAAATGATTTTTACTTCGTTGTCCTTGTTGTTGGTATTTTTGTTGTATCCTTCTTGTGATTTAGTAAAGATTTGTTTTGTAGTTGTAATTTATGAATTTATAACCAGAGAGAAAAACGAATGAAAATAAAAAAAAACTAAACTAATAATAATACGAAACAACAGTAATCGTATAAGTTGAAACTTAAGATAACAAGTGTAGATTCTAGTACTTTAAATAGGATTACAACAACTGTTTGTAATGTGTCTCTAGATTTTGACGGGGCATTAAGTGCTGTTGCTTATACAAGTTCTTCTAAAAATATTAAGATGCTAAGTAAAATGTCTTACTTAGATAACTTGGATTGATTCGGTTGATTATAGATAAATAACTTTTTTTCTAGAAAATGTAATGGAATACATAAATATATATTTTGTGTAGATTTGTGTGGATTTTAATTACCAAGTTTTAGCGCTACAATGTTTTGTTATTAAAAATATTAACATCTATCCTTATGGCAAGACCGATGGCAGGCAGCTCATGTTTGCTTAAGGTCCTAAAGGGATCAAAGTGTCATTAGATATTGATTCCAGGAAAATTCGGTTCCCCACGCATATCTCTGTCATTTGTCAACCGATTTTGAAAATTATTTTTTGATTATCATAATTTTTTTTTCGACAATCGGTGGAGAAATTTGCTTTCCCCCTACAATATCCAATGCTTAACTCTGTTATTTGTGAACCGATTTTAAAAATTATTTTTGTGTTTGAAAGGTTTTGTTTGCTTTCAGTTTGGTCCCATAATTTTTTTTCGAAAAACGTAGGAGGGGGAATTTCGGCCCCACGTATAACTCTGTCATTTGTCAACCGATTTTGAAAATTTTTGGTTTGAAAGTGTTTTACTGCAGTTATGTTCCATAATTTTTTTTAAGAAATCGGTGGGGAGTATGCCCTCCCCCAATTCCTTAACTCTGCCATTTGTGAACCGATTTCTTTTTTTGTTTGAAACGTTTTGCTTGCAGTGTGGGCCAATAAAATTTTTCGAAAAACTTGGGAGGGGAGGGCAAGGGGGAATTTTCGTCCCCCGCGTATAACCCTGCCATTTGTCAATCAATTTTTATAATTCTTTCTTGGTTTGTTATGTTCCACAATTTTTTTCCTAGATCGGTGGGGACTATACCTTCCCCCCCTATTCCTAAACTCTATTATTTGTGAACCTATTTTCAAAATTCTTTTCTTAAGGTTTTGCTTGCAATTTGGTCCCATAATTTTTTTTGGAAAAACCTGAGAGGGGGAAGAGGAATTTCGGTCTCCCACGCATTTTCAAAATTCTTTTTTTGTTTGAAAGGTTTTGCTAACAATTCGGTCCCATAATTTTTTTTGAAAAATGGGGGAGGGTGAGGGGGCATTTTTGTCCCCCACGAATAATTCAGTAATTTTTGAACCGATTTTTTAAATATTCTTTTGGTTTGAAAGGGATTGCTTGCAATTAGGTTCCATGTTTTTTTTCCAACATCGGTGGGGACGCTTTTTTTCCATAACTCTATCATTTCTCAACCAATTTTTAAAATTATTTTTCGGTTAGAAAGGGTTTGCTTAGTCTCATAATATTTTCCAAAAATCATAGGGAAATTTGCTGCCCCCTCTCCCAATGCTTAACTCTGTCATATGTGAACTGATTTTCAAAATTCTTTTTTTGCCCAAAGTTTGGTCCCATAATTTTATTTCGAAAATCGGTGGGGAAATGTGCTCCCCCTGTGATTAAAGGGGCCATATATGAACTGGTTTTCAAATTTTTATTTTTTTTGCTTAAAAGGTTTCTTCCAGTTTTATTCTGTAATATTGTCATTTTTGAACCGATTGCCAAAAATTTTTTTTCTTTTATAGTCCCATAATTTTTTTTCGAAAATCGGTGGGGAAGTTTGCTCCACCCATGATTAACTCTGTCATCTTTGAACCGAATTTCAAAACTATTTTTTGTTGGAAAGGGTTTGCTTGAAGTTTGATCCCATAGAAGTGGAAATGGGGCGGAAAAATGGATAATCCAATATATTTATTATCGCCATGACACAACCATGGATTTTCTCTACGTGTGGGAACAGGTGATGAGCACATTTCTAAATTTTAATTTAACAATAATTAAAAATAATTTTAGTTTAAACCAAAACCTTAAGCTTTTAGGAAGCAAACTCCCTTAAGCTTTTAGGAAGCTATCTAACTGGACGAAAATTTGTCGTTAATATAGATACTTTTTTAAGCCTTCTGCAGTCGATTGAAGCCGGAGTTTCCCAAGGGAGCATCCCCGGCACTATGTTATATATGGTATATGCCTAGGACTTTCCGATAAGCAGTAACATACAGCTTTTCTAAGCGTTCATGAAAAACCTCAAGTACTACAGTAACATCGTACAAAAAAAGTCCCAACTTTGCTTCAATAAATTTTTTTTGGAGCTTTGTTACACATGTGGCCGTGAGCATAAGTCTGCTATCTTGAAAATAAGGGAGTGACTGCTTTTTAGATTATTTCATTAGCTACAAGGAATTTTAACATTTTCTGAGAAGTTTTCTTTTAGATAACAATATTATCTCCATCATACACACTTTTCTTGTATATTGTACAATTAAAAAGTTATACCATACAACATCGTGAAAATGAATCGAGTTTTCTCTAAAAAGTGTAATAATTATATTTTTACTGATTTTAGAGAAAAATGTATAAAAAACTACTTCTAACAAAAAATTTTGATATATGTGTTCATGTCTCAGAGTTTCTTCGTCCCTTGAGATGCTAGAGACCATCAAAGCCAACAATATTATGCCTCTTGGTACTTTAAAACAAACAAAAGTACAAAAAAACATATATGTAACTCTGTATAATTCGAGTGTTCATACTTGGTGAGAATTACTTAATTATAATTATTATTATTTATTATTATTATAATTATCGAATAATCAAATATCTGGAGAAGTATATTATAATATATAGTAGGTTTCTTCCAACTCGGTCTGAGTTGCTATGTATCTAGTCTAAGGAGTTAAACGGAAAGTTGGCTTGATAGTTGTTAAGGGGGGGTACCTCGCGTGCAAACAAATTTTTAATTGTATCATATCGGGAGAACTTTATCTGTAAAATGATAGTTTGAGAAAAATGCTTGCCAAAAAAATTATTTCGCAGTCCTGCAAAACGATTTAATTTTAAATTTTAGGATTAGATTTGATGAGAGACGAGCTTAAGTTCGAAATACACTTATTTCGTCCCTCAATTTAAGAATTTTTCCTTCTAGTACCCGTTTTTAGGGTTCCGTACACCATAAGTGTAAAGGCACCCTATTGTCTTAGCTACGCTGTCCGTATGTCTGTCTGTCTGTCGGTCTGTCACGGGCTGTTTGCTCGGAAACCGTAAGAGTTACGGACCTGAAATTTTCACTGAATATGTAAAACTTTAGCCGCTACAACAATATGACAGTTAAAAAATAAAGGCTGTTCTAAAGCGAGCAACGAAACCTGTTGCATTAATAATGTAATATACAGACACATATATACACTTTAAATTTCCAAAGTTAGTGTTAATTAGTGTAGTCTGTAGAATAGACTACACCAATTAACACTGATATTTAAAACAATAAAAATTAAAGGTTGTTCTATCAGCTAATGTAATTTTGACTATGCAATTTAGACAAATTGCTGTATCTTGGAAACCGTAAGAGACAAACTCAAGAAATTAAAAAAAAAAAAACGCTAAAAATAAAAAATTCCAAAATTAAAAAAAATTTCAATCGAAAAATCGCCAGAATGAAAAAAGCGCTTAAAGGAAAAAAACACCAAAATTAAAAAATCGCTAAAACGTAAAAAATCACCAAAACTAGAAAGATCGCCAAAAAACTAAAAAAACGTAAAAAAGCACTAAAACGTAACAAAATCGCTAGAACTAAGAATATCGTAAAAACGAAAAAAATTGCCAAAAATGGAACAAATCAGCAAAACGAAAAGGAAACGCAAGAAAAACGGTAAAACTAAAACAAATCGTCAAAAAACGAAAAAGTCGCCAAAAATGTAAAAAATCGCTAAAAGTAAAAAAAACAAAAAAACCAAAAAAAAACCCAAAACTGAAAAAAGCGCCAAAACTGAAAAAGCGCCAAAACTAAAATAAAACGCTAAAGCTAAAAATATCATCAAAAAGCGAAAAGAACGTTTTAACAACAACAAAAAAACACTAAAATCAAACAAACGCCAAAAACAAAAAAACGCAAAAGCTAAAAAAATCGGCAAAAAAAACAACAACAAAATTTAAAAAAAAAACCAAAATTCACCAAAATATCAAACAAAATAGCCAGAACGAAAAAAGTGACATAACAAAAAAAAAATAAATAAAAAATAAATAACCAAAAACCGAAAAAATCCCCAAAACCGGAAAATGCCCCAAAACTGAAAAAATCGCCACAACTAAAATAAATCGCTGAAATTAAAAATATCGTCGAAAAATTAAAAAACATTATAAAAACGCCAAAACAAAAAAAAAAAATCGCCAGACTAAAATAATCGGCAAAAAACAAAAAAAAAAAAATGCAAAAAACGAAAAATCGTCAGAGATAAAAAGCGAAAAAACAATGACCATTAAAAAAGCGCCGAAACAAAAAAAAATCGCCAAAAACAACGAAAAACACTTCAATTTATATACAGTACAAAAGAGGAATTTGGAAATTAAATTTTTTGTAGAGTGTTTAGTGCTGAACTTTGCCAAGATGAGTCTTATGATGACAATAGATGTAACTATCGACGATGTTGCAAACAGTCTGCTAACAGAATTAACCGTAACCATTAGAGGTGCTAAGAAAACTCAAAACAGGACTCTAATGGCATAATGGAATATTTTATATGTTTAGAGAAAACCGCAGAGAGGACAGAGAGATTGAATATTTTGTATTACATATTTTCTTAGATTTCTACTAAACATTTGATCTAAATTCATTTTTAAAAAAATATTATAGAAAATATCTTTAAAATATTTAACTAATTAACAAAAGCACCTTTTTTGCTTTTTTGTTAATTAATACATATTTCTGATATCTTCATCTGTCTCATTTAGTTCAGGTTTAGTTTGTTATTTTATTGGATTTTTAGTAGAAAATCTCAAAATAATAAACAATTTATGGAATCGGAAGTTATAAAAAAAAATAAAAAATGAATAACCAATTTATGTATTTAAATTAAATAATTTATGGAAAACGGTTAAACGATTAATAAGCGATTAAGCCGAAACCTCTATTAATTAATGGAGTGATTAACCAATTAAAATAGTAACTCTATTAATTGAATGCCCTAATACTTATACAGTCAGACTGATTTTGACTGATTCTTGGTAGCAAACTTTCATATGACATGTTCAGGAAATGATTTCGGAATATATGTACTTTATGCGGTCACAATTCTATGTATCTTGGTTGTAGTTACAAATTGAATGACAAACGAACGTATGCCCTTTTCAAAGTTTTGTGAAGGGTATGAAAATACTGCAAATTATGATTCAACTCATAGTAACATTTTACAATGCAGTTTATGTCGTATCGTTTTTCCTTATTATTAATTTTTTTATAGGCAATAGAACGATATGCCCCATTAAATTTTAACTGCAAAAGGAGGAAAAAGTAAACGGAATAAGAAAGATTGTAAACGAAAATTAATAACATAATTTTATTATCCAAATGTGTTTATGTATTTTCTTTCCATTGAGTTAATTTTCATCTTTAGCACAATTATGTTAAAATGTAAAATCCATACAAATATGTATCCATACACATGAGCATGTGTACATTAGGTATGGGATAGTGTACAACTTTTCTATTTCAAAGCGCAAGACCCCTTAATTTTTGTGGTTCGGAACAAAATGCATGAGCGTAAAAATGGGTGCGGGGTAGGACGAGGACAACTTGTTCCTCATCGAGTTCAAAGTGGTGGCAACAAGTAAAATATTGACAACTACCACAGAGGACCTCCAAGAGAGGTCAAATGTAGGTTTGAACTCGCTTAATTTGTCCTTCCATTTATTTATTACGAAAATACTTACCTTTTATCTCGAATTCTTTAGGGGGGTCCCATAAAAAATGTTATGAAATTGTAAAAAATTGGCCCTCACAGCTCATGGGATGACTAGAAATATATAGAAGAACCAGTCCCATAACTGCCTAGGAGTCCCTCTAGGATGGGGGCGGAGAGAGTCTCTAAATGGATAAATGGAGGTAGAGCAAAAGATCGTTCGAAAAAATTTTTGGAGCTAGAAAACTAAGGGCAGTTGGTCATACATTTGACCTGCCTAGGGGCATCCTAGGAGCTGTATGGAACAATTTCTTACAAGGACATGAAGTTTTAAACTTTCTATGAGATCCCCTTAAGGGGTAAGTATTTTGGGGAAAATTGTTGGAAAAATTAAGGAGGACGGTTCTAGATTTTACTTCTGTAGGAGAGACTCTGTGGCAGTTATGAAGTTTTCTGCAATTGTTTTCCTTTTTACCCCCACTTTGAGCTCGATGAGTTGCCCTCGTCTTATCCTCTCCTGCCATATATTTGGCTAAACAAATTTTCCGAATCACATAAAACTGTAGCGTCTAGTGGATCCAAATCCTGCAACTAAGAAACACCATACAACACTATCACATACCTAGTGTACATGTACAAATAATTGTATTTGTATAAACGAGGATTTCTGTTTATGTAAGTTATTAATGTCGTTTTTGCACTAATCATGTTGTTATTGTCTTAAATGAAGGAAATTTCTGTCAGTTTAAATGTAAGTGTGTGTACTTGTGTGTTTGTATTTCTACGTAGACATGTAGAAACTGCTATTAACTTTTTCATTTATCATAAAAATATTTATATATTTGTACAGCAAATATGAACTGTCATACAAAATACAGATATTTATATTATGTAGGCGAAATTCGCTGTAAATGAATGATTCATATTTGGTTTTTAATTCACAATGAATTAAAAAAAGTTTACTTAATTCATTTTGCCCGAAATGTGAATTGAATTAAAATTGGAATGCATTTCTAATGGAATCAAAAGTTCATGAATGCATTCGTATAGCTAAACAAATTAATTGAATTAAAGTTTGAATGAAACAAAATTTCTTGAATGCGTTCATGTTATCCACAAAAACAATTGAATTAAAATTTGAATGAATTCAGTGATAACACATGTTTACAAATTTCGAAAAACTTTTTCGTTCGCAAGAAATGAAAGCTGTTTCTTTAGTTATTGGGAACGCTGAACGCGAATACGCATTTCATTTTTTCAATCAGCTCCAGTTTTCGCGATATAAAATATTAAGGCACTTTCACCACATATAGTAGCATAATTTGAGAAGGGGTTTCAGTAAAGAACAAAAACCGAAATTCTACAACAAAATAGTCTTGAGGCCGTGCAAATATCGTTTCAAAATTTGTTCAGTACTTAAGCCAAAATATTAACATTTTATAAAAAATTTAGCATTTTTTGGTCTTAAGAATCCATAAAAAATAAAAATACAACAACGAGCTAATTTTTGATTAAGTAGCTTCTAGCTAAATGCATTCCAAAAGAATTGAGAAATTTTTATTATTGAGATTAGTGCACAACTTTTTATTTTATTCATAATTCAGTGAGAGAGCTGCATTGATAAAAATTAAAATTTCATAAAACACCAATTTCTGACTTTGTGTTTGTGTTTGCTACTGCTGCATGGAAATTAAAATTTTATTAATACAGTTATATCACTAAATTGTGAATAAAATCAAAAGTTATACGCCAATTTCAATGAAAATGGGCTCAATTCTTTTAAGATATAATTAGCTATATGCTACTGGACATAGAACTAGCTCGTTGTTGTATCTTTGTTTTGTTATAAAGTTTAAAAAAAAATTTTTTTTTGAAAATTTTATAAAAAATAATTTTTATTGGTCAAACTTTTACGATATTGCCAAAACTACTATGCAGATTTAGATATAATATTTGTACGACTTAAAGATTATGTTATTGTGGAGTTTTGAATTTTTCACTTAACAGATTAGAGTGTGGCCTTCTCAAGTTATCCTCATACTTGTCCTGCAAGTGCCTTCATTTTTGACATAACGGTATATCTCGAAAACTAGAGCTGATAAAAATTCTAATTATATATTTAAAATCTGCATAACATATGTAGTCGGTAAAGGCTAAAACATCGCAGACTCTGTAAACAAACTCATACAAATAATAATAAATATGAATACCCATTTGACTAAGACTTTCGTTTATGATATTTTCTTCGAACGTATATCTAACATTTTTTTATGTAAAAAATTGGAGATCGACATTCAAAAACGAATTAAATAAATGTTCATCGGTCGCTCAGTTCAGTTTGAAAAAGATTAAGTAAAGTGCGACCTTGGCTCGCACACGAAGGGTTCCGTACGATTACACATATCTCTATCCCCTTTCGTTTTTGCCCTTTTTTCATTTTGGCAGTTTTTTCGTTGTGATTTTTTGTTTAATTTTATTTATTTTTATTTTTTAAGTAATTTTCGTTTGTTTTGGCGATTTTTTTTTTGTGGTTTTGGCACTATTTAATTTTCGTGATTTTTTCGTTTTTTTCCGGCGATTTTTCGTTTTTTGCAATTTGTTTATTTTTTTCCGATTTTTTTTTAGTTTTGGCGATTTTTTTTGTTTTGTCGCTTTTTAAAGTTTTTTTTTTTAACTTTTTTTACCATATTTTTAGTTTTAGCGATTTATTTTAGTTGTGGCGAGTTTTTTCAGTTTTTGCGCGTTTTTCGGTTTTGGGGATTTTTTCGGTGTTTTTTGTGTTTTTGTGTTTTTTAGTTTTAGTGATTTTTTTTAAAGAGAAGTAACACAATCAGGCAATTAATGCCTACCAGTTAATTAATTAATGTGTTACCTTCTTTGGGAAAGGGATAGAATAGAGAGAACAGGTGGTGAAGTGGAAGAGAGATAGAAAGCTTAATTCATTTACAACCGTGCTATTGCGCGTTTTTTTGTGGAGCAGTGTTGCAAGCGTCTCTGGTGTCAAGTAGAGCCATCGCGTTGTTTTTTTTTAAGCTATGTAGCCATTTTATTAGTTCTTTTACTTCGCCGACGGTTCTGCTACAATACCGACGAAGGAGGTTGCTGTGAAGTGCATTAGGATATGTTAGTATTAGTCGCTGCCGGTACTGCTAAAGTTCATCACTTTAACAGTCCAACAGCAACCAACACAATAACACACCAATGCACATGAGAAAAATGCATGATGTTGTTGGCTTGCCTGAAAGTAGTCTTAAACTCAAGACCTCAGGGTTTGTAGTTAAACGCGCTAACTACTCAGCCAATACCACCCAACAATGTGGTTATGACACTTTTTTCGGCCTGGCGATTTTTTTTATTTTTTTTTTTTGCGATTTTTGTTTTTTTTCCATTTTTTTTTGCTTTTTTGCCGATTTTTTTAGTTTTGGCGTTATTTTCATTTTGGCGTTTTTTTGGTTTTGGCGTTTTTTTGTTTTAACGTTTTTTTCGCTTTTCGACGATTTTTTTAGTTTTATCGATTTATTTTAGTTTGGCGCTTTTTTTAGCTTGGGCGCTGTTTTCGGTTTTGGGGATTTTTTCGGTTTTATGTGGTTTTTTAGTTTTAGCGATTTGTTTCTTGTTGTGACACTTTTTTTCGTTTAGGCGATTTTTTTTGGTTTTTTTTTGCGATTTTTTTTGTTTTGTGCGTTTTTGTTTTGGCGCTTTTTTTCGTTTTGGTAATTTTTTTTTCATTTTGGGCGATTTTTTCTTTTTTTGATGATATATTTAGTTATAGCGATTTTTTATATTGTAATGCTGTTTTCGTTTTGACGACTTTTTCGGGTTTTGCCATGTTTTTTTTAGTTTTTTTTGGCGATATTTTTAGTTTTGGTGATATATTGTCTTTTAGCGTTTTTTTAATTGTGGTGCTTTTTTCCTTCAAGCGCTTTTTTCATTTTGGCGCTTTTTCGTTTTGATATTTTTTTATTTTAGATTTTTTTAGTTTTAGTTTCGGAAATTTCATTAGAATTGTGAAATATTTCATTAGATTTGTGAAAAAAATAAAACGAAATTGTTTCATTGGATTTATGAAGCGAAATTCTGTCATTGTAATAGTTGGTCTACTGATGACAGTGAGCTTGCGACTTGCAAAATTCAAGTTTTAAATGAATCGGACTCCACTAAGATACCGGTATCATATTTTTTGCGATGAATGTTAGCACTAGATGGTCAAAGTGATATTGTTTTGTTAGAGTTATACTTGTTTCTTGCTTCAGCTCTTCGTATTCGTTGTATTTTTCTAAATGCGGCTTTCGCAAATGACGAAGAAAATTCTATGTTACATGTGCTGTTCCAGTCAACACTTTGTCACAATTAAGGCAATTCGCTGATATTTTTCTCTTTTTGCTTTAGTTTTTTTTTCTGGATAATATTGCTGTAATAATACAGACAGCTGCATTTATTTAAAAATGTCTTAACTATTTTAGGCAATTATTTATTGCCCATTATACAAACCAACCTCTTCCATGATAGTAAAATATTTATATACCAACAGCGACCACGTTGGACATTTGCCAACTTCAGGGGATGGTGTGACAACCGCCAACTCAGGCTCCCCTTTGTGCTAATTCTGATTTACAGTTTTTAGAACTGGATGACCCATCATGATTTACAAGTTCATCTAATGTATACAAACGTTTTCGTTCAGATTTAGGTAAGAAATTTTCGCTATTATAAAAATTATTTTTGTGCATTAAATTGCCTTACTCGGCAAGAACACAAATCTCAAAACTAAAGATCAAATCAATCAACCGATTCCTTTGTGGAAGCTTCTATTCAAGTTCCGGCCATACGGAAACCATTCGAGCTGTATTTACCCCCTCATAACTTTGCTCCACTTAATCATAAAATAATAAAACTTGAAATATAAAGTTTCCCTATATAGATAACCTCATGTGTGAGTTTTTAAGGTTCTAGCGTAAAACATTCCCGAGATAGGGCTCATTGCTTGGGGCACTTATTATACCAAATAAATGCTTAGAAAAAAGAACTGAGATCCGCACAATATCATAAATGTGAATATAAGGACAAGTTCCTATCCGTTCGGCCGTTCGGCCGTAAAAAGTACTGAGATCAAAATAAGGACCAAGTTCTTGATATGAACAATACCATATCAATTCTAGGCAACCTGTTAGTTTGGCGATATTTTTCTTTTGCCTTTCTACTATGGGGAAGAATTATGAGCAAAATGTTGCCAAGCATACAGGTTGCTTAGAAATGAGATGATATTGTAGCTAGCAAGAACTTGGTCCTTGTTTTCATCTCAGTACTTTTTACAGCCAAAATTTTTGGATAGGAACTTAGCCTTATTTTGAAATTTATATCTTTGTGCGGATTCATATAACACAAGACCTATCTAGATCGATTTTTTATTTATTATTGCTTAAGCAATTAATTGGGTAGCTTGAAAAAAAAATGGCAGAATAACGTTTGAGGAACAATTTATTCGTAATGGAGAAATGAAAAAATGGATATTAAGAATGAAGAAATGAATTACAATTCAAATCCATTATATTGTCGATGAATATTTTCAAAATTTAAATCAATTATTTGAATTGGATGAAATGAATGCATTCAAGAAATTCAATTCAAGATGAAATCCATTTTTTGGTGAAATGAGTTCATTTAAAAGTTTTTAATTCATGATGAATCCATTTATTTATATATATTAATACAATTCATATTTTGGGCAAAACCCGACTAGAAATTTTCATGCAAACACATTTGGGATCTAACTGGGATCCCAATTCCGATGTAACGCAGAAACGTATTTGGGACCCGATTGATTTCCTGTGGGGAAATATCAAAACCTTGCAAAAATTGGCTCAAATCGGGAAAATATCAAACTCTAATATTGAATTAAAATTGCTGAAGCTATCCAAGGGATAAAAGTATGTAGCAATCATCTCTTTTGAAGATGAGCAAAATATATGATTAAAGATATGTGTTAGATTTTCCCAACAAGTTCCCAATAGTTTCCCATTTGGGAAGAACTTATGTTAAGGCATTAATTTGTAGATGGGCTGTCCCAACAAGCTCTCGATCAAATCACAAATGGGATAACCCTTTTGGGTGTGCCACATGAATTCCCAATCGGACCCCAATATGAGTATTGGGAAAATTTCTAGTCGGGAATGAATGCATTAAAAAAGTGATAGTTCATTGGCTGAATGTTTTATTGTAACTTTAAAATTTATTTATTGAATCTTCAATTGTAAATTGAACTAATAATAAGTAATCAAATATTAAAACTAACATTGTTAATAATTAGTTCAGCCACTGATAGACAAAATATTAGGGTTGAGCGGTTGCTTCTTTAGATGTCTTAGGTCTCTCGTGTTCGGCTGAGAGCCGAAGTCTATCTCTGCTTCTCAGGCAAAAGTGCCCCTAAAGTTAATGATGTTGCGGACTAGGGGATTTGGTTGCGATTCGAGCTTTTTTATATATGTTGTCACGTGTTTTGAAAACATAGTCTTTACTAATGGAACATCTAGATCTTTATGAATACGATGGTTTCTGACATACCAAGATGCCACTGTAATCAAATGAAGAATTTTATTTTGTTACCGTAGAATTTTCTGCATATTTGATGCGCCCCATAGCTGAATACCATAGCACCAAATTGGTTTCATTATCGTGTTGTATAGGAGAAGTTTACAGTCTAGACTAAGGCTGAGGCCACACGGGCGTTTTTAAACGCGCCGTTTCTGCTTTTTATATTAAATTTGAAATTTTGAAAAATTGAGAACTTTACAATTTAATATAAAAAGCAGAACGCCGCGATTTAAAAACGCCCGTGTGGCCTCAGCCTAAGTCCAGAATTTTTTCCTATTAGCCGATTAAGTTGAAGTGCTTTCAATTTCATTTGGGTCAGTTTGGAATTTTTTTGGGTCTTCCATGTTAGTCGACGATCAATGTGAATTGCTAGATATTTAACCTCAAAGTGCTGCGGTATGATGTGATTATTGATAGAAATAGCCGGACATGTTTCCCTGCGCAATGTAAACGTAACATGTACACATTTTTGTTCATTTATTTTTATTCTCCACTGCTTTAACAATTTTTCTAGATGCAATACAGATTACTGTAATTTTGTGGATGCTTCTTGAGGGTTTTCGATTACGCTGAGAAAAGCGGTATCATCGGCAAAAGTTGATGTGTGAATATCATAGCCTGTTGGTATGTCGGATGTATATATCAGGTATAATACAGGCACAGAAAATGCCACCTTGAGGAATCCCGGCTTGAATCATCTGAGGTGGGCTTAGCAAACTACTTTCCCTGATGATGAATTTTTAACCAGTTAAATATCTTTCTACTCCTTTAATAAAAGTAACAAATATATTCCCTGATTCGAGTCATTAAAATATGACATGGGTGTAAGTTGCAACTACATTGTACAAATAGTACATTGTTTTTACGATTTTGTACATTTCATTGAAATGATGTTAAATGTAAATGAAATACGGACTACTTTACTGTTCAAATTCATGTCGATCCTTAAAATATGTAGATGACTGCATGAGGAGTTAGTTTTTTATGATATATGTGCTTGGCATCGTGTGTGGATGTATGTTTATGGATGTAATTATACATGTTAGTATACCATATACATACATACATATATGCATCTTTAATTCCTGATATTTAAGAATTTATGTAGTGGCACTAATTTTTGTACTTTTAAAACATTCAAATAATTCTTCCAACCTACGAACTCAGCAAACGCCGCATACGTCCACTAGCAACATTATGCAAGCCAAACACGTTGCGACCGCTGGTACAACTTGAGTAGGTTGTACATGAGATTGCAATGTTTGTGGAATCGTTATACTACCGACTAGAAATTTTAATGTGCTCCCAATTGCGAACCGACTGGGTTGTCCAATTGGTTCCCAAATTGGGATGTAACGCAGAAACGTATTTGGGACCCGATAGGGCAATACTTATAAGTTTACCACCGGGAAATCCCCACAAGATCTCAATCGGGTTGCCTACTTTAGAAACCGAAAAAGCACCAACCAGAACAATATATACTGGTTTTTCATTAGTTTCGACTTCAAAAATTTTATTAATCCAAAAATAAATAAAAATAAGTATATAAAAAATTTGTTTATTATTATTATTTTTTTTTATCAAATTATATAGAAAATAGTCCCACTTATTCTCTAATTATTTGTCAATGACACGTCAACTCAACACCAAAACTGTACGCTCGTTTACTAGAAATTAAAGGTAAGACTAAATTTACATGATGAAATATTTCATGAAATTTATGGCATAAAACTTTATTTGCTCATTGAATTAATAGGGAAACATGTTTGTGTTCGGTTAAGGCGTCATCAAAAACCAGGTCTTTAACATTTAAGTGTAGTATGCAGCTCTGAATGAAATTCAGGCTGCCATAAGAAGTATGTGTAAAAAAAAACAAACTGAAATTCAGGCAGTTCCAAAAGAAAAGTACACGGAATTTTTGCATTTATTGTCTATTACAGGCATGTTAGAACAATAAGTGGAGAATTTTTTCCGTCAACTGGAACAAAAATTAATGTTCAGACAATTGTTTGGTCACGGAATTTTTGACATTTCTAGTTTTTCGTACATTGTAATTCATTTTTAGTGTTTTTGTGTGGTGTAAATTAAAAAATATATAAATTTGTGTGTATGCAAACAAAATTCTGTATAAAATTCTAAACGATTATTTTTCCGTGTAGATATAAATGCAAAACTCCAAACCTGAATTTCAGTGAGAACTGCATACTACGCTTTAACATGTAAACTATGAACATTCAAAATGGAAAAAATACTTATAAGGCCATGATCGGAAAACTATTTTCTTTTGAAATCGCAAAATTCTTAGTTCGGATAAACATCTGAAACATAAAAATTTGCTGAAAAGCTGCAATAAGTGCGATTTTTAGTTGAATTCTCTTGTCGATTTCAAAAAGAAATGGTTTTAAGAACATGCCCGATAATATAAAAACTAGTTCATCTTGGATTTCATTTTTCCTCTTATAAATTCATGTACTATTTTGGTGAACATCTTTAAAGTAACGAGCACGTGATCGATTTCAACCTGAAGAAAGAAAGTTTAAAATTATTGATATTACAAATTTATTTATAGTGCATTTACGCAGCATCGAAATCTAGCATATACATACGAGATTTCGAGCAATATCGAATTATTTTTTTAGCTAGATTCCGACGAAATCTACTCAAAATCTAGTAGTACTTAGTGCTGCACAAGTCCAAAAACTTACTTTTAAATGTGCTTGCTAGTGTTTTTGTGAAAGTACATAAGTATGTAAGTGTATGAAACAAGATAAATGTCTAGAGCACGCCTTCAAGACATCTTGTGCATACATACATATATACACTATATATGTTCATATGTACCTACATAAGCTTGAAATTTTTGCCACTTCCTTTAGTATGCTATGCTTCATCCTGTGATCTGACTGCTGAAAAATTAAATGATACATATATTATACACATACATATGTATTTATATTTCGTGTTCATTTAGTAAACATACATACATACTTACCAATACTTACATTTATTTTTTCTTCTTTAGAATATATTTTTGATTTAATTTTATTTTATAATATTTTGACAACATACATAGACTATAATATTTTGAATTTGGAACGATTTTCCTTCATCCCACGTCAAATTTGGTTTGTAAACAGACCGGTTTCGGCTATGTGCCATCTTCAGTGTTCTATTGAATACTAATATTTTGACAAACTTTTCAAAATAGTACCTATTGCATTTATAAAAAAACTCGTAACTAAAACAAAATCTGAAGTTAAGTTAATTTTACTTGAGATAAAACAAAAGTAACTGATCTTATTGATAAGTAAAATAGATAAACACTTACATACATACGAGTATGTATGTATATCATGAATAGAAAAGTTCATATAAAACCGTATAAAATCTTATATAATTGCACACACATACACCCCGTACAGAAAAAATTATCATAGGTTTTTATTTTAACACACATGTGTTTGAATTTGTTTTAAAATTTTATTATTTTTTCTTTGGTTTTTAAATATTCCAATACAAAATTTTGAAAGAAAAAACATCGATTTTTGTCCTATTAAATATTTACGAATTTTTGTGTTTCATTTTACGAATGTTGTGATAGGTCCCATTTCCGTAAAATAAATATTTGAAATTATTAGTAATAGAATACGAATAATAGTTTTTTCTGTGCGAATATGCAAGTAGCAGTACCAAGCCTTGAAATTGACTTAAAATGGCTGAAACTGTAGAAAGAAAAGCGTGGAAAAGTCACTGCTATAGTGAAAACTCGCGAGAAATTACCAAAACTGGAAGCAGCGCTTAAAATGTTTTAAAGCTTTGTAAATTGCGCTAAATTAAATTTCCAAAAATGCAAAAGACGCAAAAATATCAAAAACTCTCAACAACTTGCTCACATCGAAATATTCTATATATATCGCGTAAGCGAAAAATCACTTCTATCGACAATCAACAAAAATACGATTAAGTTATCTGTTAGATTTTCTAACAAGTTCCCAATAGTTTACCACTTGGACACAACTTATGTTAAATCACTAATTTCCAAATGGGCTATCCCAATGAGCTCTCGACCAGATCCCGAATGGGACAAACCTTTTGGGTTTGCCCCACGCATTCCCAACTGGGTCCCAATATATGCATTGGGGTAATTTCTAGTCGGGCTTTGGTTGTACGAGAGATCAATAAGTTTTGATTTCTAGGCAGGCATATTTTCGCAGTGACAACATGGAAAAAACATTGTGTGAGAGTTTTATTTGACATCTTTAATCAAAAGGAGTTGTTTGTGTAATGATTTTGTATACAAAATGGTATTGTCTGTGAACAAAACAGGCAACATTATTAACGACCGATTTGTGCAAAAGGTCGCAACGTATATGGTTTGTTGGATATTCCGGTTGCACACATTCTTTCTTCAATCACTACTTGAGTGAGTGTTTGCATATACATAAGTGAGAGTACATATTAACTGTGTGTGGGTGTTTATTATTATTTTTTAGTTCACTTCAGCGGTAAAACTTCTTCTTAAAGGCCTTCTTACTCCTTCTTCTAGAAGGCCTTATCTCTCCCTAAATAAAGAGATTCTATTGGAAGGGTGAAGGAATGAAAATTATATTTTTGGATTTTTCGTATTGTTTAACAAGAAATATAGAAGCCGCTATAAAAATACTGAGATTAAAAAAACCCTTCAAAATGGCCTTTTTAGAAGTTTCTTACGGCTTTTTTAAGAAGACCTTCCGCGAAATGACAACGTGTGTAAAAAAGATATGAAGATGAAATGGAGCGTGAAGTACTTGGTCTTCCAAAACAAGGTGTAAAGATGCCTTCTATAAGGCCTCGATACTGCTCTTATACCACTAGGATGTTTCATATTAGATTTTATCTTTTTAAAATTGTATGGAGGGTGGAAGAATGAAGATGTTTACAACACATGAACACAATCAAAATTATACTTAAAAGACCCACACACTTGGTTGGTCTTTTGTTTGTTGGTGTTGATCGCACGTTGTGTTTGGTAATCTGTGTTAAATTACTGGAAATTACTGCCAACACTAAGTGCGTGTTATAAGAATTCGAAGAAGAAACACACGTACACACAACCATGTAAAACTGACTCATGCATAAGATATGCCTTCGAATATGTGTAAGTTTGTGCTGATGTGTACATAAAGCTTTTACCATTTAGAAGTTTAGGTTTATGGGAAAACGTATGTAATATTTTTACCTTTAACCTTTACAACTGTTACTTTATTTGTTTGGTTTTACGGTCGTTTTTTGTATTGTTAGCGTATGTAAATGTGTTTGTATGTTTAGGAATGTATAAACATTTTTCATTAGTTTTTACTGTTATGCATGTGTAAATTTTTTAGAGCTTGATTTTTCTACAATTCTTAATTTTATTTTTCGTACAAATAGAAGGCAATCGAAGGCACAGTAGGATATTTACCTTAATTTTGTGCAAGAAAGTAACAATTGTCAATTTGCATATTGTTTGTTCTGTTAAGCTAAGTTTCTTAAAGGAAGTGCTTTAATACAATATACATAGGTACTATTTTCTAAACTATATTATACCATACATTTCGAGTATAAGCTATTTTTTAATCCACTGTATTATAGTAATAACGTAAATAAAATGCCAATTAATGTTAAAGCTGCAATACTTGTTTGTCTTAAGTCTTAACTTGGCGTTGCTATATACACGAATAATGCTCATATGTATCTACTGTTAAAAATATATGTCCGAGGGGAAGCCAATAAGTACTTTCAAGAACATATAAAAATTCATATTTTTAGTATACATTTTTCACATGCTTTTCTTTTAGCTCGATAAATTTAGCTCCGCAAAGCAGAGTTCTATTGCAAGGTGTGCCTCCTCATTAAACTCCAATGTTTTAAATTTAACACGTTAACCCTCTGCGACTGACTTCGTAGTCTAGCGGACACCAGTAAACAGAAAACATTGTTATACGCCATAATTATACAAATATCGATTCTGGTGTTTTTAGTACCTTCTTATTACGTACTGATGTGTACGTCAGTGGTAAGAAAGCAAATGAAACGAGCGCACCCGTTGATGTGAGCATACAAGTGTCTACCAGTCTACCACGTCAGTATTGAGTTAGACCTGACAAAATACGTTATAACTTTTTATTAAACCATTGATACTATCTCTTTTTTTCCCGATATTGATTAGCTTTTTACCAAAAAAATAAAATATGAAGTTTTTTTTTTGTTTTTGTGTGAATGTAAGTTTTTTAAGGCTAATTTATAACATGCCAATAATTATGTTTTTAATCAGAATTTATGGTTTTGTTTTCAACAAAAAATTACAATAAATAGCAAACTACTACTTTAAACTAAAATCAAAAATATTTTCAGTGGGCTTGCAAACGGAACTTGGAAAATATAAGCAATCGAAATAGTGTCTATTGTACTACCACGTCAGTGGTATTGTGATAAGGAAATCACGTCAGTTGCAGAGGTTGAACAGTCCACATCCCATATATGGGATGAGAATGGAAAGCACCAGCAGGCCACAGCCCATATGTGGACTGTTCGTCCATACAAATTTAAAGAGCTTTATAAAAAAGTTTTATGAAAAGCTTTATGAAAACTGTGAAAATAGCGTTACGTAATATGTGAATAGCCCTTAAGCAAAATATACGTGAGCACTGACGATGTAAGTGTAGCGGCTTCCGAAAGTGGCGCTACTCTGTTGTGCTGTGTACGTTGATAAATTAAGTTGATGTTAATTTTTCCCTTGTTCCTTGGATTCACAAAGCTAATACGTTCGAAATAATCATATTAATTCAGATTTAATTTTTTTTGCAGTTTTAATTAAATTTTTCTTTTTTTCGCAAATATTTTTAAAAATCTTCTACCTTTTTTGT
Organism: Panzeria rudis; assembly: GCA_956483635.1. NCBI lineage: Eukaryota > Metazoa > Arthropoda > Insecta > Diptera > Tachinidae > Panzeria > Panzeria rudis. The sequence goes on along the minus strand of OY101451.1, from coordinate 33,488,473 downwards.
TTAGTTTTGGTAGTTTACCTTTTGAATCATATGTTTCTCATTTTTCAAAATTTTACTGGCAAAAATTTTTGCAGTAAAAATTTTAAATACTTACCCCCATATTCATAAATGATTAGTAAAGTTAATTTTTATATGTTTTTTTCATAAAAAATATTAGTTTTATTCACAATAAAATGAAACTATTTAATTTTTGCAAAAAGTTTAGTTTTTAAGAGTCTGCTACACATTTTTTTTTAAATTATTTATTAATATTTCATAAATAGTACAGTTCATTTATAGCATAATTAACCTTGCGAAGCTTTTGTGGCTTGTCTGCAGGTTGGTATATACATAAATGTTTAATACAAGTTGAAACACCATACAATACATTATTTTATTATATTTCAAGATTGGTTTATGACCTATGAGTGAATACTCATACAACCAGGTATACTATTTTATATAAAACATATTTTTAGCTACTAAAAAAATAAGTAGAATGTGGCACAGTGGTTATTTTTCAGATACCAATTGTTTTATTTTTGTACACTATTAGCAAAAGAAGATCTTTTGAAGAAAAGAACACTGCAAAAATATATTTTTGTTTAGTTTTGCTTCAATTTTAACGCCTTACCTACAGAAACACATACTTTATAAAAAATTTGCGTAACAAAACATTATTAAATAAAATGAGTTATAACTGTTATATTATATCTTATTCTTAACTAATGAAAGTAACTAGTAAATATATCTATCGATTAGTAATAGCTATGCCTGCGGACTACTTTTATTTGATATCCATAATATCATACGTGTGTGAAAATCGGTAATAATAATTACGCTTAAGAAACAAAATAAGTATTTATTTATAATAATTATCCTAAATTTTTATAAGTTATAACCAGTGCTCGGACTTTCATGCAACTAAAAATTGATTTTAAGCACTTAACAAATGCACCTATAAATGAAAAATATGCGCAAAAATATGCATATATCTACGAACAAAGTAAAAAAACTAAAATAATATGAAAATATTTTTTATCCAAAGAAATTTTATTATATTTGGCTTGAGATCGGCTTTATATTTTTTGGATAAAATTTAGAGATAAACTTGAATTATGTAGACTACGAAAATTTTGACTGCGCGTAGGGTTGAACTGACGTTTCAATAGTTCCCACTAATCTCCTCAAAGTTCCTTACTGTTTAGACCACTCGACCAAAGTCGGTGGATTGCAGTCATGGGTTGAATTGGATCGAAGCGGTAAAGAACTCTAATGAGATTAGCGGCAGGTATCGAAACGTCACTTCAACCCTCCGCGCACTCAAATTTTTTTTGTCTATATGTTTCACATATATCTCTAAATAAAAATATAATTTAATTGAAAAATTAAATTAAAACCGAACTCAAGCCAAAAATAATAAATTTTTTTGGATATAAGCACACACAGTTCGACTAAACTCATAACTTAATTTTTAAACTCTAAAGGCACCTAGCAAAAACGATGTACATGTTCAAATAAACTGAACAAACAAACATTCACACACACTAATACTTGCAATTATCAATGATAATTTATACTAGAATAGAGAAATAATAAAAATAAGCTTAACATAAGACAAAAGAAAAAAGTGAATATCAATAACTATCAAATGAAATACAGCTGTAAGACTGACATTATGAATTGATTAAAAGTATATGATATTCAACTCTTGACTGCAAGCTACCGACTTTGGTCGAGTGGTCTAAACGGTAAGGAGCTCTGATGAGATTAGATTAGATCGAAAAGTCAGTTCAACCCTCCGCGCAGTCAAAATTTTCTTTGTCTACATTCTTCACATTTATCACTAAATAAAAATACAATTTAATTGAAAATTTAAAATAAAACACGAACTTAAGCCAAAAATAATTAAATTTATTTCGATATAAACCCATACAGTTCGACTAAACTCATAACTTAATTGAAAATACACAGAAAAAACTAATTTTTCACTTCAAATACCAAATTCCCTGAATCAAATGTAAATTTTTTCAATTTAGGTCCTATAAAGAAATTTGGAAATTCAAATGCAAAAATTTGTAATAATTTCTTTGAAAAAAATTCAGATTTTTTCAATAAACCAATTGTTTCAGTCAAAAAATGTTTTAGAGAAATATAAAAAATAAATCAAAGAATTTCATAATTTTATCAGGTTGCTACCATTGGCGGTAGGTAAATGAAATGAAATAATAAGTCAAACAAAAGTATTTATCAAACTAAATAGAGGCAATAATAAAGATTTAATATCATTTTCAAAAACATGTATGTTTAAAAAAAAAAAAGGTATCATAATTTTTTCTGTGTATGTTTTTTAAGTTTTTATTATTATTAGACAAAAAACATAAAACAAACATAATTAGGTCTATTATTTAATGCAATCGAACTTTAGTTGCGTTGCCAGCCGGCAACTGAAATTTAATGGTTGCCAGAAAGGCAGTAAATAACAACTGAAATTGCCCGTTTCTATCAGTAGTATCATTTTCAGCAGCTGGCAACCCAAGTGTTATGCTAGGTTGCCATCCACAATATGCATAAAAAATTGCATACAAAATTTTATAACTCCAATAATATGCATTTATTGCCAAAATGAGCAAAAACATGCACTTACCATCAAAATATGTAAAAAAATATGCAACTACAAAACGATGCCAAACTATTTAAAATTTGACGACTCTCATAGATAATTGGTCAATATGTCTATATCTATCACCACAAAAAAGCATGGAGTTGCATAAAAGTCCGAGCCCTGGTTATAACTATTAAGTCCTTGATAAAGAGGAAAGAAGAATTGAAGGGCGTACTCATATGAATTTACTTGAAATTCGCTTTGTTTTTACTTTAAAATTTTAAACTGGCACTGCTGCACACATGTATAAAAAGTAAAACTTTTTGTGGTAAAAATGTCTCCGTGTAAACCAAAAGGAAGTTTAAAGAAGAAATAGAAATATTAACCAAGAAAAATTTCATAATCTATACAAACTATTCCTAATTATTAAATGGTTTTATTTAGCTTACCGTGTTTGTGGTTTTTGGTAGGTGGAGTTTGGTTCAAATTTAATAATTGAAAATTAAACACCTTATTGTTGACAGATTGATCTGAAATTTTGTAAGCGCCCTTAATTTTGGTGACAATATAATATAGTTACTAGAAAAGTGGGCTGCCCTTCTTGTTAACCAATTGATCCGAGGTTTCGTGGACACCTTTACCTACAATGGCTATACAATTTTGTAATTAAAAAAGTAGGCGGAGCTACGCCCATAAAAAGTAATATTTAGTTTTAGCCCAATTAAAAAAGTAGGCGGAGCCATTCCCATAAAAAGTAATACTTAGTTTTTGCCCATTCCTGTTAACCGATTGATTTCAGATTTGGTGGATCCCTTTACTTAGGATGACTATACAATTTTTTAAATAAAAAAGTGGGTGCCGCCACGCCCATAGAAAGTAATATTTAATTTTAGCCCCTTTCTGTTAACCGATTGATCTGAGATTTGGTGAACACATTTACTTGCGATGACTATACAATTTTGTAATTAAAAAAGTGGACGGTTCTATGCCCGTAAGAAATAATAATTTCTTTTAACACCTTCCTGTTAACCGATTCATCCAAAATTTAGTACACACCTTTACTTTTGATTACTTTTACCCTCTTTCTCTTTTATCCTCTTTCTCTTTTACCCTCTTTCTCTAGACCGAATGATCTGAAATTTGGTAAAACGTGAAGCGCCACGGTTATAAAAAGTAATATTTAGTTTCTTAATATGACTATTTCGAACGTATTTGCTTTGTGAATCCAAATTGATTATTAGGCTAAGGTTTCTAACGTTATATTCAGAAAGAATTGGGCATGATTAATATTCCAAGGAACAAGGGAAAAATTAACATCAACTTAATTTTTCAACGTACACAGCAGAACAGAGTAGCGCCACTTTCGGAAGCCGAAGTGTAGTGCGCACGTGTATTTGCTATCACCACTTGTCAGGTGGTTCTGTTGAATGTGATTTTACTTCTTATATATAAAACTTTTCCGTGAAAATTTAATACGAGAATTACATCACTCTCACTCGTTGTTCCTATAAGGAGCATAGGGCCTCATGTGTATTGATCAGACTAAAATAAAAGCCTGGGGCGCTTCGAATTTCCGTTATATATAGTCAACAGCTCCTCACGATTTTATTTTAGTCTGATCAATGCCGTATGTTGCTGAGGAGAGTGGTGTGGTATGGTACCTGGTACTATGTAATTATTTTTTAGCTTTTAGTGCGTTATCTGCATCATTATCATGTTTTATTACAATAAAACTATTTAACCTAAAATTTTTTTACATATTTTATTTACTATAATGCTGTTGATGTGATTTTGGAAAGTTTTATTGACATCCTCTCGTACTAAACATGTATCTGCCGCAGATACATACATATATATACGTTAGTGTATGCATAAAACTGCTTTTGTGAAGAAAAGGACAATGCAAGTATTCCTTACCACAGCATAGAAAAACAATCCTAGTGCAAACTCTTGTACTATACATCCTTCCCAATTGTAAAATGATGATTGTGTAGGTTGCTGTTTTGCTAAATATTTTTTAGTTGTAAACTTTACTCACGTCTGCCTACCCAGTGGGAAAAGTAGTCATTGATTACATACATATATAATGTACAGGGAAACAGCAAATATGCCATAAAAAATGTTTTTTATGCGCATTAAATATACACCAAAAACAGTAAAATGTGCTCTAAAAACTTTTTATAATTTTTATGATATTCATTTCTGACATCGCATAAATATCTTAAATATTTGCAAAACACGATTATTTTTCTGGTGTTTAAAATGCAATGTAAATATTTAAGCTGACAATATCGAAAATGTCCAGCAAAAGCTTTGCTTACTGATAAGCAACAAAGTATATGAGGATTTAAGTCGTAACTGCTTACAATTTGACATAATAACTACTTATTTTTGTCTAAAAAATAAGGGGTACCCCTTACAAATGTATTTACATTTTCACAGCAATTAGCTAGTTACTATTTGGCTTACTTGAAGCTAAAAAATAAGTAGTCAAATAGACAAATTAAAATTAAAAACATTTTATATATATTATTTTATTAATACATTATTTATTTAAGAAATTTTTTATTTGACATATACCATATTTACACTATGCAACTTTGTTGCATGCAATTTTCATTTTAAGTGAGAGTGCTGAAATAGAAATGTATACATTTTGTATTTCTTCTCTGTTTTTCTCACTGAAAAAAGAGAGTTGCATGCAACAAAGTTGCGTGGTGTAAATATGGTAATATTGTCATAATTTTATTTTAAATGACATTTATTTGCATTGTTTATATTCAGCTTTTCATTGGTGCTTTACCAAATCGTCAATAGAAAAGTTAGAATTTTGAAAAGTTACAAGCCCATTTTCTTATGTACAGACTTTCAAAAACCATTTCAGGACTTACAAATATATAAATGATTGTCAAAAATAAGCATAGTTGGATCTGGAGCTTATGCAAAACCCAGCAAATAATTTTCTATTCGGTATAAATCTATTTTATTTTTCTAAAATTATTTGCTGGGTTTTGTACAAGTTCCATAGCCTACTATGCTTATTTTTGACAACCATTTATATATTTGTAAATTCTCAAATGGTTTCTGAAAATCTGTACATAAGAAAAAAGGTTTGTAACTGTTAAAAATTGTGTTTGAAGTCTACTGACGATTTAGTAAAGCACCAATGAAATGCTGAATATAAGCAATGCTTAAACTCCAGCAAATAAATTTCATTTAAAATATTTTATTTATACATAAATCTTTTTTATATTTTTTATTTTTTTGATACGAACGTGTGCTCGTTCAGTACTTTACCCACTGATTTATTGTTGACTTATAAATTTAAGCGACAAAAATTAGTTTTCATATAAAAACACAAGTTGACTTAAAAAATGGTTTTCTACTTATTTTATTAATACATATCAACAAATTGTAAGTTATTAAAAACTAGGTAAAAGATCTAATTTTAATCTTAGTAGTAAGATAAATAAGTACCACTCATTACTTTGTAACCCATTAATAAAGTACTACCGATTACAAAAATGACAAAAATTTTTGCTAGGTAGTATTGCTCAAAGAATCTCTAAAAGTAATTCAAATTCTGAAAGCTTTGAATAAAGTCGAAGTAATTTAATGGAATAAAGAACATTTTTAAGAAAGTATGGCGAAAATAAAGGGTGGTTACATTTTAAGGGCCGATGTTGATTTTGAATAAATACAAATTATTTAGGAAATTATTGTCATTTCTTTTTATTATGATAATATGGTATGGTTCAATTATGTATGAAACTAAATATCGGGCAAATGGCCGCCGCGACCTCGGTGGCACACCTCCGTCCGATGGTCCAAATTTTCGATGAAGCCGAGGCATAATTGAGGTTCTATGCCGTTAATGTGCTGAATTATCTCATCCTTTAGCTCTTGAATTATTGCTGGCTTATCGACGTACACCTTTTCTTTAAAATAACCTCAAAGAAAGAAGTCCAACGGTGTCAAATCACATGATCTTGGCGGCCAATTGACATCGCCACCATGTGAGATAACACGGCCATTGAATTTGTCGCGAAAAAGAGCCATTGTTTCGTTAGCTGTGTGGTAAGTGGCACCGTCCTTTTGAAACCACATATCGTCCACATCCATATCTTCCACTTCAGGCTATAAAAAGTTCGTTATCATCTCACGATAGCGAACACCATTCACAGTAACTGCCTGACTGGCCTCATTTTGGAAAAAATACGGCCCGATTATGCCGCCAGCCCATAATCCGCACCAAACAGTCACTCTTTGTGGGTGAATCGGTTTTCTGACAATCACTGTTGGATTATCATTCGCCCAAATGCGGCAATTCTGCTTATTGACGAATCCACTGAGGTGAAAATGTGCCTCATCACTGAAGATGATTTTCTTCGAAAATTGGTCATCCACTGTTGCCATTTCTTGCCACCATTCTGACCATTGACGACGTTTGGAATGGTCAAGAGGCTTTAGTTCTTGAGTCAATTGCACCTTGTAAGCGTGTAAATGCAAGTCTTTATGCATAATGTTCATCAACGACGAGCGTGAGAGGTGCAATTGTTGGGCACGACGACGAGTTGAGGTGGACGGCTCTTCAGCCACACTATCGCGAACAGCAGCAATATTTTCTGCAGTACGGGCATGTACTGGTGTTGTCACATCTCCTGCAGACCTGGTTTGCTCAAACTTTTGCACGATTTTTCCGATTGTACGCACATTTGAACGATTAAATTGACCGAAAAAACCAGGAAGTGCACGATATGCATTTTAATTTGAACGCCTATTTTCATAATAAGGCCCAATAACTTTAACGCGTTGCTCGATTGTGTATCTCTCCATAGCTTAAATTGAGTTAGTCTGAAATTGAGAAATGTCAAATGAAATGCAGAAAAAAACTTGCCGTTTAGGTGTGCTTTACATTTCAACATCGGCCCTTAAAATTTAACCATCCTTTAATATGAAGCTCTTTAGATAAGGTTATATTTCCCGTTATATAAAATTAACAGTGCTACCAACGTTAAAAAAATCCTTCCAATTTCCAGCCACATTTATATTAATGAAATTGCCTATTTTCGCTTTTTTTTATTTAAACATCGAAATGAGATATTTTATTTAAAGTTCCTTCTTAACAAATTTCATGAAAATCCGTTGTGGTTTTTGCGTGATTCGTGTTCGGACAGACAGACAGACAGACATATAGACAATAACTTTAAAAGTTTGGGTTTTGTGTTCTACGTCGATTGTTGTTTATGCCACCATAAAAATTTTCAAAAACTAATTCATGTACAGAAACGTTTTTTGTTTATAGTTTTATTATATGTATAGATTAGGGTATTCACTCGAATAATGTTTGCTCGACTAATCGAATAATTAAAGACAAATAATGTTCGATCAAACAAAAATTTTAATTTCGAGTAAAAATTTATTCGAGTAATTTAGGTCGATTAATCGAATAACTCGATTAAAAAATTTTTTGTAAATCTTCTTTTCTTCATGAGTTTTTGTAGATTTCTTAATAAAAAGTGGACAAATTTTTTAATTTATATGAAATTTGCCATTCAATTCGAACGTTATTTCATACTAATAGTCCGCATGATCAAAAATTAAGTAAATAATGTAGGGAGAAAGAAACCAATTTCAAATGCCTTCTAGAAAAATTCGGAAATATAAACATCAAACAAAAATTATTTGAAATAAAAAAGATATTTCGAGAGCAACTAGTTAAATAGATGTTTCGTAAAATATCGAATGTATTGTTCGGAATTATAAAATCCTTAAGGTACGGTCGGTCACACTTGGCAAATATTTGCCAAAAAAAAAAAACAACCCACAGACAAGTTAAAATTGTATTTCCTTTAATTACAATATTTTTTTAATATGGGTTCGCATTTATTGAAAATAATATAAAAATAGCTTTTTGCAGCATAACTTATTTTTTGATATAAAAAACAAGTTAAATCAAACTAACTCTGAGCAAAAGTAGTGTTTACATTTTTTTGGGCAAATATTTCCAAAGTGTAACCGTATTTATATTTATAACAAGAATAATGTTATGCCAATTCCGATTATTTTTATTCTGGATTGAATACAGGACAGGTCGGAATGGTATTAAATATTTGCTGGCGCAAAATTTTCTAAAAACGCGACATTTGAATAGTGAAAAAAAAATATTTTAAAGGATCAGTTTATGATCTAATTTATGTAGAAATGTTGTATTTTCTTTTGTTTTTATTATTAAAATATATAAAAGTTCGAAAAAAACTTGTTTTGTTTTATTTTTGTTCACAAAAATGTACAAAAAACCGATTAAATTCAAACATTTTCCGATTAACTCGAATAATTTTTAGCAGTAAAGCTTATCCGAATAACTCGAACGAAATAAAAGTTTTACTCGATTGCTCGAGTAATTTAAAAACCTCAATGTCGATTAATTGATTAATCGAACAATTGAAAAGTCGACTAAAATGAATACCCTAGTATAGATACAAATTAAAAACAATGAGTTATAGAATTTATTTGTCGGACACATTAAAATAATTCATTACTTTCCTAGGACATGTTCTGTGTTAACAATAATGAATTCTGGAATGAAAAATTATACATGCTTTGCATTACCTTCTCGTTTACTATTCATTACTTTTTTCCGTTGGGTGTGTACGTAGATATTTACATACATACATGTGTAAATATATGTACAAACATAAAGATATACTGTGTGCGTGTAATTTCATTATTTACTACTTTTTTTCATTCCACGTACATGATTGTGTAGAATTTTTATAGAAATAAAATTACGAGATGAATCTGAAAGGAGTTTTTTTTTATGTTTAAAAGAAAAGCAAAACCTACGCGCGGTACTTAATTTGTGCAGTAATAATTAGGGAATTCACAATGTATATCTTAAAATTTGGAAATAGCAATATCGTTATACCTTAAAATATCAGTGTGAGCAACGATACAAAGCACAGCATATTAAAGGTATAAAAGTAACGATGAAGTTGGCCGAATATTTCTCAATATTTACATGTATAGAACACGAACTCAAAATACACAACAAACAAAACAACAACACAAGCACGTTAGTGCTTGGTACCTATCAACATGCCATATAAACACCAATACACTTACATCACACACAAATTCTTTATTTGAAATATTGCCGCATTGAAAAAAACATGATTCTTGGACGTTTAAAATTGTAATCTGGTAGTAAATTTCATTTACATGCAAAACAAAAACAACAAACTTGCCAACCCATAATAAAAGACTAAAATTGAAACGTCGTTATATTAAGACACATTTTAGAACGCTGTTGTGAACTCCCTAAATATATCACTTATTTCCAAATAACATAATCAAAATAAACATAAATGAGAAACTCTTTTAGTCTGCATTTGTTCTAAAATATTTGTTTTTTTATATTTTATAACAAAATTAATTTGTGGAAAAAATTATGGGTAAAACATAGCTTAAAAAAAATCATTTTTTGTAATTTTCTATATTAATACTTTTATTGCAATTACGAATGAGTATAATATTTTTTAAATGTGGGAAGCTTATTTTATTTCATGTTTTTGAAGAAAGAAATGTTAGGTCGGAAAAATTTTTTTCATATAGGTAAGTGGAAGCAAAAAATTAACAGCATTGGAATGATTTGTTTTTAATTGGGGATAGTCTCCTTTATTTAAGTTTTTCCAAAAATTAAAAGTGTCAATTTTGCCTGAAGCCTCAATTTCGCTGAAAAGTATTATTAATTTCGATTGCACTTCAAAGTCATACTTTGAAACGTCACACTTAAGCGAAGTCAGGAAAATATTTAGCAGGGGTTGTACGGTTTCAAAATCTTTGAATCGATCCTGCATATTATAAAAGAGGTTATTAATTAATAATTGAAATGTGTTCATCTTTTTTATCACAATTTCCTTTCACATAAACAGGGGAAGTTTTTGGAAAAAAAATCATAATTTTCAGAATTAATTTTTGCTACAAGTAGAAACAATTTAGTTTTAAAATCAAAAATGGATTTGCTTAAATCAGTCAAGCTTTTTTCTTTACCTTGAAGTTCCAAGTTTAGCTTATTTAATAAGATCTAAAATGATTTTTAGATCTCGGTAGGGAGGACCTATATTATTTAAAACACTTTTTAACTTTCTGAGAGAGTGATGTCCGCCACGAATTATCTCAATTATTTCCTCAGCTGTTTTCATCGCGGGGTGTTCACTTAAAAACTTTGATGCGAAAGCAACCTGAGGAATAATGCAGTGAAAACTTTTAAAATCAACCCCATACTTCTTCATTAATTGTCCCTTGAAGCCTTCATCTTCTGCAGACATGACGGCTGCACCGTCTGTACCAACTCTGGCTAATAGTTTTGAATCGACAAAAGAAAAAAAATTATTATCAACGACATCGAATAGCAACTTTCCTGTAGCATTTCCATAAAGGGTTTGGAGTGAAAACATTATTTCAGACACATTATACTCTACATATAGCAAGTTGGCAAATATCATTTATATCAATGCTTTCATCTAAAGAAATAGAAAAAGCTTTACAGCTTCCTAGTTTTTCTTTAATGACAGATTCCGCATATCCTCCTAGTTGGACACTGCGCAACAGTGTCACGGGATAATGGGTTCGGCTATAAAACTTGCGTTATAATTAAACTTCTTTGTTACATTGGTGATTATATTTTTTTATAAAAGTTTCATCACAAAATGGTCTGCCATGTTTTATAATAACTTAACTTATAGGGATCGATATCTCATGTTTAAGATCTACATTCTTCAGCTTTTCTTCATTACATTCTTCTTCATGCTACCAATGTTTTAACATCTTAATAAATTTTTTTTTGTTCTTCGAAAAGATGTTCCTTTTCTTCGCCATTTTTTTCATTCACTGTACTATGAATTATTTTTATAAATGATTTTTTAAAAAGTGTTTTCGTCTTTGCTTAAATCTTTTATAACACAAGAGACACTACATATCGTCAAAAGTATTTTCAATTATGAAATATTTTTTTTGACGCAATCCTCTTGCATTCCGGTGGGGGTGTTAAATTAAGTCCAATATCGATCGACTTTCATCTCTTGTCAAATTGCTCTTATTGATTGCCGATTGAGTTTGCTGTTGTGTCATATTCAGTGGTTTTGCTATTTGAAGCTGAAGTTCATTTCGGTTAATATTTTTATGTATTGTTTTATGCATAGTTTGTCCTGTATCCTGTTTATTACACGCGTAATTCTTTGCGTATTTGCCTGTGATAATTTTGTTCGTGTTGCGTTAAACTTATTATATTTTATATTAAAGGTCAGAAAAACAACTCTTATTATTGAACACTTAATACCTGGCTCACTAAATTCGTATTGTCTGAGGCTAATAGGCAAAGGATTACGCATTCCAAAAACAGCTATCAAATATTTAACGAGAAATGACGAAAGGTCCCTCTATATTGAATGAAATATTTTTACTATCTTTAAGCGCATGTTTATGTTTGTATTACGGTATTCATTCTGTTAACCGGTTAATTACTACCAAATTAACTGATCGGTTAATTTGAAATTGGCTATTTTCGATTAACGGTTAAACCGAAGTAACAAAATTTTTATTTTTTGTAGTATTATAACATATTTGTTGTGTGTATAATTATTTGTTTCGTCTCATATAGAAAAGGTATGTGTTTACAAAATATTTTTCATACAAACAAAGAAGTGATCTTAACTTAAGTAAAACTTTAAAACCTTTGGACGTGGCTATAAAAGAGCTAAGTAAAGACTCTACTACTCTAACTGAACTCGAGGGAAGTATTAAGCTTTTATTTAATAGTTTAATAAAAGCCAATAATACTATTGCCAACGACTCAATTAAAAATGTAAGGATTAGATTTAATGAGAGACAAATTCAATTAGTTTATACCTCCACTCAGGAATGTTTCCTTTTAGCAACAGTGTTTTAAAATACAGTACAAAAATGGACACTAAGGAATTCGGAAATAAACTTTTTTGCAGAATGTTCAGTGCTGAGCTCTGCCAGTATGAGTCTGATGATCACCTAGCAACAAACATGTTTTTGTAGATTTCTTTGACAAATACGAAAAAAAAAAATAAATTGTTCCATGTAATTCATATGGAAAAACTGAAATTCGTTGAGCTTCGCGTAGAATCAAAATATGGAGCTGATCTTGTGGGAGATCTTTTTTTATACCTAATAGAAGCTTTTGAGATTATAGCAAAAAAAAATTTTTTTTTTGAGACACTCTATAACCCTAGTGGGATAGTATATTATATCAAAAAAATTATAAGACAATAATTAAAAAATTTATAAAAATAGTAGTCCAAACACGTACATAAAAAGTTATTAAAAATCAGTTACCACTCTGATGACTCTGATTTTAACTGCTTTTAACGGCCCTTTTCATAATGTACTATTAAAAGTTAACGCAGACTTTAACCATAAGTTTTCTATGCCGAACTTGCCATTGAAGTCCACGTTAACTTTTAATCGCACATTGCAAAAAGGGCCATAAGAGAGCTGATGCTTTTTCCAATCTAAGCGATTTCAAAAAAGAGAATAAGATATGTAATTATTTCCTATATTTTTCAAAAAAAGTGAGGAACATATTATTTTTATTGGCACAAAATGTTGATGAAACACAATATAACACAACACAGAAGTATGTAATTGAATATGGGTAATTCCATGTCAAATCAAGTAAGAGTCAGACACGACCCCTTTCAATTTTGATGAGATTTGGTCATTCATCCTATAACGAATTTATGTCAAAGGGGAAAAAATTAAAAAATGTTTATTTCAAACGTTATGAAATATTCAAAATGTCATTATCTCGCCAAATTTACAGAATGTGTTGAGATTAGTTTTTAATTATCTCTAAAACAGTTTTATGTGCAAGGATGTTTTGTATGCCACTTTAAAGAGGATATTAGGGACAACAAAATATACATAGAACAAAAATTTGTTTTGGAAAAATTACTTATGTGCAAAGTTTTGAAAATTTCAAAACTGACTAAATAATACCCCAGCAAAAACTTTTGTGGTTTTTGTAATGGGTAGTACTTTATTAATGGGTTACAAAGTAATGATTGGTACTTATTTATCTTATTACTATACTTCAAATTAGAGCTACTATCTACTTCTTAATAAATTTAGTACGTATTTTTCTCATTATCTTAAAGTAGTTACAATTTGTTGATGTGTATTAATAAAATATGTAGACAACCACTTTTTAAGTCAACATGTGTTTGTATATGAAAACTAATTTTTGTCGCTTAAGCTTACAAATCAACAACAGCTGAGTACGTAAAGTTCTTGTCTTCAGCTGGGTCAAAAAAATAAAAAATTAAAAAAAATATATAAATAAAATATAATGTGTATAAATTAATTTTTTTTGTTTTAGTTTGTTTATTTGACTACTTATTTTTTGGCTTCAAGTAATCCAAATAATAACTAGTTAATTGCTGTGACAATGTAAACACATTTGTAAGGGGTACCCCTTATTTTTTGGACTTCTCAAACAAAAATAAATAGTTATCGAGTCAAATTGTAAGTACTTGCGACTTAAACTTTTTTGCCTACCAGTAAGCAAAGCTTTTTTAGGGACCTCTAAACGTCCCTAATAAGTTGTTAAAATTTGGAGGAGGTATTTTTTTTTTCTTTTTTGAGATATGATTTTTTTGCTTTCGCAACCTTCAACAATATAGTATCAAAAATAGTTTAAATTTGTAATTTTGAGCAATATGCATCATATTTAATTTAATTTAAAGTTTTTGAAGGCGAAAAAGTAATAACATTGACAAATTTGTGCATTTGTTTTTTCGGTGAAATTTTATGTTGGAAATTTTGTGTTAAGAAGGTAATTTTTTTGTCATATCGCAAAAAAGAAAATAAAACACCTCCTTAAAAATTTCAGGATTTTTTAAGGACGTTTAGAGATATTATATAAAAAAAATTCAGCCAAAAAATATAGGTTTTTGATTTAATCAGTTTTGAAAATTTTAAAACTTTGCAGATAAGTAATTTTTCCAAAAAACTGAACGCCCTATACATTTTTTTTAGCTCCAAATATTCTGCTTAAAATGATATACAAATCAATGTTGTATATAAAATAGTTTTCGAGATATTTAAAAACTAAACTCAACACTTTCGTTAAATTTGGCGAAATAATGATATTTTGAATATGTCATAACTTCTGAAAAAAAACAGTTTTTATTTTTTCCCTTTGGCATAAGTTCATTATAGGCTTAAAGAAAAACATCTAAACAAATTTCATCAAAATTGAAAGGGGTCGTGTCTAACTATTAGTTGATTTGACATGGAATTACCCATATACTTAAAAAAACAATTTTGCTAGCATAAAAAATAGTGAAAAACCAAAATATTTAAGGTAAAAAGTGGTCTGTGTGAGCTATTAGTCATGTTCAATTGTATTGATAGTTCACAAACTTGTTCAGCTCTATCGTAACTAGAAGTTTGCCGAAAATTGTTATTCTAGAAAAAGTGAAAACTATTTTTTTTCTTAGTTTTTGCCACAAAAAGTTATCTGATTTTGATGCGGAATAGTTGTCTCCAAATTCATGACTTTATAACGATTGAAAATCTATTTCTTTTGATTGGAAATCTAAATCTTCAGATTTGAAATCTGCTACTTCGTTATTAAAATTAACACCACTTTTTTGCTTTCGTGAATGTTTACGATAAACTTGAAAACTCATCTTGTCCCATAATCTCTGTAATTCACCAGACATTCTAACATAATATTTTTTTTAGTGCTTTTACTAAAACTTTAAATCTTCCAACTATTATCTTTTGACTGGGCATTTCGTTCAATTGATCTAATTGAGTCTCTATATTTGGAATCATTCAAGACATTGATAAACTATTTCAGAATATGTCTAATTGATTCTCCCTGATTTTGAAACTTTTTTGAACCAATAATACACTTCTCTTAAATGACATATTGAAACGCACTATAAATCAATGAACCAAAGTATTACAGATATATATGTACATATTTTACTGAAATAAATTATAACGCCATCTCATTTCATACATATAGAAACTGTTTTTGTGATCGGCACCATTGTGTCGTATAAATAGTGTCAAGTTTGATTTTTTAAAATATCGCTTATACGCAAAGATTTGTACAAAAGCTGCTGCATATTATTTTGTATATTAGAGAGAGAAAGAGAGAAAGAGAGAGAACTGTAATTCTGAGCGAATGAGTAATATTAAAATTCATACAATTAAAAAACGAGCATACACCAGTGGTACCATACATTTTCGGAGAAAAAACTTCATTCTTCGAAAAAAATCTTCATTTTAGAAAAAAGTATTTCAACAAGTTTTTTTTAATTTTTATTAGGTGTAATAAGAAATAATTCATGTTTGTTAATGATAATAAATTTACTATACATACATTTATAACGTCTTATATCCTTATTCTATAAATCAAACGTTGTCTCTCTTAACGTTCAAAACATGATATTTTAATATTTTATTCTAAAACAATTGGCATTCAACAGAAAAACTATATATTATTGAAAATATAATATAAAATTTAACAAAAATCATGTTATACATTCAATGTTAGTACGAAAAAACGGTTAACTTTAAGTATGGAATAAGAAAAGATATGTATGGGTCATTTTATGTTTGGAATATTTAAAAATAATATTAAAACATATTCTTATATATCTTTCAACTTTCTTTCTCAAAAGAACGTAATTATTGGTCAGCAAGTGAGAACTTTGCTGCCATCAAAGTTTTTAAAGAAGATTTCTTTGGTTTTTAAATTGCAATTTCTATGAAAAATTTTAAAACAACTTGATATGAAAATCCATAGCATATTGCTTTGGTTTGTTATTTTATATGCCCAATTGCAGAAAAAAATTTATTTAAAAAAAATAAGCAAACCAAACCTTTTATAAACCGCATCCATTTAAAAATATGTAATTTCTTCCATATTCAATTGGTTTTAAAATTGGTTTGAGTGCTTTTAAACACAATCCAGAAGAAAAAACTAAAAAGTTTTAATTTTTTGTATATATATTTTAGAATGGCTCAAAAGCAAGAAAATAAAATTATATTAAAAATTATATTTAAATAAAATATTTAAAAGCTTTAGAACAATTTTTTTTTGGAAAAGCTACTAACAAATGAAAAAATATGTATTTGGTAATTTTTGTTTGATATCCTAATTCACAAACCAGCTCTTGCAGTACATAAAATGTTATTTGTCACAAGCGTTACAGAATATCAAAATTTTATGTTAACGTTTTCGTTGTATGAAATAGCATAATTAACGAAAAAATTGCAGCATTGGGATATCAAACACTTCGATTCTTAGACAGTTGCCTTCTTATTAAAAGCTTACATCTAAAAAAATATATACAATGCAATAAGAAAAATTTTCTTCAGTTAACTGGCATAATAACTGCAGCAAATATAGAGAGAGTAAAAAGATAGGTTAAGTAAAATAGCCGTAAACAGTTAAGGTGGACTTACATAATCCGCGTTCCACGCGGCAGCGCGATACAGACTTCTGGCAAAAACTTCAAATACTGTATTTTCATAAAGCAAGTTACACAACAGAGTTTAAATAAATGGTGTGCGTTGCAAAAAGTTCAGCAACTTTCAACTGTTTCTCGCGTTATGTGCGTTGTGACATTTTTTTGTAATAAAAACACAGCGGAACAGTGGGCCTTGTTGTGTAAATAAAAATAGCTAATCCTTATGTATTTTCATCTGCTTATTATGATTGCGTCATTAGTTTTGCCCTAATGACTCTATGTTTAAATATATAGTGATATATAGCATTGTAAGAATTTACAGCCCTTTTTGTATTATTCGCTTAATATTTTACGAATGTTCCTCCAACCTTTGAAATACTTTCTGGATTATTAATCTACACAGAAGCCTGTTTTATTTTGGTAGAGTTACATTGATGAATATATAAAGATATCATACTGTTAATACAATGATGTTAAAAGTCGCGAGTTTTTGGTTTGGTCCTTAAAACTTTTTTTATATAAATTTTTTGAAATTAAAATAACTGGTCTTTATACACATTCGTCCGCTGATTACAAAAATAGTTTATTATTTTTCTAGCTCTTCCAGTTTCAGATATATTGTGCAATATATAAAAAATACTTACAATTTTTCTTTTCTCATGCCACCCCAAAAAATTTGTTTTAAGACTTCCTGATGTACACATCAATGTGACTCTACCCAAATGAAAGAGACTTTTGTGTAGATTAATAATCCAGAAAGTATTTTAAAGTTTAGAGTACCATTCGTGAAATATTAAGCGAATAATACACAAAGTGATGTAAATGATGCAAATGCTAAATATCACTATATCTGTGAAACGAGATCCGTTAGGGAGAAACTAATGACGCCATCGTAATCAGGAGATACAAATACATCAAAACCATAACAATCAGTAATTTTTATTTAAACAACACAAAACCCCCTATTTGTTGTACTGTGAAATCAATTTATTAAAAATATAATTTTAATAGTTTGATGAAAATGCACCAAACTCGTTGCCGAGTTAGCGTGTGTACCTCCTTTTTTATAGATAGCATAACTAATGCTGGTCATAAAAATTTTTCACCCAATATTTTTCAAAACATTCCTAGCCTCGATCTTTAATCATTAGGGTTGTCCACATACAAAAATTTTTAATAGCTAAAAATTGTTTTATGAGGGATATTAAAACATATTTTTATAATTAAATAATCTTAATAACTTGGGGGACTCAAATGGTATAACGGTAACATAAACATTTGATGTTCCTATTATTTTAGTACACCTTTTGTATGAAAGGAATACAAATATTTTCAAACTAGTCTAAAATAATATAACATTACGACAATATGATATGATAGCACACCATTTGAATACCCCAATTTTGACAATTAAATTAATTCATATTTGTTATGCGAAGGATATTTCGTCCTATTTTTAGCGACAACCTAAGTCAAAAATATTTTCTCTTCTTCGTTAATGAAAGAGAAACAACTGAATCCCAAATATGTCCAGAGAATTTCTTTCACAATCATTGCGACATAACCTCATCATTTTTGTCTATATTTACAAATTTGTTTGTAGGTCCGTTCCTAGACAAAATATTTACTATTTCATTGAATTCCTTTACAGAAAATTAAATTCCTTTACAGAAAATTAAATAGAGCAATCTCTAGTTTTCGTTTTCTCCTCTTGCTTTGAGCTTTTGCCTGTCCACCAGCGTTCTAAAAGCATTTATATATTACAGTACAGAATTTATATTTTCAAATTAATAGATCAGTGTACCTGTCTCTTTCTGTATATCTGTTATAAGCGCCTTAGAATATTATGCAGTCACAAAAGAAATCTAAACATGTCAACAAGTAAATGACATTAAAACGTAACATCAATATTATGCGCTTTTAAAATGTTGTCTGTCAAAAATTTCCCCAAAGCCTAAAATTCTAAAAATAATGCCGTTTTTTATCACGGAATTTCAAAAATTTATCAAGATATGAATTTTCGAACATTATAATGTAAAAATGTCGTTTTGAATAAATGAGCTTTAAGGTTTGGTAATATTGTGGAAGATTTCTGCATTAATAAAATTACGTAATTATAAAGTAGTTAAAAAAAATCTTCCAATGTTTTTCATAGCAAACAATTCTCGTTCATTAACATTTTATTATTAATTGTCTGTTCATAGAATATATTGTTTAAGCGAATAATATTTAACATATAAAATAAAAGGAGTTTATCAAAAAATTTTAATTGTAAATTAGAAGCTTGCACCAGAAATATGTTGAGTGTACCAGCGTACCACTCAACTTTCGATTGTACGAAAATTGGTACCATTGTACCAGAAATCCCCTCAGATTAGCATCACACTTTTACAATTATCCAGCAGTATTACAAACAACTTTTCAGACAGACTTTATACATAATGCCTTTTCTTTACGTACATATTGTGTGTGTTTTTGTTTTTACGGTTGTTACAGGTTGTTTTTTACGTGGTCCTGGCAAGCTTTAAGAAAAAATAGAAACAATAATAAAACAACAACAAATGCAGCATTGTTATGATTTTAGTGTGCTGTTGATTTTATTGTTCCTGTGTTGCTTTAGTCGGAAAGCAAAGCAAACAAAGTATAATTATAGTCGGCGTTCTCCATTGTGCGAATTTGTCCCCAAATAGGGGATTTTTTCTGATTGGGAAAACTATTCTCTTGAAAATCCCCAGGCATTTTTTTGGAGAGAAGCATTTTTTTCGCTGGGGATTTTTGGAATATGAAGCCTATTTCTTTTGCATCAAAATTATTTCAAGATCTCAGTGACCAAACATATATGTCCTAGCGTGTGTCTTTGTGTTTGTGTGTGTGTGTGTGTGTGTGTGTGTGGCAAGGTACTCGGGTACCTTTAGCGTTTTACGATTAATTTTTTTAATACAAGCTGCTGATCGATATACTTGAAACTTTTTGAAAACTCCTAACTTTTAATAAATTTAAGATTATTACTGACTTTGAGTAAAATAAATTATTTTGAAAAAGCGGTACAGACCAATGCACTTCTAGCACCCTTAACAGTATGGCAATAAACATGCGTACCTACGCACGTTTTATATATAATTTTTCCGCAAGTGTATATGAAGTTAAACTATTCCCAAATGCCTGGACCGATTTAGACGAAATTTTACTTGTGTGTATTTAAGTGGGTCTAAGAATGGCTCAGATTTATAATTGGTCCCGGTAGGTGGCGCTGCAATCACGTTCTAAGATGGCGGAAAAATTTTTTTAGTGCAACATTATGATATGGATATCAAATGAAAGGGAGAAGAATGGGCAGAATTCGAAAAGTTAAAGGACGTCATTATAAATCCAATATGTCAAAAGATCCAAAATGGCAAACCAATTATTTTTTATGAAACCTAATGATATAGTTATAAAATAAAAAGATATAATGTTACTCTTATTTCAATATGGCTAATTTTCCAATGTAAAATAATTTTCGTCACTCTAAATGCAATATCACAAAGCCAAAGTATGGACACACCAACGTCTGCTACTAATAATAAAATAATTAAAAGGTCGATATGGTGAACTATTTATTTCGTGAAAGAAAATAATCAAACACAAAAATTAAGTTTTTATATATAAAAAAGCAGAAATGCACACTAAGCTACAAATAAATTTTTATTGATTGCTTTGTGCACAGTTTGTGCTTATTGAATAGTTCGTTGAATGTGCATTGAAAATCGGTCTAGAACATCTGGTACAAGCTTTAAGGGGTTTTCTTAGTTTCATACGTAGTTGCAAGCATACATGACAACTTCCTACAACTGGAGTATGACCGCTTTTGGCTTTTTTGCAAACAGGAAATATCCGCCATTACAGATTTAAAGTCTTTTCATAGAATACTCAGTATTGCTGATGTGACAGACAATTGAGAAATTATTGTCAGTCCCATTCGTTATAACGAAAAATTCATTACATGGCAAAGATTTTTAACCATATATTTTTAATATTTTGTATCTATTTATTTTGTATTTATTTTATATTCAAAACAAGATCCGAATTTTAGACAATTTTATAGATTCATAGAAATTATAATTGTTTTGCATTCATATTTTGATCAACTAAGTCTCATAAAAATTTTCCAGGTAATGTTGAAAATTCGGATTGCATCATATACATATGCAGATTCAGAGTTTTTAAAAAGGCAGCTATTTGTTTCAATAAAATTAAATGTATATAATTAATATTTGCCCCTTTTATGGGAGTTGTCATGGATTAATGAAGCTTGTATAAGAAGGGAATTGGATTGTAAAATTTATTAATCGATAAGCAGATAAAAGTACTCATAGAGTGAAGAACATAAATTGCAATTTTCCCTATCGTCCCTTTTTACGAAAGATTTTTTTAACCTTTCTAGAGAGAAGGAATTATAATATTGGTACGTAATTATTATTCGAACTGAAATATGCTTAAGTCGGAAGTTATTATTTCGGTTTAAGTTTAATACTTGAATATTTTTAAGTGGAATATTAGAATGTCTAATTAGACTAGCAGAACGGACTAGTATTACTAATTTCGCCAGCTGCTACACTGTCATCATTAGCGTCCTTTGTTCACTTTTACCATGTTTGATCGTAAATACTAGTATTAAGGAAACATCAGCTATTTAAGCAAATTTCATGACGAAATAGAATATGAGTGTCTAAGTTCGTTTTATCAACATGGTAAGCATGAAGTTTCCCCGGAATTATACTTTTTTTACCCAATGCATTAGCGTAAAGTAAGCTGACTACTCGTCTATTGATATCTTTCTTTCTTGACAAAAATTTATCCTTTGGTAGATGGCTTCCCAATCTTTTGTTTTTTCCTTTTCCGTTAATGCACATGCTTAGGACTTTAAAATTAAATGTTGAACTCTAGGTTCGCCGAGGCTTATTCCTTTTTAAACCTCATTGTTTGATGTTAAGGTTCACGTTAAATCTTAATCATACATTGTGAATAGAGCCGTTAAAGAAACTACCACAGAACAAGTACAAGTTAAGCAAAGCATATAGTACTCCAGTATACTGGCAAAAACCAGTGATGTTGAATCGTGCTCGAAACACATACCATACAATCATACTGGTGTAATATTCACTTCTTTAAAAATTCTGTATGGATGAGTTGTTGTACCTAGTGCATTTATTTTGAAAATAAAAATTAAGCAAAACGCGTGTTTTTTATTAAACAATTATTAGGAATGATTTGTTTTATTTCAGAAACACTTTAAAATATATATATGTTGTTCCTTTTTTCTTCATTTATGAGTAATTTATTAAAGTAAATGTATTTTATCCCGATGATTACTCTTTGAGAGCTTTTCTCAACTGAGCTAATTTCACCATACACAGTATCACAAACTGGTACCATCAGCAAAATATCAAACTCTGTTTGACATAGCTACAGCAAAGAGTACAATCGCACCAAGCCACTGGCGCCAACACTTGATTGAGCGTGCACACTGTTGTAGTTATTGTTGTTGTTATTTAAAAAAAAAATTTAACAAGCAAATGGTCGATTTTGCTACTCTTTAACATTTTTAACAATATTTGCTGTTGTTTAACTTACGACAATAATTTTTCTCTTGTTAACGAATAGGCAACGAGTCAGCTGTTCAGCAGTAGCACGTACTTTATGTCAACAATTAAATATAAATTTCTACAAAAATATACAAATACATAAACCATTTACGTTAAAATATCAATATATGTATTACTTAAACATTTAATATAACAATTATTTCTCACAAATAACGAAATTAATGAAAAAAAATTTCTGTACACTGTTTGGCAATTAAAATTTCATTTGTTTTTGTTATATTCCTCTTTGCGCTTTTCGTTTATTTTAGTAGAGATGCCACATAAAGTCAGATGTAAACAATGTTGTTAACAAGAAGTCACAGAATCGTAAAATCGTTAGTGCAAACAACTTAAGAAGTTGACAATATAACAACTGTTGTTATTGTTAAAAGTTACAGAATCTCACTGCTGGTGCAGTGTATGGGCCTCTTTAGCAAAGGATATCTAAGGCGTATACACAATAAAAAAGAAATAAATATTAATCATACGTAGGAAATAGTCTTATATTCCTCCAAAAAGTATGCTATATTATTTCGCTTTATAAATGCTCTATGCACCCATGTTTCGTATACTTAATATATTTCAATACATTAAGTATACGAAAGGAAATGTTTTAGTATTGATGAAACGAATAAAGTAGACGGTTGCAAATTAGAAACAATTTCTATTTAAGCCAATTCGAATTTCCGAATTTTCTTAATTTCTGGACTGTATTTTTTTATTTTGTATGACTTTTACAAAGATCCAATTATTCGTGTCAATTTCTGCCAAAATATTGATTTATTATTTAAAGAACTTAATTACAATAAAGATTTTCTTGCAGCAACTGAGGTCGAGGCACATATCACTGACATATTCATCAACAACTTCGATGTAATATCCTTTAACCTTTATATGGATATGTTTTTAGTTTTAAAAGAGCTATATTTTAGAAAGTATCAACTGCATCGATATGAAAGTTTATGATATCCTTAACAAAAGTGTTTGTCACCACAAACTTAGCAACAGAACAAAAACAAATTAATTAAACAGAAAAATTCCCGTACAAAATGTATGTCGAAAAGTGGCCATGTCTCCGCTGTAAGATGTCCAATTCCACATAAACTTCGGAATAAGGCAGAGAAGACTTTTGTTAACGATATAATGCAGTGATAGTTAGATCGATATATTTAATAATTATGCTCTTAAGCATACATCACTCTTAAATACAAAACATACCTAGATATGCTGCTGTCGAAGTGCGTATGTATAATTTTTCTGCTGTTCACATAAAGGTTAACAATGTTTTAGAATACGCTTCAACATGTTGTATTGCATTAGTGAAATATATAAAATTGTTCTCATATCTAGTCTAAACTCTCGGGTTGGAAATGGTCTTGAGAAAGACCAAACGCAAAGTCTCATAGCTTTTTTCCAAAAATCCAAGATTTCACAAAAAAGCTATGATAAATTGGCTTTTGGTCTTTCCTAAGACCATTTCCACCAAATAATGCATACCGCCAACAAGTTTTTAATTACTTGCCATGATTTAATATCTTTAATATTTTGATTTATTTTATTGTTAATGAAATTTTGTTCTTATATTCGTTATATCGAGTATAAAATTTCTTGAACGTTCGCTATATAAAGAAGTTAATACAAAAAAAAAATTTAACGTTCTTTATATCGGATTTTCGTTAAAGCAAGATTCGTTATACGGAGCTTTGCCTGTATTTGTAAATCTCTGATTTATTTTACATGATTTTTACGCCTTTTGACTCCAGTTCGCTGTCCAGATTTCTGTTCCTTTATAGTAAAAAATTAACAATGTAAAATTTGGAGCGATTCCGATAACTTTAATTGGCGCGGAAACGACTCCAATAACAAATATTTTGAGTGGCACGTACATACTTTTAAAGTTTTACCGTTGTTTGATGCACGACAAATCTACAGGAATTTGACAAACTTTTTGAAAAAGTATATGAGATGTTCAAGTTCAGAGGGTTATAAAATAGTAACCATACGATTTATCGGACTAATATTTGCGCCATGTAATCCGCACATAAGGGTAGTGTATGTAAGTCGAAATACATTAAAATTGGAGCTGGTAAAAATATAAACTCTTGTTTTAGTGTCGAAAATTTTTCAACAATTATTCCTTAGAGGTATGTTGAAGTTGTTTACAGGTCCACTTAAAATGATCCGATTTATTCTAAATTTGATTTAGTTATCTTAATAATATTAAAAAAAAAATAATCTGGCTGGCAGTTTCTAAGAATCCGACATTTAAAAATATAAACCCCCCTATTTTCCATATAGGTACCCGGTTACCTTGTCTTCCTGTTAGAGAAGTTTTTTTGCCATTAACATTAGGGTTAAATAAATAAATGTACAAATATTTTTCCTTTGAAATATATATTTTGAGAATTTTTGGGGATGAAATATCAAAAATTAGGGATACGGTATAAAATAAAACTGGAAGCCCTGATTATAGTATAAGAATTGAAAATTAAAAGAAAAAACAACAACAGAAAAATTTCGCAATTGTTTGATTAAGGAAATGTGAAATTTATTAAAGTAACAACAGTTATCCGATTTCTGTACATAGGTATGTATTTGCTTTACCTTTTTTATTTTTATGAAATAATAAAATATACTTTATATGCTTTGTGTATTACAATTAAACGTAAATGTTTATGGTACATAGATTTTATTTCATTTATTTTATTTTTTTGGATTTTTCAAAAATTTTAGTGCAACATTTTATAATGTTAAAGCAAAATTTGTCTATATAAAATTCAGCAAAATATGTTAATTTTTTACACGATCCATCTCAACAGATTAAACTTGTACTTATCTCAGTAGATAAAACTACTAAAATATACACAAAAAAATATTGATTATATGAAATCATAAAACGTTTATTTATAACTCACATTAACGAGATAATTTATATACATAATATCTTACATATTATTTGCTGTTTCAAAGGCAAGCAGCGTTATCTTTCCACTCTAAATTATATGGAAGGACAAAAAGAACTATTAGGTAAATTTTGTTGATATAAAAAAAATTTAATTTGATTGTGGGAAATTGACTTCCTGTTCAATTGATTAGACCCACATAAAATTTGTTATTTAGCAGGCCACAACTTTTGAAATTGTAAATTTTACTACTAGCGTATATGGTGTTTAATTGCGGTTAAAACCATATCAATAATATTTATTTTAATCCGACATCCAATTCAGGGAGCCATTTATAACATCTCGAGTCCTTCCCCTCTTATAACAACTTTTTTGCACGTGCCGAAAAACCCCTTCTAAAAGAAAATTCATAAATGGCGCCCTTAATTTGATGTCGGATTAATAATTCACCAATGCAAAAATGTAGCGATAGTCAAGTCATGAGCAACGACATGCATTATGTTATGTTCGGACTACAAATGGTGACGCAGTGTACAAAAAACTAAGAGGGAGGTATCCAGGGGCGTGCCAAAAAGATAATATATATATATATATATATATATATATATATATATATATATATATATATATATATATATATATATATATATATATATATATATATATATATATATATATATATATATATATATATATATATATATATATATATATATATATATATATATATATATATATATATATACTTGTATATATATATATATATATATATATATATATATTATATATATATATATATATATATATATATATATATTATATATATATATATATTATATATATATATATATATATATATATATATATATATATATATATATATATATATATATATATATATATATATATATATATACTTGTATATATATATATATATATATATATATATATTTATATATATATATATATATATATATATATATATATATATTATATATATATATATATATATATATATATATATATATATATATATATATATATATATATATATATATATATATATATTTATATATATATATATATATATATATATATATATATATATATATATATATATATATATATATATATATATATATATATATATATATATATATATATATATCTTTAATCCTAGGGTAACTGCTCAACTTTTTTCTTGAACCACCTTAGTGTATATCTTTATTTTTCCGCAAATACTTTTTATTATAAAAAAGCTTTTATGACAAAATTTTTTATACTTTAAATTTTTTAGCTGATTTGAAAACTTAGAAGGTTATTATTTCGTTGGAATTTCTTTTAATGTTGTTGATTTGCGTACTTATAAACCGATTTGAATTTTTATTGTATATGAATGTGCTTATTGCCAAATAGCTTTTATTGCTTAGTTGTCTTAAGGTTGGAATGTTTGTCCGTACTTCCGTCTGTATGTCTTTTTGCTTTGGGGTCACCTGACTTTGCTATAATATTTACTGCCTGTTCAACGATGTCCAACGAAAACCTGAGCAATTGAAAGCCATCTTCTCGAAATCTAGTTAATTTGGGTTCAACAATATCGACAGCTTTCGTTTGCTTGCACTTATGTGTGTCAATGTTTCTCTTTTACGTATTAAAATTTTACAGTAATGCCATATTGTAAATTTCTAGTTTCTAGAAAATACTATAAAATATTTTGAAGAAAAAGACAACCAAACCTAACGAAAAGAGAGCCCATTGTAAAATACCCGCAGTTGTACAGGAAATTTTTATATTTTCTAATAAAAATGCTACTCAGTTGGTCAATTCGTCGTAGAAGACATTTTCATCAACGACTACTTACTTGAGGTCTACACGTAACATAATATGTAAGATGAGATTACGTGAAAACTTCAAATTAGTGTTATCTCAATGTTATAGGAATTTTTATGAGAGCGTTGTTATAAGAATTCTTATAACAACAATCTTATGAAATGAACTGTCAAAAAACA
This sequence comes from Panzeria rudis, assembly GCA_956483635.1. Lineage (NCBI taxonomy): Eukaryota > Metazoa > Arthropoda > Insecta > Diptera > Tachinidae > Panzeria > Panzeria rudis. Next base: position 33,460,834 of record OY101451.1, on the reverse strand, counting down.
CATGTACATGAAAATAAAATAGTGTGCATGTATGAGTGTTTATTAAAATAAATGAAAAGCGATGTTTTTGATAAAATTTCTCTGTTAAATAAATGAATAAATGTCTTTAATTGATTCATAAATTTAAATTTGTGTGAAAAATTAAAATAAAATTGCTAATTATGCAAAAGTAGTACATGTTAACTCGATGAGCATTTGCATAAAATGAAATCTTATCGGAAAAGTTAAATTATGTCTTCCTCTAGTGTGAGATTAAGAGAAAATTCGACATTTTGTTTTTAGTATTCTGCCGACGTTTTTTCTCATTTTATCTGAAAGTTAATGTCTCGTGAAGACGCTGTGTTAAGGAAAGTTCGCCATTTGTTATTCACGATATTTGTCGATTACAGTTCCTTTTAAGATAATCTAACAGAAACCTTACTCAAAGAATGGGTAAAAGAAAAACTACTCAACTGGTCATGCCAACTAGTTGGTATACCAGCAAATAAACTTCTTGTGGACATTGTCGCTCAGTCTGTCACAAGTGTGAATCATTTTGATACATTCCTGCTTGCGAAAATTGAGCGAAATTGAGCTCATGAAAAGCTCTGTTACAATGTCTATTAGAACTTCTTGTATTAAATTCTCTCTGAGCGACAAATTCCTCAAATTGTTATTGTAGAACACGTGTAGAAAAGAAACAAACGAAAAAATGCAATGGGGACATTTCTGAGGATGTTGTCATTTACATGGTCATTAATGAAAAGATGGATGACAGTGTCGCTCTTCTTGTCATGTATGAACTTAGCGGCCATTTGTTCGAAAATGTCCTCACTGATCTGTTTGAGCTGTCACCAACAGGTCATCGACGCTTTAACATTGTCATGCATCGGTCTTAAAAGTTTTGTTGGACAGGTGCGACCACCTTGTTTGATGGGCATTACACAGTAAACAAAACAGAAGGTTTTAATGTGTTAGTGGCTTTTATTTTGTTCTAAAAATTTAATTGGGTTTTATGCTAAATTTTTTACCAGTCGCAAGCAACACAGTATTTCTTCGACATTATTGAATCGGATATCATATGAAACGACTTACGTTTTTTTTTTTATTTGTCGTTCGAGTCATCGTTCGTACAAAAGCATATATATGACTTTATTCATAAACGCAAATCAGTGTTCTTTCGCTTAGAATGCGCTAATCTAATTTTAATTAGTTAAATTAGTTTGAAAGACATATTTTTTAGAATACAAATTGTTCAAAATTCTTAATGATCTTTCACCAAAATTATTATAAAGTTATTTTAAAATTTCAAATCTACTTAAGCTTAGGAAAAAATCAAAATCTACTTAATTTCGAAATTACACAGCAGAACAGAACATTGTAGTCTTCGGAAAACGTCACAAGGCTATCGTCAATGTTCATGTGTATCTCTACTTTTTCCAGAAAATATCATGTGAACGCACTAAAGTACGCCAGGCCAAGTTTCGGCCACACACTGCGTATTTACAGGACCCCATTCGAGCTGTTTTTACCGCCCTCATAATTTTGCTCCACTTGATAAAAAAATAATGAAACTTAAAACATAAAGTCTGCCTACAGCGGTAACCTCATAGGTGAAATTTCAAAGTTTTACCGTATAAGCTTCCCGAGTTAGTTCGGTGTAAAAAGTGCATATTTTAATATATATTCACTGACTCATCAATATTATTGGGCACTTCCACTATAGGTAGAGAGTTGAAATTTGATATATGTACAGAAAATCTGAAAAGGGGCACTTTTCACATTGGAGGTAGTAAAGTTCCCCTTCTTTTTAGGCGGCACTTCCAATATAGTTGGAAGCTGGAATCTGGTACCTGTGTACCAGATTCCAGGTCCTGATGAGAAATTAAAGAAAAAAAAAATTAAAACAGGCACTTTTTATCAGGAGGACTAGGGAGGACTGGAAAGCTGAAATTTGGTGCACAGGTCAGCCCTGACGAACAATTAACGAAAAAAAAAATGCAAAACGGGCACTTTTCATATGTGCCGGACTAGGGTGGCTCTTCTTTCTATATAGCATTTCCAATATAGATACTAAGCTGAAATTTTGTACACATGTAGGTCTGGATGGTACAGTACTAAGAAAAATGGGAAAACGGTAACTTTTCATATAAGGCTTTTGCATGGGGACTTATTGTACCAAATAAATGCTTAGAAAAAAGAACTGAGATCCAAAGTTGTAGTTGAAGTCTACTGACGATTTGGTAAAGCACCAATGAAATGCATATAGACAATGAAAGGGTACCTACCATACGATGTAATTCTTAATTTCTCCGTATCTGTACAACTATAAGAGTAAGGCTCTTTAGCTTCCAAATGCATTATTCCTAGAATAATATGCAACTTCCAGAAAAATATTTGTGGTATAGGAGAGGGAAACGGGTACCACCCATACGAGGTAGTTCTTAATTTTCCTATATCTGTCCAACTATAAGAGTTAGGCTCTTTAAATTCGATATAACTTATCCCTAGGCTAAAATGCAAGTTCCAGCAAAACATTGGTGGTATACGAGGGGGAAACGGGTATCTCCCATACGAGGTAATGTATAATTTTTCTATATCTGTACAACTATAAGAGTAAGGCTATCTAGATTCGATGTTTGTTACTCCGAAAATAACATGCAACTTCCAGCAAAATATTGGTGATATACGAGAGGGGAAACGGGTAGCTCCCATACGAGGTAATTCTTAATATTAAAATATCTGTAAAGCTATGAGATTACGGCGCTTTAAATTCGATATGTGTTATTCCTAGAATAACATCCAAATTCTTGGGAAATATTGCTGTTATACGAGGGTGGTCACGGGTACCCCCATAAGAGGTAATTATTAATTTTCCTATAACTGTACAAGTATAAGACTACGGCTCTTTAAATTCGATGTGTGTTATTCTTACAATAACAATCAACTGCCAGCAAAACATTAGTGGTACACGAGAGGGGAAACGGCTACCTCCCATACGAGGTAATTCTTAATTTTTCTATATCTGCACAAAAGCATGCAACTTCCAGCAAAATAGTGGCTGGTATACGAAAGGGGAAACGGGCAGCTCACATACGAGGTAATTTTTAATTTTAAAATGTCTGTAAAAATATAAGAGTAAGGCGCTTTAAATTCTACATGTGTTATTCCTAGAATAACATCCAAATTCTTGCAAAATATTGGTGTTGAGTAATTTCATGTATACAGATAGTGTTGCCAGAAGGGCCAAACATTTTGATTCAAGGAAAAAGTATTAACAAATGGTAGTTCATAGTATTATCATTTAAGTGATAGGTGCAAAATTAAACCATTTTTTGATTGTTTGAATCATTTTGGCAATTAAAACCATCTTTGACTTTTTCTCTGCAGGAGTGACGTAAAACGCCTATTCTGCATTTAATGCTGCTAGCCTTTTAATTAACTCATTTGAGTTTTTCTTCCTCAAGTAAACTGGGATGGCTTGCTCGACCTGATTACGGTTGTGGGTTCATCTTCTTCGTTTTGTAGAATCGCAAAACGGGTTTCGGAAGGTGCAGCATTAGATTCACCATCTCTTAGCATTTTTGCTGTTGAATATGGTTTAAAAATCGTGCAAAATGTAAAGAGCCTAAAAACTTGCAAAAAGTCGCTTCTATTCCAAACATTACTGAAAATCGCGAGAAGTTGCGACATCGGAAATAAGCCGTAAATATTAATTAGAAATCAGCAAAGTCGCATGCTAAATGTATTGAAGAAGTCACTTATATAATAGGAATAACAAAATCTAAGAAAATTACAATGTATAGTTAACGTTATTTTGATGTCACAATAAAACCTCAACATATTATTTGTCAAGTACAATCAATAAAATTCCGTTTTGACAAATCTTCTATCTAATAACGTACTGAGTATTTTCGAATAACAAAACTATATATCTGTATTAAAATTCCGAATAATGCAAAATTTTGGAAATGAATTACATATACTCTAAAAACATTAGTTAAAATTTACGATCATATATTGTCTAAATTTGTGTTGAAAATTTCATCTATTATGTAGTTATTTTATCAAAGAAAAAACCTTTCAAATTAAACATATTTAGTCGAAGTGGAAAAAATGTAACATAAAGTATAATACGGCTATGGTTGAATAGTAGATACGTCAGACTATCAGTCAGGAGGTCGCGGTTCAAACCTGCACGTAGCCAATCGCTTTTTTTTCAGCAAAAACATTTTGTTGAAAAAAAATGCGTGTGTAGTTTTTGGTCGATAATAATCTGTAAAGTGTTGCCGACTATTATCGACCTAATTTTCAACAAAAGTGTTTTAGAGTGTAGGTATCAGATTGAGTTATGCATTTTAAAATATATTATAGAACAAAGATTTGAAAACATCTTATCCATAAACTTAGTAAATAGTTTTTATACTCTCCTGAAAAGTTGTGATTTTTTATATAAAGTCATTGCAATATAAACCGCCATTATATAAAAAAATCAAATAAATATTTTTGTCAGCAAAACTTTTTAATAAATGAAGGCTGTTTTATGGCTTCAGAATTAAGCTAAATTAACTAATTTTCCATTTGCATTTGTATTGTACACTTTTGGCATTTTTATGTAAATATCTTTTCTTCGCTCCAACTCAAATACAATTGTTTTCGGCGCTTTTTTATTTTTCTTAACACATTTTTTTTGTGTATTCTAAGTAGCTTTTAAATTTTTATGTAAATTTCTTGCTTATATTTTCCTCTTTTTTAATTTATAGTAAATATAATAGGGTATGTATGTGGTTGTGTAAATGGTTTCAATGGCTTCCGTTTTATGGTATGAATTATATTGTATAGTATACAAGATAAGCCCAGGATACATTTTTTGCCGACATTTGCCGAATTGAATTCATTGAAAAACCACAAAATTATTTGTGGTCATTGATTTTCTAAATTTTAACGCCATTTAATAGTGAACATATCTAAGCTAAGGTAGCTAAAAATTCTAGTCTAAATATTTGTAATTGTAAGCGTGGATGCTGTTAAACACACATTTTCTGATCAGAATGAAATTATCATTCCTCGCAACTATCATCGATAATGGGTTCGGACTATTTGGCGAAGTTAGTAGGATTGTAGTATTTAAGAAAGGGTATAGGTGTGCACTATACTGTTTTTACTTAAAGTGCTATAAAATATTTTTGGCTAATTTAAAATTTAGAGGCATAGAGCTTTTGAAGATCAAATAAAAATCTAGAAAAATAAATCACCCAGAGAAAGGTTAAAGTGAGTCCTTTAACCCCATACATAGATATATGGTGACTTCTTTGAAATAAATACAATAGTTTTTGTGAAATAATTATTTTCGCTGTTATTATTTTAATTTGGTAATTTTAGCCATTAAAATTGGAAGTTTTAACCACAAAAATTTTTAAAAATTAGTTTTAATAATTCTAACCATCAAAAATAATTTTATTTTCAAAAAGTCGTTTTTCCCAAATTTATATTTTACAATTCAGTAAAATGTAATATTTCGGACTTGAACTTTCTCATGTTTATGAACCGGACCCCTTTACCATCTCAGCTAAGTTATCTTATTGAAGAACGATAGCACAAAGAATGTTATTTCATAAAAATTTGCCACAGTGTTGAATTAGTTCAATATAAACAACTGTTATCGATATAAGCTTTTTTTCTGAACACACTTTTAGTGTCCTTGGCAAATTGTTTTTTTATTTATTCTCTAGGATCTTAACCTCAGGGAATTTTTGCCTGAAATTTTCCCACAAACTTTTTACCAGATATTTTTATATGACTGTCATAAAAAAAAGTTTGATAAAAATTACACAGAGTCCACAGTATTAAGAATAAATTATTACGGCTCTCCTAAAAAAATGATTTTTAGACATACGCGCTTATTCAAGAAAACCACAGTAATATCTTATATCATGAAAGTTATAGCACTAAGAGTATTCATATACGGTATGGATTATTTTTTAGAGCAAAATGCAAAGTATGTCAAAAACTGGTAGTATAGGACCAGGGAAATATCCCTTCCCCATAAAAAGTAGTCCATATCCATACATTATATAAAAATGAGATGTATGTTTGTTTGTTTGCAGATTTTTGTTACGGCATCACGCCTAAACGGCTAAATCGATTTAAATGAAATTTGGTACGCAGGTAGATATTTGGCTCACAATTAATAAAGGCTATATTTGTTTCCCGAACCTATTTAAATTTTTTTTTGGTGCGAACGGGTTTGCTTGCGGCTATGTCCAACAATATTTTTCCATAACCGGTGCGGAGTTTTGACCCCCCTCCCCCCAAACTTAACTCTGTCGATTGTGACCGATTTTGAAAATTCGTTTTGTGTTTGAAAGGTTTTACTTGCACTTTGGTCCTGTACTTTTTTCGAGAATGTAATGGGGGATAAGTTGGTCCCCATGCCTAACTCTGTCATATATTAAGCGATTTTTAAAATTCTTTTTTGGTTTGCAAGATTTTGCTTTCAGTTTGTGAACCTTTGTTATTTATGAACCGATTTTAAAAATTCTTGAAATGTTTTGCTTGCAGTTTGGTCTATAAAATTTTTCAAAAAAGGGTGTGGGAGGGGGGAAGTTTGTTCCCCCACGCATAACTCTGTCATTTGTCAACCGATATTTAAAACTTTTTTTGGTTTGAAAGGGCTTGCTTGCAGTTAGGTTCTATAATTTTTTTTCCAAAATCGTTGGAGTAATTGCGGACTGCTCCCTCCCCCACAATCCTATATTCTGTCATTTGTGTACCGATTTTCTAAATTTATTTTTGCTTGAAGTTCAGTCCCATATATATATTTTTTTGTTGAAAATCGGTGGTGAAGTTTTGTCCCCCCATGATTAACTCTGTCATTTTTGAACCGAATTTCAAAATTATTTTTTGTTTGAAAGGGTTTACAGGAAGTTTGGTCCCATAGAAGTAAAAATGTGATGGAAAAAGTGGTAGCCAGTTATATTGGTTATCGCCATTTCTTGACCGATTTTTATTGGAAAGGACATGAAAGGTTTGGTGCTATAAAAAATTGAGAGTGAACACATAATTAGTGGAAGAACACACCATTTGACCTAACGCAAAATTGCGTCCGTTTTGTAATCGGTTCTGTTTGCCTTAAAGTCGGTTATTTTTGATAAAAGTATGAATCTTCAAATTTAATATCAGTTAATTTGGGCACAAGTGACGAAGCAAGGAAAAAAGATTGAGGGGGTAGGTGCATGGGAAGCGATACTCCCCATACAAAGTAATAAATAATTACCTTCTAACTGGAAAGATATAACAGTCAGAGTTTTTTGTATGATTTAATTTTAAAACACTATACGAAGTAGGGTAAAAAACTGACAGGGTAGGTGTGGGGGAAGGGTTACTCCTTATATAAAATAATTAATAATTACCTGCTATCTGAAAAACTATAATAATAAGTTATCAAGTTTTTATGAGCTAATTTGCAAACAAGACACGAAGTTAGGAAAGAAACTGACGAGGTAGGTGCGAGGGGTATGCCTACGGTATTCATTTAGTCGGGTTTCTGCTTTAATCGGTTGGTCGATCGATTAATTAATTGAGGTTTTGGTTTAATCGCTTAGTAATCGGTTAACTTCATATTAATCGCCAAGGCGATTAATAAAGTTTTTTCATAAATAAAGTAATTTTAAAAATGCATAAATTACACAGACCAAAAAATAAAACTTTTATGTAACGTCTAAGGTTTCGTAGTAAATTTGTATACACTTAGCTCTTAGCACCAATGCCTATACATTACTTTTTTAATTGACTCTATATCTCAAGATTTTCCGTTATATAGAAAAATAGGATGCTGCATCACATAATTTGTATTTACTCGAAACCTAGTCCTTCGATTAAATTAAAAAACACACAGAAGAATCGAAAACAAACAAGCCTTTAAATAACATCCTTATTATTTTTTAACAGTCTTATAGTTTCGCAAATATTCATATAGTTTTATCAAAAAAAAATTAAAAAAAAATTAAAATTTTGTTAATAAAACTTTCTGAATATTTCTGAAACTATAAGACAGTTAAGCAATTAATAGGATCGTAATTTAAAGGTTATTTTTCCGATCCTTCTGTGTTTTTTTAATTTAATCAAAGAACTAGTTCTCGAGTAAATGCAAATTATGTGATGCAGTATCCCCTTTTTTGTCTTTATAATGGAAAATCGCGAGACACGGACTTAATTCAAAAAATTGGAGCTCGGTATCGTATGTACGCAAATTGACTAAGAAAACACGGGCCTTAGGAATCGTGTTGATCTGTGCTATTTATTATTTTGATTTAAGTAGATGAAATTTATTTGTTGATGGTTAAGCATTGGCTATATCCATTTCATTGGTGCTTTACCAAATCGTCAGTAGACTTCAACCACACTTTTGAACAGCATTTAATCATATTTTTTCAAATGATATTTCTTTTTTCCAAGACGAATTAATACCAGCTGGCCTCGAGAGCCCTGCTGACTACGAACTGTGTTAATGTATCAGCTTTTTTGACAACCCAAATATAAATTCTCCACGGTGAATTCTCTTGCGACTACCAGGAATTGATCTACCTTGCTTTTTGCTTTACTTTATTAAACGTCTTCGTTTTCAGAAACGATATATGTACATGATGAGAGCAATATTTAGTAAGAAAAGATACTTGTCCTTATTTTTGCCTTTTGCTTTGAATGATAAAAACGTAAAAAGTTTCAGTGTAGTACATTTCATTAACACCATGTATACTTGTACGTATTTATACGTTTAAAAAGATTAAAAAAATATATTAGTGGAGTTCACGCAACATTCGGTAACTGTTTACTCGTTAAATTGGTAAAATTTTCTATATATTTTAGTGCTCTAAAATTTATTTTAAAAAATTTTGACAGCAAAATGTATGGGAAATTTTACCAACTTAACAAGTAAACAGTTACCGAATGTTACCTGAACTACACCATTGTATTTTAGAAGATCTTTACCTATACCTAGAGATTTCAATTAGGTAAACGTGGATGGGTTAACCGGTTAATTACACCCGATTAACTGATCGGTTAACTTAAACTTGGATATTTTCGACTACTTCGGACCGAAATCGGAAAAAATGTTTGCTGGGTACAGCCATGAATATTTTGATATGTAAATATGTGAATTTGTTTCTTGCTTTACTTTTATTTCCATGTTCTGGCTTATACGTTTCCAAATTATGCATTCGTACTTTCTATGCTCAGTTTTTTAGTATTATACCAGCACAAACCGTGAAACGATTTGAATTTGTTATATTATTTATAGCACAGCTACAATTTTTTAACACAATCGAACTAAATTTAACATTACGATTATTTTGTTTCTGTAAACAAACCTAAAAACGTTTTGGTATTTGTCGTTACTTGTTACATCCAACAACGAGGCCTTTTATTATAACTTGCCTTTAAAGTATGTACGTGTTTGTTAAAGGTTACTATAGCTCAAGTGAGGAATAAAGTGAGCTGGAAGAAAATATATAACGAACGTATTTACATATGACAATATGACGAAACATCTAAGTGCATGATCACAGTTTCTTCAAATCACTTTTTGTTGTTATCGTCATATTCATTTGATGAGTATCTGAAATAATGGTGTCTTTCATTCTTGGCTCCCAGCCAAGGGAGATTTATTTTCATTGGTCAAAACCCATATGTTTTCTTGACATAGATTCTTAAAATGTTTACGCCATCAGAAAGGAAACATGTCAAAACTAAGGTAGCCAAAAAATGTAATCAAAATATCCGCAGCAGTGGGTGTGGCATGCAAAAAAAAACATAAAACAAATAATTTATGTTAATAAAAAGAAAATATATCATATTTGATATAAAATAAATTAAGATTCCTCGAAAACTATTAGCAATAATGGGCTGCGGTTTTTTGTTGTGTTCGGTAAACTCTTGTGTTTATTAAATGATATGTGCATACTCTGTACAATTTGTACTTAGAGTGCTGTGTAAGAACTTTTAAGCCCCAATATAATCGTAAAATTTTAAGTTTAGTAGTGTATAACTTTTGAATATCAAAAGGGATAAAACAACCGTAACCAAGAAGAGAAAGACGAAAGTCTAGTCCTTAAGCCCGCCACGTCCCGCCACGTCCCACCTGTAAAACACATATTTTTATTTTAATGAAAATACTAAAAAATTATAAAAAAATTTGTAGCAAAATTGCTAGGAAATTTACCTCAGAAATTGCGTAAATTCAATTTTACCTGAACAAAATAAAAACAACAATGGCAAACTTATTTTTATATAACTTTAAAGTAAAAGAATAGAGATTAATTTCTAAAACCGAATACGGTAAACTCCAAATAAATAAACTTTAATAATCATAAGTACAAATCGCAGGTAGCAAAACGTATTATGGTGATTGTCTTCTGCAATTTTGTAGTAGTAGTAGTAGTAGTAGTAGTAGTAGTAGTAGTAGTAGTAGTAGTAGCAGTAGTAGTAGTAGTAGTAGTAGTAGTAGTAGTAGTAGTAGTAGTAGCAGTAGTAGTAAATCTATTAATAATTTTAGACTTATATTAGTTTCAAAATAAGAATATTACGGCTTTGTCATAGTCGTTAGCCGGAAAACAACTGGTTTAATAAATTTATATATGTATATTAGTAAAATATAATTTTCTATTTAAAAATTTTTAAATTAATGATTATATTCATTTATTACTGCAAAAAGTGATGCTCACTAACATTTCCCATTTAAAATACTCTCCATTTACTATTTTTACAAGATCTTTCTCCGACATTAATATACATTCAAATATATCCAACCTGCCGCCTTATTCCGTAATTCGCTAAAGCTAAAGCTAAATCTCGATCGCTAAAATGCTGAACAAATACAAAATTAATAATTTTTGGCGATGACATAAGACACCCAAATTTTGGTGGATTCAATTTTTAAGGCATTCCATAATTTAGCAATACACGTTACTAACTTGTATTCGTAGCCAAAAATTGATAAGTCGACTTTATAGATTTTTAGCGATAGAGATTTAGATTTAGCGAGTTACAGAATAGGGAGTACCATTTAGTTCTATGAAGTTACAGCGAGCGATGAAGATCGACATCACAGTTTTTTTGTTCTCATCACTCATGAAATAATATTGCTCTTTGTAAGCGATCTTTATAGTATTTTAATTCCAAAAAATATGTTATTAATTATTATTTATTTTTCCACTGTAATAAGGTAATGCTAGGTTGCCACTTTATGTCATCATGCAGTTCGTTTAAGTTTTTCGCCCCGAATATTTGTGCATTTAATATTTTATTACTGAGCTTATGAGGAAGCCTTGATTCCGGAAACTAAAACAGCGTTATTTCTATATATTTTAGGTTCAGTTGAAGAGTATTAAGATGACAGTCATCCAATGCAGACTAAAACATTAGCGTATAAGGTGTAAACGTTGGAAAATTTAGATTGCGTTTTAAAAAATTTCTTTGCAGCTTATCAAGTTCTTCGAAATTCGTGTGCCCTCAAACTTGTGCATCACATGTATTGCCTGGCTTATTCTATATTTATGGGTGCTTCTCATTCAAAACGTACATTTTAGGTTTTTTTTTCCAATGTAACTAATAGAAACATGAGAAGGTAGGATTAATTAAGTTTTCGCCTTATTTAATAGATTCTGAAATAAACTTATATTTGTCAATTTTTTAACATGTTGATGTATTGAATTTTACATACGCTTTCGCTGTTGTTCTGGGAATGGTTTTTATGAGAAAATTACACCACAAAAATGAGTAAGAGCTTTTTGTGAAAGCTCTATACATCTACTCTCTAAGAACAAAGATATATAATAATCGCAGAGCGAAACTAAAAGTTGTGACAAATTTTTCAATTTTTACATGGGTTCACAGGAAAAATAAAAAATTTTAATCCCAGAAAATAGTTATTTGCAAACATTAATACATAAATGAAAACTGGGCTAACTTTTCACTCAAATAAGAGTAATTTGAATAAAATCAACCAAAAATGTTAAAAGTTATGTCAATTTCAAATAATTATTCGTGGCAAAATACCACCTACCTAATACATTCTTCGAAAATATAACAACCCACACTGCGGTAGAAGCAACACTTTTTCAAAGCAAATCAGAAATTTCTAAATGGATAATGTTCTCTATATCGTTTCTACCCTTCCGCTGTTGTTAACTTTTTTCCCGTCTTAAAATTTATAGACAAATGCTATTTAAGAATGTTGTTAACGTAACGTTCAATACTTTTTTTTTTATAAGAATTCAATATTTTTACAGAACACATACTATATTTTTAATTTAAAACAAACTCCTTAGCTATTTACTAAAAAATTTCAGTTAAATTAAAAAAAAAACATTTAAAATAAAGATTCATTTGTTGAGGGTTAAGCAATGTCTATATGAATTTCAATGCATATAGACATTGCTTAACCCTCACCGAATAAACCTTTATCTTAAATAAAATTGGAAGAATATCTCAAATAATAAATTTAATAAATGCTTAAAAATATTGATAACACTCAATGCATTTTTTGACATAGTTCACAAAACGTTTAAATATTTAAAAGTACAAACTTCGCTGTTTTTTAAAAATTAGATTTTTTAAAAGAAATCTATGAACTAATTTTCGTCTAAAAATTGACAGTTATTTACTGAAATTTACATAAAACACCGTTTTGCGTTTAAATTCGTATAAAAAGAAACAAGTTGCGAACATATGTAACATTGTACTTTTTCTCCTAGAGAAAAATATTAATATAGAACGCCAGAAAGGAAATATTTCCTAACTTCTTACAATGACAACCCTATGTAAAAATCATTGGAAATTATCCGAATTTGCACTACTTCCGGATCGCAAACTCTACATTTTCATGACTTTTTTGGAGTGCCTTTTTTTACTGGGTTAAAATGAAGCATATTAAAAAAGCGTAAATTTTATAAATTTTAATATTTTTCAAAGATTTTTTTAAGCCGTTATAAGTGTAATCTCGTTTTTGGGAAAATTTATACTTCCTTAAGAGTAGAAATACAACCTCACGGCTGCGTTTCCTTTTTTTATATGAATATTTGATAACATAAAACTTTCAAGAAAACTGCAAGAATATATATTAATTTCATACCGTTCTCTCATTTTTTTAATCACTCTCTTCCAATTTTTTTTTCATCTTCTTGAGACCAAAAAAAAAAAAATAATAATTTGTTGTGAACCACAACGTATGAGAGAAAGCAAAATGTGAAAAAATAAATACAACATTAAATTAAAAAAAATTAACAAAAAACTTTATTTATTGAAAGTTAACATTTTTAAATTAAATTACTACTAAATTCTTAAAACTTTAGAGTAAAATAAGTGCAAATTGTTTAGAAATTTTCAAATATTGGCAAGAAATACCGCATCCGCCACCGCAAATCATTTAATTTGTTATTTTTTGACAGGCGGAAAGCAGGCAGCCGTGATTTTCAATTTCTACCCAAATGTGGAAAATCAACACCATGCATTATGGACACTCCATTTTGTATGAAGAGAGTATAAACAGTATTTTCGTTATGCATTTTTAACACATAATGGACAGTCTTAATGATGAAACAGAACTGGGGCTAGACGAGTTTTTCAATATGCGATAATGATGAAACAGAACTAGGGCTAGGCGAGTTTTTCCATACAAATTGATATTAATCAAACGCCGTAAAAAGCACTCATGGGATAGAATCTATTTTATTTAGAGAACGCTTTTTCTCATGCTCTCAGTTTTAGCCACTCATTCTCTCAACAATGTTGCCTTCAGGGGTGCCAGATGATTTTGACAAAAAATCGGCATATTTTCCAAATAAAATCGGCATTATCAGCACTTCAATTTTAAAAAATCGGCAGATTCAAAATATCCATTTTAAGTACAATAAACCATATTTTTATTAACAAAAAATAACAAAACAGAACAATTTAGCATTAACTAATGTTTATAACATATTAAATAATATAAAAATCAATGAAAATAAAATAGAAAAAAAATTTCAATTGCATTGTTGACAAGAAAGCGAAACTCTTTGTCTGAGGAAATTCTAAACACTTTGCCGAAATGTCTCACAGAATTCTGTAGACAATGTCGGAAAAGTGTCTGACAAAACATCAGAAAATATCTGACAAAATTTGGAGCTAAAATTTGAAATTTATCAGAAGGGTTGTATAATATTCTCACATAGAATTAGAATGTTGTAAGATCTCTTTGACTCTTCTTCCGGCATACATTTTTCTGGTGCCAATGGCAGCTTATCAGAAAACATTTACCCATATTTTATAAGTTTAAAAATTCAAACATTTATGCGCAAACTCTAAAGATAAAAATGAAAATTATCACGAAAACTAAAATCAGACAATGTGCAGAAGTGGCTGCTAAAACTCATAAGTATTTGCAGAAACATCGCGCCAGAAAACTGCCGACTAGTCTGGTTGATTGTCTGGTAAAGTCTCAGATCTTAACTGACGTTAGACTTGTCAGAAAAAAAGTTTCTGGGTAATTGTGAATAAACCTAACCCTTTTTTTCTTTAGTAAAAGCGTTGACTGATTAAAAGTTACCCAAAATTAATAAATTATATTAAAACAAACAAAGATAAGTGGTTATCAAAAAGATCGGTATTTTTGGAGCAAAAATCGGCAAATCGGCACTTTGATAATTTTGAGGCAAAAAATAGGCAAAATGCCGATAAATCAGCAAATATGGCAGGCCTGGTTGCCTTGTTTGAATAAAATTTCATATATTTTTCATACGAAAAATAAAAAGAAAAGAAAACGAACAATAATAGGAGTGCATTTTGAAGCTACTGCCGTCGATTGAATTTCGAGCATGTTTTTTTGACAGCGTTTTAGCCTGAAGTTGAATACTTAAGGTGGAGATACATACCATGCGTTACGCGGCAACGCGTTTCTTACTTTTCGAACTTTTAACGCTTTAAGAATGGCAAGTTACACACCACGCTTTTGATGCTCTTCTGCTTATACAATTTCAAGCCTTTGCCGGCTACATTTTGTCTTTCCTTTAAGTTTTATTTTTCTTTATATATTTAATGCAGTTTTCATCCATTTTTTAATAAAACAATTAATTTCTAATAATTTATTTCCATTAAACAAACATTTTAGCATATGAGTCTGGCAGAACTACCTGTTATTTTGAAGAATGTTCAACTTTTTGCGATTTACGCGCGTCGCAAACTTCTCTTTGTATCTTGCCTTATGCAAACGCACTATTTCGACTTTTTGGACAGAAGTCAGTAACGCATTAGCGTATTTAACGCATGCTATGTACCTTCACCTTTAGTTCTGTTTCATCATTTACACAAAAAAAAGCTTCTATACAATTATTTATAATATATTAAATCATTCGTTTATTTTATGAAATGTTTTACTATACACCCAGAAAAAAATATTGGTTTGAAAATGGTTAGGCCGATAAAATATTAGTTGAATAGACTATATTTCAATTTGCGCTATCAATTTTCTATGAATCGAAAAAGCAATCCATGTTAATTACTAGAAAAGCATAATTGTAATGAAAATATGATGCTGACAATTCTTAAATTGATTAGATCAACCGATCGTATGCTTTTGTCATGACTAAATAACGAATATGATGAGCACAATCGAATAGTATATTATGAATTGGATATTAGTACCACTTATTGGTAATTTCAACTAAAAAAATTGTCTTTCTAAATTCGCGCTAAAATAAAGACTTTTTATCGGTTGTTGCAACTAACTAGAAGTTAATTATATTATCATAGTTTATAGCAGCAAATAAAAATTAACTATTGAGGTTTAGTTTCCCTACGGCAAATGGAACTGAGAGAAAATAAGTCATGTGACCGGTCCCCAGGTGGTAGGGACCAGTCCGAGTTCTAACACTTCCTATGAAGCGGACCAGCCACTTTTACATAGTGATGGCCTAGGATGGTGTTAATTGATACTTTGTATGCACCTTGTAACTTGACTGTGAACTATCTTACGGAGTCCTAGTCGGTGTAGGATAGTATAGATTATATATAAATAGTATTCCAAAATTCAGCTGCAATTATCGATTAATTTATTTTTTTATTGTTAGAAATCCAAGTAGAAATTGTATTTTATTTTTAAGCGGTGTCTTTGATAGGATTCGAACCGATAACCTCCGGCATGACAGGCTAGTACACTACCCACTCGACCACAGGGGAACTTATATTTCAATGTTATAAATACCAGTTAAGCTGGAGTTAATATCTGAATATAGTTACGAAACAGGTTCCTGAGTGGCATGGCAGTCTCATTAAAGTGAGACATTTAACATTATATAGATACTGTGTGATAGGCCTTAGATCCAGGTGCATCGAATTTGTTCGGTGCCGTTTACTACAATACTAGCCGGAGCACCAACTAAATTGAGTGAAAATGGTTAATATGTGACCATTTACATAATATGTCCTTTTTTCACCATTCACTACTCATTATTTTTGGTACCAGTCTCATTTTCTCAAGTCATAGGATGAGTACTTTTGGATCATTTGTCACCAAATTTTTCGCAGGGTTATGAAAATAATTTTGTAACTTTGTGTTTAAAACACATACGAGTACATATATTCATATGTGCACTTAAAAAAAGATGAAATCAATAAAAATGGTATACATTTTTTATTTAATCTTGTACACTGAAAATAAAAATTAATCCATCCGTACTTACATTAATCCCAAGCGGTGTCAAAAGCACGGTAATCCCGGTTTTCCTGAAATCAGGTACATAAAGATTGATTCAAGTCGGAATATTCAAGTGCAAAATACTTAATTTTAGCTTGATTAGCCTTTATTCATGTAAAAAAATCTTATTTTATAAACTTTATACACAGTCGTACTCGTACTGTGTTGGTGTTTGTTTGCTTGATGATAGCCACAAATCACTGTTCTGCTCTTGTTGTTGTTTATTTTCATTATTCGGGCATAGCCGACAAGTAGCTGATACACGTCGTCTTGCATGTAGATTCAAGCCCGCTGTATACTTGAATCAATCCGCCGCGTTCTTGAATCAATCCTAAACTGCGTACCTAAATCAGTCTCGCGCGTGTTTGAATCAAGCCGGAATCAGGCTAACTTTTACTTATTTAATAATCCTGGAACACACTGAGAACTTTCATTTGTACCACATATATAAATTGAATATTTTTACTTACTTGTTTTAATTTAAATTTATTTTTGTTCATTCCTGGTATTGAACTTAACTCGGCATGTTTTGTAAACCAACGCCTTAGACAACTCAGCTAACTCGGTATAGAAAGAACGACGGCTAAAATCCAGTATAAGCCAGCAGCATGTAATAAGACGTTTGTAGGCTATTAGTCGGCATTGCACGAACTTCTGTTTGTTCGTCCACCAACAACAAGACAACAACATAAGCCTAACATGCGACTGAAGCTAGCAACAATCAAACAAATACCAACACACTACGAGTGTGTAAAAATAAGAATTTTTGTGCACAATTTAGGTATTTTGTTATTGATTGAAGATTTTTTACGTGATTATCCCGTTTTCGTCTTGACTTAAGTACATTTTAGTGTTATTCGTACTTAAATTAGTTGTACTCACAGTAAGTAGAAAATACTTGAATTTAGTACGGCGTTTTTCTTTCTGTGTATATTTTTATTTGCCTGAGTTGTCTATTTTTTATTTCAGCAAAGAAAGCCAATGTTTCTTTTCAAATACGAATTATGCTCTTATTTTAGTCATACCTAACCATTTATTCGGCAACAAACGTAACTTCTATTTCAAAGTCCATACTGTTAGCTAACTGCTGTTGCAACTATTGAGTAGTAATTAAAAATATATTGCTACCACATGAATATTGTAGTTGTTACATCAGATTTCTATGATAGTTAGTGTAATTGCCAAAATTCGATTGGCAACATATGTATCAAAAAATCCTTCAGCTTCAGGCAAAAACGATGTAAAATCAATAGGCCCGAAACTAAATCGATGGCAGTAGCTTCAAAATGCTCTCATATTATTGTTTATTTGCTTTTGTTTTTATTTTTGGTATGAAACATATATAAAATTTTATTAAAACACGGTAGCATTGTTGAGAGAATCAGTTCCTAAAACTGAGAGCATAAGAAAAAACCTTCTCAAAATAAAATAGATTCTATCTCATGACTGCTTTTTACGGAATATGATTAATGTCAATTTGTATAGAAAGACTCGTCTAGCCCCAGTTCTGTTTCATCATTAACAGCGAAGTCACAATTGCCGAGTTCACAGCCATACAATAGTCCGGGAATTAAATACCATTTAGCATTAGGTGGTGTATAATATTGTGTCACCCAAAGCTTTTTTATGGCGTTTTCTTTTCTACAAAAAAAATTTGCATTGCTTGCACTTTTTAATGAAAATAATTTTTCCATAAAGTGAATTTATTAGAGATTATTGTATCATCCCTTACGAAGGTAAATTTTCGCTTTAACATAATGCTAAGTTGCGATTTTTTTAAAAATAAAAAGTAGAAACAAGATACTTATTTTAGAACGCCCCACTGTGTTGCGGCTAGTGGAAAAGTAACTTTTTTCCGATTATTTGTTTCAGTGTTTTTAATGATGCAATTTTGTCACAGACATTCCAAGTAAACAAAAAACAGATAAAGCTTATTTTTATGTTGGCCCGTTGATTTTTAATTGATTTTAGAAGTCAAATATACAAAATTTTCACGAAAAGAGGGGATTTCAGGGCTGTATTCAAAATGATCTCATTTGATTTTGGTAACAGATATTTTGATTCGGAAAAAAAATCTGCCTTCGGACAAGTATCTTCTATAAAAAAAAGGAATGTTGTTTGAGACATTTTCATATGCACCTCTTTTAGAGCGAAACCCCGACTAAAGGTCCATTTTTCCTTAAAATTTGGGTTAGGTAAGCAATATCTAAAAAGTACCAGAGAGTTCCAGTTCCAAACCACTACAGAAATGTTACATAATTTGTTTTCAACGAACTGTGAAAAAATCAGCTGCCCATACCTGCCCTCCTGGGAGTTATAGCGATTTTAGTATATCACTCTCAGTATTTATTCCATAGAAATAGAACGGAAAGCTTATAGATTTGGATTATCAACATTACATTGTAGAATAAGATTTATGGAAACCCTACTGAACATTGCTTATCAAATCACTGTGCGCAAGGCAGGGGAAACAAAGAGAACTAAGCTCAGTGAAGATGAAAAGATTATTAGAGATCAAAGAAAAAAGGAAGTTCAACAAAATCTGAAAGATCAGCTCCAAATAACTGTTGATGTTGTGAAACAAGGAAGTGGAACAACTAATGATGGTAACACAGCAAGGAAATTCTTTAGTGATCCTGAGAAAACCGCTCTGGCCACAGGAGTAGATACCGAACTAATAAGAAGGTTTTCTAGTATTCTTCAAGCTATAACTTCTGGATATAAGATAGACTGCGATAAGTTCTCGAAGTACGGAAAAGAAACTACTGGTCTCTATGTAAAGAAATATTCGTGGCATTATATGCCACCAACTGTCCACAAGGTTCTTATTCATGGAGCTGAAATAATTCGTTCATTTTTGGTCCCCATTGGCCAACTATCAGAAGAAGCATTGGAAGCAGGAAACAAGAACTTCAGAAACACAAGGCTTTACCATGCGAGGAAAACATCAAGAAAAGACAATTGTGAAGACATATTACATTATCTGCCCGCCAATTCTGATCCCGCAATCACAAGTAGGAGAATACTGAAGGAGAAGAAACACCTGGAATTATCAGAGGAAGCAATGAACTTATTGGTAGATGACTGATAATTTGTAATTTTTCTGTAGAATGCAATAAAATATGCCTGTGTTATAAAATAGTATCTTCAAGTTTTTTTTATTCTACATCTATTCTAGCACTCCACAAAAATGAGCATAACTCTCTTAAAACTGAAGCTATTGACTTCAAACCGGTATCAAATTAAAGCTTTTATTGCCACCTTTCAAATAAGAAATGAAATAGATTTTGGTTTTATATAAAATTTCAGAGTTTTGCAACAAATATCGAAAAATCATGAAAATTTGACGTTTATAATTCTTGTTCGGACCACCCTATAATTTATTTTAAAAACTAATCATAGGGTATTTATCAGAAATAAAAGAAGAACTAAAATAATTTTTTTTTTAAATTTTTCGAAAATTTTTTTTTTATTTTTGAATTTTGTTGAAAATTTGACCCAACAATTTTTTTCGGTGTAAATTTTTTTTTCACTCATTCTGTTTGGGATTTCATTCTGACCAATCTGTAGAAGTTTCTCATCGATACAATTAAAATTACAGTTTAGGCAATATGATTTCCAAAAAATTCCGGTTTCGCAACACTGTGCGCCCTTAATTTTATATACGTTTGCGTCACATGTGCATCGATATGACCTCACTAAGTCAAGTAGTTGATAAATACTACACCTACAAAGAATTAAATAAATTTTTCACTTCAAATATCAAATTCCCTGAATCAAATGTAAATTTGTTAAATTTAGGTTCTATAAAGAAATTTGTAAATTCAAATGCAAAAATTTGTAATAATTTGTTTGAAAAAAAATCTGATTTTTTTAAATAACCAAATTGTTTCAATAAAAAAATGTTTTAGAGAAATATAAAAAATAAATCAAAGAATTTCATAATTTTATCAGGTTGCCAACATTGGCGGTAGGTAAATGAAATGAAATAATAAGTCAAATAAAATTATTTATCAAATTAAATAGAGACAATAATAAAAATTTAAAATCAGTTTCAAAAACATGTTTGTTTAAAAAAAGCTATCATAATTCTTTCTGTGTAAGTTTGTCACTTTTCGATCTCAATATCAAACTTTGGTCAAATATATAAGAAACTAAAAATATTGGCATAGTTGGAAAAAAATGAATATTATCAAATAATTGATTTGACTTGTTATCAGTGAAACATTTCTTTAAGCTGATATTACACTGTCTGAGTTTTCCTTAGATTTAAATTTTTAATTTTTCGTCTGAGCTTAGTTAATGATTCTTGCAAAAAACCGACTACAAAATAGACGTGGCACCGCCACCATAATTTATCATCATGTACTTTTACGACAATTAACTGTGTGTGTGAAGTTTGATAAGAATGGGTTAAGTAGAAGTAGTTAAAATGAATATTTAATTTTCGTGGGCGTGGCACTGCCCACTTTTCTAACCAAAATCTTGTATTGTAACGATAACTGAATGTGTATGCAAAGTTTCATAAAAATCGGTTAAGTAGAAGTATTTAAAATGCATATTCACTTTGCATGGGCGTGGCACTGCCCACTTTTCTAAACATAATGTTTTATTGTAACGATAATTGAAGGTGTATTCAAAGTTTCATAAGAATCGGGTTAGTAGAAGTTGTTCAAAATGAATATTTAGTTTGGATGGGCGTGGCACTGCCCAGTTTTGTAATCATGATGTAGTATTCAAACAGAAATTTAACATGTGTTCAAAGTTTCATAAGAATCGGTTGAGTAGAAGTATTTGAAAAGGAATGTGTACTTACTTCATATGGGCGTGACCCAGCCCATTTTTCAACGCGACCAATCTGGAAGCACATTCTTTTAAATAAAGGAAAAAAATCTGAAATCGCTGCATAAATGGCCGAGCTCTGAGGGAACATACATAAAAAATAGAATTTATTATGTATTCATCTGATATATAATATGTGTTTCAAATCTCATATTCTTAAAGTTAGCTATTGATATCAGACGAAAGCTCAGACAGGGTAAAGATGGCTTTAATGAATTGTTTGTCCATTCCAAATCTATTTTAACTTATACTAGATATTGTGTCAAATAAGACATGATCTTAAGAAATATTTTTTTCTATAATATTTATATATATATTTTATCTTAATTCTAAAGCCGATTCTTTCATCATATTAAAATATAGGCTTAACTACTAAACTGTTAAGGTATTTATTAAGGTTAATGAGGAACAACACAAATAAATATTAATATCATTAATTAGTTAAAAGAATTTAGTGTTAAATATACAGAAAAAGATCTAAAATCTATTGCAACTGTGTTAATTTGAAAAATATTTGAGTTAAATAAATAAAATACTCAACAATTAGCAATACATATTATAATTGATAGCAATACCACAAGAAACAAAAAAAATCCAGGGCTCTTTTATAAATATGAATAGAACGAAAATGTTGTCCTAGGACCCAACATAAAACTGTGTCGATGTAACAAAAACACATAACCTTGAAATGTTTGATGACCTTCTGTGGACTCCAATATGGAATGCAGTAACTGAAATTAAAGGCGGCAAACTGTAAATTTTAAATATTTGAATCTTACAGAATGCTTCTCAGAGAGTTTCATAATAGTGGATTCTTTTTAATAATGGATTTTATTTTCCGTTTAGAGGTAAGTGTATCTCTGTAGACTTATGCTCTTAAACTTTCAGTAAGAGCTATATTCAGCAAATCTGTCATTTATATTCTGCGCAAAGACTTAGAACTTTGTTTTGTGGATCGTAAAATATGACACGATTTTACTTATTAAATGTAATATAATGTTTGTTATTCCTACAAGTTTTGTTAGTAAGCGCCTCATGGCAAAATGGAATGGTCAAAGGGAGATGACACATTTAAAGACATAAAAGATTTAAATAAATTATACGGCTTAAATTACAGAAATAAAAAAGGAAAAATAGATGGAAAATCATTAATATTAAAGTGCCTAGCAAAAAAAGGTCTATATTGTTATTTTACTTTTTGTATTTTTTTCATTTTTAAGGGACAAAGGAAGACCTTGCAAGAGCAATTTTATCTATTTATATATTTATAATGAAAATAAATTGAGAATCGAAGAAAATTTATAGAAAATAGTATGAAAAATATTGTTTGGTTTCTGTGCACAAGTAAATAAATTCCTTTAGTCAATTTAAACACAACCCAGAGAATTCAACTAGAAATATAAATGAAATTGGAGTAAAACCACTGGTAACTGGTACCATACAATGCCACAATATTACATTAGAATGCTACACACATCATGCATGTGTTATATTTGACTTTGTATTCATTTTTAACTCTAGACAAATTTTAATAGAATTTTTTTTATTAATTTTTTTTAAGAACACCAACAATATATACAAAGAGATTTTAAGAATATATTTGTAGCTAATAAATAAGGACCGTTTTTCAATTGATTTTATTTAAAGTTGTTAAGCATTTTTTTTGGCCAAATATTTTTTAAATAACACTGAACAACACAAATTTTTGCGATTATTCCAAATTCTCACGTTCAGTATCTATTATGTAAGCAACTACTATTAAGAAAAGGAAAATTAGTTAAAATTTGCTGTTCTTTTTGAAGTATGTATGTAGGTCATCTTACATATTATTTGAGTCTCTATTTTTTAACAAAAAACGTGTTATTTTGAATGTCTACTTAACGCGTGTTTTTGAAATTGGATTTTTTTTGAAGAAATAAAGTTAATAAAGATAAACCCAATAAGTGAAAAATTTTAAGTTTCTTAGAGTACCAGCATTTTCTAAAATCATTTATAAATTCTCATATGATTTTTCAAAATCTGTGCATAAAGATGACAGGTTTAAAACTTTTCAAAAGTATGGTTGCAGTCTACTGATGATTTGGTAAATCACTAATGAAGTGCAGTCATATGTAGACGTGCTTGTAACAAATATAACTTTTTTAAAATAAAACTAGGAGAATATCTCAAATAATAAATTTGACAGGATTTACTTAAATATTTTTATACCCTTCACCACAATGTGGTAAAGGTGGTATAGGTTTCTTTTCGCTTTTGTTGAAACACCTCTGATGAAAGCCCCAGTTAACATAAACCTGCCTGTCCTGTAAATCGAGTCGATTTGAAAACGCTAGATTTGAATAAATTAAATCCACTAATAGCAAAAATTTTTCAAACTTTTTTGAAGTTGTTTTGTTCTTTAGAGCTTAAAATATCATATCTGAAATTAATTTACTATATATTATTTAAAATACATAAATTATATATTATATATTTTTGGAAAACGAGAAATTTACTCGGATTCGGTTTACAGAACATGACTGAAAGTCTTAATTTATGCACCAATTTGCTAGAATTGTTGCGTAGCTTCAAGCTAATAAAAATCAAAAATATCGGCTCAGGAATGACTAAGCTTATATATTTATATATATTGAAAATGTGAAGAGACAAAAATCGTATTCAAACTGAGCACACAAACATTCTAATCTCAACCTCACCCCCTTTACCGCAGAGACTTAGTTAAATGATCGGTAATTTGCGCTTACATAAACAAAACTTTTTTTTGGTGCCATTACCCTTTTTAGGGTTCCGTACACCAAAAGTGTAAAGGAACGCTATTGCTTTTGCTACGCTGTCCGTCTGTCTGTCACATGCTCTTTTCTCGGGAACCGTAAGAGCTACGGACCTGAAATTTTCACAGAATATGTAAAACTTTGGGCGCTGTAACAGCAAGTATATGACAGCTAAAAATTAAAAGGTGTTCTAAAGCGAGCAACGAAAAATGTTGAAATACTAATGTAATATGCAGACAGTTATATATAAACACCTTAAATTTCCAAAGTTAGTGTTAGTTGGTGCAGTCTGTAAAATAGGCTACGCTAACTAACACTGATATTTAAAACAATAAAAACTAAAGGGTGTTCTATCAGTTAATGCAATTTTGACTATGTAATCTAGACAATTTGCTGTATCTTGGAAACCGTAGGAGGCAAACTCTTGAAATTTTAGAAAACGCTAAAACTAAAAAATTCCAAAATTAAAAATAGCGTCAAATCGAAAAATATCCAAAATGAAAAAAGCGCTTAATGAAAAAAGCACAAAAATAAAAAAATCGCTAGAGTGCAAAAAATCACCAAAACTAAGAAGATCGCCAAAAAACTAAAAAAACATCAAAAACCGGATAAACTCGTCAAAACGTAAAAATATCACCAAAAAACGAAAAAAAATCACCAAAAATGGAAAAAAATCAGCAAAACGAAGAAAGCGCCAAAAAACGCAAAAACTAAAAAAAAATTTCCTAAAACTGGAAAAATCCCAAAAAACGAAAAAATGTGCCAAAACAAAAAAAAATTTAATTTTTAACGTGCTTTTTCCCAACTTAATATTTTACTTTCTAAGTAAAATATTAAATTTTTTATTAAAATACATTGAAATTGATTATGGAGGGGTATTAGCTAGTTCCGATGGCCATTTCATTGGGGCTAATGCAAATCGTCAGGGAATTTGGGTAAAAGTTAGAAAGATAGAAAAACTTAAGATATTATATTAAACTCTCAATCATAAGAATAAGAAGCTTATAATACATGAGCTCCATAATTAATCATGTATTTCTAAAACTAAAAAAATCACCAAAAACCGAACAAAGTCGCTAAAACCGAAAAAAGCGCCAAAACTGAAAGAAGTCTAAAGCTTAAACTAAGCTCTAAAACTAAAATTATATGCAAAAAGCCAAAAAAAATCACAAAAAAATATAAATAAAAAAAACTAAAACTAGACAAAAAAGCAAAACGAAAAAAATTCGAAAAAAGTGCAAAAACGAAAAGGGCGCACTGAACTGAGTTTATTTTCTTTAAACTATTTCTTCCTTTATTCTAGCAATAGCGACTTGTGAACTACGTTGGTGCCACAATATCACACAAAAAATATGAAAAGAAAACAAATGTTTTGATATATTTATGTTATTTTACATCTTTCTTCAACTAGCGAAACCGAAACTTTTTATTCTATATAAATAAGGAAGTTAATCGAAATAGTATTTTCCACATTTAAAATATGTATATCAACGCCATGAATCTGTTTTTCCCGTCCCATTACTTTTCAAAATGAATGAAAACTTTACTTAGTTTTATAAAGCCAAAAAAAAAAATTGCTTAAACTAGGGAATGGTAAGCCGACTTCGATTCCAATCGAAAATCTATTTTATGTTATAATAAATCGATTTTTCGCAATCGAATTTACTTCTGCAACTTTGCACTGAAGTTGATTATTTGTTTTTTAAAATGGATTTTTTTAAATAATTTCAAAATATGAAAAAAGCACATTTTCAATCTTTACGCTAAATTCAATACCGTCGAGAAAAATTCTTTATTGTGTATATCATCGATGAAACGCGGCCGTAAACAAAAAACTTCACTTTAGTAGATATGAATGAAATCGTATAAATTTAGTGTCAAAAATAGGTTAATATTCCACTTTATATCTTTTTAGTTTTTCCGATTGGTACTCTTATGCCATCTGCAATGTATGTGTACCGAACTCAATATTCCAGTTCTATTCATGATTTAAGCTAATTTATATCAAGGTTTTATTAGTCATATGCTCGGAAAATTTTAATTTTTATATTTGCTCCATGGAATGAAATATATTCAATTTTTACTATTATTTTGACTGACACTATATGTATGTAGAAATACTCTTACGCCATTTTCACAGTGTACAGCTAAAAGTTAACGAATACTTTAACAGAGAGTTTTGTATGCCGAGTTTGCCGTTAAATACCACCCTAACTTTTAATCACACTGTGAAAAGGGCCGTTAATAAAATAAATGACTTTTCAGTTCTGTCAAGTTTTTAAAATGTCAATATCAGTTAATGCTAAAAAAGTTTCGGCAAGTTTCGCATTCGGCCGAATATTCAGCCTTTATGCCGAATATTAGGTTCGGTTCGGGTTCGGCCTCAAAAAACTGGTTTCGGTCGGACTCTACTAATTTATAATAATATACATACACACATACATACAACAGCTTTATTAACCATCTGTCTAATTAACAAAGCAGACATTTCGGTTTTTTTAGCAACTACACAAAAAAGTGCGACTCCGATCGAATAGCGAGTGTTAGTTTATGAAATTTTTCAAAAAATTTGCACGTCGGACACACTTGACAACAAATCTGTTACACATTTTTACTTCTAGGCCTCACTATTATACTTTTTGACACGCATGAGTTTTTTTTACAGATCTAACGACTAATGGCGATTTATTTTTCCAACTTCTCCATTGTAGTTTTTAATAGTCCCTCCATCACTATATCGGCTACCAAGGGTGAAGCCACAGAGCCCATAGATAGTCCTCTAATTTACGAATAAGTCTTGTCACCATATTTAAAAAATCTATTATCCTTAATACAGAATTTTAGAATCCTTAAAAATAATTTCTTTGGCATTAATGTATGTTTTTCAACCTCATTCCACTTTCCCTCAGTTATGTTTATCGCATAATCTACTGGTATGCTCGGGAAAAGTGAGACCACATCAAAAGAGATTAATTTTTCGTCAGCTTCAATTGTGATATTATAAATCCTATCTCTAAATTGCACTGCATCCCGTATGTTGTAAGCCGAGTACACTTTATTTATTTTTTAAATGTTGTTGAGTAACTTGCACAGTTGACTCGATGGTGAATTTACTGATGCACAGATTGGTCTTAGTGGAAAATTGTCTTTATGTGTTTTTGGGAGCCCATATATTCTTGGTGCTGTCCCTGCGTCTGTTTTTAGTCTTTTTCTCTCTATGTTTAATATAACATTGCACTTAAATAATTCCTCCACTAGTTCACTATTCTTCCTTTGTAGTGTGGCCTTTGGATTCTTACTTATCCTACGATACGTCATCATGTCACTCCGAATATCATTTATTCGGCTTTCATAGTCTTCCTTTTTCATTGCCACAGCTACATTACCTTTATCAGCATCTAAAATTAGTATGTTTCTATTTTTTCTTAAAAAAGTTTTTGTTTTTTCCACTGTATTAAGTACAAAACGATCCTTTTTTTTTGTCAGACTAAGGTTTCTCTTATAGTTCTCCGAGGTATAAGCAAAATTCATTCTCTCTGTCTCCTGTTTTTCCTTATTCTCCCTTGAATTTTTTTCCGGGAAATCCTGAATGAAAAACAATAATGCCCTTGGACAACAATAATAACGCGTTTGGGCCAAAAGGTACCATTCCACTTAATCTTTGATTTTTGATTCGTCTGCAACCCATAACAAAGTCCTGAAATCCACAAGAGGAATATCTTCCTTCCAAGTAGTTCTACCCTAAATGATGGTATTGAGTTTTTCATAGCTAGCGCACTCTAGCGTTATAAGAATATGCCTCTAACTTCATATTACATCTTTTATTCTTCTTCAAAAAAGTAAACATGCAAATCAAGACTCCAGGGCACCATAGCCATACATGCAAATTTGTTGTTCTTATGTATCAATGAATATAAATTACACACTTTTGTGAAATAGAAATTTTCCCGTAGTTGTTTTCGTTAGTTTTCTTTGTAGAAAATTAAAAAAAAAACAAAATGTAAAAGTTGCTGTTTTATTACAGTATTGGAATAAAGGAGGACTGAACAGGCTTTTCCCATAGAGAGTTTAAACATCAATTCTAACGAAACTTTCACACTTGTGCAATTATATTTCCACGTATGAATGAATGTCGGTCTAGAGTTAAATTTAGGTTGAAGTTTTTTCCTCTTTTTTTCCTAAATTTGTTCTGGGTACTTTCGTTTTACAACCACATCGTTATAAGTATTAAACGCAGTGTATTTCAGATATTACTCCATTGATATTAGTTTGTGGGTTTGTAAACATTTTAGGTGAAATGGTTAAGTAGTAATTTTGTGGCAAAAAGTTGCTGTATTTAAAAACTAATTTATTTTATTTTTTTATAATTTTATTCCTAAACTTTTTGCCCTTCCTTTAGAGTTTTATTTTTGGCAAATTGTTAGATTGTAGAAACCACCATGCGAAACACAAACATACTTATGTAATCCTTTCAAGATGTTGTGCTTTAAGGTAAATACAATTTTTAGGCATTTTTGCAACGATATATACAACCATACATACAATTTATAACGATGCTTAGAGAAAAACAAAGTGAATAGATTGTGAGTTTAGTTACAAATTACTCCAATGAACGTGATACACTGTTATATTTTTCAGTTATATCTTCTAAATTATTATCTTTCTTCTATGTACACTCTAACACATTACTTCAAATTTACGATCATATATTGTCTAAATTTGTGTTGAAAATTTTTGCTTGTCTAAAATTACATCGATTTTGTAGTTATTTTATTAAAGAAAAAACCTTTTAAATTAAACATATTTAGTCCAAGTAGAAAAAATTTAACACAAAGTATAATACGGCTATGGCTGAATGGTAGATACGTCAGACTATGAGTCAGGAGGTCGCGGCTCAAACCTGCATGCAGCCAATCGCTTTTTTTGTAAAAACATTTTGATGAAAAATAATGCATGTGTAATATTAGGTCGATAATAATCTGTAAAGTGTTGCCGACTATTATCGACCTAATTTTGAACAAAAGTGTTTTAGAGTGTATCTACATTAGGTAAACAATCTTTTGAATATTACAATATCTGTAATTCCTAGTACTGATTAAACTATAAATATCCATCACCATGAATTTATGTGTGGTATTTAATCTTATTTTGTCTATTGCTGATATAATAAAAAAATGTTTAATTTTAGCCATTTTCAATCTGGAAGTGCTCCAGAGCAGAGCTGTGACTATATTTAAACTGAAGTTCCACGGGTGTCCAGAATTTTTATACTATAGTTGAAGCATCCGTGCACCCGCCAACCTTAGTTATCTGATCACGGAGTAGGCTGATTTCCTTCGGCTTGTTTACCTAACCGAGATACATACCAATTGCCAGCATGAGGAAGTAAAACAAGTTCTAGTACATAACATTTCTATGGTAAAAAGGAATAAGTGCTTCAATCGACTTAACCCAAATTGTCCGGGAATATGTTTTGCTAAAACCAAAATTAATCTTCTAGTGCACTTTTATTACCAAAAGTACTCTAATATTTTCAACTTATTGAAGGAAAGGGGGTTTATCCCTCCAAAGAAGGGCCTAACCACGCCAATGGCTTCACTAATGGTACGTTTTGCAAACAAAGAACATTCTATATCAATCATAAATGTTTTCCACAGAATATCTACAAACTAAAGTATTACACGAAACATTTTCATATAGCGCCTGATGCACCCATATGGTAACGCGTCAAAAATGGGTGAGATATATATTTTGTAATATGTTGATTTATGTCAAAACTAAATATGACTATTCGGTTGTATATATATATATATATATATATATATATATATATATTAGAGCGGGTCGATTTTTTTTTCG
The DNA here is from genome assembly GCA_956483635.1 of Panzeria rudis. Classification (NCBI taxonomy): domain Eukaryota; kingdom Metazoa; phylum Arthropoda; class Insecta; order Diptera; family Tachinidae; genus Panzeria; species Panzeria rudis. The sequence goes on along the minus strand of OY101451.1, from coordinate 33,430,651 downwards.
AAAAATCGCATATGCGGAAAATGTTCTACGGATCATTTTGAGAAACTTTGCTTAAGAAAGTATGGGTCTAAAACCGATTTGGATGCCGCGATTTTTAAGGGGAAATTTAGTTTTAGGTAGTATAAAAAATTGTATCAAATATGTTTACATAGAAGTAAATTACATGTACAAAACTTATATTTTTAGCTTTTTGACAATAATTGGAAGGTTTAATTTTTTGAAAAGTGGTACAGTGGTTTCCCGGTATTACGAACGATATAACACATTCGATTTTTACGATCGTAACATCCGTGCAATCAGCGAGTAAAAACCTTGAAGAGTGCAAAAAAAAAAATTTCCTCTGTATATTAAATTAATGAAATTTTCGCATTTGAAAACGCAAAAATGTAATATTTATCAATTCGCAAACTTTAAGAGTACTTTTATTTTGAAATAAAATTTTACACATGTTTTTTCTTTAAAGGAATTGAAAAACTTTTTTGAAAACTATTCTGAAGTTTTAAAAAAAAATCGCTTCCAGCGTTAACGAAAAGTAAGACCAGAGTAGAAAAAAATTTAAGAAAAAAGTGTTAAAAGATAGGCTCGTTCGTTAAATTAAAAAATCGCTTGAACAAGTGGTGCCTTTTTAACGTTTTTATTTTTATTAAAAACAGTGCAGTTGCAATTTTTTTCTAACAGTCTAGTTTTCGTTGATAAAATTTTTTAATTTTTATTCAGTAAATTTTTAAATTCATAAATAAGTTTTTATAATCAATAAACGTTTGAATCTTTAAATTTATATTCAATAAAAGGAAAACAAAACATTGTGATAAGTACTAAGATTTGTGTGATTTAAGTTCAACTACGCGAGTGAAAAAATAAAACGTTCGGCTTTTTTATTGGCTATTCGATTTTGCATTTTAAATTTATAATCTAGTAAAATGGAAAATAATTTTCCATCTTCTTCATCTGAATCTACCATATCTCATATGGCTTCCCCAGATATTTCCATTTTTGGACCACCAGAGGATTTTAGTGGCCTTAACTTACCAAGCAAGCGTGATGTATTAAAGTATTATTTCTTCTTGGGTTACCAGGCAAAAAAAGAAGGAAAAAAGTGTGCTTACAAGAACTTCACTGATGACGTGTTAAATAAATTAACTGAAATATGGAATCGACTTTTTATTAATCTTATGAATGAAAAAAGCATTTTACTAAAACTAAACCAGTTTATTGAAAAGTACCAAAGAGAAATAAAAACTAAAAGTAAATTAAATCGTTTTGTGGAATCGATTGATGATTTGTTTTTCATTGGAAAATGCAAATGTAATTTAAAAGTACATGAATGCAAATGTGGAGAAATTCCAAAAAGGTTGACATTTTTTATGCTAGATCAACACAATGATAGAAAACTGACTATTCCAGAGAATCATTCTGACCAAGTATCAACAATAACAATAACAACCTTCCTACCAGTGAGTCATGATTCGACATATCAACCAAGCCAGTTAAACATGGAGGTGGAGGAGCTTATAGAGCTAAGTGCACCATCTGAGGATGTATTAATTTCACCGAAACCACGAGCTTATACCAAAAGGTACTCGGCTTTAAATTTCGCGATGATGTGCGACAGATTCGGCATATCTGACAGAGTAGCTTCAGGTTTAGCGACAGCTCTATTTAAGGATATTGACTATAGAGATGAAACTGGAGACCTAATAATTATGGATAAAAATAAAGTCGCCAGAGAAAAGATGAAGGGACGGGAAGCAGTACGCAAGAGTCAAGCAGGAGACACCAACCTATGCTACTTTTCATTTGATGGCAGAAAAGATGACGCATTAACAATGGAAAAAATTGACGGCAAATACCACCAAAGCATGGTTAAAGAAGCACATTTAGTCGTCCTTAAAGAGCCGAACTCGAAACTATTAGGATATGTTACAGTTCAAGCTGAAGATGCTTTAACAAAGCAAAGGCAGCTTAGCGAGTTTTTCAGCAAAAAAGGTTTCAGTTTAAATAATTTAATTGGTATTTGTAGTGATGGAGAAAACACTAACACAGGCGTTTCAAATGGCATAATACGGCGTTTCGAGATCGCATTGGGAAGACCATTGCATTGGTTTATATGTCTCCTACATTTTAATGAATTGCCTTTTCGTCACCTATTCGAATTTCTGGATAATTCGAAAACGAGCGGACCAAGAACTGCCAGCGGCTTAATTAGTAAACAAATTACGTGCTGTGAGAAAATGGTGGGAAAATAATTTTTCCAGAATATTTTTTTTAACATTTATTAAAAAAATTTTAAAATTTTTTCAGAGGGTTGTTGAATTTACAGCCATTCCGCTAGAGAACATGCCACCTTCTTCATCAGACGAATGGAAGCTTGATTTATCTAATGACGTAAAGTATTTGCTTCAAATGGCTTCAGCAATATCGAATGGTTTTATTTCTGTTGACTTAGCTAACATAAAGCCTGGACCTGTAGCGCACTCCCGTTGGTTAACCAAGGCCAGCAGAATTTTACGATTGTACGTCGCAACAAGTTCACCCACTAGTTACTTAAAAACTCTAGCAGAGTACGTAATAAGAGTTTATGTTCCCATGTACTTTAACATCAAATACTACAATTCTGTTATTTACGGCAGTACGCTTTTATTTAAGTTTATTCGCCTCACACAGTTTCTTCCCTTGAATGTGCGGCTATATTTATTTATTGTATCTTTAATAAAATTGAACTAGCAATAAGCAATCAAATCTTAACTCTAAAATTTTAATTTTTAAGTCCAGCCAGTGCCAGACAAAAACATTTGTTTTAGTGGTTGGTTGTTTACGTCTCTCGTGTTCGGCTGAAAGCAAGAGTGTCCCTCCTTCTTACCGAGTGTGGCCTCTAAAGTTAATGATGTTTCGGGCTAGGGGATTTGGGTGCAACTCAAGTCTTTTTATGTAGCTTGTCACGTGTTTAGAAAACACTGTTTTAACCGGCGGTACATCTAGGTCTTTATGATTTCGCTTGTTTCTGACATACCATGGGGCTGCTGTAATCGTACGGAGTATTTTATTTTGTTGCCTTTGAATTTTTTCTACATTTGATGCCGAGGCAGTGCCCCATAACTGGATTCCGTAGGACCATATTGGTTTTAGAATGGAGTTGTATAGAAGAAGTTTACAATCTAGGCTTAGAGTAGAGTTCCTTCCAATGAGCCAATTCATTTGAGCTGCTTTTAATTTCATTTGAGTCACCTTTGCATTTATGTGTGACTTCCATGTTAGACGACGATCAAGATGAACACCGAGATATTTTACTTCAGTGTGTTGAGGTATAGTTTGGTTATTTATTTGTATAGGTGGGCAGGTTTCATTGCACAATGTAAAAGTAATGTGTTGACATTTTTGTTCGTTAATTTTTATATATAATAAAATATTTTTCTGTAGCACATTAAAGGTAAAAAGAAAGGACAACTTTCTTTTTCATGTAATTCATTTTTCACTATTTGTCAACTTTTTTTAAGGTTTTTGAAAAGACCCACAAAACACAACCGACCTAGAAATAAATTGTAAATTTTAACAGGTGTTAACATGATGCAATGCAAGTGATTTTGTGTAAAAATTTTTTGCATTTGGGTTCCTGTGAAGCTTCTAATGTAACGGTCTCTTGCGTTACCATATGGATGCGCCCGGACAATTTGGGTTAAGCAAAGTAATTTTTCAAAAGTTTTTAGACAACAACTAAGAGACTTATACACTAAAATAGTTTTGTTTCATAAAACCAATGAAACAATTTCAATGCATTCGCGTAATGACAATTTCACAAATCCAATGAAAATTTCACGAAAATTGTGCAAGAATTTTATTGTTTGAAACAATTTTATTAGATTTTTTTTAATAATGAAATGACAATTTCACAAATCCAATGAAATATTCGAGAAATGTTCATTGGATTTGAGAAATTGTCATTGGATTAATGAAGTAAATCTAATGAAATTGTTTCACAGTTAAGAGCTGATGAGTCAAGGCCATTTGCATTATGAAAAGCTTGATTATAAGACGAGTGAAAAGAGCTGCTCCATTTCATATACAAACCAAAATTTCTTAGCTCATCTTTCTTCAAATCGTCGATAACTTTAACTTTTAGCGATACAATGAGCTCACCAGTGTGGTCAGGAAAAGCATATGAAAGTTTCAATTATTGCTATGTACACATTTTCGGATGCAACCCTTCTTTGCTGATTGCACTATAGAGTAAAAAGGAAATTTTTCTAGAGCAGAAAATTAGATGATGTTGTATTGATGTCGTGGCAACTTGGACTTCGCTACACAGAAAAAATTATCATAGGTTTTTATTTTAACACACGTGTGTTTGAGTTTGTTTTTAAATTTTATTATTTTTTTGTTTGAATTTTAAATATTCGAATACAAACTTTTGACAAAAAAAATTTAGATATTTTTCTTATTAATTGTACGAATTTTGTTCTAGGTCCCATTTCCGTCAAAAAATATTTTAATTTATGAATTTAGTAATAGCTTAAAAAAAACTTTCACGATATCAAGCTGCTCTTGATGATGATGACAAGTTAATTTAAGTCGCATGTTCCTTTTTAGCTTTAACTTTAAAAACTATTGAAATTTCACTCTGAAAAGTAAAAAAAAAAATTATATTTTTATTGCGCGCAAGAAAAACGCAGAAAAACGCATACTTTGGAAATATGTACCAGAAAAGTTTCTTTGCCTAGTGATGTAGAACTTTATGTACCAACATTTTTACTGTTTTCTAACTTATTTTAATTAATTAAAATTTTTGTCATCGGATACCCCTCTGTGCGATGCACACTGGGAAAAAAGGGAAATTTAGCGACGAAAAGTTATATATTCCAAAAAAGTAGTCTGATCCACAAAAAAAATATGGATGAATTATAGGGAAGGATGCAAGGTGTGATAAAAGTTAGGTAGCTTTTTTAACAGAAAGGGCAATATAAGACCAATTTTACAAATAAAAGTCTTTAGTCGTCGGAAAGCTTATATCTTCCAAACTAATAGTCTGCTCCACAAAAAAATGTATGCCTGAAAAAGCTGTAGGCTATAAGGTCTATAAATAAATTAGCTATTATTAATATAGTGGGCGCTAAATGTTGTTAGATAAGACAAATTTTACCAACCAAATCCTTAAGTCTATCGGAAAACCAATATCTTCCAAACTATTAGTCTGATCTACAAAAATGTAAATACGAGTTATTGGTAAGGATGTAGGATATAAATTTTGTAAAAATTAGACAGCTATTTTTAACACTGGCCGCTATATGTTGTTATATAGAACCAATTTTACCGATGAAATTTCTTAGTCGTTGGACAGCTTATATCTTTCAAAGTAATAGTCTCATCTACAAAAACCATGTGCCTGGAAAGGCTGTAGTTTATAAAGTCTATAAATAAATTAGCTATTATTAATACAGTGGGCGCTATATGTTGCTATATACGACCAATTCTAGAAATTAAAAAAAGAATTGCTTAACTTTTAAATTTATTGATTAAATCTTCAATTGTAAATTGAACTAACAATAAGTATTCAAATATTAAAACAAAAATTTTTAATAATTAGTCCAGCCACTGTTAAAAAAAATATTATGTTCAATGGCTGCTTCTTTAGATGTCTTGCGTCTCTCGTGTTCGGCTGAGAGCAAGAGTGTCCTTCCTTTTCACCCGAGTGTGCCCTCTAAAATTAATGATGTGGCAGGCTTAGGGATTTGGATGCGATTCGAGTTATTTTTATATATGTTGTCACATGTTTTGAAAACAAGAAAAACGCAGAATTTTATTTTGTCACCTTTAAATTTTCTCTATATTTGATTTAGAGGCAGTGCCACATAACTGAATACCATAGCACCAAATTGGTTTAAGTATTGTGTTGTATATAAGAAGATTACAATCTAGACTAAGTGTTGAATTTCAACTTTATTGGCTAAAGTTGAACTGCTTTCAATTTCATTTGGGTCATCTTTGAATCTATGTCGGTCTTCCATGTTAGGCGACGATCAAGGTGAATTACTAGGTATTTAACCTCAAAGTGCTACGGTATGATATGATTATTCATATAAATAGGCGGACATGTTTCCCTGTGTAATGTAAACGTAACATGTACACATTTCTGTTCGTATATTTTTATTCTCTACTGCTTTAACCATTTTTCCAGATGCAATACATATTCCTGCAATTTTTGTGATGCTTCTTGTGGACTAGCGCTTATTCTTAGAAAAGGTGTATCGTCAGCAAATGTTGATGTGTGAATGTCATAGCCCGTTGCATATCGGAGATATATATCAGGTATAATAGAGGACCCAAAATTCTACCTTGAGGAACCTCAGCTTGAATCATTTGAGGTGTCCTTAGAAAATTACCTTACTTGATGATTAATTTTCGTCCAGTTAAATTGCTTTCTAGTAGCTTGTGAGTGTTAGACGGTCAATTTTGTTTTAATTTCTAGATTAATCCTTTATGCCATACTTTACCAAAAGCCTGAGACACATCAATGAAAAGAGCCGAACAATATTTATTTTCTTCAAATGTTTTTCTAACCACATTCACAAGCCTATGCGTTTGCTCGATAGTGCTATGTTATCTTCTGAAGCCAAACTGATGATCTGGGATGCATCCAGTCTCATTGCAGCTGCTTGGTGTATTCTTTCAGCATAATTTTTTACTGCGGGATCTGTTGCGTTGCCATTCTCTACGAACTCTTCCTTTTTCAGATAATAGCCGTCCCACATCCTCAGAGTAAATTTTGTTAAATCTCACCTGTCGAAAGGTAGAAGTAGCCTTTTCAGCAGCTTTCTTAATGTTTGCTTCTAAGTGTACAATTGAGGCCTCTAAGTCTTCAGGCGTTCTCAGTGGAAAATTTTCCGTGCAATGCACACTTAAATATTTTTTATATTTCAGTTAATGAAAGTGTGTGTGTGCATCAAACCGCGAGTGGGTGAAGTTGTTGTAAGTGAGTATATAGTTATAATAGTGAGTGAGTGATCTGAAGATAAATCTAAGGGGATTTCAACTTTATTTATTTCGCTGGGAACTCCTTTTACTACTCCCAAGTCAATAAAATCAGGTATTTTTCGGCGATCTGTTGGCCAGTAAGTTGGCTGTCCACTTGAAACAACATTGAAAGAACATAGTGTGTGAAACAGCATGTGTTCTTTAGGGCTGATTAGTCGCGATTGTGTGAATGTTTGCGTCAACACTAATCATGCTTCCCGTTATAGCTTAGTTTACGACAAAAAACTTATTTTTACATTTAATCATGACATTATTAGCATTCATATTGATTGCAACATGGTAGATTTTATTGGTAAAATCATGGTATATTTGAAAATTCAAAAACAGTATGGTTCTATAACAGTAAAATGTGGTTCTTGTCCATACTATTTTAAAACAGTTTGTTTGCAATCAAGCTATGGTTACAAAAGAGACATGGCTCTCTACTTCCAAAAAAGTTTTTGTTCTATCCTTTGGTTGAATGTTTTTTTTATTCGTTTTTTGGTTTACTTGAGAGCTGGTGGTTGTTTTTTGTGTGTCAGTTGAAAAAAAAAAATAAAATAAGAAAAAATAAATTTAAAATAAAAAAACGGATAAAAGTTCTGAAAACCATTTCTTTTTGAAATTGCAAAATTTCAGAAATGAAAAACAGTGTTCTTTTAATCAAACAATTTAGTGCATTCGTAGCTTAGCTTGGATAAATTATCTGAAACATCTGAGTAATAAAAATTAAGTGAAAAGCTGCAATATGTGAGCTTTTGGGTTAAATTCTTTCCTGAAATTTGCCGATTTCAAAACGAAATGGCTTGCAGAGCATGTCCGATTGCAAATAAAACACGTGTCAACAAATATATATGTGTTATTTATGTGAAAATAGATAATAATTTTTATTTCAGATTCAAAACATTTTATTTTATATTTAATTTAAAAAATATATATATTTTTAGCTGCTGTCAACTTTGAATCAAAGTATGATAAAGAAAACAACTTTTATATGGTTCTTTAGAACCATGCTATTTTTATCATAGTGTATTTACATTCAATTAAACATTAGGTTGCATCAATCATATTAGTGTTATAAAAGACAACAATATTATATTTAGATTTTTGACTAATTTTTCGACCTTTCTTGATGTCGAAGTGTTTTAAAAAATGAGCTTAAGGTCACTTTTTTATAAGAAACGTTATAAAAACTTTATTCGATATTTCGCTACTCCTTTATATAGTTTCTTCAGGATAATCAATTAGTAACAATTAGTAATAAGATTTAAAACAAGAATGCAACAGTAACAGTTTCGATAAGTTATATATATAAATATTTTAAATTGATTTTTCTATTTCCCTTTTTTTTTGTATGAAAAAATTATTTTGATTTGTAAACCAAAAATATTTCGAACTTATTTTTCCCTTCCGCCTTAGTTTGAAAAATAAAGTCAATTCAAAAAGGGTTTAAATATTAAATAATGAGGAAATGAAAAAATTTTGGAATAGTTGAAGACACTTACAATTATTATATTGATATGAGCTATAATATTTAAATTCATATCTAACATTGAGTCATTCTATAATCTATTTACTCCTTTAGCTCTGTGTATTAAATGTCTATAGCTCTGTGCTACACTATCAGTATCTGCTCTAAAGTTAATTCTAACATCTGGTGATACATTAATTATATGTAACATTTCCAACATATAACGACGTTTATACTTATTTTCTGTGTTCAAAATGGATGTTGCCTCAAAGTCTGGATAATGATCAGAATCAACACAATGTAATGATAATGCTGTTTTTTGTGATGTTGTATAGTTTCTGTATTTCAGGTTGGATTTATGGCCAGCTAATCTAGTTTTAAGTTTATTTTGTGTTGTACCTACATATACCTTATTACAATTCTCATTATCATTTCCCTTGCATGGTATTTTGTAAACAACATTTGACCTATCCAATTTATGTATTTTACCCTTTGTTTTACTGAATAATCTACCTAACGTATTGTAAGTCTTATGAGCTATTCTATATTTGTTTGTATCGAAAAAATTGGATTTTGACAATCGTTCTGAAATTACTTGAATATATATTAAAGCTTTGTAAATCTTTGGTGCTGTGATATCGTTTATATTATTCCTATTCAGATTTTTGCATTTTCTTATTAGATCACATGTCAATCCAATTGGAAAATCATTATCAACTAATAAACCTTTAATAATCTCTTTATTTTTTCTGTGGAATTGTACATCACTAATTGTCAAAACTCTATCTATAAGATTTTTCGCCGTGTTAATAATAATTCCCTTAGGGTGTTTTGAAAAATAGTTTATAATTATACCTGACGATGTCGGTTTCTGATACCAATCTACTAATAAACTATTACCATTTCTTATTACTAATGTGTCCAAATGAGGAAGTTTGTAGTTTTTCTCCATTTCAATAGTAAATTTTATGTCAGAGTGAAATAAGTTAATTGATGCTAGCATATTATCTATTTCGTTTCTCGAAATTATACAGAATATATCATCAACATATTTTGTTATAATCTTCGGTTTAACAAACAAACTTTCAATACATGTATCTAATAATTTTTCCATTACAATGTCAGCTATGATTGGAAATGCAGGTGATCCCATAGGAAGACCTTTTTGCTGCATATAGAGGTTATTATCATATTGAAAAAATCTATTATCAACTATGCAAAATTTTAAAATGCGTAAAAACAAGTCTTTTTCTATATCAGTGTGCTCTACAATTCTACTCCAATTTTCTTCTATGATATTAATAGCCAGCTATATTGGTACACTTGGAAATAATGAAATAACATCCAATGATACCAATATTTCATCATTATCTATCCTAATATGTTTAATTTTGTCCTTGAATTGTAACGAGTCTTTAACGTTATATTTCGAATTTGTTGTCATATTTTTAAGAATTTGTGTAATATATTTACTAAGTCCATAAGAAGGTGAATTTATGAATTAGCAAATTGGTCTTAATTGGAAATTATCCTTATGGATCTTTGGAACTCCATATAATCTGGGTGCATTTGCTATTCTAGTCTTCAAATTTCTTTTCTCTGTAAGTACAATTTTCCCTAAACTGAATAATTTATCTACAATCTCATTATTCATCCTTTGTAGTCTACTAGTTGGGTCCTTTTCTAAAATTCTATATATAGATCTATCATTCACAATGTCATTCATCCTTGAGATATAATCAAGTTTATCCATTGCTACTGTTGTATTACCCTTATCAGCATTAAGAATTAGTATATTTTTATTAGTCTTTAAAAACTTTTCTGTGTCTTTCACCTTGTTTAGTACAAATTTATCCCTATTAGTCAAAATGAAATTGACTAATAGGGATACATTTTTCGGGAACGATATTACTCTCTAATATCTATATTAAGACTCCACAAAATGTTCAGATACTCTCGGGAATACTCTTTTTGTATCTCTACAAAGATTTAGAAAAGTATTTACGCTTGTAAATCTTAAATAAAATAGTAAATATATAAAGTAAAGCCATTTAAAAAAGCTGATACAGCACTTTATAAAAAAAGTTACTTTGTCCGAAAACGTCATAAATCAGCCTATGATTTGGGTGTATGTTATCGATTACCATAGTGGGAAATAAAGTCAATGTTTATCAACAAAAATGCTGAAATAGCGTCACCAGTCCTTAAAATATGTCGACATAAAGAAATATTTGGAAATAAATTAGAGATTCTCTGCGTAGCTGGCCTTCGCGGACTGGGTTCAACTGTGGCCAAAGTGGCACTTAGTTGAATTTTTTATATTAAGATTTCGTGATAAAAATTTATACCCAGTAAAAGGATATAATAAGCTCTATCACTATTCAAAATTTCACCTATCTATGTTGTATAGTCACTGCGGAGTGACCTGCCAAAAGCAGACAATTTTTACAGTGAAAAAGTGAAAAAAGTTGAAATTTAATAGAAAAAGGTGATCCCTTTGTCTAACTTCTGTGCTGTTTCCACAATGCAAACAAGCACTGCTTGTCTAAAATTTGTATGGAAATCACTCAAAAAACTGAGTGCTTTTCATATAAATTTTAGACAAGCAGTGCTTGTTTGCATTGTGGAAACAACACATTAATACTTAAAGCGTTGCACTTTTAGGATGGAACCTTCAATTTTTAGTATTTATGCATACATTAGTGAGATTCTGGTAAAAACATGTGTGAAAATAATTTTAATATTTATTTAAAAAAAGCCCCAAAGTTAGGGTATAATGGACCAGAACTTCTGACCTTATTGAGCTTTAGTTATGAAATAAAGATTTTTATAAAGTGTGCAGTCTCCAATTGAAATTCAAAGAAAAAATGTTTGCAACATTATTGCGAAAATTATTTAACAAAACTAATATGCGTATTATTTTTTTGTCATTATCTTAATGTTTTCCGTTGTTGCTATTGCCGTATAAGTATTTTGATTCCCTATTAGGATGACTGTGTGAGTCATATTTTATCACCCACGCTCACGAGAGTTATACAGCCAGGAAAACAGTTTAACGTAGGATTTGAATTTATATAATACTAGCACTTAAAAACTTCTTTTTATCAATAATAACAAACTTATATTTTGTGTTAATTAAACTGTCACCATATTTGATCAATAACAATAGAACACTCGTATATAAAGTGTATCACACACACATATCTATCTGTTCCAGTTATTTATACGTATTTTCTATTATGTTACAATGTTATAACTTGTTGTTTTTAAAGACTACACGTTTGCAACATATTAAGTAATCGGATCTGCTTTATTTTAGGGACAAGCCTCAAAACTATTTTATATCTCGCCTCGCACTTTTCTTTACAATTTTATGAGAAATATCGCCTTAAATCGATGGAAGAAAAAATTTGTATTCTTAATATTGTTAATCGTATCAATGATGATAGTGATAATGAAGACCAAAACAGCTTTAATATAGAATTTTAATATAATATAATTTTAAAATAATACAATACATGAACTTACATGCTAATCAGTGTTGTCAGCAGATGTATTTTTAAAAGGCCACTGCGTGCAAAAGAAAATACCTGGGAAGCTCTGGTATCTCAAATGTTTCGTTTTAATCAACACAAAGTTTATATGTATCTGTTCGATTTTCCATACGTTCCTACTTCAATGACTAAATTACTTGCATGGAGGGATTTTCCCTACGTTTTGTCATCAATGATGCACATGCACACTATTTTTTATATAAAAAAGTTTTCATAAAAATTTTTTAAATCGTGTTTTACTAATTCGGTTATCACTAATATAAAAAAATTATTATCTCATCGATTATACCATTTCATGAATTAAATCTTGAATTAAACGAAATCGGTATATCCCAAGATTTGAAATTTCGCATGTCTACCATTCCTTAACAGTTTAAGATGCAACCTGAAAAATGTTTAAGAAGCATAGATTATTGTAAAGAAGGTATTCTTAGCTTTCAAACAAAGTACTGTTAAGCTCCGTCACTAAAACACTTCTATAGAATTGCCCGGCTCCATGAAAAATCGCCCAAAACCAAATCGCCCAAAAATAAAAATGAAAAATCGCCCAAAATTTTTACATACAAATTTTGGGTGATTTTTCATTTTTTTTTTTGGTGATTTTTCATTTTGAAATTTTGGGCGATTTTTCATATTAAAAATGTTTCCATAAAAAATCGCCCAAAACTAAATCGCCCAAAAATAAAAATGAAAAATCGCACAAAAATTTTTCCATTAAAATTTCAAGTTATTTTTTATATGAAAAATCACCCAAAATTTTACACCCAAAAATTCTGGTTATCATCAAAATCGAATATAGAATTTAAAATATTATATTATATTAAATAATTGAAAGTTTCTCCAATGTGTTCCATCTCCATGAATATTTGGCTTCTATAGCAGGAAAAGTTTAAAATCATTCCACCCGGCCAAAGGCCGGCTGCACGGAAAGTCGTTGAATGCGCTTACCAAATTAAGCATTCCGAAGGCTGTTAATATTGAAAATAGTCGTAAGCGAAGCCGCGATTTAACATACAATAGAGTTGAAAATACTTCCGCCCGGCCGAAGCCCGGCTATACGAAAAATCGTCGAGAGCGTTTCTCAAGTTAAACATTCCAAGGTTCACTAATATAAAAAATTGTCAAAAACGAAGTGGATATTTGATATACTATAGAGTTTAAAGTCCTTCGTGCAGGTGGAATCAAGTCTTTGATTCGCTTACGTCAATTTTCAATATTAGTAGCCTTCGGAATACTTAATTTGGTACGTGCTTCGACGACTTTTCGTGTAGACGGCCTTCGGCCGGGTGGAAGAATTTTAAACTCTATGGTATATCAAGTCTGGTTTTCGCTTACGACAATTACACGGAAAGTCTACTAATATTGAAAATTGTCGTAAGCGAAGCCGAGATTTGACATACCATAGAGTTTAAAATCCTTCCGCCAGGCCGAAGGACGGCAACACGCAAAGTCGTCGCAAGCACGTCCCAAATCAAGCATTCCGAAGGGTCCTAATATTAAAAATGGTCGTAAGCGAATCCTATTTTTGATTCCACCTGCACGAAAGATTTTAAACTCTATAGTATGTCAAACCTCACCTTCGTTTACGATAATTTTCTAAATTAGTGAATCTTGGAATGTTTAACTTGAGATACGCTTTCGACGACTTTCCGTGTAGCCGGCATTCGGTCGGGCGGAAGGATTTTAAACTCCATAGTGTATCAAATCTCGGCTTTGCTTACGACAATTTCTTAGATTTCTTGCCTTTGGAATATTTAATTTGAAACGCGCTTTTGGCGGACGGAAGGACTTTAGACTCTATGTGATATGTAAAATTTTGAGCTGCGGTTTCCTTGACGTCTTAAATTTCCGGCCTTCGATAAATGATAATTACGGCATTATATGTTTATAAATTTTTTTTGTATCTATGATAATTGTCTAAATTACCCTTGGAGAGCCATACTATAATTTTTGGCCGATGGAAAATATTGCCTTTTATTCATATTGCATTTCAGCAAGAAACGAAGACTATTTATGCTTTTCTGTAAGTTTTTTTTTTCAATATAAAAATTAAATTACTATAATTTTTAATTTTTTTTTTTGGTGTTTTGTAATTTTGGGCAATATTTCATTTTTTTGGGCGATTTTTCATTTTTTTGGGTGATTTTTCATTTCTAAATTTTGGGCGATTTTCCATTTTTTTGGGTGATTTTTCATATCTATTTTTGGGCGATTTGGTTTTGGGTGATTTTTCATGGAGCCGATTTGCCCATTATATATGTAATTCAACTCAAATGTAAAAAATAATTTTAAGTAACGTTTTTTCTCCAGATTCAGACCAGCTAGAGCAATGATCACCAAATATTGCCCCAAGGGAAAAACACCTGCACCAGTAAAAACACTTGTACAATACGTGTGTGTACTCAAGAGAGCAAAACGTAAATAAATTTCATTTAATAGCAACAACAATGAATGTTTGTTGCTTTGTTTTATAAAACTTCTGGTGGATTCTGAGCTAGAGACACAAAATTTTGTACCCGTGATGTTACTACAAAAACAAAGAAGCTGTACCAAATTTGATCAAAATCGGATTTGGGTAGTTCCACAAATGCATTTATTTTTGACGATTTGAGTTGGTTTTTAAAATAAATATTTAACAAATCTTGTTAAAAAAGTTAAAAATGTTGCTTTTTAAACTAAATCGGGTGTATTTAATCGAAACAATAATTTATCTTATCAATTACACCCTTCCTTGAATTAATCGACACTTTAAGTACAATCGAACCCGGTATGCTGCGGCCGGGCTTAAGGATTTCTTCCTCGCGGTATATCGAAAAGCGGATTTGTTGAGTAAAGACTTTTGCATTGACAGCCTTCGGCCGGGCTTAAAAATTTTCTCCTTTCAGTATATCGAAAAGCGGCTTCGCTGAGTAAAGAATTTTGCATAGCCGGCCTTTGTCAAGGCTTAAGGGTTTTTCCCGGCTAAGCAGAAAATCTCACGCTATCGGGGCCGCTATTTGATATACCAAGAGTGGACAATTTTGAGCCGGGCCGAAGGCCGGCTGTGCAAAAATCTTTACACTCTAAAAAGCGTCATAATGTTCATGAACCTTACGACACTGCACTCATGGCCACTATGACACTTTTTGAAGTGACTTGATGTCCATGGACATTATGTCACTGGCTAATATGTCGCTGGATATTATGACACGCCACCCTTTTTACTTGGGAAAAGCGAAGCTGTCACTTTACCTTACGTACTTATTTTTGAAAATGTGGTACATATACATACAATGTTCATACAGTCTTAAACTTCAATCGAATTTTATATTCCTATGTGTTTTTATTCTCGTTTTGATATGGCTAATCGTCGTTGGAAAAATTCTTCGAACGCTTTTTATTGTTGTGGTGACTTTGTAATTAAAAACATCCATTTTTACAAAAAGTTTTTGTTGGCCTTTATTATTATTACATTTGATATTGATTCTTGTAGAATGGCCTTGCTCGAATAGAAATGGTTAAAGCATCTGGCCTACAAAATTTCATCAAAAGCAAATTAAACTTCTTGCTAATGATTTGAAAGGCAAAAAATTATGTCCTTTTAATATGAAGCCAACCCCTCATTCTTATAGCTTTAATATTCAAAAAGCATTTATAGTATTTACATATTGTAAAATAGAATTTCTGTATAAATTTCATTTTTTTTATGAATTTCTGTTTTATCGTCTTTTGAAAATTTCTATTAAAGTTAATTACCTTTTGTAATTAAAATAACAAAATTGATGACAGCATAAATATAGCCATTGGCGATTTATATTCTATAAAATCAATTTACATATTAATTGTTTTTATTGCTTTCATCTTATCTTATACTTAATTTTTTCCTTTTGTGTAATTATATATAAAATATCTTAAACTATTGGTTAAACACTAGCCAGCGGAAAATGTTAAAGCAGTCTTTTATGACTACCATTTAAAAAAGTAAATGTTGAAACAAATACATATATATTTGTGCAATTCAAGGTAGTGCCATATCAGTACTATTTTTCATATTTCAAATTATTTTATGCATGCATAACATTTTATATTAAATTTTCAAACAAAAAATTCATAAAATTTTACACATGAATGAATGGCATGGCATGTGTTAAAAAATTGCATCATATTCTATAGTTTTCTTTCATATTTTGATGTTTAAAATTAAATAAATTAAAATAAAGTGTATAAAATAAATAAACAAAAGTTTTTGAGAAAAATAAAAGTGTAAAAGACTCGCAATTAATTACGTGCCCATTTTAAAATGAACTTTTCTGGAAAAATAAAAAAAATGATTGCTATTCTGAGACATGAGCTGTTTAAAGTATCAAGTAATATTTAATTACAAAATACGGTATAGAACAATATTCGAGATCGCTTTCAATTGCGCAATTAACTAATTAATTAAAATAGACAATTTCTTTTTAATTTAAATTGAAAATTTTATTATAAAACTAAGCAATTCAGTTCACATCTTAATAAAAACTTAAAAAAAACATTTCAAATCTTTCATATTTTTTATATGTCAGGGGGTCAATTCCTGCTCTGTGAAATGGTGAAATAAAAAAAGATTTTTCACATTTTCATAGTAGTTTTGATTCTCGTTTAATGAAACAATGAAAAGTAATGTCAATATTTTTTCATATGCAAAACATTGGAACGAAACAAAAGTTTTTCACAATTACACATACTGCGATTCTTGCAGTGATGTGTAATTGTGAAAATAACTGTCAAAAACTTTTCATATGAAAATTTATTTTACACAGAAAATTTATAAGTGAAAAATAAACTTCTTGAGAATAGTAAAGGCAAACTTACAAGGAAATATATGTTTATTAATATGATTATTTCGAACGTATTTGCTTTGTGAATCCAAATTGGTTAATAGGCTAAGGTTCGTAACGTTATATTCAGAAAGAAATAAATGTTTGTCTTTTTTATAATTCATTTATTTATTAACTAAGAGATGATTTTTACCTTCCAAATGATAAATAATGATTTAAATATGAAATACACAAGAAGGATTTTATTTATTTATCGTTTGGAAGTTATATTTCCACACACGGACAGACACATGTACATAATTCACAGTGCAAACGCTATAATTCACTATATATTTTTTTAAATTTTAATCGTTTTATTTTAAATAATTCAAAACTATTATTTTTTCTCATAAAAACCATAACATATTAATAGTACACACAATTATCGCTATTGCATTTCCTTTGTAAATACTTCTTTTTGATTTTGACACTTGATAACATATTACCAGCGTTGTCAACTTGGTGTTTTTCGTACAGTTTTTAGTGATTTTTCAACATTTCGACGCGAACAATTTTCAAGCTGGTGCTCAGTGCTTTTTTATTTAATTTTTGGTGGTTTTTATTTGGGAAGGTTGCAATAAACACAAAATTCACAAATACGTTCATTTATCTAAAAAAAATATATTTTCAAGTGTATAATTCGTAACTATTGTTTAGATTATCTCGTAAGCTATAAGGAATATGAAAATTTTGTTAAAAGCTTTCTTTTAGATAGTAATATTATCTAAAACTCCACATAATTGTTGTAAATTGTACAATTAAAAATTTATAGCTATTATGAAAAAATACAGCGTGCATCTCAATGGCTTTGATAAAAAAACGATAATATTATTTGGCTGCAAATAAGTTATTTTACAATTTTCTTATATTCCTCTTTCTTTTATGAATTAGATTTTGCGTGTTTTATTATACAAAATTCGCTAATAAATACGAAAAACACACTTCAACTTTCAAAGTTACTACCACGTGCGTCACAAAACTTTGTACTCAATTATTTCGTAACCAGTAGCTGCTAAAAAATTATGTTCTATGCCATTAGAAAGTACAAGTAAATCCCACTAAGCACTATGCATAAGTTGAAGGTATATCTTTTGAAAGAATAAAAAAGTTTTATATATTAATTTGGGGCCGAATCACCGCATTCACTATCGAGTAGGCTTTCGTCACGTGTCGAATGGATGGATTACCGCATTATATAGCTAAGGTATTAAAATTTTTAAAAAGAGTGTGTTGTGTTTTTTTAAGCTAGTTCAACAACCAAATCGATTTGACGACTGTAATAAGGTTTATTGGTAATGTTCGATGCTTTTTGCAAAACATACAAATAAAAGAAAATATTATTTTATATCTCTTTGGTGCTAAAGCCCTTATGACACTACATTTTTCTTGCATTGTTTTGCTATAGGATTGAAAGAAAGAAATAGCAAAGATAGAAAGAAACAACTACACAAAATGTAAAAAAAACGTAATGGCTTCTTTAAGTGCTGCCTACTTTTTATTTATAATAAAACGACAAAAGAAAAAAACTTTAAAAAAGAGGCACTAAGTCGCTGAATTCGTGAATAAACCGCTAACCTGGCAACACTTTAATGTTTCAAGTTTGAAATGTCAATTTTAAGTTGAACATTTTTATTTTTTTTTGACAGGCCCCCATTTTTTATCGATAACATTAGTAAAAGCTTTGACAATTTGGTATTTATCTTAATATAGCTGAACTCTTTGCACCTGATAAAATTTCGCATTATATTCTATTTGCACTGTTCTCCAAAGCTTGAAAAATTAAGAAAAAAATGAAGTGTCAAAAGGGCTTAACGAGTGCAATTTAAGCAGCATGTACTCGATTATCGTATGCCGTAATCCAAAAAAGAAAATTTTCGAACTATTTTACTCGATCACGTATGCGGTGATTCGGCCCCTGAATGTATATTTTTATCCGCTGAATTCAGAAACTACCATAAAACTTTTCGGTAAGCTCTAATTTCAAATATGTACTTTTATTAATATGATTATTTCGAAAGTATTTGCTTTGTGAGTCCAAATTGATTATTAGGCTAAGGTTCGTAACGTTATATTCAGAAAGAATTGGGCATTATTAATACTCCAAGGAACAAGGGAAAAATTAACATCAACTTAATTTTTCAACGTACACAGCAGAACAGAGTAGCACCACTTTCGGAAGCCGCTACACTTCCATCGTCTGTGCTCACGTGTATTTGCTTATCACCACTTGTCAGGTGGCTCTGTTGAATGTGATTTTAATTATTATATATACAACTTTTTCTTGAAAATTGTTCTGCTGTGTACGTTGAAAAATTAAGGTGATGTTAATTTTTCCCTTGTTCCTTGGAATATTAATCATGCCCAATTCTTTCTGTGTATACTTTTATATTTTCATAAATTACAACAATTTTGTTCTTTTTTATTTATGTTATTACTCCATTATATCGCCCATGCACTTCAAAAGTTGTACAATTCAAGGAGTGCGCTCTTAGAGACAATAGTACAATATTAATTGTAATATTGCTTTTCATATTGCATAAAAGTCATACAAATATGTATCATGTATACTAAACTCTTGAGGAGAGAATACATTTATACTTTTCCATGAAAGTGTGAGTAATTTAAAATACATATTATTTTTAAATAAATGAAAAATATTTAATGTACTGCATTTTTTCCATCATTGAGCGTTTTTATGGCGTTTTAGTGCTTTTTGAAATTTAAAAGTTGACAACGCTGCATAGTACCAAAGTTTTCCCAGGTACGTATGGAATGAAAAATTTTTTCATAATTCAAACGAGAATCAGAAAATGTGTAATTGTGAAAAAATAGAGTGAAAAGTAACGATGAAAATGAATATGAAAAGTTTTTTTTTCATTTCAGAGCCAGAATTGAGCCCCAGGTAACGGTTGTTTGATATTTTGGATTTTTTTTTTATATTTTACCTTCTTTACCAAGATTTTTATTTGAATTTTTTTCTTTATGCGAACTCTATTTAAGTTTCTTCATACTGTTTAAAATATTTTACTTTTATAGTTTTTGTGGCTTTTTTTTATTATTTTTTAATGTGTATCTGAGTATATTTATTTTCTGGCAATATTACAAAACCGAAAAATTTATTTTACTAAATGCTGCATAGAGTAAGTAAAATTGTTTTTTTATTCTATTTTTTTCTTACGTTAGTTTATCGTTTTTAAAAATCCGACATGAAACAAATTGTTTTTGGTCAGATTGTTAAAAGTTTTACATTTGAAGCTGATATGAAGTTTTAGGAAGGAAGAATCACAAAATGTATTACAACATGTGTAAATGGATTTTCTTTAAAATGCGTAAGTACTAAACGTGTGCGTAGTTCCTAAAAAAAACTGTACGTCAGTGCATTTTTTCAAGTGCAAATATTGTTTGTAGTTGTAATTCGAATTGAGCGTAAAGCAAATATAGAGAACATTGAAATAAGAATGAATAAATTCATTGTACAAAAATTGAATAGTCACTTGTGTCAATTGTAGCATAAAAATCCCGTAAAATTCATTATGGACATCATATCAGAAGCACTTTAAACAAACACACATATATCTTACATTTTTTTCGCTTTTCTGAATAATAAAATACAAATTACATGCATAATTACATTCATTCATACACATTACATCTTTTTTTTGATTGAGCAGAAAATCATAACAAGTGGCCATTGTAATTATGAAAAAAGCAACAAAAAAAAATATACCTGGCTTTGCCACAATTGAAATTTGCTTTGACACAACAATAAACAGTGCCGTTGGGCGGCATTTTGTTGTGTGCTTTTAATAAAAGGGAATAACAATTCTAGTTTTGCCATAAAATCAAAAGCAATAAAAGAAGAGAACAGTTCAATAATACACATTATGAACACTTCAAAAGCTTATATTTTGTGCTCACATTTAGTATGAACTTGTTTTATTTTTAGACGTTAAAAATTTATTATTAGAAACTATAGAGGGGCTCAAATTTAAGAGTACAGTGTTTTATTTCTATTAAGTAGTACTACTTAGTGAAAAGCATGATATAATAAATAGAAGGTAGTTTCATTCTCTCTTTATTGATTTTAAAAAGGATCTTTGAAGTTTGTTTTTAAGGTAAAATATAATAAATTCAGTATAGTGCGACTTTGGCTCGCACGCGAAGGGTTCCGTACGAATACACAATTATACCTTTTCGCTTTTGCCTTTTTTTGATTTTGAAAATTTTTTCACTTCGATTGTTTGTTTAATTTTAGTTTATTTTGAAGTTAGTTTTCGTTGTTTTGGCGATTTTTTTCGTTTGTTTGCGATTTTTGGTTTTTTGCAATTTTTTTTTTGTTATTTTGCCGCTTTTTTTACTTTTGGTGTTTTTTGGTTTTAGCCTATTTTTCGTTTTAACGTTTTAGTTTTCTTTTTTACAATATTTTTAGTTTTAGCGACTTATTTTAGTTTGGGCACTTTTCGGTTTTGGAAATTTTTTTTTCAGTTTTTTTGTGATTTGTTTAGTTTTAGTGATTTTTTTGGTTTTTGGCGATTTTTTAGTTTTGGCGCTTTTTTTTGTTTTGGCGCTTTTTTTTTGTTTTGGCGCTTTTTTCCATTTTTGGCGATTTTTTCGTTTTTTCATGATATATTTAGTTTTAGCGATTTTTTTATGTTTTAGTGTTTTTTTTTTCGTTTTGACGAGTTTTTTCGGTTTTTGGTGTTTTTTTTTAGCTTTTTTGGCGATCTTTTTAGTTTTGGTGAATTTTTGCGTTTTTGCTGTTTTTTTTAATCTTGGTGTTTTTTCATTTAAACGCTTTTTCCTTTTTGCCGATTTTTCGTTTTGAATTTTTTTTTGTTTTGGAATTTTTTAGTTCTAGCGTTTTTGAAAATTTCAAGAGTTTAGTTTTACGGTTTCCAAGATGCAGCATATTGTCTAAAGTGCATAGTAAAATTACATTAACTGATAGAACGCCCTTTAATTTTTATGGTTTATTTATCAGTGTTATATTTATAAGTGTCTGTATATTAGATTAGTATTTCAACATGTTTTGTTGCTCGCTTTAGAACACCCTTTGATATTTAGCTGCCATATATTTGTTTTTACATATTCTGAAAATTTCAGGTCCGTAGCTCTTACGACTCTCGTGAAAACAGCCTGTGACAGACAGACGGACAGACAGACAGACAGGCAGACAGACAGATGGACAGGGCAGTGAAAACACTTTTACACTTTACACTTTTGGTGTATGAAACCCTAAAAAAGCGTTGCCATATAATAGAAAAGGGATCTCAGCCCCTAGAGTTATTTTGTATAAAATGTGTGATTGCATTAAGAGGAAAGTCAGAAAAATTGCGCAATTCACTAGCCCCGCTAGTGATATTATTGAAATGCCCCTTTGTTTTATTACTTGTCGATTATATTTCTGGTTGAATGCGAAAGCATAAAAAAATGTACATTGCAATGACGCGGTTTTATTACAACATAAAAATTAAACAACAAAAATATTTACTACACATACGCATTGCAATTTCCGCGATATTACCAATTTCATTTTTATGATCTATATGATTTTCTGAAATTTTGTTATAACGAGTGATTTTTTTGCTATTATCTTTTTGGCAACACTAGTTTTGACAGCTCACGCACGTTTTGTATCTTGTGTCACTGTCAAACATCTTCAGTTTGGTCTATAATTTAATCATGAATCGTCTTACAAACGAACAACGCTTGCAAATTATTGAATTTTATTACCAAAATGCGTGCTCTGTTAAGTTAGATGAAGATCCACTTTTTTATCGAAGAATTGTGTTCAGCGACGAGGCTCATTTCTGGTTGAATGGATACGTAAACAAGCTAAACTGCCGTATTTGGAGTGAAGAGCAGCCAGAAGCATTGCAAGAGCTACCAATGCATCCACAAAAAACAACCGTTTGGTGCGGATTATGGGCTGGCGGCATCATTGGGCCGTATTTCTTCAAAGATGATGCGAATCACAACGTTACTGTGAATGGTGAGCGCTACCGTTCGATGATAACAAACTTTTTTCTGCCCAAAATGGAAGAGCTTGACTTGCATGACATGTGGTTTCAACAAGACGGTGCCACATGCCACACAGCACGCGAAACAATGGACCAATTGAGAGGCGAGTTCGGTGAACAGTTTATTTCACGCTTGGGACCAGTCAATTGGCCGCCCAGATCGTGCGATTTAACGGCTCTAGACTATTTTTTGTAGGGCTATGTTAAGGCTAATGTCTATAGCGACAAGCCCGCTTCGATTGACGCACTGGAAGCCAACATTGCCAACATTATTCGTGAGATACCGGCCGAAATGTTGGAAAGAGTATGCCAAAATTGGACTAAGCGGATGGACCATTTGAGGCGCAGCCGCGGCCAACATTTGCATGAAATAATCTTCAAACATTAAATTATATCGACCCAACTATCGATCCAAATAAATATTTCATGCATTTTTCTGAATTTTATGTGTTTTTTTCTTTTTTACTTTCCGATAGTTCTTATAAAATCACCCATTACTTCATTTTTGTTTTGCTTCATGTTGATATACTTCATTGATTTCATCAATACAAACATTTAGACATTTTTCGCGAACTTGTAAATTTTTGGCAATTTCTAATCAATTTTAGGTTTGTTTCCGATCTTGGAACTTTTGGCGACTTTTTGCAATGTTCGCTATAAAAGCGACTTTTTAAAAGTTTTCCCAACATCTTTACATTTTTCGCGCTTTGTCAACAATATTAGACTTTGATATCATGTAGCTAGCTGTTCACAAGATTTTGCAAATTTCTAACATTTTCGGGATTTTTTTTTTCGAATTTTTGGCATTCCTTAGCAAATTTTGATCAAAATTATGGCTTGCTTAAAATTTTGAAATTTTTCGCAACTTTTCGCAAAGGCCGTAATTTTTGCAAAGTTTTTGACTTTTTACCGTTTAAGGAAATTTTGATCAATATTACGATTTCTAATCTTTCAAATTTTAGCCAACTTTTGACAAATTTTCCAGATTTTTTTCCGAATTCTCGATATTACAGTTGCAGTTTTAGCGAGTTTTAATTAATTTTATGGCTTGTTTAAAATTATGCTATTTTTCGCGAATTTTCGCATTCTTCTTTAAATCTCTGCGAGTTTTCAATATTTTGACGGTAGAAGTGAGTTTGTCTTTTGTAGGCATGGACAACTTTATTAAGTCCGCTTTTACATATTGAAATCGATGGGCAGATATTTATTCAATTCCCTTTTTAACTTGCCAGTAGTTTTTACATATTGGAAATTAGTAGACAGACAGAAATTTTATAGTTTTCTTATTTCATATTCCCGCTTACTACATGCATACAGATAAAGTATGCATTTAGTGGCAGAAACGAGAAAAATCATTTGAAGCAACAAGGAGAAAATAGCGCAAAGTAATAAAGAGAAACAAAAAATATCCGAAAATGAGAGTCGTGTACTACACTCTCTGTATCTTCATCCACGTTTCTACTAACTTCGTCTGTCTGACCATTAATTTCCAATATGTAGAATATGTAATATATTTTGCGGCGTGTAACGTTGTAAAATTTTGCATAGTTGCGTATAGAAACGCGTATTGCAAATTAGCCGCAATCATTCCTAGAAAAGATATTTTTCACTCTCTCAGCTGCTCTTAAAGTTACTTTATGTTACCTTAGTGCCGTTGCTTTTATTGATGATGACGAGGCTGAGTAGTTAGTTAACTTATAAATAGGCCATGAAATAAAAGTCCTAAGTTCGAGATCAATAAAATAAATCGAATTACTTGAATAAAAGTTAAATATAATACTGGTCAGCAGAAAAAAATCGCCTTTAAATAAAAATATGCGGTATATATAAAGTTTAATGCGCTAAGTTCAAATCTGTTTTCAGTTTTTTTCTATCACGTCAAAATTTTTTTATGGGGCTTTACTAATATTTGCACTAGTTACATCTATATATTTCCCCATAACTAGAGATCGGCCTGTCCGATTTGAATAAGTAGTCAAACAATAGATGCTGAATAAAATTACCATTAAGCCATCCATACACCACTTTTTTATATTGCCAATTTTTTCCGAGGTATTAAGAAATTGGCGGCGGAAAATTGGTTTTCAAAAGCTCATAAAAGATAAGAGGGCAAACATTTTACATTTTAATCATTTATAAGAAAGTTGGATATATTAGGAATAAAATAAGCAATAAATCAAGAAAATCGATGAAGAAATGTCGATTTTAATCCCAATTAAGTGAAGTAGATTAATTCACATACAATTGTGAATTTTATCAATCGAG
The DNA here is from genome assembly GCA_956483635.1 of Panzeria rudis. Classification (NCBI taxonomy): domain Eukaryota; kingdom Metazoa; phylum Arthropoda; class Insecta; order Diptera; family Tachinidae; genus Panzeria; species Panzeria rudis. Next base: position 33,405,498 of record OY101451.1, on the reverse strand, counting down.
TTCCTTCACTTAATTGTGAATGAAATCGACACTTCTCCATTGATTTTAATAATTTATGGCTTATTTTATTCCTAATAAACCTAGCTTTCTGATAAATGTCAAAATCTGTAATTTTGCATCGTTTGCATTCTATACATTTGAGTCGAGCAAACCGTCCTCAGTCATCCCCATAAAAAAATCTGTGGCTGATAAAAAAAAAACTGAAAACAGATTTGAGTTTAGCGCATTAAATTTTATACATTCCACATTTTCATTTAAAGGCTTGAACATTTTCTTTTTTTGCCGACCAGTGTAATTGGGACGTTTTTGATATATGTATGTACATAAAAATAAAGAATATTCTATGGGACAAATGAAATTTCTAATGCTTCCAAAAAATATATTTTTCTCTACATGGTGAACATGACTTCAAATCCATTAAATATGCATACAAAATAAAAAGTTCTTGCAATGACATGTCCATGTTAAAGTCATTGGAGATGTTCGGATTGTAACTAGGGTTTTTCCCGGAATTTCCCGGGAAAATCGCTTATTTTCGTTTCCCGCTATCCCGGTAATTTTACCCGGGAATTCCCGGGATTAGAAATCTATTTATATACATAAAAAAGTACTGACTTTGGCTCCCAAAAAATCTTTTTTTTTCCTTATTGTAAATGAACTGTATTTTTACTTTATATAAATCAAAACACATTTTTGAATTTGTTTACAAAAAAATGTTCAAAGCTTTTTTCAAGACAACTTAGATTTCATAAATTTAGGGCCTGTCCCACAATGTCGACAAGTCGATGTCGTTCTCTTATTTATATAAAATCAAAAACAAATTAAAATTTTTTATTATTGTTTTCAATATAAATAACAGAACGACATCGACTTGTAGACATCGCGGGACAGGCCCTTATTTATTAAAAACTAAATTCATAATGCGTATCAAATAATTCCTGGTTTTTGTTTATAAATTAATAAAATATATGAACAATAGATTATGAAATTTTTTCATATTATTTATGTTCAAACTTTTTTCTGTGTACCTGCAATTTTAGGATAAATGCCTTTAATTTTTTGCACTAACACTATTTTCATACAAAAATTCAATCTTAGCTGTATTTTGACTTAACTGCACAAAATATTTGTTTTCTGTGGTTATTCTTCAAAATCCATTTTTGAGTGCACTTTGTATACCTGCACATATTTTTTTGGCAGCTTTAAATTATTTTCATATAAAAAATCAAAGTTAGCTGCACACACTAAGTAATTGTGCGTACTTGGATATCATATTAAGGCAGATAAGTACATTTCACTTAACATCGTTGTTGGCTTATCTGCACAAAAATTGTATATTAAATAATTTTGGATTGAAGAACGAAGAGAAAAAATGTTGTCTCTTCAGTTAATTATTTAAAGGTATACAATTTTTATAGTAAAAGCAACTGCATTATTTTTAATATGCACCAAAATGCACGGCAATTAAATATTCAGAAAATCTATGCACTTTTTTGATGCATTTAATGACGAAGACAATGGGGAAACAGATATTACTTCAAATGACGGTAATGCAAGATAGGACTTTCGACCAAGCTTTAAACGCTGCTATTAACAAAGCAGCTGAAATTATTTTGATACAGCGGAAAAATTACGAAAAATACTGATAATTTATACAACGTCCTCTTAAATATCCGGCCAACTTCTGTAGAGGGCGAAAGTCTTTTTTTAAAAACAGAAAACTATGTTACCTGAATAAGAAACCGATTGTGAGATGAAATAATTAATATATTAGAGGAGTTCAGTATTTGATGCAAATGGTCTAGCGAAAGTGCAAATGCAAAATATTGTAGCTTTTTTATGAAATCCAACAACAAAAGATATCAAATTTCATAAAAAGGCTACAATATTTTGCATTTGCACTTTCGCGAGATCACTTCCATCAACCACTGAAATCCGCTATCGACTGTTTGAAAAAGCCTTTTGCAATAAAGAATATAAAAGTAAAAATTTTCTAAGGGCAGAGAATTTTCATTGCATACCAAGAAGTAAAGGACTGAGATTAATATTCTAACACTGCAACATATATCTTAGATAACGTTTTAATCGCTCTTTTGATTACTTCCGCCCTCTGACAGCCACATGTTAAAATCATTGATGAATGATCAGAAATAAAACTATTTTGATTTCTGTTCATCAGTGATTTTATTAATGATTTGTATGGTTTCTTTTTTGCTCGGTTTAAAAGTAGTTTTTAAATACGAAATTTTCTTAAAATTTCAATAAAAGTATTGTTGTTTTTACCTAATTTATTTTAAATCTTTTTGTTTTTTTGTTATTTGTTAAGTTTATTGCTTTTTATCTAATTTCTTTAGAAACTCCTTTGTGTGAGAAATACTTTAAAAATAAAGCTCAGTTTAAAATAAAGAATGATGCAATGATTCATTTTACTCATATAAACATCAATGGATTTTGGAAATTAAGATATTTGGTAAATATTTTATTATCTTGTTCAATTCCCGGGAATTCCCGGGATCCCGGGAATTTATTTTTTATTTCCCGCTCTCCTGGGAAACAAAAATGTCCGGGAATAAAAAAAACCCTAATTGTAACCTCTTCCGCATTACACGATCTGATCTTATTTACGTCTTTGGAAGCTCCTTTTTCAGTTGGTAGTTTTTAATGGATAGTTACACACTATATGGTACCCAATTTTCGTTCACTATAATATTTTGGTTGAAGTACATCTCGTATGTTTGAACAAAATCAGTACTGAAATTTCCACTTTTTTTTGTGTTGAGACATATTGACCACAGCAGTAGCAAAAGCTATTTATATCTGGCTTGCACAGTTCCATATTCTGTGAGAAAGAGAAAATGTATAATGACAATGCATGTTTTATGTGAACATTGTGTTGCCACATCAATATTTCTCTTTTAGTACAGTAGAAAAATATGAGAGAGTTCGGCTTGTGAGTGTCAATGTTTTCTCCAAATAATGTTGTGCATATCTGAAGCAAATTTTTGAAATTCATACATTTACCTAATTGTAAATAAATGAGAAACGCGTGCATCGATTTTCATGATCTATCCCTTTTTTTGCTCATGAGTTATGTGACTTTACGCGAAAGTAATTAGTTTTGGCACTTTTTTCCATTTTGGATTTTTTATGAATTTAAAAAAAAATATTTAAATTTTTAGGCAAAAAATACTTCTTTCCCTTCATACATTCATTTTTAACTTCGAAAGTGTTGCACATATAGGAAAACGGTATAGAAACAGATTAGAGAAATTGTAAATCTTAATTTTTTTGAGTTTGTTTTAGCAAAATCGGACAAGTGGTTCTCGAGTTATGTTAAACTACGTTTTTGCCAAAATGTTACAACTAAGCGAAAAAACATCAAGATAAGGAAAAAATTTAAAAGGTCATAAAAAAAACTGACACATACGAACGCCAAACCCTTTGAGGGTTTTACTATACTGACCTAGTACCATCACCCTGACTTGGAATTTCTCACCCCCAAGATTGGCTGTTGTACTGTGTAATTTGTTATGCGCGATAAAAATTTTGTTTTTTTATTTTTAAACGTCATATTTTTGTTTTTAAATTTTCTTGCCAGTCAGAAATTAAAGCCGGAAAGTAGTTTTTTCTACATAATATTAAAAGTTTATCCAAAAAACAATGAACACTTCTAATAATTAAAAATAAATGCAACTTTTTTAATTTAAGAACAATAAATTGTTGGTAGGTACCGTTAGAACATGATCCTTATTTAATATGTTCCAATAAAATTGGTAAAAATACTTTAAGTTTTGTGGCTATTGGAAAATAAGTTTATGGTGTTTATTGGAATTGTTCGCAAACAAGTATCATACAAGTTCAAAAGAGTAAGTTACTTTAATTTTCCAAGAGAAAATGAGGTTAATATGATTTATATTTATTGTTTGTTCATAATTGCTCTTTAAACAATTTAAGCCCGTTTTGTTAATAAATTGATTTGTTAGTAAATTTTAGCTTGAGCCAAAGTGAGGTATAAGCTGACCTTTTACTAATTTCGTTATCAGAACTTTCCTGTAATATAAAATGAAATGCCTTAAATTTTTGTAATGTTTCTTTCAAATATTATCAAAAACTATGTTAGCTTTCATAACATAGGCTTAATTGTGTGTTTTCTTAACGATGGTGATGTGCATCTGAAAAAGAACGAAGTTATTTTATCACTGAGGGCTATAACAGCATCTCACTGGTGTAAACTTTATGTTAACACTAAAGGTAAGATGAGTTACAAAATTGGTTCGTTAAAAAATGTTTTACTGTGTTTTTTCTAGATGTATAAAGTAATATATTCGGCCATGTTCTGTATTTCATGTGGAATTAAAATGTGCGGAATTATCAAAGCATTGTTGTTGTAAATTAATATTTATAACAACAATGCTTTGATAATTCCGCACATTTTAATTGCACATGAAATACAGAACATACGCGGTTATATGACAAAGGTAATTTTTTGCTTTTTGATTTTGCGAATGCTTTTAATTTTTCACTGAATTTCGCCGTTAAGCTTAGTACTCTGTTCAAATTTACGAAAAATGTTGATTAACATTGGTTTTTTCATATGAAAAATATGCCAAGTAACCAACCATAACCAGTCCTTGAAAGTATGCTGCAATTGTGTACGTTTTAAAAAAAACCCAATGTGTTTGTTGTAAATACCAAACGAAAAAATTGGGGCGCATATTATTTCGCATGAAGACTCAAAATGTTGTAGATACATTTGAAATGTTTTTCACAATATATACAGAATACTACTTCTGCAACAATTTTTCGTGAGTAATTCGTGTAAATTTCTTTTTACGGACTTTTGACAGCACTTCGCACGAAATGATAAACAGAGTACCATGCTTTAGATTATATTCGATACCTTAATAGGAAAAGCCTAGTTAACTAGTTGCTCTTGAAATCTCTTCTCTATTTCAAGTAATTTTTGCTTGATATTTCCGAATTTTTGTACAAGATATTTATTGCTACTGCATAATTTACTTAGTCCTTTGATCATGCGGTCTATTAGTATGAAATAACGTTTGAATTGAATGGAAAATTTTACTTAATATAAAAAAATTATTCAGAAATCTACAAAACCTTAACCAAAAAAAGGAAAATTTACATAAAAATTTTTTGTCGAGTTATTCGATTAATCGACACAAATTACTCGAATAGATTTTTACTCGAAATTTAAATTTTTTGTTTAATCAATTATTATATTCCTTTAATTATTCGATTAATCGAGCAAACATTATTCGAGTGAATACCATAGTGAAAAATCAAACCAAACGAATCTCTTTTATACATTAAAAAAATTAAGGCCCTAATTGTGTAGCACATAAAAGGCATTAATTAATTCAGAAATATTTTTTGATAATGAGTTATTGAAAAGTGACTGTGGTCTTCCACACATTTGTAAGTTCTATATATTTGCACTACGCGCAGTTTCTTTTTTCGTCAAATGTCCATGTATTTTGATATTCTGATAAACTACCCAATAAAAAACTTGCTTCCAATAAAGCAGGTTTCTACTATTATAGAATAAAAGTAGCGCTGACAAACCTGCTGATATCGCTGCTGATTTTTGTATGGCGAGCTCCCCAATTGGAGTACTACATTTTTGCTCACAAAAGCGCTGTTGAAGCGCTGAAAATCATCAACATTTTCAGCACTAGAACTGAAAATATATGAAAAAAATTGTTCGATGTGGATTGGCGTCGTTAATGGCATTTTGAGTTTTTCTTATTTCGTTACTTTATTTATTTTTACTAATTTCATATTTTTACTCAACGTACCAATCACTCGACCAAAAACACTGTTGTAAAACGGCACCAAGAAACTCAAATAAACTCACTCTTCGTTCTCTCTTATAAACCTGCTTTGGATCAGCACTATAAAATCAGCTTTTTGTATAGTTTGTGAACGAATCTTTTGTATAAGTAAAAATGCAATACTTTTTTCGCTTCAAAACTTGCATTGTTGTGACGCTATGAAATCAGCTTCTGAACAAGCTGAATGAACATTTTTTACTGGGTATGAACGTATGTATTACAAAATATAAACGTGTTCTGATATATCTACACACTGATAAGCGTGCATGTCTGTATTCAATCTATTTCCATGACGATCGAAAGCGAAGCGAGTTCTCGCTGAAACTATAATATAACAGTGCATATCGACGTCCCATAGTCAGAGCGTCGAAGAAAACATTTCAATACATGAATTTTGTCCTATCGTTTGATGGCGTTATGAGCAGACGTCAAAGAAGATCTGCGAACAAATTTGGTCAAATTCGTGAAACACAGCGAATCCCGGCATAACGAATGACATATTGTCGTTATAGCGAAAAATTCGTTATATCGCGAAAATTCTTAACCATATATTTTTAATATTTTGTATATATTATATATTCATGTATTTATTTTATATTTTAGAGTATTTTGGACAATTTAAAGAACAATTTTATATTAACCTCTTCGTAGAAACTATAATTGTTTTGCATTTATATTGAAAATTTTGATCAACTAAGTCGCATAAAAATTTTTCAGGTAATGTTAAAAATTTGGATTGCATCATATACATACCGTAATTATTACTCGAACTGAAATATGTTTAAGTCGGAAGTTATTATAAAAATAGATACAATTATTTTATTATGTGATTCTCTCACAATCTTTTCTTTTATATAAAAAATGAACAAAGTAATATGAAAAAGATTTGATTGAATATTTTTACAAAGTATACTTGTGTTAAATATAAAATTAATTAAACAGTTATTTATATTTATCAAGTGAAATTGATTTCTCCAATACCCCTTCTCAATTTAACTTCATAATAGACCGAGCAATTTCCTAAATTCCATTATTTTGATTAAATTTAAAGGTTTGGTGAAAATATCTGCTTCCATAAACTCAGTAGGGCAATACATTAATTTTATAACTTCCTTCTCTTTCAAATCTCTTATGAAATGATACTTTGTTTCAATATGTTTACTTCTGCGACTAAATTTTTCACTCTTCACTAATTTTAAACAGCTTTGATTGTCTTCATACAAAACTGTTGGCTTCGTAATTTTAATTTCAAAATCTGACACTAATCTTCGCAATCACATCGCCTCCTGTGCGGCTTCACATAATGCGATGTACTCTGCTTCCGTGGACGATAGCGAAACGCAATCTTGTTTTCTGCAGCACCAAGATATATATACATGATCCGTTATACTTAAACACACAACCACTATTCGATTTTCTGTCTGTTTTACATTGAGCCCAATCAGCATCTGCAAATCCATATAGTCCTTTTGTATTATTACAGCTTAACTTCAATTTCATCGATTTTGTACCGTTTAAATACATAATTAATCTTTTCAATTCATTCCAATCACGAATTGTAGGCTTGATTACTCTTCTGCTCAGAATCGAAACTGGTGTTGCAATGTCCGGTCTTGTGTTTACGCAAATATATAATAGACTTCCTATTAAGTGATGGTAATTCTCATTATTTTTCAAATAAGCACTAGGAAAATCTTCTTTAATATAACCAGTATCCATTGGAATTTTAGAAATTTTGGCATCATTTAACCCTGCGTCTTTAATTACTTTACATATGTAATTTTCTTGATTAACGCTGAAATATCCATCATTCCCCTTCTCAATTTTTATTCCTAAATAAAAAGTGGCTTCTCCAAGATCTAATGATGATGACCGATTGATTTTGTTGCAACAAGTATATCATCTACATATACTAAGAGAAAAATTAATTCATTATCCTTTTTAGATTTTAAAATGCAGGGATCTGCTAAACCCTTTTTGAAACCAGCAGTAAGAAAAATTTGAATCAACTTTTCATTCCAGCATCGAGCCGCTTGCTTTAACCTATATATACTTTTCTTTAGTCTGCAAAATTTTCCATTCGGTATTTCAAAACCTTTTGGTTGTCTCATATATATATCTTCCTTGAGATCTCCATAAAGAAAAGCTGTTTTAATATCGTAATGCTTAACTAACATTTTTTGTTCTCCAGCAATTGTTAAAAATAAACGAAAAGTTGTTTGTCGTACCACTGGTGCAAAAACCTCATCATAGTCTTCACCATATTTTTGGTTAAAACCTTGTGCGACTAATCTAGCTTTATATTTTGTGATAACGCCATCTGCATTATGCTTCAATTTGTATATCCACTTACAGCCTAGTGGTTTACGGTTGTTAGGTATATCATGCAAGTCCCATGCTTTGTTTGTTTGTAGAGATTCAAATTCTTCTTCCATTGCTTTTAACCACAATTGCTTGTTACTTCTTTCTAATACTTCCTTGTATGACTTAGGATCCGAAAAATCTGTTACTACATTTACCTTATATCTTTCTGGAATTTGTCCTTTTGTTTTTCTTGTGGATCTTCTTAACATAGGCTGTTCTTCAATTGATGTAACAACGTTTGATTCATTAACAGAATCTTGCATTTCTTCTGAGTCTGTTAATGTGATTGGGGAATTTATATTCATTTCTACATCAAAAAACTCTTCATCACTCAATAAATCCACACCATTTTGTATTGTTTGATCATTATTAGTTATTTCTTCAGTCTGCAATATTTCATTGTTTTGTAAATCTTCACTTCTCTTCATCGTTTTATTAGAAAGTTCTAAAAGATGTATGTTAACTTTATTATTTATTTTATTTAGTGTGTCATTGTTATATTGCAATCAATTATTTTATAGTCTCTACTAATTAGTACTTTATTATTAGCTCTGTCTAAAAATCGCAATACCTTTGTTTGATCGGAGTATCCAATAAAAGTACAAGTTATGGCCTTTTGGTCTAATTTTTTTCTTTTCTCCTTAGGTATATGTACCAGGGCTGGACATCCAAAAATTTGAAATTCTTTGAATTCTGACTTCTTATCTTCCCAAAGGTCTATTGGAATGCAATCTGTAGTTCTGGTCAAAACTCGATTTTGTAAATAAGCTGCAGGAACTGCTGCTTCACCCCAATAGCACTTAGACATACCGGCTTCAATTAGCATGCATCTAATCATTTCGACTATGTATCTATTACGCCTTTCAGCTACACCGTTTTGCTCTGGATTGTATGGTGCAGTAAATTGTTGCTTTATACCATTCTGCTTACAAAAACTATCAACTTCTGAATTTGCATATTCACCTCCGTTGTCTGATCGTATTATCTTGGGATATTTGTTAAATTTTGTCTTCATTGCTTCACAGTATTCTTTTAGTTTTATTGCAACTTCTGATTTATTTTTCAGTAAATAAATCGTTATATATTTACTGTAGTCATCGATGAAAGAAACGAAATATCTTTTACCACCAATGGTCGCTGTATCCATAGGTCCACATACATCACTGTGGATAAGATCAATTACAGCATTTGTTTGTCCGCTTGAATACTTTGGAAATAATGTAGTTTTTGAGTTCTTCGTCTAGCTTCTTCGATTAATTTCTCTTTAACTATAGTTAAAGACGGAGCTCCATCACTTCTTGCTTCAAGAGTTGTAACCAATACATCGTAAGAGTCTGGTAAACTGCGAAGTATCATAGCAACTTCCCTTTTATCAGTAAGTCTCTCTCCCATACAAGAAAGTCTTTTTATTTCTTGTTGCATCACGCTTAAATGCTTCTCCATATCACCATTTTCTTCCAGTTGCATTTGACAAATTTTCTTCATAATGAAAACGCACTCACTGAAAGAATAATGCTCAAAATGATTTTTAATTACCAACCACGATTCTTTTGCTGTCTTCGTTTCATCAATAAGATAGAATAGATCATCTTCTATCATCAAATAAATTGATGCCCTTGCAGTTTCATCTTTCCTTTGCCAAATTGCATTTAGTTCTTCTGGTCTTTCATCACGTATTACACACCACGTATCGTCTTTAATTAAAATACATTCAGCCTTCTTTTTCCAAATTTGGTAATTGCTTCGATTAAGCTTCTCAAAAGATGAATTGAAATCTTGAGCCATTGCGTATCCTGGGCCCATAACCTATTGGCGCAGCTCAAATTAATTATAAAATATCTTTTGTAAAAATAGATACAATTATTTTATTATGTGATTCTCTCACAATATTTTCTTTTATATAAAAAATGAACAAAGTAATATGAAAAAGATTTGATTGAATATTTTTACAAAGTATACTTGTGTTATATATAAAATTAATTAAACAGTTATTTATATTTATCAAGTGAAATTGATTTCTCCAATAATTACTTCTATTAAGAAAACATCAGCTATATAAGCAAATTTCGTGACGAAATGGAATATGAGTGTCTAAGTTCGTATTATTAACATGGTGAGCAAGTTTCACCGGAATTATACTTATTTTACCCAATGAATTAGCGTAAAGTAAACTGACTACTCGTCTCTTGATATCTTTCTTCCTTGAAAAAATGTATTCTTTGGTAAATGGCTTCCCTTTGTTTTTTTCTTTTTCCATTAATGCACATGTTTAGGACTTTAAAATTTTTGTGTGGCACACTTGATTCGCCGAGGCTTATTCCCTTTTAAATCTTTAAAGTTCACGTTAACTTTTAATCATACATTGTGAAAAGAGCCGTTAAAGAAACTACCACAGAATAAATACAAGTTAAGCAAAGCATGACTCCAGTATACTGCCACAAACAAGTGATGTTGAAACGTGCTCGAAACACATACCATACAAGCATACTGGTGCAGTATTCACTTCTTTAAAAGTTCTGTACGGATGAGTTGTTGTACCTAGTGCGAACCGCATTTATTTTGAAATTAAAAATTAAGGAAAACGCGTGTTTTGTTTATTAAAAAATTATTATAATTGATTTGTTTTATTTTAGAAACACTTTACGATATATATTTTGTTTATTTTTGAGTTATTTATGCAAGTAAAATTATTTTATCCCGACAACTTTTTTTTGACAACTTTTCTCAAATGAGATAATTTCACCATACACAATAGCACAAACTGGTACCATCAGCAAAATATCAAACTTTGTTTGACATCGCTACAGCAAAGCGTACAATCGCAATAATGCCCACACACGACCAAAGCACTGGCTCCAATACTGAATTGGGCGTGCATTAGGCTTGCCAGGCGATCTTGAATGAGCTAACTTGTCAAGATATTTTAGGTGTTGTCAAGTTACAAGATCATATATAATTTGTCAAGCTGAAGTTATATTTTTGATTTAACAATGTTTATGCATAGCTAAAAAAAGAAATAACTTCTAAAATTTTATAGAAAAAAAATATCTCAGTATACCAGTACGAAAAATATTTACAACTTAAAACATTGTTCTTTAAAATATTATTTTGTGTACAGTCTCTCGTTTTTCATACTCATTTGGAGTCTCTTGGGAATATATACTACTCTTTTTTAGTATAAACATCTGGTATTTACTCTTATTTATTCTAATATGATCCTTTTCGGATCAGATTTGCTGGAAACCATGTACTCCTGGTATTTTTAATTGAGATAATATCACTGTTTCCATGCCATGAGACATATTATGATTAATTTATAATTGTGTTAATAAAATGCAAATATCCTGGTTTAGTTTTCTTACAAGAAAATGTTCTACTGCCTCAGAAAATAGTTTGAATAGTCAGAAAATCAAGCTGATTTTAGTCAAATGTCAAGCAAGTGTACTATTTGAATCTGGCAACCCTAGCATGCATACTGGCCTTTTAGCAACGGACAGGTAATGTGTATACTTAATAAAAAAGAATTAACTATTAATCATACGTTGAAAAAATAGTTTTATATTCCTCCAAAGAGTATGCTATATTATTGCGCTTTATAAATGCTCTATGCAACCATGTTACGTATACTTAATATTTCTCAACACTTTAAGTGTACGAAAGGGAATGTTTTAATATTGATGAAACGTATACATTAGACGCTTGCAAATTAGAAACAATTTGTTTTTAAGCCAATTTGAATTTCCGGATTTTCCTAATTTCTGAACTGTATTTTTTGTATTTTGTATGACTTTTACAAAGATCGGTGTCAATTTGTGCTAAGATATTGATATTCTATTTGGAGAACTTTATTATAATAAAGAATTTCTTGCAGCAACTGAGGTCGAGGCACATCACATTATCACTGCCATATTCATCAAAAACTTCGACTTATTGCTTAGTTCAGAGATATGCATACTTTTCGATCTCTCTCCCTTATAAAAATACATATGTATATATACAAACTACACAACAGAACAACAAAAAAATATAATAAAACAAAAATATTCCCGTAGAAAATGTATGTCGAAAAGTGGCCATGTCTCTGCTATAAGCTGTCGAATTCCACACAAACTTCGGAATAATGTCCAAGAAGACTTTTGTTAACGATATAATGAAATTATATATCCATATGTTTAATACTTTCGCTCTTAAACGTACATCACTCTTAAGCACTAAACATACCTAGGTATGCTGCTGTCGAGGTGCGTATGTATAATTTTTCTTCTGTTGACATAAAAGTTAACACTGTTTCAGAATACGCTTCAACATGTTGTATTTCATTGGAGAAATATATAACATTTTTCTCATATCTAGTAAAAACTCCCAGGTGGATTCGGCAAGAGTAGTAAGACCCATTTACTTTACTAATAAAGATCTTGTGAAAATAGTCATGAAAGATCCAAGATATTATACAGTCTTTTTTTGCGAAGTTGTTTACTTAAGTTTTCTTAAGTTTTCCTGAATAGCCAGTCTTCAGCAGGGAGCACCATTTTCTCCTTTCGGGTATGTCAAAAACTGGCTTCACTTTCCTAGAGTTTCTTGCATTGCCGCCCTTTGGCCGTGCAAAACCATTTCCCCTCTCTGGTATGTTCAAAACTGGCTTCGCCTAAGTGTTGCTGCATTGCCGGCTTGCAAGTCCATAAACGGTTTCACTTACGGTCGGACGCAACCATTTTATTTTTTCTGGTATGTCCAGAAATAGCTTCTCTTACATTAGCTTTCCTGCTTTGCTGGCCTTCGAACGGGATTAATTATTTTCTACATTCTGGCTTTTCCCACTGATATATATCCAAGGCGAAGCCATTTTGGGACATACCAAATGGGAGAAACAATGCGCCTGGCCGAAGGCCGGTAATGCTGGAAAGCTTAAATAAGCCAGTTTAGGACATACCACCCTATACACATTAAAGAAGGCTGTAGTTTTTTAGAGAAGTAACACAATCAGACAATTAATAGCTATCAGTTAACTAATTAATGTGTTACCTTCTTTGGGAAAGGGATAGTGTAGTGAGCACAGGTGGTGGAAGGGGGAGAGAGGTAGAAAGCTTAATTCAATTAGCTCCTAATTTAAATATTTTCCCTATTTAAAATGTCCAAAAATATATTAAATAATTCCAAGAATTTTGGGTGATTCGTCACAATGACAAAAGCAAAAAAAAAAAAAAATAATATCACAAAAACAAATGTGAAAAATGGTCCAAAGTGTCAAACAAAAAATCCCAAAAAAATTGATTGAACAGTTTTTATTTTAGTGATTCAACATTTTCTGAGCTACATTATTTCCATATATCATTGAGCGGTATCACCTAGTCTGAATTAGCTGTTGGCCAAAAACTGATGACACCATTTTTTTAAGGGCCCACTGATTTTTAGAATAAAAAAAAACAATGGTCACCAAAATCGCCAAACTGAGTATAGGGTATACCCTTTGTTAGTAAAATCGAACCTGGCAATCTATCAACTTGATAGGAAATAAATAGTTTATATTAATAACGTAAGGGCCAGACGAATGAAAGTGAAAGAGAGAACGTTATAGGTGCATGTAGCACTCGATTTATGCGGTCTATTCAGACCGAAGATAATATCTGTATATCAAGTTAGCGTAATATAACGTTCAGGATTAGTTTAAAATCATTTCTTGAACCAATAATTTCAAATAGAGTGTAAATTGAAACTGGAACTACAAGGAGACATACAAATATGCTTGCCAAATTGTAAAAAGGTTGTCATATATTCAATCATTAGCTAACTTAAAAAAACGGTGAAAGCTATCAATTCTTTTGTATTTTTTTGTGTTCCCCTTTCTTTATTTGGATTGAAATTTTGCAGATTGGTCCGGTTTTTATTTATTATAGACTTAGTGTCCGTTTGTATGTGCATCCTCTGCTTAGGAGTCGGTTGTTTATTGCTAAAGTTATTTTAAACTAAAACTTACATTATTTAATTTATTCTCATTTTTCTTAATTTATTTAACTTGGTTTAATGCAAAATAAAACATTAAGAGATAAATAACAAAGAAGTTTTGTTTTCCCATATAAATTTCGAAAATTTATAATTTTCTTTAAAGTTAATTCTTACCATTAATTCAAAAAAATTACATTCTTGTACATTCTTTTCAAACCCTATTATTAACAAGAATCGAAAATTCGAACGAAATAAATTTATGAAGGTTTTCGGTTCCCTCTTTCTTCAGTTTTTTAATAATACCATACTTAGCCATAACTCAGCAAAAATTAGTTCTTGCTGGAAGCATTTCTGTAAGGGAGACAACTGAACGGAATCACTTGGAATTACGTTTTTATAATGAATGAATTTTGTTCGCGGCTAGAAGCAATACTTTCTGTTTCCACAATATACTTATATTAGTGCCGAAAGTCATCAGAATTTTCAGCACTAAAACTGAAAATATATGGAAAAAAATGGTTCGATGTGGATTGGCAAGGATGATGGGTAGATGTATTCACAAATGGACTAATGTCGTCGTCACGTTGATTTGGGGTTGCCAGGTGGGCTGGACTTGGCTGGATTGTCCAGCTTTTTTGATTTTTGTCCAGTTGCAAGCTAAAATCAAATTTGTCCAGCTAAATAGGAATTTTCGAAATATATCCATATTATTTATTACTTTAAATTTATAATTACACTTATTAGTTGGTACACAACAATAACTCTTGTAAATGTCGTAATTTCTATTTTCTCTTTGAACTAAAACATTTACTGCCAGGCGCACTATGTCGGCACGACTTTTTCTTTAGTACAATTAAATTCTAAGATTTTAGTTTTTGTCTTAAACTTAATTGTGCGAAAGAAAGAATCGTTTGGACATAGTGGGCCTGGTAGCTAAGTTTAATTAAATAATGATATTTTTTCTGTAAGTCCCGCCAATTTAACGAAACGAATTAGATATGTACATATCGGCATACTTCGGAATTGCCAAAATATCGGTATGGGCTATATTTTTATTGCCGATACAACGATACTTTTGTAAAATTAATTATGAATAAACGTTAACAGTACGTAGTCAGGTTTTGAAACTGATTAACTAATTTCAAGGCCTATTTTTCGGCTCCACAACAACTGAGAGGTGTTTGTTACAACAAAAAGTTGCAGTACGAGTTTGTCTACCTCTTATAAAATGCAAAGTATAAGTTACAACAGAAAAATAGATTGCTTACATTAAGCGTTATTTCGAAGAGGCTCCAAAGTCAATTAGGAAAGCCACTACGAATTTTTTTAGAAAACATGATAAATCTATGAACAAGAACTGATCGAAGTCGCAAAAATTAGTAATTGTCGTGGTATTGGTTCTTAAGGAAAGATTTGACGGTTTGGTAATGAAACATATTGCTTATCCACATTGTTTGACCCTCAGTCTACTACTTCTATATCGTTTTATATCATTCCGCAACTATTGCAAACACGGTCACCTCTACACCTCGCACAAGTACTGATAAGTCTACGAGAATTAGACTTTGGAGCTTTTGTGAAGTTTTTATACAATCCAAGGAAGATGAGACCCTGTTATTTCTAAGCTATAATTCATTAAAGAAGAACGCAGATCGGCCTGTTTTCTGTCGAATTGAAAAGTTTGTTTATACAAAACAAAAATTTAAATATCTGGTAATTTTCGAATGTTTAGCTTTTGCTGGTTTGTCAACCTTTTTTAGCCCCAATGTCGAGTTTTTTGCGTATCTGGATCTGGCATCCCTATGTTGAAGGCTTATTATTTAGTACCATTAATTATTAATTGTTTAATTGTACTCACTGTTTGTTAGTTTAATTTCAACTAGTATAGAACTAAGCACCTTCAGATTTGAAAACCAATGCACCAACCTCTTAGCCAAAAACACTGTTGCAAACCGGCAGCACGAATATAACATAAACTTACTCTTACAAATACATTAGCGGCATTCAGTGTTTGGTGCGAATGATCTTGCAAAGGAACAAGTTCTAAATATCGTAGCTTTTTGTTTGCAATCTAACAACAAAATGCATTACTTTGCACTTACAACGCTTTTGCAACTACGCTATACCAAATCGGTGTAGCTTTTTTGCATTGCAATCTCGCAACTAACATTTTGACAACTGAAATAAAATTATATAAAAATTATCTACAAAAATTAAAGACTTTATTAAAAAAATATTAATGAAAATTAAAAAATCATAAAAATCTGGATGTAGCCAATGAAATGCATGTGTATGTGGGTATTTAAGTGTATGTGTAAATTTTTATTTATTGTTTCAAAGTGAGGAAAAGAAGCGCTCAGGAATAGTGACAAAAACGTTGCAATTGCAAATAGTTGCTATACAAAACGAACCAAGCATTGAATACCGCTATTAGACTATATAAAAATATAATAAATAAACATTTGAATTTGAAAAATATAGAAAAAACATACAAATTTTGTATATTATTTTAGTTTATTAAATAAAAAAATAAATTTCTTATAGTTTTCAATTGAAAAAATGCGAAATGTGTGCAAATCAGAAAAACTAAACGCATCCGCCACCGCAGCTCATATAAATTGTGGTTTCTCTGTGAAACGGAAACCGGGCCCGCAGCCGTGAAGTTGTATTTCTACCCTTATTTTAAAATTATTTGCTTTACTTTATTTTTTAGTATGCACAACGAAATTCTGTTGTCGTAAGGTATCTTTTCTCTCTATGTACTTAAGAATTTCTTTTATGTAAGCATACGTACTTATGTACATGCTTATATGTCACATTGCCACGCAATGACATTCAAACTTAATTAAATGTGCTTATTAAAAATTACAATATTAATCAATTTGTAATTAAATCCACTAAAATATTAATAATAAATGTCAAAAGTATCCAATGGGTTTATAATAAGTGTGTATGTTTATTCATATTATATATATGGACCACTTTTCAAATATTTAAGTTTCATATTATATATATCCCTGGAGATAATATTAAACAACGTGGTCCATTTTAGCTGAAACGGCATAATTATACTCGTAACATTTTCATATATAATAGAGTGATGGACCATGTCATTTGCAAACAATCGTTAGAACTATTGAGTGCTGCATCAAGTAGTGACATATATAGTAGTTTTGAGACTGCGCCGATGTTATGCTATGTGGGCTTATATTTTTCAGCGTTAGGAAATCTATCAGTTTTTTGCAATACCTTTAGTTACTCCGCGATAAGCATAACATCATGCTTATCGCAGAGACAGAATTGACAGCTAGAAGCTTTTTTTAAAATCAGCGGATATACTCTGCACGATTACAAAGATCCCCCAAGGTAAAGCTTGTGGTGGCTCGGCTATACTAATAAAATCGCGATTAAAACACTGCCTAATGGGTGATCATTGTAAAGACTATCTTCAAGCAACCAACATCTGCATTGAAAATTTTAATCAAAATCTGGTGATTTTATCAATTTAATATCCTCCCAGGTATTCTATTACAGAAAGTCAATATATTACAATTTTTATTTAACTAGGGTCACGCTTTTTGGCCACCGATGGCTACAATGCTAAGCATACGTTCTGGGGATCACGGCGAATCAACCCTATAGGTCGCGTGCTGTTTGACACAATTTCTAAAATGCGCTTGAATTTTATATCAAGTGGTGCAGCCAACTTAGTGGCCAACAAATCGCCGAAAAATACCTAATGTTATTGATTTTGGAGTGGTAAAGGGTGCGTCCAGCGAAATGATCCAAGTTGAAGCATATTTAGATTTATCTTCAGATCACTCACCAACTATTGTCACTATATATTCACATACATAAAATATTTGAGTTCTCATTGCATAGATAATATTCCTTTAAAAACGCCTGCTGCCATAGAACACTATGTTGGAATATTTGAGGCAAACCTTAAATAAGCTGCTATAAAAGCTACTACTACAAATCGTCAGGTAAGATATAATAAAGTTTATTCAGCAGATGTAGAACGGCTTTTTTCTAAAAAAAGGAAGAGTTGGTAGAGAATGGCAACGCTACAGATCCCATCAGCTAAAATCTAGGCTGAAGGAGTGTACTAAATAGCTGCAAACTCTACTAGAATATAAAAAACCGCTTATCTTCAAAACTTTCTGAATGAGCTCGACGCAACACCTCAAACAGACTATTCCATATGGAGAGCAGGCCGAGACCTCAAAAGACCAGTGATATATAAGCCTCCATTGTGAGCTTCGAATGGAGACTGGGCAAGAACTGGCGCTGAAAAAGGTACTCTGTTTGTAAACCACTTGCAGAAAGTATTTACTCTAAATACGTCTGATACTGTAGTTGAGCTGCCACCAGTCCTCGCTATACCAGATGTTACCTTGAGGTTTAATATTCGTAAGATTAAACACTGTATTGCGGTCTAACATTCAGCAAAAGCAAAAAATGCTCTTAGTGCTTCCCTATACTGCAAAAATGATACATGTATTCATATTCAGCGGTATTCAGCGCCTCAAATGCTATCCAGCAGAATGAAAGGTTTTGCTGATTACCATGATACATAAGCCAGGCAAATATCATATGAAGGTGGAATCCTTGAGCCTATTTTATAACATGTCAAAACTATTTGAAAAGTTACTTATGAGTAAGCTAACACCCATACTGAATAGTAGTGGATACATTTCAGACCATCAATTCGGTTTTAGGAGATAACACAGCATGATTAAATAAACACATAGAATCCTGAATGCAGTTAGAAAAACCTACGAGGAAAAGAAATATTGTTCTGCGCTCTTCATCGATGTTTCTCAGGCATTTGACAAAGTATGACACGAAGGTTTAATACATAAACTAAAGAAAATCCCACCCGCCCGGTTTTAGAAAGCTACTTAACTGAGCGAAATTTTGTTGTTAAAGAAGGTACTTTTCTAAGCCCTCCGCAACCGATTGAAGCCGGATTTCCTCAAGGGAGCAGCTCGGTCCTGTATTATATCTGATATATGCCTCTGACTTGCCGGTAAGCAGTAACTTACACATATCAAAATTTACTGATGATGCAGCTTTTCTTAGTGTTCACAAAAGCCATCGAGTAGCTTCCCACGAACTGAAGTAAAATACCTCGGTGGTTATCTTGATCGTCGTCTAACAGGGAAGTCCCACATAAATGCAAAGGTGACTTAAATGAAATTAAAAGCAGCTCATGTGAATTGGCTGATTGGAAGGAACTCTACTCTAAGCCTAGATTGTAAACTTCTTTTATACAACTCGATTCTAAAACCAATACGGTCTTACGGTATCTAGTTATGGGGCACTGCATCGGCATCAAATGTAGAAAAAATTCAAAGGCGACAAAATAAAATACTCCGTACGATTACAGCAGACAATATACATAAAAAAAACTTGAGTTGCACCCAAATCTCCTACCCTGAAACATAATTAACTTTAGAGGCCACGCTAGGCTGAGAAGGAGGGACACTCTTGCTCTCAGCCGAATGCGAGAGACGTAGACAACCAAAGAACCAGCCGCTGAAACAAATATTTTTGTTTGGCATTGGCTGCACTTAAAAATTTAAATTTTATAATTGAGTTATGAATTTTTAGTCGAACTGTATGGTTTTTATCCAAAGTTATTAAATTAGTTTGGTTTAAGTTCATTTTTAATTTAATCTTTCGATCAAATTATTTTTCATTTAAGAAAGAAATTCTAAAGCATGTAAATATTGAACATTCAAAGAAAAATTTGGCTGTACGGAAGGTTGAACTGACAGCTGTTTCGTGACCACCAAGTCTACTCATCAGAGTCCTTTACCCACACTGACAGTGACAGCGAAAATCCTACTAATATTATTAAGTAAATTAGCACACTGCGCCATCTTGTGGTGAGTCGCACCTTATTGAACTTTGTCTAAATGTTCGGAACTTCACTAACTGTCTTTTCTTAGCATGTTCAACTATTTTAAGCTTTTTCCATTTCAGTCTTACCAGCGTAGAATATCGTCGATATTCCCAATGCTCGGATTTTATTGAATGTTTATTTGGCCCACGTTTTTGGAACAGTACACATTCATGTTTAGCTAAGTGCCTTTAGAGTTTTAATAATTGAGTTATGAATTTTTAGTTGAACTGTATAGTTTTTATCCAAAGTTATTAAATTAGTTTGGATTAAGTTCATTTTTAATTTAATCTTTCGATCAAATTATTTTTTATTTAAGAAAGAAATTCTAAAGCATGTAATTATTGAACATTCAATGAAATTTTTTATATTTTTTTTAAATTAAAATTTTAGAGTTAAGATTTGATTACTTATTGTTAGTTTAATGTTATCGAAGATACAATAAATAAGTATAACCGTTAAAAAAAGCTTTGCGTTACCTTGGACCAATCGCGTTATCTGCAGGGATATAATGCACTTAAACATACATCCATGCATTGATACATACTTAAATATTAATTCCATTGAATGGATGCCGGCCTTATGCATATGCCAGGATATGAATGTAGTCATATACAACATATGGTCATTTTATAAATAACCATTATATCCTTTACAAAAGTATTGAAAGGACAATTGACACGCTTAATAATCAATAAATACCAAACGGATTGTGGCGAAATTCTATGCAAAATAAAATGGTTAAATATGTTTGCTCGGGCTTTAATACATAACAAAGTACAATGAAATAATGAGAGTATTTAAATGTTAAATAACAACATGAATATATGTATAATGTACATTGTTTGTACTATACATGTATAATGTACATATTTGTGATATTACGAATATTCATATTCGAATTGCCGAGTATTCGCCTCTTTTCGGACATTCGTATTCGCCAAATTCAAACGAATATTTCACAAATATTTTGCGAATATGTTCCAAAATATAATACAAAAAAAAAATACAGAAAATTAAACAAAAAATTTTAATTTTTAATAACTTTTATTAAAAAATAACATTAGATGTTTAAAATAAAATAAACTAAATTAAAATAAAATATATAAAATAAATAAAAAAAAGTTTTTTGAAAAATAAAAGTGTAAAAGACATGCGGGATAATAGAACAATATGCAAGCCCACTTTGAATTGCCCAATAGTGATTAAAAAGTAAAGACATATCGCTCGCACCGAACACTCGCTGGTGGTGTCAATAAATATTGACTGGCTATAGGTAAAAGAAGCTCATATTTTTCCTTATTTACTTTCCACCATGTCAGTGGGTCGACGCCATGAATAGAAGCTTGGAAACTAAGCTGAGAAAAGTAATTTTCGCATTCACTGTCACTTTCACTTGTATCCTAAAGTTATCATGTCTTTCAAAGAAGGACGTTTATGACTTTTCGAATTTTGATAACGAGAACTGAAGGATGTGTCTGTTTAATTGTCTTCAAGCCAATTCAAAATGTGCTGTAGTTAAAGTATTTTTTAAAAATCTTGCTTTGTATCTTGGATCAATGAAGGTTGCCGTGATATACGATGTTTTATTTTCCAAAACTGAAAATGTGCTAATGAGCTGCTGTTTTAAAACGACTGCCGTCCCACCAATTAGTTAATCGGCTGAGAAGAAAGTATTGTGCCGCCACAAAAATAATTTATGCAAATACCTCAAGTTGACGTTGAGCGTTCTTAGATCTACAATGAATTGCAGCGTTTATCTAATTATCGTAAAAAAGACTATCGACAAGGTAATTCCAATCCCATTACAAATGAAAAATGCTTTCGCTGCAGTTCATTATAGGAAATTTTACCCTTTTTGGGGTCAAAATTAAGTACAGCAAAACAGCAAGACCGATTTAAATAATTTTTTTGGATACGGCTTTGGGAAGCATCCCTCTTAAGGCTGTTAAGGCCAGCATAGAACAAAATGCTAAAAAGGGCTGCCAAAGGACGCGCTAGCACTGCTTCAAGGCTAGTGCTGGAATACCATCCGGCCCAGGAGACTTATTTACGTTGAGCCCCGCTAAAACCTTTTTAACTGCACGTAACCGAAAGAATATTTTTGGCATAGTTACGGATATTCTTTCAATCGCAGGCAGTTGATTGCTTTTCGGCAAATGGGAATTGCTTGCAAATAATTCAGCCAGAAGGTTAGCTTTATCAACCGTGTCAGTGAATATTTGGTCATCCTTTACCTCGTGGCTCTTTCTACCCCGAGGATCAGCAAGAACTTTAGCACGAAGACGCTGCTCGTACAAAGCTTTTTCGCGCCTCAGCAACCTAGCACACAAACATATCGCATTTTTGCGCAGTGAGTCAGTATCTGCGTTTTTGCTACTACGCCAGATATTGAATGCTTCCTCTCTGGCATTTTTGAACGTCTAATTGAACCATGACTTCGCTCTGGATTTAATCAGGATTCGCTTAGATGGAATAAAACCTCTCATTCCTAGCAAAACGATATTTTCAACCATTTTCGCCATGGAATTAACATTTCTGTCTAGGAAACATAGCTTCCAGTTGAACTGCCGGAAAAATTCGTTGAGCTCAGCCCAACGAGAATTTTCGTAAATATATTTAGAACGTCTCGTAGCTGTTTGTCAGTCGTTACGAAGTTTTGAAAACGAAAGTGCATTGAGTTTTCAAAACTTTTCTAGTTTTCAAAACAAACTAGAGAAATGCGTTTTAAGCAAATTTGCAAATATTTCAGCTAAAATATTTCAAATTCGGAAGGTATTTGCTTGTCCTAGAGAGCTGTGATCGTTTTATAGCAATTTTCTGCAATAATTTTTTTATGTATTAATTAAAAAGGACTTTATAGTTATACATATTAGTGTAAGTTAAAGTTACTTTAGATATTTCGATTTAATAAACCTAACACATGATTTCGCCAAAATTGTATTATACAAGAAAAAAGTACCCACTTTCAAAATGATGTTCCATTTGTTAGCTCTTAGGACCTATAAATTCTTATTGCTGAAACCTTGATTTGAAATTTACACATTATTCACTGCTTACAGCCGCTACTTATTAAATAATTTACACAGCGTCTTCACGAGACATTAACTTTGAGATTACATGAGAAAAAATGTCGGCAGAATACTAAAAGCAAAATGTCGAATTTTGTCTAAATCTCATACTAGGGGAAGAAGTAATTTTACTTTTCCGATAAGATTTCATTTTATGCAAATGCTCATCGAGTTAACATGTACTACTTTTGCATAATTAGTTACTTTATTTTTAATTTTTCACACAAATTTAAATTTATAAATCAATTAAACACATTTATTCATTTATTTAACACATAAATTTTATAAAAAACATCGCTTTTCATTTATTTTAATAAACACTCACACATGCACACTATTTTATTTTCATATACATGTGTTTTTTGACAGTTCATCTCATAAGATTGTTGTAATAAGAATTCTTATAACAACGTTCTCATAACATTTTTTATAACATTGAGATAACACTAATTTGAAGTCTACACGTAACATAATTCTCTCTGCGATTGAATTTGACAATCTCATCTTACATATTATGATACGTGTAGACCTCAAGTTAGAAACCGAATGGAAAACATATTATAACGTAATGGTAAAGCAATGTGGCTGAAAATTCTGTACAGCTACTTTCAGCTTATCATTAAATTTTACATCTTTTGAATCTTTTACCTTATCTTTTATATCTTTATCCCACTTTTTGACCTTACTTTTAAAATATTTTATAGCTTCTTCTACAGGTCCATCTGTAGTCCATTCACCATTTTTGCTATAATTTACTTTTGTCATGTTTAATTTCTTCTGTTTTGGACATATAAATTCAAAAATAATTGAAATTTTTCAATATTAATTTTTTAGTTTTGGCCAGAAAAACGGAAAAATTTCCTATAACCCTTATGTCTACAACGGCCTACCGGGGTATGTTTTTCATTTTCAATTCAATATAATTTCACTACCTGGTGCGATATCGACTTGAAATTTTAAATATGCTCCTAATATTTTGTTTGTTTGCAGCTAAGAAAATAACATATATAATATATATTTTTGGAGAAAATCTCTAAGCAGTTTTTGCAACTTACCGCTTAACCATACAAAAGACATACACGGGTAGGCACGGAACAATTCATGATATTTTTTTATTCAAAATACAAAAACATATGTTTAACTTAGTTCAATCTTAACTACATTTCATAGTTTTTATATTATTTGCAAAATATATGAAAATAGACTCGCAATATATATGCCTGTATATATCCTAAATTCTTAGTCAAAAAATTTTATCTTAGTTTGAATATCTATGAGTGCTCTGCACAAATTGGCTTTTGGCATTAATTTTGGCCACTATGATAATTAAAACGACGTTTGTTTTCATAAATAGCCTCCTACTTATTCAATTTGTCGAGAAAAACTAAAAACAAGATCTCTATCTGAACAAATTCATTACGAAAGAGAATTACTTACCCGGGTATGATGGTTGTATGTTTGAAGAAAAATTTTCGGTTGTAGACATAAAGGATATAGCAGTGGTTTGAACAAAGTACATGATCTATAGGCAATACATTGGAAAATATAACGGAAATGCAGGAGACATTTAAAGAAACTCGGACAGATCTTTTCGTTTTGCTTATTGTAGTTACTAAACAGTTTGAAAAATAAAGTGAAAAATAAAGTTAGGCAAAATAAAGATAAGAATACAAAAGACAAAACCACCGAAACGCATAGCTGCAACATCTGCGAGAGCATTTTCTCCCAAAACAACACAGAATTACTAAGTAACAGTTCAAAGAGGGTGTGAAAAACTAAATCTGAAAGTATGTATGTAAGTATGAAAATTTTAATATTAACATTCATCGGAATGTCATAATAATTGAGAAAAATTGAGAAAAAATATAGGTATTTACCCTCTAGTCAGCCTAGAACCATATGTCTCTATGTCAACACACTTTTCTCTACCGACAATTGTACTAGTTAAAATGTCGACAACTTTCCTTTTATGCGCGAGTAGGGATACGTTAGAGACAACAGTTGTAGTATATTTCTGGTGACATTGTCAACGAAAGCGTCAATAGTTTGCTTTCTTTTTTTTTATCATGCTGTGCAGTCAATGGCAGAGTTGCAAGCCGAGCGGATTTTTGAATTTCAATTGATATATTTTTAATTTCAATTGATATTCTTTTAAAATGAATCGATATTGTTTTAAACTGAATTGATATATTTTTAATTTCGAATGAAAATTTTTTAATTTCAATTGATATGTTTTAAGATATAATCGGAAAAGGTATATATCCTCATAGAAAATGCAAAAAGCCCCATCTAACATTTTAAAAGTTTTACAGGAGAGGCATAAAACTTGTTTAAATGAAAACTATATTGACAATTAGTGCCAAATCTTACAATAATAAGTAAACAAGGAGCCACAAATTTATATATTTATTGTAAAATTTTGCATTAACTGTCAATATATTTTTTCATTTAAATAAGTTTTATGTTTCTCCTGTTAAATTTTTAAAATGTTAGATAGGGCTTTTTGCATTTTCTGTGCCGATATATACCTGCCTGTTCTGTAAATCGAGTCGATTTCAAAACGATCGATTTATAGGAATTAAATCCACTAATAGCAAAATTTTTACAGTTTCGTACATTTTAGAGCTTCAATTATCATATCTGAAGTTAATTTACGGCCCTTTTCATAATGTATAGTTAAAAGCTAACGTCGACTTTAACGGCAAGTTTTGTATGCCGAACTTCCCGTTAAAGTCCACGTTAACTCTTAATCGTACATTGTGAAAAGGCCCGTTAATATATAATTTAAAGTACATTAAAGGGGGCATTATTTATTTTTGGAAAACGAGAAATTTACTCGGATTCGAATTGCAGAATAGGGTCGATAATTTTCAAATATATTTCGGTCTAAATAATTTATTTCATTTTTAATAAAAAATAGTATTAAAAAATATATATGGACATTTCCACAGGAAAGTCCACTTTCTGTCACGTTCGTCACCAAGAAAGTAAGCTTGTTTTTCAGAATCAAGTGGTTAAATTTTTGCTACGTATGGGCTACACAAATATATGAAGAAGTAATCAACGTAATTGCTTGGCGTCGAACGTGACAGAAAGTGGACTTTCCTGTGGAAATACCTATATGTATATGTGTTTAAGTGTATTGCCCCAACCCTTATAAAATTGTAGACAAGGGTCACTAAATTTTACTAGTAAACTACCTCGTCAATAGTGCTAAAGTCTATTGGTAGATTTTCCATGACAAGCCTATGTTATATGTCATTAGGCGATTACATTGGCTGGGGTACACCTGGCAGTAGTAGTATTGACAATGTCACTAGTAAATCACTATAATTTCATTATCGACATCGAGCCCGGAAATATCAATATTGTAGACTAGAGCCGCTAAAATTTACTGGTGAATCGTTGGTGCCAATATCTTCATGTGGTCCCAAAAGAACCACTTACTCAATAGTGCTACAGTCTACTGGTGGATTTTTAATGACAAACAAATGTTAAATGTCAATAGATGATTAAATTGTCTGCGGTACACCTGGTCAGTAGTACTACTGACAATGTCATTAGTAAATCACTACAATATCACTATTCGTATTTCCTGCAGGGTAGTTTTTCTCAATTTTTCTCAATTTACTGCTGTTGTCCAAAAGGGAGATTTAATATTCGAAATCGTATAAAAAATTATATTCGTAACAATACTACTACATATTTATATTGTCAGGTAATATTTAAAAAAAGGCAGATTAATTCAGGTATAAATAGGGCTCAATATTATATTATATGCAATATATAAGTGCATAAATATTGTTACATTAGATATTAATTAATTATTCTGTATTATATTGAAGCGCACGTTCCAAAAAATTTTAAGACTTCTGGTATAAAGTACAGCGACATAATAAAACGAAATGTAGCTACTATCACTTGCTTGTACCATTTTATAAAGTTTTTTACTGCTTGCTTAAAATTTTAAAAAATGTAGTTACCTACATACATGGTTTTTCGTCTTATAATAAAAAGTGGCAGCCATTCTCTCAATTTCCTATTCACTCGTGCATAATACTGACTTTAGACGACATGTATTTTACATCTGACTTGTCAAATTTCCCACTGCAAAAGTGATACATGCCGTGTGAAACATATGAAACATTGTCAGATGACATTTACAGAAGCAAAGTCAGATGAAAAATTTTCAATTAGAGCGTGTTCTATTTTCATCTGACAAGGCATCTGACATCAGCTGTATTAAATGATCAAAAGTGTGGTTTGGCTGAAAAAACATTAAAAAGCAAAGAGCGCTTTATATATTTATGAAAATTGTGCAAAAACTCAGCTGTTGTGAACACTCAGAGGTTATGTCAGATGTAATTGCACATGTACGTGTGAAAGCAAATATTATAAACCGTCTGTAAATTGACAATTTTGACAAATATGCGAAGTTACATATGTCTCACACACCTAACCAGCCATATGTAAAAAACATGTCGTCTAAAGTCAGCATAAGCTGTTTTTTACCGTCGACACACGTACACTGTGTGTGTGTGTGTGTGAGATTAACAGCCGCGAAGTACACGCTTCACTTTTCTTCAAAATTGTAATCGAGTTTAATGCGAAAATAAAAAATGTACCATTATTTCTCTAGCATGAAATGCATACCACGCTTTCATATTTTGGTTATAAAAAGATTTGGTTATATAAAGATAGCTTAAAGGCCATAACTTATTTAATTATTTGGTAGATTAAAATACCCGAAAATAACAAATGAATAAATGCCTAGTCCATTTGGCAATAGTCATCATGACAATAAACATTTATAGACGAAAATATTTTAAATACTTTAGCACAAATACGAATTAAACGAAAACCAATTTATATTCAAATTACATGCTCTAATATTCAACAGATAAATATGTATGTTTGCATGTGTATAAAATAATATTAAAAACTTCAACAAACAAAATGTGTTTACAAAAGCCCGCACAAACGTGATTGTTCATGCATTATTTACAGCGAGAATACACTTTCTAACAAACACAGCGATATTTATGTAGATGAATCAATTTACAAACAATTACCAGAGTTATACGTATTAATGAACTATTAAAATAAAATTGTAAAATGGTTCCATATTATTCCTATTTGACTGTGTATTAGGGTGGAGCGGAAACTATTTTCTTTAATTTGAATTTTCCTGTATTATGAATCGATGCTCGACAGTCTGAAGCAGACTGAAATATTCTTTTAGCTTCCTTGGTTAAATTCTTGAGGTGGTGCAGGTGACTTGAAGTTTTGAATCAAACCATTTTTAACCGACTTCACAAAAACGAGAAAGGTTATCAATTCGTCATATATTTTTTTTATGTACATATTTCCCTAAAAACTCCGCCATTTTTGAACCCATTTCCGATTTTTTTCTCTATTCAAAAAGATGTACTTCCATACAAACCTCAACCGATTCTTATGAAACCTTAAACAAACATTAAGCTTCTGTTTAAATACTACATCAAGATCAAAAAAGTGGGGTGTACCAGGCCAGTGCAAAGTAAATATTCTTTTTGAACAACTTCTACTAAACCGATACTTATGAAACTTTGCACACACCTCTAGTTATCGTCGCACTACAACACTGTGTTTAGAAAAGTGGGCAGTGCCACGCCCATGAAAAGTAAATAAGCATTTCTACTACTTCCACCTAGTCGCTTCTTATAAAACTTTGCATACACATTTAGTTATAGTTACAATAAAAAGAAAAGTGGACAGTGCCACGCCCATGAAAAGTTATTAATCATTTTAACTACTTCCACTTATGCGATTCTTATGAGACTTCGCAAATACAATTAGCTCTCGTAAAAGCACATGATTATAAAATATAAGGGCGGTGCCACGCCTATTTTGTTTTTTTGCAAGAATTATTTTAGTAACAATATTTTGATTCTTCACATATTACGTAATAGAGGGCTGCAAAGAGTACATATATGTATTCGTAGAATGCACTCGTATGAATTTCATGTGTGCGTATATGTATGTTCTTATGTTTGTCCGTATGTGTATATGCATGTATATGTATGTACATAGCCACGACCAAATATACATATAGACATACATATATACACACATACATACTAAAATATATACATGCATACACACAAAAACATACATACGAGTACTTTCGAGTATATTCGTGCAGCCCTCTGGTTACGGAGCTAAGAGTTTATACAAAAACTTTGTTAAGAAGCGTTACGAAGGTGTAGTGGGTGTTAAAAACGTCAAAGATAGCAATACGTATATATTAAAAGCACATTAACTTGAGTATATCAAGAATCAGGAATAAGAAAAACATTATTAATATGATTATTTCGAACGTATTTGCTTTGTGAATCCAAATTGATTATTAGGCTAAGGTTCGTAACGTTATATTCAGAAAGAATTGGGCATGATTAATATTCGAAGGAACAAGGGAAAAATTAACATCAACTTAATTTTTCAACGTACACAGCAGAACAGAGTAGCGCCACTTTCGGAAGCCGCTACACTTCCATCGTCAGTGCTTATCACCACTTGTCAGGTGGCTCTGTTGAATGCGATTTTAATTCTTATATATACAACTTTTTCGTGAAAATTTAATACGAGAATTAAATCACCAACAAAATTTTCGAGATACATAGTATATTTTTTACAAACTTTACCCCTCGTGCGCCACCTCTAAGTAAAGTCGAAGATCCCAGCAAAAAATTTGGTCAATTTTGTAATCGGTAGTAATTTGTTAATGGGCTCCAAAGTAATGAGTGGTACTCATTTATCTTATTACTATGCTTCAAATTATAACTGCTACTTAGTTTTTAATAAAATTAGTACGTATTTTTCCTACTATCTGAAAGTATATACAATTTATTGATAAGTGTTAATAAAATAAGTAGGCAACCACTTTTTAGGTCAACATGTGTTTGTATATGAAAACTAACTTTTGTCGCTTAAGCTTATAAGTCAATTATAGCTGAGTCGCTAAAGTTCTTGTCTTCATATCGGAACGAGTACAGATTCGTATCCCAGCTAGATCGAAAAAAAAAAATATATAAATAATAAACTAAAATAAAATTGAAAAAATATAAAACAAACATAATCAGCCCAATCATGAATATTCCCTAGGAATTCCTTGCCCACGGAAAACACTTTTCTCGAGGATAAATTCCTTCAATCATAAACTCCGCGGGAACAAAAATATGAAACAGTGGCATTATTGAATATCAATGGCGACTGTTTTGCTTGTTGAAATTTATTTATTCAGCGTTCTTGTGTGCAAAAATAAATAAAATCGATATTTTAATTAAATTTAACGTAAAATTAAATAAATATGTGAATAAAATATTAATAACGTAGCTGTACGAGCATTTGTGAAAGAAATTGGTGCTGTAGTAGAAAAAATATCGTGCAAGCTTCTCTTTGCTGCATTTATGGAAACCACAAGCAATGGATCCATTAAAGTTAAACAATTTTGTGTTTGTGCTTTATTTGTGGTATTCGGCCTACAAGAATAATAAAATATATATTTTTATTGATAGAAATTTTGTTTTATTTAAATATTACTTCGATTTATATCCAAACTCCCTTCTGTTTTGCAAATGAAAAGTTTCGGGGGAAAAACGAAGCTCAAATGCACTGAGAATAGCTACTTTTTTCCCCATCGAATTTTATTCCGAGGCAATTTTTATGCATAATAGGAGAAAAGGGAAAAGTGAAAAAACTCTCACGGAATTTTGGTTTGTGATTGGGCTGAATGTGTATGACATTTTGTTTATTTTAATTTGTTTATTTGACTAGTTAGTTTTTAGCTTCAAGCAAGCCAAATAATAACTAATTAATTGATATGACATTGTAAATACATTTGTACGGGTACGCCTTATTTTTTGGACTTTTCAAACAAAAATAACTAGTTATCGAGTGAAATTTTAAGTACTTACGACTTAAATCCTTATATAATTTTTTGCATACCAGCAAGCAAAGTTTTTGTTGCGATCTTTAATATTTGGCGTGAATTAAGCTTTTCCATACCCAGCAAAACCTTTGCTTAGTGGTAGAAAAAAAGTATATGAGGTTTTAAGTCGTAACTACTTACAATTTGACTCGATAACTACTTATTTTAGTTTGAGAATTCCAAACAATAAGGGGTAGCTCTTACAAATGTATTTACATTGTCACAGCAATTAACTAGTTCTTATTTGGCTTACTTGAAGCGAAACAATAAGTTGTCAAATAAACCAATTGAAATTAAAAAAAATTTATACACATTATATTTTATTTATATTTTTAAATTTAGTTTGTTTCTTTTCACCCAGCTGGGATATGAAACTGTCTGTGCTCGTGCAGATTTAAGGACAAGTACTTTACCCACTTAGCTATTGTTGACTTTTAAGCTTAAGCATAAAAATTAGTTTTCATATACAAACACATGCTGACTTAAAAAGTGGTTGTCTACTTAATTTATTAATACATATCAACAAATTGTAACTACTTTCAGATAATGAAGTAGTTCTAATTTGAAGCATAGTAATAAGATAAATAAGTACCACTCATTACTTTGAAGCCCATTAATAAAGTACTACTGATTACAAAAATTAAGAAAGTTGTTGCTGGGCAGGGCTATCGATTAACAATACAGGAGATTTAAATAAATGAAAAACAAAATTTGTTTTGCTATTTTCACTCCGCCCTACTGTGTATGATTGGGCTTTAACACTTTACATCCATGTAAATACCACAATTTTGTGGTAGCACGGGTGAATAATGAAATGTGCGGTAAAAGCAAAAACAAATACACATTTTAATATAAATTTTAAGGCATTAACTTAAATTATGTAAAGCGAAACAACAAAAAATTTTTTATTATCAGAGAATGTTAAAGAGAAATTCAGAGAAAATAAAATTAATATCAGGCCGATTTAAAATAATTACAGTTGATATTTAAATAATATTATATATTGATTGTATAAAATATATCAACTCATTAAAAATAAAAGAGTGCTCTCTTTTTTCGTTTGCCTTAACAGATATTGATCAAACTGTATAAATTTGGCAAACGATACACAGTGCAGAGATTCATTACTATTTTTCCCATTGGAACCACTGTGCGATACTTGTGCATACTCTCTCTATACCTTACTATGTGTTTATAGTATATCTTACTCGCTTTAAGCGTTGCTTGTACTATATTCAAGGTTCACGTAGGGCAGGCTACTGAGGTGATATAGGGACTCATTGTAATGTAGTTTATTTTCCCAGCCGAGGTATGACTCAGTCTCTCCAGGTTCGTATCAAAGGTGTCCTTCCTTTGAAATAAAATACGTGTATCTTTGGATGTTAAAGATATGTGGAACAAAGCTTTATTTAACGAAACTAAGACTACTTACGACTAACTTAAAACTACGGAGTCTGTTGAGTATTAGCTTGCAATACGATATACCGGCAAAACAGTACAGCTGCAGGTGGGGGTGAGTGGTGTGATAATACATGATCGTCGGTAATCGGGGCTCAGGTGTCTGGTAAAAGAGTAAAACGAAATATATAATTCGGTTTAGATGTCTCGTAAATTGCTAGGCAGTAATGTATCTACGAAATCAAGAGGTATTCGGAAGACAAACTGAAATTCAGGTTCTAAAAATTTTCAGGCAACTTTCTGTTTGTTAGTACGCAGCTGAAAAGAAAAATCAACACAAATTTTGTCTATTACAGAGATGTTATATCAATTAGTGGAGATTTTTTTCCGGCAACTGAAACAAAAATTAATGTTCAGATAATTTTTTGCTCACGGAATATTTGACATTTTGTTTTGGTGTGGTTCTGTAAATAATTTTTTACGTTTTGCAAGTTAAAATTAATAAATTTAAGTGAATTTGCGTGAACGAAAAGATATTTCTCTACACAACTATTTTTCCGTGTAGAAATAAATGCAAAATTTCAAACCTGAAATTCAGGCAAAACTGCATACTAGGCTTTATAAAATTAATTCGCCTTAGGCTGAGGCCACACGGGCATTTTTAAAACGCGGCGTTTCTGCTTTTTATATTAAATTTGAAAGTTAAACATTTTTAAAACTTCAAATTGAATATAAAAAGCAAAAACGAGCATTAATGCCAACTTTGGCTCTTTTTTACGATATGACAAAAAACGATATGACATAATGTATTGTCATATCGTAAATTTTTTACGCTATGACAACACTAAGGTAGGCATACACGGTGTTGTCATATCGCAGCGTTGTCATATCGTAAAAAACTTACGATATGACAATACAATATATAATATCGTTTTAAAAACGCTCGTGTGGCCTTAGCCTTAATTGCATGTTTCTGTAAATGCTGCCATACAAAAAAAAAATTTAATACTCTCACACTAAAAAAATATACTTGAGAAAATAAACAGAAAAAGTTAATCTAAGTTTTGTAGTAAAAATTAATTTTATTGACAAAATATGCAAATCAAAAAGTATTTGACTAGCGGCATGTTTACAGATCGCGTTGCAGTCAAGACGTGTGCGAATCGCATATGGACGATACGCAACAATTTGCGTCTGTAGAAGACGTTCCTTATTTGTTGTCTTGAATTACGCAGTTTCGCTCATATGGAGTTACCCATCTACAATAAATATTATTTGTTTACTTTTTCTCATACAAAATTATTGTTTTGTTCCAAATAATTCTAACCCTTTTAATGGCGCACACTACTTAACAGCTGTTGCTTGTAAACAAAAGAAATAGATTTTAGCTACAGATTTTTATTTTGCATATAAAGAAAATTATATGCTAAAAAGCTAAACACAAATAAATAAAATAAAGTTGTTTAATTCAAATAATGCTAGTTTCCCAGTTTTTGACGTGAAAGTGATGTTATTTTAACAATTAATTGCAAAGACGAATGCAATTTTTTAATTGGCTGTTTTTGGCATCAATATCGTCACAATTCGTCATCTATATACCAAAAAACTGACAGGTGTTAGGTTTTTTTTTTCAAATGGACAATGAAATTCGCAATATACAACCGTTAACATGATTGAAGTAAATATTTTTAAGCGTATTACAGGCGTATTGGGTTCTGTAAGTATAATGTCAACCTATTTTTTAGTTAAAATTAAGCGGACTATTTGATATTCGAAAAATCCAGATTTTGGAAAAATCGACAACTGTGGTACGCTATTCTTCCCAGAAAAAATCTTTATTGTTCCTTCAGCACAGAAAAAATGATTTCCAAAATTTTTCCAATTAACTGTTTGCTCAGAAAAATTTTCGTTTTCAATTAACATTTTAATTGAATCAACGTTTATTTCAATTTGTGTTATCTTGTTTTAAAGCAATGCTATCAATTAGATTTTAAGTCAAGTTAACATAAAATAGAAAATATTTTTACATGTCAATTGTGTATAAATAAAATAAATTTAGTTTGCATGTGTGAGAATTATATAATTTTTCTGAGTATGCAATATTGTTCTATGACAATTAACCCACTTGGCGCCAAAATTTTTTTTGTTGATTTATTCTGCTTTTTTTTGTTGATTTATTCTAAAAATGCGACACTGATGAAATATTGTTATTGACGTTTCTTGGAATTTTTCACAGTTTTCCTGGAAAATGCCGTTCTTTTAAAAGGACTTTAGCAAAATAAACTACTATTGGTTATTTTAAATTAATTTTATTAATAGTCCAGTCATTTAAGCTTAAATTAGGTAAGAGTCTCGGAATTCGAGCTGTAAGTCTGTATATATACTTGTATATTGACACCCTAAAAGTTGTCTCAAAACCAACATATGGTAGGGTGTACGCAACTATTAAATTTTGAAGGTCAAAGGTCACAAAATCGGTTTTTGCGCTTTTTTGTAAATATCTCATTTTCTATGGAGTTTTGGTATTTGTATTTATTGTCAATATTGTAGAATACAAAGTTCTCTACAAATTTTGTTGAAAAAAATTTTTTATACGGTGAACCGTTTTCGAGATTGAGGGCGGAGAGCGCGTGGTCACAGGATTACTTCAGGTCAACCGGTGCCTCCGGTCGAAAACGCGCCATATATAGTTGATGAACTATCGATAAATCAATGATTATAAATCATTGATTTATCAATTTTTATTAAATATTATATGGAAAAACCATATTATTGTTGGAGGCCAGAGTCACCACACTATTATCGACCCATTTTGCGACAACAATCGTATTATCAGAAGATGAAACATAGGCATTAAAACCTCTACTCTCTGTTTTTAGCTCCCGTCCTTTCCGTAAAGGAAATGCTTTTCCAAGCCGATTTTCTCGGATTGCTCCAGTACCTTTCAAATTTCTATATTTTAGTTCCTCCAATAATTTGGTAGAAGTAACAAAATTATCAAAGTATATATTAAATGGAATATTGGGCCATCTACTTTGCAATACATCCGCGAACTGGAGGACAACGCTTGCTCCTAAGCCAAGGTGCCTCAAACTTTCGCGAAGAGGTGTAGATTTTCCTTGGTATGGCTCGAACCATTCTATATATCCGAGTCGGTTCATCGCCATCCATATTTTATAGCCCAAGCGCCATGATTTCCGTAATATGGTACCATGGATTCATTTACGCAGTGATGCTCTTCAATTTGCGTGAATTCAATTAAATTTTTTCCAATTATGTCGAAAAGAGGACGAAGTTTTGCAAACTTGTCGTTTTGCTGTAAATTTTGGTTATCACAGCAATGGATGTTTTGCATAATAAATCGAAAATGGTTTCTTGTCATGGCGCTTGAAACGAGTTCATGGTGAACATCTGATGAACTCTCCCAATACATTTCCCGCCTGGGAGCAATAACGTATCCACTCAATAGCAAAATTCCGAAGAAACAACGAATCTCATCACCATGTAGATTACCTTCGCGGTTATGATCTGCTGCGTATTTATTTGTATTTTTCACGAATAACTCTATGATTTCATCGTCGAAGAAGCATAAAAATGCTTCCATTGGAGAGAGCTCATATTTACAACCTGATACTTCCTTCCCAATAGGTAAAGTTGGTTCAATATCTCTCTTTTCCCAAGTATACTTCTTTGGTTCAGATGCTTTGTCAATGCGCTTTGTTGTTTTTATTGGTTTAGCCAAGTGTGCTAAGCATATGTCATCTTCGCTGTCGTCGTCTTCCTCGGATACATTATTCACAGCAGCTTCGGACCGCAATTGAGCACCTGGCAAGTTGTACAAATCCACATTATTTTCTTCGCCACTATCTTCATCTGTACCATCGTTATTGCAATTTTCTGGTGGCAATATATAAATCTCGTCAGGTTGATTTTCGCTGCTCAAATTCTCTACCTCTTCCAATATTTGATTCAGAGTTAACGGCTTTCGCATATACATATTTGTTTTATATAAAAAATAATGTTAAAGGTAGGAACTGTATATTTTTATAAATAAAAAGCAAACGAAAGCTATATTTTGTTTTTCATAGCACAAAACGTAAATATTATGAACCAAACAACGTAATAATAAAGCCCCAAAATATATTTCGTTGTTTGCTCTGTTTTTTTTACCGTTCGTTTTCCATCGTTGCGAAAATTATAATTTTTTCCAAATTGTATGTTTGTCTTATCGTAGATAACAACCGACCGCACTATTGCAACTCTCACACTCAACTGTTACTTGTTCTCTTTTCAGTGTGTTAAAAATCAGATCAATAGATCAAGTGTTGGTAGAGAAATACAGCAAAAATAACGGGACCTTTTAAAAGGACGGTGGCGCCAAGTGAGTTAATAGATTATTTTTTTAAATTTCAATTATTTTTTTAATTAATCCTCTAATTAATTGAACAAATAGAAAAATATTTTCAATTAATTCTGTTGAGTTAATACTAAAATTTGCGTGATTGCTTAAAAACTAATTAATTTTTGAATTAGATCTTAATTTTTCTTAATTGTATCTTTTTTTACTTGTTTCTGTGTGTTTTATCGTATTTACCAGTTGTCCTTTACCCAAAGACCATACATTTTACTTCTCAGGCTATTATTTTTAGCAGAATGTCCTCTAAAAATTAAAACAAAGCATTAATTTCAATTTTGCAATGTTTTAAGTTACACAAGGATTTGCGTTTCTTGTGTGGTTAAAGGATTTCATTGTAATCGTGTTTTCGTATTGTGTGCGTGAACAAGTGCTTACGCACAATATTAAATAGAGGTCAAACCGCATTTTCAGAGTCATTTAAAATTGCAAATGCTGAGTCATATAAATTCATTGTTCATTCGCATTTTAAAAATTAACAAATGTTGGCATTGTTGTATATTATGGTTTTTTATACTATAGAAATTAAATACAGATATCTGAACATGTGTAGATACATACATATAACAATATATAAATATATTAGGGTGGAACTATATGGTCAAAGGTGGTCCGATTCTAATTCTCATCCATAAAATATCTGCCACTTAAGGCTTTTTCAGACTATAATACAAGTAATAATACTTTTGAAGAAAATGCTTCGCTAATATAATTGAGGAGGTGCATAACAAAACTCAATAATTACACCATAAAAATTTTTTGGATAAACGACAAAATGTAATTTGAGTAAGTAGCATTTTGCTCTGAACCATTGTATTTGGTATTGAATTGCAGTGTAGTTATTGAGTTTTGGAATGCTTTATAATAAAGGTAATATAGATTTCAATGTGTAGAATCCAAAAATCAAAAAAATTGAAAAATTTAATTATGAGGTCCATAATTAAATTTTTCAATTTTTCAATTGTTGTTTGAGAATTTTCAAAAAAACAATAACAAGTTATAATGTCAGAGTTTCATTTTCCTCAAAAGTATTAATACTTGTATTATAGTCTGAAACGGCCCTTAATGACACTTTTATGGTTATATTAGCAGCTTCATATCTGAGTCTGTTTTTCGTCAAATCGACATATTTTGAGTTTCACTTATTAGATTATCTCAAAATTTTGGAACTTTCCCTGGAATTGTGTTTTCTATAATAACATAAATCAATTTTTTCGGGTTTTCCCTTATATTTACAGAAAGCAATGTTTTTTATTTTCTAATTGCAATATTTTGACCTGTACTTATGTTATCATAAAAAATTTTATGAATAGCTTAAGAAAATTGTTTTTAATAACACTGTAAAATAAGTATATATAATAATTATATTTTCTTTTAAACAAAATGTTTGCCCCTTATGTATATAGGAAGCATACTTGTTAGTGTTTTTCAGTTTCAAATCAATATGTTTTAATTAATTTTAGTTTTGTGACGTGCTTTTTCCCAAGTTTATATCTTACTTATTGAACAAAAGAGATTGTCACTTTGGGGGGCTTATTTGGGCTTAGAATATTGAGTGGACTGTAAAATAATAAACCTTAGAGCTTCAGTACTAAGTCCAATCCTTTTGCTGCTTTTACAATTATAATTTCTCAGGAATTTGAGAAATCATAAAAGTTAGACAGCTCAGAAATAAAAAGAAGCTCGAGTAATTGTTTCAAGAGGTTCTGCATCTTTAATGATTGCTCACCGTTTGCCAGTCGTAATACAAGTGGCTGGCGCACTTTTTAACAAAAAAAATTTATGCTTTAATTTTGACAATATTTCGAAATTTAGGCATTGATTATAAAAAATTCATTCACAATAATATAATTTTAGTGACTCGTTACATTTTGTTTTGTTTCTATATGTCAGATTAGTTACAGTTTATGTTAAGATAAAATTAATGAACGTTAATTTGACTTATGGTTGTTGATAAAAATAAATTTGCAAATATGAATAGTTTGTTTAAAATAATTGTATTTTAATCACTTATTAAGTAAAATATTAAAGTTTTATTAAGGCCCCTATTATGATTCATAACTAACCTGACCATACATCCTGCCTTATCCCACTTTAACCCGCTTTTACGAGTTTTAAAATTTATAGTTCTGTTTTTTAATTATTCCCAAAAATATCGAAAATATTTCAACTGAGTATAATAGATCTTTCTTGTGTTGATCCATTGAGTTAAAGGAACTTAAAACTAAAAAAGTGTGTTTTTAGACATTGCTTCAAAACTCAATACTTAGTCCAAATAATAATAATACTTCTAGTCCAAAGATACTTAATTATTCAGGCTTAAGTTCTTTCAATTTAATTCTTCAATTAAATTATTTTTATAATCAGAACTCTTGTTATACCTTTCACATTAAGAGGATGGGGAAGTCAACTAAGGCACGTAGTATTGAACATTATTGATTATAGCAAAAATTAAATTGAACGAGTTAAAAACCATAGAGTTCGAATAACGTTCATACCTTAAATTTTAATTTTTCTCCATTAAAATGAAACGAAAATTCAGAAATAACCTTCAAAGCCCAAAGTTGAACCCAATTTGGTGCCGAACACATGATACATAAAATGCTTAAAGACTAGGCATGCCAGACGGGCTTGATTTGGCTTGATTATCAAGCTTTTCAAGGCATGTCAAGATTCAAGCTAAAAAGCTATTTGTCAAGCTAAAAATTAATTTCAACTCTTTGCACACAAAATTATGCACGAGCTTAAATCAGCTATTTTAGTGTTGTAATTTAGTGCATAAAGCATATTAGAATAATTCAATCATAAAATAAATGATACTTTATATGGATACAAAGTAAAAGATTTAGTGAAAATCTTTCTTCAAGGGCGTTTCCTTTGCAACCAAATCGGATCATAAATGGCGAAGTTCTGAGGGAACACACACACACAAAAAAATGCAAACGAATGCATACTTTTATTAAATGAATTTTATGGGTTTGCATACCATTAAGTTAGTGTCGAAAGTTTTTTAATCAAGCTTTTTTTACAATTGTCAAGCTTTTTCAAAATTTGGAACAGGCAAGCCTATTAAGAGCCGCCAAAATAGAACAAAGTTACAAGACATTGGATATAGTTAATAAAAAAGTAGTTTATACTACATAGAACTAAGTACTTGCACTAGCTTTAACTTTTCAGTAATAGCTATGCTGAAAAGAATAAACTACTAATAGTGCTACATAGCTAATGCTGAGAAGTGGTAGCATAAGCTGGAAAATATGACACACATATTATGAAACAGAGTCCACAAGTTTGACGTTTAAAAAAGCATATAATCATGTGTTATGCATTACCACCATAGTATGAAAATAAGATTTGCTACTCCTTTGATATAATCGTGGTAGTGTTGTTGTAAGTTGCCTGGTTTAGATAGTAGTTTATGATGTGACTGTTAAAACAGCTGGCAGAAATCGTTTATGAGCTACCACTTTTTTTACAAAGGTACACGAACGATATTTCGAAGAATTATAAAGGTTTATTTAAAAAGTCGCACCTGCCTTTAAAAAATCAGCAAAAGATGATGCAGACATATTAATATTTAAATGAAAATAAACTATATTATGTTTTTTGGTAAATAAATCAGAAAAGTACAAGCTTCCAGCACCTCATTCGCATGCTTAAAAAACTCGAAGGATAAACAAGTAATTTTAAGCATTTGCTAGTTTTTATTCACACCTTTTTTAAGTTAACGCTGGAAAAACTAGTTTATACTAGTTATTGCAAAGTACTAGCTTTAACTGAAATTTTTATTCACCTCAAAACTAGTTTAAACTTCAAATTTGCTAGTATTAGCTTTAGCTACCTTTTTGTTCACACGGCCCATTAAGTGAAAAAACCGAACTGCTTTTAATCAAAAATATTCTTTTGACTAAAAACTGAATTTTATAAAAGATGACTTCGGTTTTTTCACTCACTGACTTAGAACTTCCTTATTTTTGTCGACTTCATGTTTCATGTGTTAAAGACAAAATTATGTTAGGGCTTAAAGGAATTTATAAAATTTTTGTTTCCATAAATGATACATTTAAAAAAAACATATACAAAAGCACTTTTTTATATTTTAAGACCTGTAACTCAATGAATTTCCTAAGAACATATCGTTAGCTGAAATGCAAAATTTCATAAGTACTCTGTTTTTAATTTTATAGGAGAGAAAAAAGACTAAATAAAATACTTTGAGTGACTGAGCTGGAAAGTCTCTTCATTTTCTTTTTTAATGCGATTGATTTTTATGATAACTGTTTGAAAATTTGTAGGGACAATTGGAAATGCGACTTTAAATTTTTTGTTAGTTACGTTATTTCGCATTTCAGCTAACGATATGGAACTGTGTAGTTTCATACATATATAAAAAATCATTTATTATCATCAGTGTATTTACAGCATCCCGCTTTCCATAAGATATTTTATAAAATCCCGCTTTTTTGGTCATATTTTCTCCAGAGTCCCGCTTTTCAACCGTTGTCATCCCGCTTTTGACAGAAACCTTCTGGTCACGTTATTCATAACTCAACTAGGTTGAGTTGTCAATGCTACGACCCAACTCAACCATTTTTTTTTGTGTTATGATTCACAACTAATTTTAGTTGTCTTGGAAATAATGTTCGAAAAACAGGTTCTTATCAATACTCTCTGTTTTTTGAAACCATAATTGCTATCACAAAATATATTAAATATTTTTAGTTTTGGCCTTAATATCTTTTCGTGAGATTTTATGTTTTATGGATATGGCAACCATATTGGTTGACAAGTGGAAGAGATTGGCGCCTAAAATCACCATTTTAAAAATAAGCAAAAGTAACACAATAGCCGAATTAAAAACCAAAACTCAACTGATAAAAACCAACTGTCTCACTTTGATGAAAGTTGTTATTCATAATAAGAATTTGACTACGACGACTCAACTATCAATTTAGTTGTGAATCATAATAGGGGCCTAAAATACATGGAAATTGGTTATGGAGGGGTATTAGCTAGTTCCATTGGGGTTAATGCAAATCGTCGGGGAAAATTTACCCAAAAATCTCATAGGAAAATATTATGTTAAACTTCTAATCATATGAATAAGCAGTTTGGAATATCGAAGTTATTAATTTGGAAAAAAAACACGTTACAAAACTAAATTTAATTGTAATTTAATAATTCCCAAAAAAACTTTTTGTGGCTTTTTCGATTATGCCCTAATGTCCCGCCTGCTGACTTTATACACAAGGGGAAAATCACAACAACAAAAACTGAAAATATTGGCGAAAGCAAAATATATACGTAAAGATTTTTCTACAGTATTATAAAATCAACTATTTTACCGCAATTGCTAAAATTTTACGATGATGCATTGAGTACACCTCAAAATGTGTTGATTTGAAACTGAAAAACACTCAGGTATGCTGCCTGTAAACCAGAGCCAGGCAAAGAGCAAACTAAATAAATGAGAAAAAGTTTTTGTTTAAGTGGCTTGGTGTTTAATTGCAATGTTGATAGCAAGGTAGATTGAACAGGTACCACTACAAGAACAGCTGTTTTAGTAAATTTGAGAATGTGTGCGTCACACAGACAATTGATTTTGACATATGTCTGAGATTTTTCTATCAGCAACGGGCATGTGTTAGTAAATTTGAGAGAGCTTATGAATGTGTGCGACTCACAGATAATGGATGTGACATATTTCTGGGGTATTTCTACCAACAAAATACATGTGTTTTTTGGTTTTGTATTTGTTTTAGTATGGTGGTACCTTTAATGAATATGCCTTGGTTGATAGGTACAAATGACTGTTGTGCTCTTGTTGTTGTTTATTTTGACTGTTAGTGTTGTGTACATGTAAATTGTCAGCTGTGCACATGTCAAATCTAAAAATAGCCGAAAAGTAGTCGCAAAACGTCGTGGCTCACGGCTACACATTGCCTGCGCCTGCTGTAAACATAAGGGCATAATCGCAAACATCACAAAAAATTTAGTTTAAAAGAAAATAAACATATAATTATTTTACAGTGTTATATAAAACACTATTCATACATTTTTAAGATGATA
The DNA here is from genome assembly GCA_956483635.1 of Panzeria rudis. Classification (NCBI taxonomy): domain Eukaryota; kingdom Metazoa; phylum Arthropoda; class Insecta; order Diptera; family Tachinidae; genus Panzeria; species Panzeria rudis. The sequence goes on along the minus strand of OY101451.1, from coordinate 33,362,510 downwards.
AATCCAAATTATTTCGATTTGAAATTAAAAAACACCCTTGGTTGGTATGCTGTCTGTAAATATAAGGGAAAAATCGCAAACATTTGAGATAAAAACAAAAGCAAATATTTCTTTCATTATTATAGAAAACACAATTCTAGGGAATGTTCCAAAATGTTGGGATGATATAATAAGTGCTCGTATAACCATAACAGTGTCATTAAGTGGCTGATGTTTTATGTCATTACTTTATTATTGGTGATTGGATTCTTGTGATTTTTAGCATTTTGGAAAGATAAAACTCCGCTTCACTTAAGAAATTTGGGATACAACTTGTTATATATGCTTGAGGAAAATGAAACAAATTGCAAAAAATATTTCTAGTTTTTAAGACTTAAGTCGCCGCGAGCTACCTCCAAACATATCTCAATCCGTCTAAAAATTGGTACACATTAGTTTTTAGATTATGCGGATATTCCTAGGCGTTGAGAATTACAATTGGAGTACTGTTTGAAATAGAGGGCCACCCTTATGTACATATTTTTATATAATGCTCATATTCAATAACCGCAATAATATATACAAAAGTTAAAAATATATGCCGCCAGCTAAGATTTTTTAACTATGTTTCCATTAAGTCGGACCATATCAATTTACTGCACTAAAATATTAATATTTGGAATTTAATTTTACTTTGTGACGATGAATAGTTGCTGAGTTCGAGAACGGGCACATAAGCTAAACGTGTGATTTTTAATGCAAGTACATGGAAAAAAGTATCCAGCATAAATTTAGAAAGTATTAAAGATTGTACTGGTTTGTACACAGAATTTTGTTTAACATGTTTTCATATGAAAAAATATTCTATATAAAAAAAAATTCATTGAAATTGTTTTAAAGATTCAATTAAAAATTAGGTGATATATATTTAAAACTCGAATAAAAAATTCATTGAAAAGTTTCAAAGATTAACTACCTGTTCGCCGATATAGAAGGAGTTCTTTCTTTCGCACAAATTACATTTAAAGCAAAAACAAATTCAAAAGTTTTTTTATTATTTTAAATGTAATTGTGCGAAAGAAATAACTCCTTCGACATCGACGAACAGGCAGTAAGTTAAAATAGTAACTGGAAAATTTTTAAAATAAAAAAGAAAAAATATTTAAATAAATTTGAAAACAATGGAAGCTCGTTTTGAAATAGATCGATATTTCAAAAGCTTTAAATATTCTTATTTGAAACGACGAAACTCTAACAGAAATGCACAGTCCATGCATATTTGTTGTAATGCAGAGTATGAATATAAATATGTAAGCAGAAAATTATGTACAACTAAATATGTATGTTGCCAACATTTTGAAATTATCATCTATTTTGTCTTGCTATTGAACTGTGTCTAAACTTTAGACTCTAAAGCAACTATCGTATATACAAATATGCTTGACTATAGATACTTGCATAAATTAATAAAATGCTGAATATTTGTTACCATTTTCGTTAAAATCGATAATAAAATTCTGTTTTGTTACGGCTCTACACATTGGATAGTTTTTCATTTTATTTTTAAACCATTTTCTTTTATTTGCACCATTATTCCACCATAAACTTTACCATTATCGTAAAACACATATGCAAACAAATTCATATACTGAAATTAAATTTTTTAAACTGGCGATTAGAGCTGAAAAATAAAATTAAGATTTACTAGAAATTTTAGTACAGAATAATAACAACGTATTAGTATTACAAGCAGTAATGTTAGATGTAGACAATTTTCCTCTGATAGTCGGGGTTGTCAGCTTTTTATAACCAAAACGCTCTATTCCCTTTCTCAAAACGTGGTAAATCACAGCGTTGACAAATATTTATAACCAAAACGTGCTATTCTCAAACGCGCTAAGTTAAATTTGGATAAAAGTCGATGAATATATTGCAAAAATTCAATATTTATTGAAACAAAATAAATGACTATCTACATATTTGTTTTTAAATATCATTCAGAGACAAAAAGTAGATATGTACTTACAACTATGAAGAAAATGTAAGAAGCTTAAAGCGACAAAAGAACTTAAAATATTCTTTTGGTATATCAATGTTTGCTTTACTAAAAACGCGCCAATTTAGCGCGTTTTTTGTTAAATGCACAATGAAGAGAAAGCGCTTTTGGCATAGCTAAAACGCGCTAAATTGGCAAAGCTGCTGACAGTCATAAATAATCAGTTAAAGTTACGTTAAAACTTTTAAAATTATATCAACTTTGGGTAAACATTTATGAAGGTTCACAAATTTTAATGGCAAACGGCAAGAGGGAATTTTTTAGGATACGTAGGAATTTTTTTAAATTTCTTCTGACAGCACTGATTACAAGTAACACATTGCAATTCAGGGTTATTACCTTCTTTTCAAGTTCGATGGTTGGTCACGAACAACCTTAATCTGGTCACTGAATCACCGAACTCACTATTAAGGAAGGAAACGACTTTGGTCTCTCTATAGTAAATAATGGTTCTATTTTGTCGGTAGATAGGGTCTGTTAGACACTATTTATTGTATATAGTACATACATATCTGAGGTAATATATTATAAGATCTTAAGTAGAGTTAAGTCAAAATCGGTTTAAGGTCATAATTTAATCCGTCTTTTTACAATCCACATTTGGATACAATCCCTTTTCAAATACTCTGATATTCGAAGAAGTTATCACGGTATATTTTTTAACGTTTATAATTTTTGCATATACAGGCAACTCCCGGTATAACGAACGATATATTGTCAGGCCCATTCGTTATAGCGAAAAATTCGTTATATCGCGAAGATTTTTTACCATATATTTTTTAATATTTTGACTCATATTATTTTAAAAAAATTCGAATTTTAGACAATTGTATACCTACACAACAATTTTCTATTGCCCTCTTTGCTGAAAAGGTAATTGCTTTGCATTTAAATTTAAAATTTTGATCAAATAACCATTTAATGTTAAATCAAATTTCCAGTTAATGTTAAAAATTGGGATTGCATCATATATGTAGATACTTTGCATTTAAATTTAAAATTTTGATCAAATAACCATTTAATGTTAAATCAAATTTCCAGTTAATGTTAAAAATTGGGATTGCATTATATATGTAGATTCAGACTTTTTAAAAAGACAATAACATTAAATGTATATTGTCAATATTTGCCCATCTTTAGAGTTGTCATGGATTAACGAAGCTTGCATAGAAATGGCATTCGATTGTAAAGTTTATTATTCTATAGAGATAAAAGTACTCATAGTGAAGAACATAAATTGAAACTTTTCCCTACCGTTTCTTTTTACGAAAGGTTTTTGTTTTTATTTTCTAAAGAGAATGGATTAGACTTTTGTGTACCAAATGCAAAATAAACTGATTACTCGTCTTTCGGTATTTTTCTTCCTTGACAGGAATGTATCCTTTGATAGATGGTTTCCGAATCCGTATTTCTTTCTTTTCCATCAATGCACATGTTAAGGACTTTAAAAATTCATGTTGCATACTTGATTCACAGAGGGTTAAGCCCTTTTCAACTTCGTTAAAATCTGTTCACTATAAATGAAAATGTTTTCTGTAAAAGTTCATGCTAATATGGTAAAAATATTATACAATAGTAGTATTCTGTGTTTTGTGTAAATGGTCTTGCACAAGAGCAAATGCAAAATATTGTAGCTTTTTGGTAAAATCCAAACTTTCAAAAAAAGCTACGATATTTAGCCTATGCGCTTTCGTAAGAACATTGAAGACCGCCAATGAGTTTCTAATCACGTTCCATGTTTTAATATTCTCTACTGTTTTGATTTAGTTTGTTGTTGATGAAATTTTTTTCTTACATTCGTTATATCGAGTATACAATTTCTTAAACGTTCGCTATATAATGTAGTTAGTGTTAAAAAATTAAACGTTCGTTATATCGGATTTTCGTTAAAGCGAGATTCGTTATACCGAGCTTTGCCTGTATTTCCTATGACAAAATATCTTAAATAAACTTACGTTTTGTAAAATGCCTTATTGGTTATAAAATATTTTTCATAAAAACTTATTACAACCTACACTCAATATATACCAGAAAATTTTTAGCAAATTTAATAACTTTACAGATTTCTGTCACTTAAATGGACACATATAAGAGCTTATGATAAAACTAAAATTATCAAATAGATAAAATGTTAGTGTTTGAGAACATCTGACGCCTACTTACAATACTCTGCAACATTTTCGTTTGACGATAAAAGTCTTTTAAATCAATATAACTTTATTTTTCTGCGTGTTCATCTCATCTCTTTTTGTACATAAGGTCGTGGGTTGCTGAAAGACTGTTGAGTTGTTAAGAGTATTTGCTTATAAAAATGAAAAGTGAAAATATATTTCGCTAAGGTTCGTAACGTTATATTCAGAAAGAATTCGGTATGATTAATACCCAATGAACAAGGGAAAATAATCGTATTAATAAACAATTAGCTACTGGCTTGAGCTTTTCACATGTTTACATGTTCACATATATTTAAGTAAAAAATCAAACCAAAAAAGTTTGACTTGAGTAGAACAAAAATCAGAAAAATGGGAATGAAGAAAAAAATATCCATCGGTAGCACTGGAAAAGTGCAGTTCAATGTTAACTTGAATGATTTAATTCTTGTATTAAATTTTTACGAAAAAGTTGTATATATAAGAATTGAAGTCACATTCAACAGAGCCACCTGGCTGTCAAGTGGTGAAAAGCAGAATACACGTGAGCACTGACGATGGCAGTGTACACTGAAAAGAAATCCTTCATTCAGACAATGAATTTCTTCATTCTATTATTTAAATTCGTCATTAAAATTCAGCTAATGAAGCTGAAGCCCTTCATTGGATTAATGAAGAATGTTTCATTCTGGTTATGAACTACATTTGGCCAGCCATGTCATAAATGGAATGCAACTATTTCATTAGTTCAAAGAAACAAATTTATGAACTAAATGCAGGTGTTTCATTATTATTTTTTTTCAAAAGATAAATAACACACTTATGCAATTAATATGCTGTGATGTCAGATGTTAGAAAAAAGGCAGACACATAGCTAACAACGTGTTTTACATAATGAAGAATTTTACATTGTATAAAGGAAATATTGTCATTGCATTTATGATGATCATAAAAACGTTTTTCAAATAAATAAATGTTGATCTACTTATGTTTGAAAAATCGTGTACATTGGGTAGACAAAAATTATATGACTTACTTATATTTTCCATAAATTCACTAAAAAGAAAATTAATTTAAGCAATGTACCGTTTTTCATTAATACAATGAACTATAAAAAAGTTATGAAAAGTAGATATTAAAGGATTTCATGTATGCAATATAATTGCTCGTTGCATTAATGAAAAGTTTCATTAATATAACGGAAAACATTTAATGAAACCGTTTCATTGTCTGAATGAATGACTTTCCTTTCAGTGTAGCGGCTTCCAGAAATGGCGCTACTCTGTTCATGTTAATTTTTCCCTTGTTCCTTGGAATATTAATCATACCCAATTCCTTTCTGAATATAATGTTACGAACCTTAGCCTAATAATTAATTTGGATTCACAAGCAAATACGTTCGAACTAATCATGTTAATAAAAGCATATTTAACTATACTTTTTCAAATTTTATTTTATTTTATTTATTTTTTTTCGGTTATATGTATTTATTTATTGTATCTTCAATAAAATTGAACTAACAATAAGTAATCAAATCTTAACTCTAAAATTTTAATTTTTAAATCCAGCCAGTGCCAGACAAAAATATTCGTTTCAGCGGTTGGTTGTTTGGTTGTTTACGTCTCTCGTGTTCGGCTGAGAGCAAGAGTGTCCCTTCTTCTCAGCCGAGTGTGGCCTCTAAAGTTAATGATGTTTCGGGCTAGGGGATTTGGGTGCAACTCAAGTCTTTTTATGTAGTTTGTCACGTGTTTAGAAAACAATTTCAAGTTTGCAAAGGGGCTATGCACATATAACGTAATGCTATTTTCAGAGTTTTTATAAACCCCTGAAATGCTTTTTACAAAATTTTCGAAACGAATTATCTAATCTGTAATAAATCTTTAGCCCCCCACCATGGGTCGTTACGTAATATGGGAATGGCCTCAAATGCTTTAATGTACTTTCAATCTTCAGCCAAAACTCTTTCCTAGATATTATTTCTTCGATGGAATTAAGATAACTTTTCCGTACATACTTTGTCATTGGGCCTATATTATTCTTGTCACTGAAACTATCAATTTCTATATTTTGGACGTTACGAAAATGATACGAGAGTGGAGAAGTTGTTGAAAACAATTTGGTTTTTATAATAGTGTTCTTCAAAGTAACCTCATGCTGCAATTTAAAACAATATCTTTACAGGCGTTACGTAATATGTTAACAATCCCTTAAAGCAAGGGTACTTAAGTTGGGTTCCGCAGACGACAGCGGCTTCATAGCAACATTCTAGGGAGGTCTGGAAAACATTGTTTAGAAAAAATACAACTGTACGAAATAATATTATGTTATTTTTAGAAAGTTTATGACTTACCATACGTGATAGTTTTTTCCGAACTGTACTTGTTTTATTCCAAAGATTTTTTCAAGTCCAGCTCAATCAAGTTCGTTAATTTTATTTTCATTAAAGGCTAAATTTACATAATGAAATATATCAGGAAATTTTCGGTATTTTACAATCGTAAGTGTACTCGTAAGCCAATTTTTATAACAAGTATTTTAAAAAAGTTATTCGAATATTCGACAAAAACTGTTTGAATAATTTTTTATTCTAAATTGAAAAGTTTTGTTCGTTTGAACAAAATGGAAAAAAGTTGTTCGAGTATTCGAATAATTTTTATTCGAATGACAACACCGTTTACTATGTTTCTAAAATGTGCAATAAAATTATTAAGATGCATTTTCAGATTGCCCCCATATAAAAATATATCGATTGAAGAACAGTACTATTGAAAAAGTAGAGCATACACAAGCACGCAGACATTTATATTACTGACCTGCTGTTCTACTGCAAGTTTTATACATATGCAGGCAATAATATTGTTGAACAAGTGACATTATGACATCTTGGCAAATATGTACATATGTTTGTTAAACATATAAAAGAATTAAAACAAAGAAATGATTTTTCACACCATGAAAAGAACTGCAAAGCAAAATCTTTACTAATGATTTTTTAAATAAAAGTATATATTGAAAAGTAACATAAAAAAGAGATTTTTGTAAAGATTTAAAAAATCAAAAATATATACACGGTCTTTATGATACACGGTCTTTATCAATACCCATGGACGTTATGTGAATTTTGAAAATGTCACAATATTCATGGACAACTGCGCCACTTTAATTGTGAACATTATTAACGATCATCAACGTTTTTGATGCGGAGGGTTTCGCTTAGTATAAATTTTCTGAGCAATAGGCCTTTAGCCGGACTTAAGAATTTCCTCAGACAGCAACAAAATCATCATTTAAATATCAAATGTAACATACTAATTGTTCAATTCACAAGCTCGTATTAACGTCGTATGCGTTGTGTAATCGTCCAATTATACAATATTGTATTTTTGTTGTTGGTAACTTTCATACAAAAGTGCGTTATAATTATATGGTTGAATTTTATATGTTCATCAAATAGTTGTATTGAGGCCAGGTCTGGGAATATTCTATTTGTTAGATTAATTTTTAAAAATTTTTTATATATGTGATAAGTAACACCAGAAAATGCATTCTACTTAATGATAAATATATACCTGGTTCATTTCAATTTAATTTTCAAACTATTTTAATCAAAATGCTTGTCGCGAAAAAATGTATTCTATTTCGCGTCAAATTAAAGTTCCCATACCTGGTTTCGTTTCATGGTATCAATTTAAGGTGAATTAATACTAGGTGGCCTCGATAGATCAGGTGACTACGAATTGTTTACCATATTTGAACTGCCAACTGTGTTAATTTTTCACAGCCCAAATATAAATTCTGCACGGCGAATTTATATTTCGGCTGTCAAAAAGCTGATATATTAATAGAGTTGACAGTTCAAATATGGAAAAATTTTCTTAGTCACCTGATCTCTCGAGGCCTCCTGGTATTAATTCGCCTTGCCTTGGTATTAATTAAATTGACATTTAAAATACGACAAAATAACCATACAACAAATTTGTCTGTTCACAGGTACATAAGCAAATATCGTCTTTTTTTGAACGATAAGACACACGACTGAGCTTGTGAATTGAACAGATATCTATGGAGTTTAAGATCTAGTCATCCATGTTATGCTGCTAGGCTTATTAATATAAAAATATGTATTTTCAAAAATATCATAATGTCCATAGACTCTACGATAATTTGGGCGCTTCATGACATGACATTAAACATTATGACGTATAACCAACGGATATGATTTGTTCTTCGGCTTTGTCATATGTGCCAATACAGTTCTCTAAAGCAGGTATTTAAGTATATCCCTATCGATTTTGAAGGGAATAGAGCCGTGCGTGTTTAGCTTATAAAAGTTTTCAGGATACAGTAGTTTCCGCTTAATTGCTCCCCGCTTAATTGATTTACCCTATTAATTGATCCAAAAATAATATCATGAAAATTTCCCATATAAAAATTACTGAAAAATACTCGCTTAAATGAGTTCCGCTTAATTTCAATACTCGCATAATTGACTTATAAAATTAGCACTCCTCTCGAAATTAGCATGAAAACATTTCTGTTATTTGCACTTGGAAAACTCCTAAAAATGGTGATTGTCATATTTTTAATAAAAATATTATAAAAGCTTACCAAATCATTTATGTAGCAGAATCTCTGCAAAAATCGGATGAACTTAAACATGTTTTCCAGTAATTATTGCCATAACACTCCTTTAATTAAAATGACAAAATTGTATCTGCTCCATTGTATTTCGCATGACCATACCACTCGACAATAATATTGTGAAATATCGCATTCGACAAACATTTGAGGACGACTTTTGCTAGTGAAACTGAAATAAAAATCAGTTTGTAGCAGCAAATCATTCGATCTCGAAAGTTTGCTATTGATATCAATAGCGAATCTTTAGCAATACTAAAATCGAACTTAAATCGAAAAACAATTAATATTCCACTGAAAAGTAAAACATTAATTTTGGGAAATAGTGCGATTATAAATTTAAAAAGCTTAAATCGAAAAAATTTAAAATAATTTCTCAACATGTTTGTCTGAATTTATTTACATACTTACATATCGTCACATAAAAAGCAAAATAACGTAACCTCAGGGTTTGACTACAAACCCTGAGGTCTTGAGTTCAAGACTACTTTCAGGCAAGCCAATAACATCATGCATTTTTCTCATGTGTATTGGTGTGTTATTGTGTTGATTGCTGTTGGACTGTTAAAATGATGAAGGCATAGCACTGACCACTTTGGCAGTACCGGCAGCGGTTAATGCTAACATATCCTAATACACTTCACAGTACCCTCCTTCGTCGGAATTGTAGGAGAACCGTCGACGAAGTAAGAGAACTGATAAAATGGCTACACAGCTTAAACAACGCGATGCCTCTACTTGACACCAGAGAGGTTTGCAACACTGCTCTACAAACAATGCGCAATAGCATGGTTGTAAATGAATTAGGCTTTCTATCTCTCTCCGACTTCACATTAATTAATTAACTGGTAGGCATTAATTCTCTTTAAAAAAATTTTTTTTAATGGAAAATATTTGAGATATAAAAGCAGTTTTTAACATATGAGCTAATAATGTGATAACCGATCTATTTTAGAAGAAAGAATAATATTTTTACTATTTTTTAAGTTATGTGTGTTACGTTATTTTGAATTGTAAATTTATTAAACAAAAAAACGTATCATCAATGAAAGTATGTTAGTATTAAGTGAAACAAACATGTCAATTATGAAACAATTAAGTTTTTTTGTCAAGTTACAGGTTCAGTAAAATATTAAGACACTACTCGATCATAAATGCAGTACTGCGCTGCAACAGTGAATTTAAATGCGTTTAAATACATCAATAAAAATAATAACCACAAAATAAACAGCATCAATAGGTTTGCGTGTACATGTTCAAACAAGTTTCCTATTCTGATGCAGCGCAGGCAGCACTGCATTTAGACCGTAGAAATATTTCATTATTTTATGGCACCACGCCCGTAAAAAGTAGTACTTCGTTTTAGCCCTTCCTGTTAACCGATTGTTCTGAGATTTACTGGATACATTTTATTTAAAATGATTAACACTTTTATGATTAAAAAAGTGGCCGATACCACGCCCATAAAAAGTAATACTTAGTTTTAGCCTTTTTATATTAACCGATTGATTTGAGATTTAGTGGACACCTTTACTTACGATGACTGTGCAATTACGTAATTAAGAAAGTAGTCGGCGGCACGCCTATGAAAAGGAATACTTAGTTTTAACGCCTTCCTGTTAATCGATTGACCAAAAATGTGGTACACACCTTTACTTTTGATTGCTATACAATTTTGAGATTAGAAAAGTTAGCTTGGCCAAGTCCTTAAAAAGTAATATTGATTTTTACCCCCTTCCTCTTGACCGACTGATCTGAAATTTGGCAAATAGCTTTACCTTTCACGGCAATACAATTTAGTGTTAAAAAATGGATGGCGCCACGCCCATAAAAAGTAATACTTAGTTTTAGCCCTTTCCTGTTAACCGATTAATCTGGACACCTTTACTTACGGTGACTATGCAATTTTGTAATTAAAAAGGGAGCGGCGCCTCGCCCATAAAAAGTAATATTTAGTCTTAGCCCTTTTATGTTAACCGATTGATCTGCAATTTGGTGTACATAACAAACTTTCATGACCGATTGATCTGATGACGTTACTATTATGTGTCTGCAGTATTATTGTAAATCACAGATGGCCGCCACCACAAAATGGTGATTTAGTTATTTGTCTATAAACACCTAAATATGGATATTAAATGAAAGGTTTAACTTGCAGAATACAGTACGCAATGAAAAACTTCCGATTCCAAAATGGTGACCAGCACAAAAGGAGGGAGTGGGGGGGGGGGGGGGGGTTTATATTCATGCATAGATATTGTCAGCCCCCTCAATATTGGTATTAAATGAAAGCGCTTGGCTAATATAATGCAGTACCCCACAAAAAATACAAATCCAAGGTACAATCCCAAACTAAATGCCAGATCATAGAGCTGAGGACATAAAGTAAAAAACTAAAAAATGTAAAAATAAAATAAATAAAAAAATTTTTTAAGTTAAATGGTTTTATTGTAATGAAACATAATAATGATGCAGATAATGCACTAAAAGCTAAAAAATAATTGTGTACTACCAGGTGCCAGCTACAACACCACTCTCCTCACCAACATAGAGCATTGATCAGACTGAAATAAAGCCGTGGGGCGCATCGAATTTCGGTTATCTATAGTGCCCCACGGTTTTATTTATTAGTCTGATCAATGCCCTATGTTGGTGAGGAGAGTGGTATTTTTAGCTTTTAGTGCATTATCTGCATCATTATTATGTTTCATTACAATAAAAGCATTTAACTTAAAAATTATTTTTTTACTTATTTTATTTAAATTTATTTGTTCACTGACCGATGAAAAATCAACCAGTATGTTTGCTCTAAGACTAATTTACTAACTGAAATCAAAATTTGAATTTTTCAAAGAACTCTGATATTAGAGCTTACTTGTATGCATAATTTAATATTTGTTGTTACGTTGAATTTAATGTTAGCTTTACATTTATTTTTGATTTAATGTATTCAATATAAAAAGCAAAGGGGTACAAGTAGCAAACTTGAGAAATTGAGTTATATGCAAAAATCAACACAAAATACTAATATCTATCACTATAAAAAATTCAGACCTGTAGGATGAGCTCAAAAACGCTATGTATTAGAAACCAAAAATATTAGGTATAAAATGTATAGGAACAAAAAACTTTCAAGCTTAAATACTCAGAATATTACTTTTAAGCCCCACATAGAACTAATAATAGTAGATCTATTTTTCATTTCTTAAGAAGAACTTGCTTTAATGTGCAGATAAAAAATATGCGTTACAAATTAGAAAAAATCGTTAAAAGTATTGAGTAGTACCCAAATGAAAAGTATTGAGTATTATCGAGTAACGAGTCGAGTAGTAGAATTTGCCAGCACTTATCTTAAAAATTCATATATACATACCTTCTTACATACTTATATGTATATTCTCATATTTATTGATTCATGTTGAAATCGTGATGTCGTGTTTTATTATTTGTCCTGGTTATTATGGCAATGATTAGTATTCAAGATATTGTTCAATAACACATAACTATGACTACATAAATGTATTTATATCAGTACATGTGCTTGAATAGATTTAATATATTTAAAAGGACATATTGTGAAGAAAGCAAAGAAATTCTTCTAAAGAACTAAACTACATATTTATGTATGTACTTCTATGCTTTTACCAGGGATGTAAAACGAAACATTTTTGGAATCTTCAGCTTATGTTGTTTAGTATTGTTTTCACCGTATATTGCCTAATTTAGATTTTGAAAGCTGTCCCATAAGCATTCTACATTTCCACATAGCATACTAACTAATTCTGTTTCAATAAAATGTGTGTGAGACTTCTTACATTAAGCATTTAATTTTTTTTTGCTTTACATACACATCGAAGGAAAATGCTCTCTAAGGCATTAAGGCAAAACTTCTATTTAAATAATAAGAGCGAGCTCTAATAATATATTCAAAAAGATATCCAAATATAATATAAAAAAAACATTAATGTCGTTACATATAATCGTTAATATTTAAAATGCATTAAATACATATTTCTGTGTCTCCCTATACCGGTAAACTTCTTTCTCTTGTATAAATAAAATATTATTTATTGCATCGAATTTTTCATCCCTGCCTTTTATTCGTTCAAGAAATATGCGCATTCTGTTTTATTTATACCTTGTAGTTGTTTAAAAATTATTGAGAGCATATTGTAATATTAAGGAAATAATAAAGGAATCAATATGTTGATTGATACGAAACATATATTTATATTATTATTACTGAAGTATAGTTCAAAATTTCTTCTACTAAAGTATTTGAAATTAATATTTCTTGGGTATCGTGATCATGTTTTTAAATATTTGTGAAATGTTTGAGCAGAGCAAATGTATAACTTTGTAAGAATATGTTTTCGTTTGAGACAGACTCTTAAAAAATTATCGTAAGTAACTAAGAAACATTAGTCATAATGTCTATAATACTTGTGTATTTGTATGTTAGTATCAAGAAAGTTAACACAAAAATAATATATCTCAAGCTCATATGGAATATTCATTCCACATAAAAAAGATGTGTAAGTTTATTTGTTTATTTGTTTGTTTGTTTATTTGTTTTTTTGTTTGCAGATTTTTGTTATGACATCTCGCCTGTACGGCTGAAGAACTTTAAAGGAAATTTGGTACACTGATAGATATTTATTTATTTAGATATTATTTATTTATTTATTTTATTTATTTCGACCAGGAAGGGATAAAATGGGCCAAAAGCAGTAATAATTTGCATAATTTTGTTACATATATAAATATGGCTGATTCTCATTTCAAATGCTTTTCGTGTCCGTTGAAAGTATGGTAGTGCTTGCAGCTAGGTCCCGTAATTTTTTTTTTCAAATAGGTGGTGATATTTGACACTCTCCCATCCCTTAACTCTGTCATTTGTGAACCGATTTCTTAAATTCTTTTTTTGTTTGAAAGGTTTTGCTTGCAGTTTGGTGATTTGTCAACCGATTTTTATTATTTTTTATTTGAAAGGGTTTGCTTGCGGCTTGGTCCCATATTTTTTCTAAAATCGGTGGGAAGATTTGTTACCCCCGGCCCCCGCATGATTAACGCTATCATATTTATATATATATATATATATATATATATATCTATATATATATATATATATATATATATATATATATATATATATATATATATATATATATATATATATATATATATATATATATATATATATATATATATATATATATATATATATATATATATATATATATATATATATATATATATATATATATATATATATATATATATATATATATATATATATATATATATATATATATATATATATATATATATATATATATATATATATATATATATATATATATATATATATATATATATATATATATATATATATATATATATATATATATATATATATATATATATATATATATATATATATATATATATATATATATATATATATATATATATATATATATATATACATATATATATATATATTATATAACTATTTTCCAAAAAAAAACTTTTTTGAAAGGTCTTGATTGCTGTTTGGTCTCATAATTTTTTTCGAAAGCCGACGTTTCCGTCCTGCCTTTAACCCTACGAACACTAGACGTCCGTCCTGTCACAGTCTTGCTGTATGCCGCAAATTGTTCGCCTCTTAAGGTAATAGGGGAAAAGCGCATTAAGCTATATCTTGTACTCCAGCGAGATTTTTACTGGTCTTTCGTGATTGCGGATGTAACTTCACCAATCATAGGCTCCGACTTTATAAAACATTATGAAAACATTATGAAACTTTCGACACGAACGATACTATTGCCGACGTCATACAACAGCTCCCAACCATAACCAAACTTTCATCGCAACGAATCGAGACTACAGGTCAGTTTGATTTTTTAATCAAAACTGGAATTCGCCAGGCATCAAATAGCAGCTGCTCCAGCCCGCTGCACCTGGTCAGGGAGAGTGATGGAACCTGGAGGCCATGAGTCACCGCATGGCCTCCAGGCCATGGCCGATCCTTAAATGCACAGACGCTACCTGACAGGTACCCTTTTCCGTATTTGACAGATTTTACATGAATTTGCAAGGTGAGAAAATATTTTCGAAAATTGAGCTGCAAAAAGCTTTTCACCAGATACCAATTTACCCGAATGATGTTCCAAAAACGGCCATCAGCACCCCATTCGGCCTATATGAATTTAAATTTATGACCTTCGGCCTGTGCAATGCTGCACAAACGTTTCAGCGACTTATCAATGAAGTGTTACGAGGTCGGAATTTTGTTTTTCCATACGTCGATTATATCTGCATCGCATCGTCTTCACTCGAGCAGCATCGCCGCGATCTCGCCGAAGTTTTTCGCCGACTTTGCGAAAATAACCTGGCCATAAACTTAAATAAGTGCGAATTCGGCAAAAACGAGCCATCAGCCATCTAGTAAACGCAGATGGCATTCGAATGTTGCCAGAGAGATTTGCAGCTGTGCGTATTTTGCCGGTAGACCGTTTTACACGCTGGCCAGAAGCACTACCTATACATGTCATCCGAAACAGTAGTAAAAGCACTACTCGCTCAATGGATTTCGAGATTTGGTGTCCCTGCAAGAATAACATCTAATCGTGGTCGCCAATTCGAATGCTCCATCTTTGCGGAATTAACCAAAACAATTGGTGCAACACATCTTCGTACTACACCATACCACCCGCAATCAAACGGAATTTTATGGTACAATACATCAACATGGGCTCTTCACCTACCAATGATTTTGCTAAGACTACGAGTCGTCTTTAAACCGGACCTCAACGCTTCACCAGCCGAACTAGTACGAAATTTACGGTTCCCGGTGAATTTTTTCAACAAGTCAAAGACCCAGTTCCTACAAGTGATTGCATTTCCGAATTTCGAGCGAGAATGCAAAAACTCAAACCGACCGACACAGCTCACCACGCAATTTCACAACCTTTCGTCTCAAAAGATCTTCAAACCTCAAGACTCGTTTTCGTACGCAACGACTCCGTAAGACCTTCTTTTACTCATCCTTACGATGGACCATACGCAGTTTTAAATCGCTCAAACAAATTTTTCAAGATTTAAATTCGAGGACGAAAAAGCAACATTTCCATCAACCGGCTAAAACCAGCCTTCATCTCAAACAACTATCTCAACGAATATTCATCAGCTACACAAATACCTGCGCATCCAATGTGACTAATACTCAACCTCATATTCTACCTGATAGTAAGCAACATACTCGAAACAGGAATCACAACAACATCGATAAAACAACAGCTAGCAGCACCTCCGTCAACCACTCAGCAGCAGTACCGCTAAGGTTCAGGTGAGTCCCCTCCGGCGGGGGAATGCTGTGGCATCATTGTTTACAGCAACTACTGAAGTACTCAGTACTTCTACTGAATTAAAAAAAGCTAGTTTTCTACAACGCTAAACAAAAATTTTTCCTCGCAGAATTTCTTACTTTTTGCACAAGCAACACGAATTCATTTTTTATAAGAAATCAAATAATTTAAATTTGTTAAATAAACCTTTTTATTATTAGTTACAAATAAAGTAGATTAATTGAATTAAATAAATAAAAATAAATACTTTTTTACTTTATTCGGAAACACAGTAGCGGAGTTCAGTGTTTGATGCAAATGGTCTTGCGAAAGTGCAAATGCAAACTATCGTAGCTTTTTAATGAAATTTTGGGTATTTTGCTATTGGATTTCAGACAAAAGCTACGAGGTTTGGCATTTGCACTTTCGCTAGACCATTTGCATCAAATACTGAACTCCGCTAGTAACTAAATGCATACTGAATATATGCGAATATGTAAGGTTTGGGAAGAAACTGATAATATCAATTAGAAAGGGTATGTGAAGTTTATCTATATAAATAAAAGAGTAACGTTATTGAGTGACTGACTGACTGACTGATTCGTCATCGCCCAGCCCAAACCACTAAAGCTAGAAAGTTGAAATTTCGTATGTGGGCTCCCCTCAGGATGTATAGATCTACTAAGACGGGGTTTTGGGAAATTCAAACGCTAAGGGGGTAAACACGGATAAATTCTGTAACCTTATATCTCCGGATCTAACTAAGGTAGAGATAAAATTCGAAAAACAGTATAAAGAGGGTAAAAATATAATTTGGTACTTTTTTTGTTAACCGTTTATCTCCTAAACTAATGAAGATAGAAATTAAATTCAAAATGCATTCTTCTATCCTTACGAAGCCCTCAAACACGTTTTGGTACTTTTTTCTAATTCGAATATATAAAGGGTAAATTTGGTTGCTCTTTTTGGTACTTTTTTCCATACAACAATTTTTTATGCAAAATGATATACATAGTGAACGAATGTGTTTGTATATTTTCACTAAGAAAGGATTTTTGAAAATTTTAATTCTAAGGGGATTAAAACGGGTAAAATCGGTAGCCTTACATCTTAGAATCTAAGTAACGTAGACATAAAATTCTAAAAGCGTCATAATAAGATAGAAAAATGAGCGGACAGGTGTCTGAAATTTTTTGAAAATCTGGTTGAAAATATAATTTTGGTACTTTTTTTTAACAGTTTGTCTCCTAAAGTAATGAAGTTAGAAACTAAACTTGAAATTCATTCTTCTCTCCTTAAAAAGCTCTTAAAAACAACTTTGTATTTTTTCTGATTGGAATATATAATGGGTAAAATTGGTAGCCCTTTTTGGTACTTTTTCCATACAACTATTTTTTATGCACATTGATACACATACTGAATGCATATGTTTGTATAGATTCTCTAAGAACGAATTTTTGAAAACTTAAATTCTAACGGGACTAAAAGCGGTAAAAACGGGTAAACTCGGTATTTTTATATCTCCGAATCTAAGTAAGGTAGACAGAAAATTCCAAAAGCGTCATAATAACATAGAAAAATGAGTGGATAGGTGTTTTGTACTTTTTTTGAAAATTTTACATTTAGGTGCCGAAAAAGGGTAAAAATATAATTTTGGTACTTTTTTTGTTAACCGCTTATATTTTAAAGTACAGGTACTTTTTCGAAAACTTACTTTTTGGAAATGTTGTTTTTAGAAATGGTACTTTTTAAAAAATGTTTTTTGGAAAGGGTACTTGAAAATGGTACTCTTTTGAAAATGGTTACTTTTCTGAAAAGTTACTTTTTGGAAAAGGTTCTTTTTAGGGCTCTGTACACCAAAAGTGTAAATTAATCTTATTGTTTTCGATACGCTGTCCCTGAGTCCGTCTGTCTTTCTGTCTGTCACAGGCTGTTTTCTCGAGAGCCGTAAGAACTACGGGCGAAAGATTAAAGGGTGTTCTAAAGCGAACAACGAAACATGTTGAAATACTAATGTAATATACAGACACTTTTATATAGACTCTCGAAATTTTCAAAGTTAGTGTTAATTGGTGTAGTCTGTAGAATATTTAACACAACAAAAATTAAAGGGTGTTCTGAAAGTTAATGTAAGTTTGACTATGTAGCTTAAACAGTTTGCTGTATTTTGGAAACCGTAAGAGGCAAACTCTTGAATCTTTAAAAAACTATAAAACTAAAAAATTTCGGAATTAAAAAAGTCAAAACAAAAAAACGCCCAAAATGAAAAAAATCGCTAAAATGCAAAAATTTGCCAAAAATAAAAAGATCGCCAAAAAAACTAAAAAATGTTATGGTTATTTTTAAATGCGTTAATTAATTTTTCTATATCTGCACAACAATGAGGTAGCGAAGCCCGCCGGGTATAGCTAGTTATGAATATTTGAAGCGGACAACCAAATAATTTTTTTTTGCCGAAATTCTATAGTTCTAGCAGGTATAAATGTGTATGCAACATTTTTTTTTCCTGTATGATGTTTATTTGTTGAGTTATGAGGTGCGAAAGTGCTGCCGTTTCTGAATTTTTTTAAATTAATGTTTCGAACTAGAGACAACCAAAACAAAAAATTAAAATAAAAGATTCTTATAGAAAACCGTCTGATCTTTTAAAAATATATATTTAATATAAAAAATATTTTTGTTTTCATGATCCAACAAGGAAATGACCAATTGAAATTAAAATTTTTCTTACTTCGACCCTTTTTATTTATATTTAGGGTTTCCTCATTATACTGTTAAAGCTTGATAATGGGATCTATATAAGTTTAAAAGTTATGCAAATTTCTTTGTATGTACCTCACCTATTAGTCATTGCTATAGAGGATCGGTATAAGATATGGTGTAAACGTTATGTTTAATGTATTAGATAAGTTCAATACTTTTCTGTAAAATGTCATGACAATTAATGTCATTCCTCTTGCGATTCGCTGCATGGATTTTTCTTGACCCTTTCTAAAAAAGTGGCAAAAACTCCCTTTCGTTAATTTCGTATTTATTCACAATAAAATTCATAATAGAAAATATTCTTTCAACAAAAGCGTTACTTGTGGAAACAGCCAATCATAAAGCAGAAATCATAAAAAATATATCGCCAAGTAAATTGTCAATCGCCTTTTCAAAATTTTCATCGCCAAAAACAAATTTTATCGCCACGTTTGGCGACAAATCGCCATATCTGCCAACTGAATTGAATACAAATGCTTTTATATCCACACATGGCCACGAGTGTATGTGCTTGGGTAGTTATTTACGGTTTGTTAGATTTTATGACAATTTTATTGTGCCCTCTTGTATTAAATTCAAAGTTATTTATGTTTATTGTTGCATAAAGTCAATGCGTATATGGAACAAACGCTCTTATTTGCGAATAAATTGATATGTATGGAATATTAGTGTGTAATTTTATTGAAACTCTTATATAGTATTTACGCAAAAGGTATTTTATTCAAAAAAATATTTTAAATAATTTATGGCAGACTGAACAGTAAAATAAACAGCAATTTATTATTTTTTTATGTGTTTAACGCAATATGAACTCACAATATCAATTCAAATTAAACATCCAAAAATTAAATAATTTTAAGTTTAGAAAATACCATACCGATCAATTTCTACTAAGGTTACCACGATATCTCATTTTGACAAAAGAATCAGCTTAAAGAAACTCAGTGGAAATTCGAGTTATTCGCTTTAAATAACAAAAGAAACAAGTTTTCAAAATTGAGTAGACAAAGACAAAGTAGAATACGGCCATACTTTTACGAGCAGCAAGCAAGCAAGTTTAATGTGAACTTTGTGCACAAAAAAAGGTTGAGGTGACACCTTAAGGAATGAAAACAATGTAGAAAATATAATGTAAATGGATTCTGCAAGACGATAAAAACACGTTAATATTTATGGTGTTTTCTTTTCTAGAAAATATGTAACATTTTTTTAAGTTTTATTAAAAAATCGCGATTTAGCATCCATTATATTAGTTCAGTAGTACCCATATTCATGTGGAAATTTTATGTTTTCCTTGAACAACAAGAGATTGAACAAAATTGTGTAAATTAGTTAAACTAGTTCCTTCATAATATACATTTTGGTTAGGAAAGAATTTTTGTTAAATGCCAATAGGATAGCTAAACAGGGAGGGAAGCAAGTATTGTGAAGAAATGGAATAAAATGAAATTTCATACGATTTTTGGTTAGACTTCTACGGATCCCTATTTGATAACTCTTGCATTAGAGTGGTCGTTAAAAATTTAACTTTTCCCAAACGCCCCGAAAAACATTTTTTTTATTAAAACAAATTTTGTTCTCTTTTATAAATTAGTTTTTGATTAAATCATGGGTTTTGGAGTGGTCGTTAAAAATAAAATTTTCCCAAAAAAATTTCTTTTGTTTAAAAAAATATCATTTATTGTTTTCTTTTATAAGTTAATTTTTTCAATAGAGAAACACTTATTTAGCGAAGCCAGTTTTGGACATACATAGCAGAGAGTAGAAAACAGGTTTGCATTGAAACTAGATGCACCCTTCCAAGGGCCGGCAATGGTCGAAAGCTTAAGTAAGCGAAGCCAGCTTAGACATAACAAAGGGGAAAAATGGTTGCGTCCTTCCGATGGCCGTCAATGCAGCACAGCTTAAGTAATAGAAACCAGTTTTTAATATATATCAGTGGAAAAACCTATATACCGGGCCGTATGCTGGCTAAGCAGAAAACCTTGAGTAATCAAAGCCAGAATGGATAAAATGCTTGCACCACTCCGAAAGCCGGCAATGCAGGAAAGCTAAAGTAAGCGAAGATATTTCTAGACATACCAGAGAGGAGCAAATGGCTGTGTCCAGTAGAACGCCAGCAATACCAGAAACGTTAAGTAAGCGAAGCCCTTTATGGACATGCTAGAGAAGAAAAATAGTTGCACCCGGACGCAGGCCATCAATGCAGGAACACTTAAGTAAGCGAAGCCAGTTTTGTATATACCAGAGAAGCGAAAAAAGTTTCGCCCAGCCAAAGGCAGACAATGCAAGAAACTATAAGAAAGCGAAGCCCGTTTTGATGAAAATGGTGCGCTCGACCGAAGGCTGCCTATGCAGGAAAGCTTAAAATAGCGAAGACAATTTTGGACATACCAGAGATGAGAAAGTAAATCTTCACTACTTAAAATTTTAATAAGAGCTGATTTCTTTAAAACGAAATGAACTTGAGTTATGAATTTTTTAGTCGAACTGTATGGTTTTTATCTAAAGTTATTTAATTAGTTTGGCTTAAGTTCATTTTTAATTTAATCTTTCGATTAGATTCGAGTAGATTGGTGGTCACGAAACAGCTGTCAGTTCAACCCTCTGTTTGAATGTTCAATATTCACATGCCTTAGAATTTCTTTCTTAAATAAAAATAGTTTGATTGAAAGATTAAAAAATAAACTATGGAAAGCAAATTTTATGACAGTTATAAGGACAGTTATAAAACATCACAATTTGCAAATTGCAATTTTAATAGATATAAAATAACTTCCATAGATATGTAATCGGGGGTGTCATAGAGTCCAAAACGGTTTTTCTGAATATTGGTCTCATTTGGTTTCATGAAGTCGGTTTTGCTATTTTCGAATGCATATAAAACCGATATTCGAATCAGCTGCTGGTTATATCTGTATTATTTCTCTCAATTATAATTGTGCTTTTAAAGTGTATTTATTGAAAATATTAAAAAAGTGTGAAAAGAAGCATTTTGCGAGATTGCAATAATTCTCTTGCGAGTGAGGAGACAGCGTAACTACATTTGTTATACTGGGCGTTCATATTTAAAGGTGCTTTGACGATTCATAGGTTATTACCGGCTAAACAAATACGTTTTCCGTGTGGTCCTAGACAATAAAATAAAACCTATCCTGTTCTAAGATTCCGCCATTGCCGCAACTCCGAGCTTAGTTGCGAGTTTAGCTGAAGGGTTCTGTTGAAAACGACTCTAGGATGTTTTAGCTGATATGCTCAATGTTATAGAGTGGTGGCTTACCTATATCCATCCACATACATCCTTTTGTGATTCACTCAGCTATTGCCAAATGCAACTTTCGATGGCTTATCACGCTTTATGAATCTGCTAGCAATGTCTGAATATTTTTCAAAAAACTACATAATTAAACAGTTTTTGTTTTTATTTGTATGCTTTCCCTTTTTTTTCTAAAGTTATAATTTATTTATTTATATTTTTACAAAATATCCATCTGCAGTAAAAAATTAAATAAATATGTTAAGGAAAGTACGACTTTAGCTCGCACACCAAGGGTTCCGTACGAATACACATTTTCGCCCTCTTTTCATTTTGGCAATTTTTTGGTTTGCTTTTTCGTTTAATTTTATTTTTTAATTTTTTAAGTTTTTTCGTTGATTTTTTTTTTGGTTTTTTGTGCGATTTTTCTTTTTTTGCAGTTCTTTTTGTCTTTTTGTCGATTTTTTGGCGATTTTTTTGTGATGGCGTATTTTTTTTGTTTTAACGTTTTTTCTCGCTTTTTGACGATATATAGTTTTATTTTAGTTTTGGCGCTTTTTGTCTGTTTTGACGCTTTTTCGGTGTTTTTTTAGTTTTAGGGATTTTTTTGTTTAGACACTTTTTTTTGTTTTGGCGATTTTTTCAGTTTTTGGCGATTTTTTTACCATTGGTGCATTTATTGCGCTTTTTTCGTTTTGGTGATTTTTTTCCATTTTTGGCAATTTTTCCCCGTTTTTACGATATTTTTAGTTTCACCGATTTTTTTTATGTTTTAGTGCTTTTTTCCTTTTGATGACTTTATTCGGCTTTTGGTGCTTTTTTAGCTTTTTGGCCATCTTTTTTTAGTTTTGGTGATTTTTTGCATTTTAGCGATTTATTTATTTACTTTTTTTATTATTTGATTTATTGTCATAATATTATTTTAAATATTATTTTAAACATTATCTATATGCATTTCCTTGGCGCTTTACCAAATCGTCAGTAGACTTCAACCACAACTTTGAACAGTTACAAACCTGTTATCTTATGGACAGACTTTCAAAAACCATTTGAAAATTTACAAATAATAATATTTTTGAAAGTCACAAAAGAATAAAATAAGCGTAACAGACTTAGAAACTTATACAAAACCCAGCAAATAATTTGCATTTGATATGAATCTATTGTAGTTGTGGTTGAAGTCTACTGACGATTTGGTAAAGCGACAATGAAATGCATATGCTTAACTATCAGCAAATAAACTTCATTTATTTTTCATATTTAAAAAACTCAGAAATAAATGAAATAACTCCCAATAAAATACACAAATTGAAATAACTTCCATGCAAATTTCCTTGGTGTTTTTCTAATTTTCGAGTTACTTCAATTGAAATAACGCCAAACTAAAAAAAATTAAATAACTTCTAAAATGTTTGGAAGTTATTTCATATGAAATAACTTCCTATTTTATATGGACAAAAATTGGATGTTTTTTCATTTTCTCGTTGGGTATTATTTCATTCGGTAGTTATTTCATGGTACCACGAAAAATATAAATAAATATCAACGATTAAAATGTTGTCGCGTCCTCTATTCATTTTAAAAATAAATAATTTTTAAGGTAAACCAATTAAGTTTATAGGACTAGGTGTTTAAAAAAACTTAATATTTCAATAAAAATTATGGTTTTTATACGGCTTACAAAAGCCTTCTTAGCTGTAGATGCATACATATGTATATATGTTGTTGTGTTTTTATATGTTTTCTTATTAATAACATTTATAATTTTGTTTAAGAAAGCATAAAACGTACAATCAAAATCGTAAAAAATTAACGATTCCGTGATGTAAAAATTTCATTCCTTGTTCAACGATTGCCTGAAAACACAAATACATAAGAAATAAATATTGTATTAAATCATTTCTCTCGTGTTATTTAAATATTTTATAAATACTGTTCTCGCTATAGTTTATTTATATGCCTTGCTTTGTATGCTTTGCAATATAAGAGCAATTTTTACGGGAGATTTACACCCATATTCATAACAATTTATTAAAGTTAATTTTGGTTTACTGTACGAATTTTGTATATGAAAACCGGATTTAATGCACGCATTAACTTTACTAACCATTTATAAATATGGGGTAAGTCTTTTGAACGGATATGAAAAAAAAAATCGCTCTAGAAAAGTAAATAAAATAAACAAATCTGAAAATTATAAAATAATCGTTGGGGTGGGGAGGGGGTAATTAAAAATCAATAAACTAGTTGCATAATATACATAGTTACATATATATTACATATTATTTTGTGATACATAAGTTTTAGAGAATACTTGTCACACAAGGACTCAGTGTGAGTGCTATAATACAATTTTATAAAAGGTTTAATTTTCATGCCAAACCTTGTTTAATTTTCTCTGTTTATTCTGCTGCTAGATGTTGTGCTAAACATAATTTAATATTTTTAGCCCTCCTACCAACTAAAGCAAACAATCCCATTTTAACATTAGGGACATGACGTGACGCTAAAAATAGATAGTGAATGTTATACATATTTACATGACCTACCAAAATTAATAAACTTCTGCGGATTCTTGAAAAAATGTTTTTAACATTAGTACGAATGAATAATAACTTTTGCTCAGATTAACTTTAATACTAATAGAACTAAAAATATATGTCGAACCATAACCCATAAAAAACCTTAACCACCAAAAAGTAAATTTTACAGGAAAAGTATTTTTTAATTAGCCTTAGTTTAAATTGAAGTAGAGCCTCAATATTGACTACATAGGATTCTAGTACATATTTATTACTACTTTTATACGCACACTATTTGCAAATAAAAATTCTTGCAAATAAGCTGATTCTCTGTTTATACGGCATAGAAAAAATAATTATTTGTTATAGTTGTCAACATTTCCTTTTTTATGCAATGTTTATCTATTTATTTGTTTTTATTATTAAACATTTGTAAGCGTGGCAACCTCAAACATTTTATTTGCAAATTGTGCGTTGTTATTACTGATTCGTCATTGTTACATAGTTTCCACACATGATGAATTTATATCATGATGAATGTCAAATTGATATCATGATGAAAGCTCATCAGGTATAGACTCAATTTATTAATGTTATGTCAGCGTTATGATATAATCATCAGAGCTGAAGCTCAGATATATATATTATGATATGAAACGTCATTTTATTTGTTGTTTTTACTCTATCGTTTATTTTCTTTATTAGAATTAGTGCAAATTATAAGAAATAAATATTTTTTAATGAAAAAACATAAATTTTGTGATAGTTATTAAATAAATCTTATAATAAAAATAATTAATATTTTTTTGGTGGTTATTGTTATCCATATAAAGGTCTAAATATTCGATCTTAGCTGTACGACGAAGAAGAAAATATGATTCATCATGATATAAATTCAGCAAAGTCTACCCCTATGTATTGATATGAATGAACAATTTACAATTTCTCTGCCGACGTTTTATTAGGTGTTATGATAAAAATTCATCAAGTGTGGACACTAAGTTATGACATCGTTGTTAAAATAATTGTTATAACAACGATGTCCTAACAACAAACATTGTTTTCAATACGAAAAAAAGAGACAGCAAACAAAAAAAAATTGCTTTCTCTGCCGCACCACGTTAAAATAATTTGACTAGGCCTAACAAAAATATTGTACGTACTCTCCACAGCAAAGACCTTAACAAATTTTTGTTAACAGCTCTGCCGACGTTTTGTTCATTGTTATAACGAAAAATTTGCTCGTCAAGACGTAGTGTTAATCGTGAATCGCAATAAAACAATTATATGGCAACAACATACGAGCCCTAACCACTATTAATTCATACACCAATTATTTTTTGACAAATCAATATTTAGAATTACACTATCCACTATACTACGGGTACCCCCGTAGTATAGTGGATAGTGTGCTAGACTATTAACCGGGAGGTCGTAGGTTCGATTCCTGCCAAGACCCTGGGTGTTTCTGTAGAAAAGCTGATAAAGGCTTAAGCAATATGTGTGTTCGTTTTTTTTTAATTTGAAATGTTGTTTTATTATATTTGAATGTACTACGATATTTTTGTAGATACTAGGATAAATGTTTTGAAAACACAAAATAAAACTAAAGTTCATTATTTAAAAAAAAAAAAATAATTGACCACTATTAATTCGTACAGTGGATACCTTTGTTATTTAAAACTGTGTTACGCCTCCCTTGTTTTTTATAACAGCATCTAATAATTTTGACATTGTTGTTATTAACTTTTTGCACTATTCAGGTGTTTTTGAGTCCAATATTTCCTGAATTTTGGCTTCGAATCTGATAACAATACATTGTGGTTCATTTCGCAGCTCCTTTTTCATTAGTGCTATAGATTTTCTATAGGGTTGAGGTCTGCGCTAGACGATGGCCGATCTAGGACATATATTCCACTTTCCTGCAGCCATTTTTTGTTCGTTTTTGCTGTGTGGGAAGATGTACCATCATGTTGAAATATATATCTATTTGCACAGTCAGCTAGTTTTGGTACTGATGGAATGAGATTTTCTTGTAAAATATTAAAACATATATTTTGCCGTATTTACTATTCCATCAATGAAGTGAAGCTGACCAATACCCTTTGATTACATACGTCCCCACAACATAAGGCTAGCTGGAAACTAAACAGTACGCTTTAAAATGTCTTGGTGATGCGCCGAAACACACGTCAAAATTAGGTTCGTCGCTAAAAATAATTGTGCCCGATTGCCTTTGTACCCAAGACCGTTTTTCTTTTATTCATAATAAACGTTTTGTTTTATTTGAAGTTCTGCAAGTAGCGGCTTTTCATTGGTCTTAAAAAAATAAATATTGTGTAATGCGTTTTTGCGACACAGAATGAATTGTAAACGTACTTTATAAAAACCATAACCTATATTTTTCATTTGCTGATACTTCCATTCACGTTTTACCGGTTTTCCAATTCTTTCCGACCACTTTTAAGCTATGTCTCTTATAGTCCTTCCCCCGATTTTGTTTAAACTGCTAAACTCTTTTGTCGCGAAACAAAATTTTGGAGACCCGTCTCCTGTTTTCAACGTTATCACTATAATTTTATTCATATTTTTAACGATTTCTTCCAATCTTGAACTGGGAATTTCAAGATCTGTGGCTGCCCGATTTGAATTTTTTAATTCAAATCGCAAACTGGATTACCACGCGCCATTGTGTAACAAATATGTAGTCAAAATTAAAATAAAACGATATAAAAATGAGGGTATTTTGTTCTCTGACATTTCTATGCTTTTATTATAAAGCAACATTTTCATTTTTTGTTTATGATCTAATTTTTCATGTAACCTTAAGACCAATTTATATACTGTACGAATTAATAGTGGACAAATAATTGTTCATACAAGTAATGAACTTTAGTCTAAGTTTGTGTTTTCAAAATATTTATCGCAATATGTATTAAAATCTTTTTATTCATTTAAAGAGAATAAAACAACCGTTCAGAAAATGTAGCTTTTGTGACGCATTCAATATTTTTTTTATAAAATATGTTGTTTTGAATGTTCATTTGACATAAAAAGCTTGATGTATGAATTAAAAGTTGTTAGGGCTCGTACAGTTTTATTTGCGAATAAGTCCTGCATATGAACGTAATACTCGTATGTAACACTGCAAAAGTATATCGAACCCGCGCGATAAATCAAACGCCAACTTTTGATAAGAAAGATTGGTACCAATAGAAAGGTAATTTTCTATAGATATCAAATATATAAAAATATCATAACCTTCTGAAGAAGTTTATTAAAAAAGCACAAAAATAAAAATTTGTATATAAAATTTTTTTAGATTTTTCATTGTATATGAAAGCTATTACTATTTTTTGTTACTCACCTGTGGATAACTATGGTACCAATTGTCTTCAACGTAATTGTCCTTTCACTGGTGGAAATGGGAGTGAAAATGGCGATATAATGCGTAGGTGAAAAGGAAAAATGGGCTTAATTTTGGGGGCGTGGCATAAACTGAATATATTTAAAGCTAGACATACACAATTTTAGAAGCGCTTTCTTGCCACGGAATTCGATGTGGGATTAAAAAGCCACCAGAATCAAAAATTAAGCCACAGTCGAGCAATAAACAACGATATGCAAAATGATGAAATCGGACTTCAAATAGCAGCGCTAAATATATAAAATAAAAAGTGCAATATTTTAAAGCGTGGCAAAAAACTTTTCTTCCTTATTTGGAAACGTCATTGATTTATGTTTCTTTCTAGGAGGTGATTGCTGTAACTTTTTTTCGAAACACCCACCCTATAATACTACCAATATTGGAAAATATATAAAAAGTATAAAGTGAAAAACTTCAATAAAATGCAATACCGCAAAAAGTCGCAAAAAGTTAAACTTGGTTGCAAATACCCAGTAAAAAACTTGCTTCCAATAAAGCAGGTTGCTACTATTATGGAATAAAAGTAGCGCTGACAAACCTGCTGATTTTTGTATGGCCAGTTCCCGGATCGGAGTACTACATTTTTGCTCACAAAAGCGCTTTTGAAGCGCTGAAAATCTTCAAAAATGTCAGCACTAAAACTGAAAATATATGAAATAAACTGTTCGATATAGATTGGCGTCGTTAACGTCATTTTGAATTTTTCTTATTTCGTTACTTTATTTATTATTATTAATTTCATATTTTTACTCAATGTTTGTTATTTTAACTTCAACTAGTATCGAACTAAGAACCTTCAGGTTTGAAGCCCAACGTACCAATCACTCGACCAAAAACACTGTTGCAAAATGGCACCAAGAAACTCAAATAAACTTACTCTTCATTCTCGCCTTAAAAACTGCTTTGGATCAGCACTATAAAATCAGGTTTTTTATATAGCTTGTGTACGAAGCTTTTGTATAAGTAAAAAGCAAATACTTTTCTCGCTTCAAAGCCTGCATAGTTGTGACGCTAGCAAATCAGCTTCTGAACAAGCTAATATTTTAAAGCGAATTATAAAGCGCTTTATTTCCTTAGTGCTTCAAAAAACATGAACATTTTTTAGTGGGTATAGACATTCTGTTCTTTATTGTATACATAATAGATATGGGAAAATTGGGGGTCTCTTTAACTTTTTCGCTTTTGAAATATCAAAATGTAGAAAATATAGCCTACAATTATACTTTTCATATAAACATGAATCTGACCATGAATGGACCATAATTCTAAAAATATTTTTATACAGGTTCATTCTCTAAAAATAATACCAATTCAATGTGAAAACAAAATAACATTTTTTAATGAGACACGTAATTTTTTCATGTCAAACTTTTATATATAAAAGAAAAAATTTTTTAATACTTTGAATATAAAATTTTTTACTTGACTTTACTTGACTCTAACCTGGGATTACAGAAAGACATTTAGAAAAAAGTTTAGAGCAAAAGTTATGTAAACAAATGATCTTTTTGAATTTGTGGTACAAAGGGACCAAGTTTGGTACAATCGTACATTGAGTAGTACGCTGGTACACTTGCATTTTTCTGGTACAATTTTCAAATAAAAATATTGGTAAACTCCTTTTAATTTACATATATGTTAAATTTTGTTCGTATAGACAACATCTCTATAAACTAAAGGTGACAGAAAATCTGATAAATAAAAATCAAGATCTAACGGAAATAGTGGTTTTATACCAAATTCACGTTACGTATGAGTAACATTTCTTATAATAAAATCACGCATAATATTCATATACATAAGGCGTCGTGCAACTAAAAATTTTATGTAAGAGCTTAACAAATTCACCTCAAAATTAAAAATATGCGCAAAAGTACGCACAAAGTACCAAGACCTAAATAATATGGAAATATTTTTGAAGTTTTTTTTATTATTTTTTAAAGTAAAAAATATAAAAGTAACATAATAATCCATGAAATAAAACTCAAAAACTATTTAAGGTAAAATCAGTAAATTTTCACACATACAATTCAACCTGCAGCCTGCTGTTTACGTATACGAATATTTTGTTTTATATTTTCAATAGTAAAACTGACTTTGTTAGGACGCAGAAAACTATAGTATATCGAAAACCTGTGTTCAACATCTACTAAAGTTAAGGAAGCGTATTTCAATGATGATATACCTATCGGCGAAAGTATGCTTTTTAAATTATCCGAACCTGCCTCAAATCGCTCGGAAACTAAAGTATCTGATATCTTTCTATATGACGTTACATATTTAACGTTTTTTTTTCGTTTGGGCCTTTAACATTGTAAAATTTTTCAGCGTAATTTACTTGTGTTGAATCCCTGCAGTAGTGTAATAGTTTCCGCTTGAAAAATATTGTTTGAATAATATAAGGTCAACTACATCTTTATAGAATTTAAATTAAAATTTTTCCAATGCTTTGATTGTAATAGCATCTTCCTTCACAGAAAAAATTAAACATCATTATGATGAACTAGGACCTATAAACAAATTTCTAAAAAAAATAGTTTTCCTACAAAAAATTTTTTAGATTCAGACAAAAATTTTTGCAAATTTACAAACTTGTTTATGAAAAAAAAAGAAATTAAATTATTTCCATATCTTTCCATATAAAGGTCGAAAAACTTAGGATAATTTTTATATTGAATTATATCTCATCAAAATATTTGTAAATTCTTGTATTATGTAAATTTTTGTATTAAAATAGGCCCTAAAAGTTTTTTTTTGTAAAATCAAAAAATACATTTCGGTGGAAAATTAAACTGGTTTTTGTTGTTGCTTTTTAATATAAATAAGAGAAACATGTATTGAATTTGATAAATTATGTATAGAATGCAAAGCAAATTTCAAACAAATGCTTGTCTGAAAAGAAAACTCGAGAAATATTTTATTTCTTATCTAATATATTCACTTATAATTTATAATTTACTTATAATAAATAGTTTTCATTTCGTCAAAATAATTTCTGTACTGTTTGACGGCATCTAACCAGGTTGCCCATCTGCTAATCACTTGCTGTGATGGAAGAGCCGCATTGGGTAATTTTTCTCTAAATTTATATTTATAGTGCCAATTTATATGAAAAGAGTTAATAGTTTAGTTTTCTCATCAAATGCAAAAATTTTCAAGTAGTATTTAACAAATATGATGAAACCAGTTAGAAAATATGTTATATGGCACTTTCAAATATCACATTAAATTACTTCTTTAAAATTAAAAAAAAAAGTTTAAAATATGCACTAAAAACTTGGTATGACTCCAAATATATGCATTTATTGCCAAAATATGTACCTACCACCAAAATATGCAAAAACATGCAACTACAATCGATGCCAAAGTGCTTACAATTTTATGATTCGGGTAGAAAATTAGTCAAAACCTTTTATCTATCGCAAAAAATATATGCATTTCCAGTTGAGTTTACAAATTTTATTAGACATTTTTTTAATAATATTTTAGCCCGCTATCTCGCCGTCGAAGGGGGATTGCCACTTTTTAAGAAAGGGTCAAGAAAGACCCATGCAGCGGGTCAAGAAAGACCCATACGTTCTTCCTCATGTAGCTATAATTAGTAAAAGTGCTAATTGTCCTAATAGTTCCCAGCCCTTTTCTAGAGCTAAGATAAATATCTCACCCATATGCAATAAAAGTTATGGAAGAGATTTTGTCATTGTCATACTTTCAAAATAAAATTTATTTCATATAAAAATTTAAAACATATATTTTAATATAAAAATATTAGAAAAAAAATATCTGCCGTTTGTTTAGAAATCGCATTTGATGCGGAAAATTTTTTAACCCAAATCACCTAAGAATCTGATATTACTTGTTCAACATTTGCCACCACGTGGTATGTGCAATTTTATTCTGAAAGGACCATCCGTTTAGAAACGCCTGATTTATTTTCAAAATACGTTGATTTTCCCCCACTGTGCAACGTTATTTTCGGAAGCTTCTAACTCCCATCGTCAGTGCTAATGAGTATCCCTGCTTACCACCACATGTTAGGTGGCTTGGTTGAATGTGATGGCAATTCTGATGTATACAAATTTTATGAGAAATTTGCATACGAGAATTGCGTCGTTACTAAAGTATTCATTCAAATAATCTTTGCTCGATTAACCGGAAAACTGAAGTAAACAAAAATTTCCTATTTCATATAAACATTTACTCGAGTAATGTAAGTCGATAAATCGAATAACCCATGTAAACAATTTTAAGTATATTTTTTTAGAATACATATTTGAAGACATCTGAATATAAACTACCAAAATTTTGATATTTTATGAAATCTGTCATTCAATTCAATCGTTAAGTGATGCTGCTGCACCACTTGATGTATATATTGTGGAATTAAGAAAATTAAACGATAACAGTAACAGGGACGAATTAAACTATTTTAATATATAAAACACGAATGAATTCGAAAATTTCCTGAATAATTCGAATAATTTTTAAAAAGTAAAAATTACTCGAATAGTTCGACGGAACTAAAAGTTTTAATCGAATGTTCAAGTAATTGAAAAACCTCAATTAAGATTAATAGATTACTCGAACAATTGAAAAGTCGATAAACATGAATTCCCTGATATTTTCCTAAATGCTAATAGAAAAATAATTTATATATAAATTTAAACATACAGAAGATAATAGTTCGTATACTGATCCTGTTTACACAAAACTTTGTTTCTACGCACTTGTTTACATACAATACAATACTTATTTTCATAATATTCCTTACCAGATACAGTTTTCTCTTAATATCTTGCGAAACTCGTTCTTTTTCTGAGTATAATGTTTTTATATTGTTAAATTCAGTATTTTAACACAACCTTTTTATAAATGTAAAGTTATGTAGACAACATGACCTAAATAAAATTGCCAACTTGAATTTTTAAGGCATCAATTTACTGATGCTTAAAGTACCAACATGAATGAAGATAAAGCAAAAATCTAAATCCTATCTAAATCCTTAAAATCATGGTAGAAGCGTATTTAAAGTATTTTGATGAAAAGTGCGATTATCTGCCAGTTTTTGTCACCATATAGAAAACCATACTTGTTGCTTTTTTGTTAAGAAATAATACGAGCCTATACCGAGGCATACACTGTGAGTGTCCTTAATTTTTCAAGTTTATCACGTAT
The DNA here is from genome assembly GCA_956483635.1 of Panzeria rudis. NCBI lineage: Eukaryota > Metazoa > Arthropoda > Insecta > Diptera > Tachinidae > Panzeria > Panzeria rudis. Next base: position 33,329,195 of record OY101451.1, on the reverse strand, counting down.
GGTTGCTCATATGTTTGACTATCAACAGAATTTTAATATGAATATTATATGTTTGTTTAGTTAAGCTTTTATGTATTTTCTACCTTTACGCTTTATATTTTATGAGTATTGCTGCTGTTTATTATAAAAGTTTTTGACCTAAAGCAAAAAAAAAATGACGACAACTGCGAAAAGCCATGGACAGCAGTCCCATAGCGACAGCATATTTTGGCCTTGTCGTTTGTTAAAGATTTTTCACTTTGCCGTTTTCCTTTCAGTGTTTTCCTTTTGATTATACAAACTCATATTTGTAGCAATTATATGAATATATTTATATGTATGTGTTGTAAGGTGATATATAATGTTAGGATTTTCGGGTTTAAAAACTTTGTTATTTTATTTAGTTAATGGCTCCCAAGGACTTTAAAGCTCTTACATAATTGCTGCTGTATACACAAAGGCTATATTTGATTTGAAAGGCTATCATATGATTAAAGTAATTTTCAATCTTATTTGTCTCAAATTCAGAAATATATATTTTAAGGAGGAGTATTTTAATGGATATTTTTGTTATTAATTAAGATAAAATTTTATGTAAGAGCAGAGCATATTGAACAAAAATAGTTATTAACAGAGATGTAATTAATTTAAAATACTTTTATTTTAAATACAAGTAGAAAATTAAAAATACCTATTTATATTTTCTATTTATTTGAAATACTTTGCCTCAAGAGTATTTTATATTTTATTTTGAAACATTTCAAAATACATATCAATGGTCATATGTTGACAACACGTAACTGACTATTTGTTACTTTTAAGCAGCGGCGGCGGCTTAGGAAAGAAATACTCGGCGGCGGCTCATAGCCGGCTTGAGCCGTCTGAAAGCGGCTGCTTTCGTATCTCACAAATTTCGCGATGAAATGTATATAATCAATTGCACTTTTCAATGTTGAACCCCGTTATTACGAAATATTATAAAATTTTCTTTTCATAATTCTTTTTAAAAAAAATTTTTATATAAAATTTTTCGAACCCCTGACGACTTTCACATAATTTGTAATATGTAGTACAAATTTGCAACTAAAAAAACAATTAGCCGGCTGCAATTTTGAGCCGAGGCTAGCCGCACGGATCGGCGGCGGCTTGAAGTTACATTGAAAGTCGGCGGCGACTCTTAAGCCGGCTTTGAGCCGATCGGGTTGTTTCTCTGGTTGCATGTTGTCAACGTAGGGCAATCGATATGTTGTATGTGTAAAATATATTTTTCATGTTGTTTTTATTTCTAATCTATTTTTCAATAACACTAGTTCACAAATTTTCAACTTTTTGCGATCACCTTAAAAATGAAATTTGGGATCACTGAACACGAATATGGCATTCATTTATTTTTCTTGAGAACCGTTTTCGAAATATTCACGAAAAACGTTTTTTTTTTTGTTTTGAGTCTATGAAGCTATTTACTTGAATTGAGCAAATTTGGCATTGTTCCATAGATATGTTTTTCCTCTTTCAGCCTATATTCAAAATGTGTTGATCGAATCAAAATTCAATGAGTTACAGGTCTTTAGATTTTAAAAAGTTAAATTTTTCCACGTTTCTTGAAAATTTACTATTTTAAGTCGCTCCAGTAAGGCAAAATAAAATTTTTTAAATTTATTTTAGACACACATCTAAAAGAAAATTTTGTTCTAAATATAACAAGCGTAAAATTAGTTACATCAGACAAAATATGAGAAAGTTACAACATATTTAGTGAACACATCAACATATTAATTTTCATTCGTTGGTCCTCACGTCACTACGAGTTTTTGCTTCCATTCCATTACTTTTACTCGTTTGAAAAAGAAAGGTTGACATATCGCATATCAAAAAAGTTACCAAAATTATGTGTAGTTTTCAACGCTGTATTCAGATTTTTATAATTTAAGTTTTTATGAAAGACTTACGGCAAAACAAGTGAAAAAATGATGCTATGTGGTGTTTTGTGTATATTAAATTTTTTGTTAATGGCATAAAATCGTTCATTATTGATATTTTCCAATGAAATTTTGCAGTTATATAGGAATTTATGTAGTTAATACTCAGCAAGCATAGAAAACTATGATTTGCTTCTGACAATCATTAGAATTCCTCAGAAAGTTCCAACAAATCTCAAAAATAGGTCGATTTCAAAAGGGTGCATGCCCACCAAAAATTGTAAATTCGACTAATTTGTTTTTCTAAAACCTTATCTGTGATGATACCTTTTAGACATGTATATAATAATTATTTGATCCTTAAGAAAAAATTTTATAGAGAAAACAATTATGATGCACAGAGAAAATTATCATAGATTTTTATTTTAACACACATGTGTTTGAATTTATTTTTAAATTTAAAAAATTTTTTCTTTGGTTTTTCAATATTCCAATACAAAATTTTGATAGGAAAAAATTAGATTTTTTTCTTATCAACTATTTACGAATTTTAATGTTTAATTTTACGAACTTTGTGATAGGTCCCATTTCCGTAAAATAAATATTTGAATTTATGAATTTAATAATAGAATACGAATTAAAGTTTTCTCTGTGTGCTATTTTAAACAAAAATTGTCATAAATTCAAAATTTTTCAATTTTCAAATTAAAAATTTTATATTTTCCAACTCTGAAAGAATACTTCCATCAACTGTTCCATCAACTATCGAAATTTTGTCATGTAACTAACAAAGAAAAAATTGTGACAATCGGTTGTTATTTGGATGCGATATCTAAAAAATACTGGACCAAGGATTTGAAAAATTGAGAAATTTTAATATTAAAATGAGTATACCTCACTAACTATACAAATTATTGGTTTAACCAAATCCGTTTTTTTAGAACTTTACAAGGTCTATAAGCACATAAGAAATTTTTGGAATCGAGTGAGAAAAAGAGATGTGACAAGCGTTGAAATTTTATACTGACCGGAATAAAGACTTAGAAATGGTTGATATATTTCTAAAATATTTAATTTTGCCCCACTGGCATTTTTCTTATACTCATACTCTATACAAAAATTTTTTTTATTAAAATTCAAATTCGGATGTTTTCACTAAATCTATTGTAACTTTCTAACTTTTTGCCCGATGTTGACAATATTACTTTTTGTAGGTAGGGAGCAACATTTTATTTAAGATATGGGTCGAAACAAAAATTTAAAGTTTTTTGTTTGCTTTAATGGAGCATTTCAAAATGGTGAATTTTGAAAATTGTATTCAAATATAAATGCTTGTAATTCAGTGAATTTTAATCTGATCAACTCAGTGTAAATATGAACTGAAAGAGGAAAAAAATATCTATGCAACAATGCCAAATTTGCTCAATTCAAATAAACAGTACTCAAGATTTTTGGAAATATCTTTACAAACTGCAAGGAAACTAGTTTTTCGCGAATATCTCGAAAACGGTTCTTAAGAAAATAAATTAATGCCATATTCGTGTTCAGCAGCCCCACTTTAACTTAAAAAACATCTAATTTTTGAGGTACGTTTTTTTTTGAATTAATTAAAAATAAATATTCACATGAGTCTTAACCTACATTAAAGTTGAAACATATTTACATTAGTGCTTTTTAATCTGAGTACAATTATAAATATGCAATTGCTTATATATTTACAAATTTACAATGAATATTTTGCATTTTTACATGTTTATTTTCTGAACGGAAGGTCAAGCACATGAAGCCTTTTTAGCAAGGGGGTTTGAATGGTTACTACGTCTTTCAAGGTACCTCGAACTGTAAGCGTCTATTTAATTTTTGATATTTGATATACATAAATCTCTGTGAATCGTATTGTTAGTTACAAACCATGGATCATCTACTATCATTCTAAGAGTTTTTGATTGATATCGTTGAAGTATTTCTATGTTGGAGATGCTAGCAGTACCCCACAGATGAATTCCATATGTCCATATCGGTTTTACAATCGTTTTGTATAAAAGTACACAGAAAAAACTAAATATCATTTTCTGTAAAGGAATTCAATGAAATAGTAAATATATGGTCTAGGAACGGACCTACAAACTAATTTGTAAATATAGACAAAAATATCTCAACAATTTCATTGAAAAAAACGTGTTTTTTTGTGAACAAATTGATTAAATCTATAAAACAATTTGTCTTAAAATATTTACAAATTGTAAACAAAACAATTTATTAAATCAAAAAAACAACGATTTACTGGATTTTCTGAAAAATATCAAACAATAGTTTTGTTTGAATTTATAAAACAATTAGTCTAAAAATACTAACATATATAGAACAAAATAGTTCACTTAATCAATCAAAAATATTTACTGGCTTTTTTGTAATATATCAAACAAAATGTTTTTCTGGGTCACCATCATCATCATCCATTAAGCATTTATGAAATTTCACTTTGTTAAATGTGTTCAAGTCTGAGTGTTTATCTAAAGACTCTAAAGAATGAATGAGAATTAACGCGCAACGACTTTAACGAATTGATTCACTCAAAAATCTGCAGTAAACAAACATATTACAATCGCATTCCTTTTGCTATAATTTTTGTTGTAGGTTTTTGTGTGTATGTCGTCATCGGGGTTGTTTTTTACGACATAGTTTTCCTTGGTGTTTTTGGTGTTTGCGTTCTTAATAAGAGTCACACAAACAATTCATAGATTATGTACTGAAAATAAAATTTACTTTTGTTTGAAAATTTTTTGGTGATAATTTTTCTGTGTACTTTGTTTTCTAAGCTTAGTTTAGTTTTTTGTCCCAGTAGCCAATACATTCGCTTTGTTTTAATATTAAAGTATCCCTTTTTGTTTTTATGTGTTGCTTCCACGTCAGCCTTTCATCAAGATGCATGCCAAGATATTTCACACAATCAGTTCTTGCAATTTCTTCATTGCTTAAGAAAATAGGAGGAGAAATGCCCCTTCTTAATGTATAAGTAATGTAATTAGATTCTTCTGTATTAATTGAAATATTCCATCTTTTAAACCAGTTCGACATTCTGTGCAGGTGATTTTGAACCTCGTTTAAGCATTCTAATGAGGAAATATTACTTGCCATTAAGGCTGTGTCATCCGCGTACGTAGCAATAGTAACATTTTCATTAGACGGCATATCGGACGTATATAATGTATATAGAACTGGGCCCAGTACGCTTCTCTGAGTAATACCAGCTTTTATGTCACAAATGTTAGAAAATTTATCATGTACTTTTGAATAAAAATAACGATTTTGTAGGTAGGCTTTGAGAACCAAAAAGAATGGCGCAGGGATAAGCATTTTTAGTTTATATGAAAGACCTACATGTCATACTCTGTCGAAGGCTTGTTTAGCATCTAAATGACAGCAGAACAGTACTGTTTTGTTTCTAGACCATTTCTAATAACATTTACGACTCGGTGACATTGTTCAGCTATACCGTGCTTGTGACGGAATCCAAATTGATGCTCAGGGATAATATTTTTCGTGTTTAAATCTGGCTGCAACCTACGTAACAACAACTTTTCAAAAACTTTTGAGAATATAGGCAAAAGACTTATTGTTCTATAAGACTTTCTGCCTGGCTCACGATGTCGACAAGTCGAGTTCGTTCTCATATTTATATTGAGAACAATAATAAAAAAATTTAATTTGTTTTTGTTTTCAATATAAATATGATGTGGACTTGTCGACATCGTGAGCCAGGTAGTTAATATCATTTTCAGGCTTAGAATGTTTAAGAAACATAATTATTTCTGCACATTTCCATTGTGTTGGAAAGTGATTCAGTCTAAGTATAGAGTTGTAAATTGTTGTTAGAAGAACAATGACTTTTTAGGTAAATTTTTGATGTCATTTGCACAAATTTTGTCATAACCAGGAAACTTTTTATTGTTTAATTTTGAAATTGCTCGTTTGACTTCATCTGGGGTTATGTGCTTAATTGGTAAGTCCATTTGACACGGTATGTCTAAGAGGGCAGAAGTGATATCAGCATCTTCGGGTTCGCACAAGGCAAACGGGGGTAAAGATATTTTCTAAATATTGAGAAAACGAGAAACACCAGAAGCCATTCTGGTCTTTTAGGGACATTTCTTTTACTTGGCCTTTTTAAATATTATGTGGCATTCCATATATAATGTTCATTCCTCCTATCGCATGAGGTAGTAAAGTTCTTTAAATAGCAGCTTAATTGTACATTTTTATTATCATATAAACGTCGTTTTAGCTTATTTGTAGATCGGTTACATTTGGTTTTGTCTGCTGGATTCCTTCACAGAAAAAATTATCGCCAAAAAATGTTCAAACAAAAGTTTGTCTAAAAATAAATTTAGGCCCTAATTGTGTAAATCACGTCACCAAAGTGAAATTTATACAGAGAATAAAAACAAAATTTCAAATATTTTATAAATTTGTTTTATTTTTCATATAAATTTTAAAATTTTTGAAAGTTAAAGCAACGCTTGAATTTCTATCCGTTTTTTGATGAACAATTTGTATTGAAAACAAAAACAAATTTTTAAAATTCTTTTAAATTTGTTTCTGCTTTAATATAAATTTCACTTCGGTGATGTGATTTACACAATTAGGGCCTTAATTTTCAGTAAATGTTCTGTCCATAATCTATGAATTGTTTGTTTGACTTTTATTTAGAATGCAAACACAAAAAACAACAATAAAAACTGTGCCGTAAAAAACTACCCCGATAACGATATACACACAAATAACACCAACAACAATCATAGCAAGAGGAATGCAATTGTACCAAGTTTGTTTACAAAAGGTTTTTGAGTGAATCGATTAGTTAATGTGGTTGCTTAATTCTCATTCATTTTTTTAAAGTATTTATATAAACATTCGCACTTGAACATATTTAACAAAGTGAAATCCCATAAATGATTATGGATGATGATTATGACACAGACAAAAATTTTGTTTGTATTTTTGTTTGATTAAGTAAATTATTTTGCTTAATAATTGTTAGCATTTTTAGACTAATTGTTTATTAAATTCAGTCGGAAATATTGTTTGATATTTTTCAGAAAATCCAGTAAATATTACTGTTTGATTTGGTAAATTGTTTTGTCTACAATTTGTAAATATTTTTAAACAAATTGTTTTATAGATTTAAACAATTTGTTCACTGAAAAAAAAACACGTTTGTTTCCAATGAAATTGTTGAGGTATTTTTGTGTATATGTTTACAAATTCGTTTGTAGATCCGTTCATTAACAAAATATTTACTATTTCATTGAATTCCTTTACAGAAAATGAAATTTAGTTTTTTCTGTGTTGTACGTTTCCACATTTTCCATAACCTTTTTTTGTCTCTTATAAGATTTCTGATTTATGCGGACACTATTACCTTGTTTCGAGAATTTTCTTGCGTGTCATGGATCAAGTTTGTGAAGTTTTTGACGACATCGTTAAGTTCTTTTCCACCTTGAATTGGAACATTTAGATTTTGAATTGGAACATTTAGATTTATATTTGCTTCCGTCCAGTCTTTAAAGAAATTTATATCAGTTTTAGCTGATATAATTTTATAATTTTTATTTATAGTAGAGAAATACGTATTGAAATTTACAATAAGTGGGAAAGGATCTGAACTCAGCTCGTCGATATCTAAGATATCTAATTGATGGCTTGAAATCCCTGGGTACACAACGAAATCAAGTAAATCTGGAGTTTTTCTAGGGCCATTAGGCCAGTACGTTGGGCTTGCTGTGTATAGAACTGAAAAGTTTTTTTTGGTTATAGTTTTGTAGAGTTCTTTGCCTTTTGGGTTAGCTAGCCTAGAGCCCCACCACTGGTGCCTGGCGTTGAAATGACCACCTGCCATAAACTTGTTTCCAAGTGAGTCGAAACATTTTTTAAAATCTCGACATTTCACAGAGTGCCTTGGTGGAATATATCTGTGTTCACAATCCTTAACAACCTAAGTCGTTTTCAAAATTTTTCGGGAGAGGTATTTAACGTATCAAAAACTCGCTTCCAATCAGTCGTCAATTTGCTTTGCTTTAACTTATATATAGATAATTGTCGTCTTAAAAAAGTTGCATACTTAACAAATTGGTAGCGATTTGATTTAGACACGAATGGAGTCCATCACCCCAAAAATTAAATTTTGTCCTAACTCGACTTAGGCGATTAAGGGTTGTGACCACAGATATATGGAGTAGATAGAAAATCTAGAGATGCCTGATTTAATTTCAATACCAGCACCTAATATATGGGGCATTCTATAATTTTCGCGGAGAACGTACTTCAAAGAGGAAAATAGCAAAGTGAAAAGTGATAGTAAAGTATTACTAAATAATTTAAACAGCAGCTTTGTTATTCTTGCACAGTTTTTTTTAAATATTTTTGCAAAAATTACTAAAATTCCGCAATCAAGCACTGAAAGTCACTCAATCTGTAAAAAATATTTTTAAAAATCCCTCCTACTGCGAAAATGGCAAAATCGAGAAAATGACGAAAATTCGAAAAATCTTGCTAAAATTGGAAAGATTTCAAAGTGTAAAATAGTTCAAAAATCTCTAAAATTTTAATATAGGCAAAAACCTTGGAAAAATCACTTCTGTCGCGAATATGTCAAAAATTTTTTAAAAGTTATTAAAGTTTAAAGAAGGTTTATTATTGATTAAATTTGCTAAGACTCTTAGGAATGCCTTAAGTTCAGAAAAAACGCGAATATGGCAAAAATTCGAGAAATCGTGCTAAAGGCGATATGATAACAAAATCTAATATTGATTAAAAATCGCTAAAGCTTTAACACGTTGAAAAATTGCAAAAAAAAAAATTATGTTATTAGTTTAGTCGAACTGTATGGGTTTATATCCAAAGAAATTTTAATTATTTTGGCTTGAGTTCGCTGTATTTCATTTGGTAGTTATTGATATTCAGTTTTTTCTTTGTCTTGTGTTAAGCTTCTTTTTATTATTTCTCTGTTCTAGTATGAATTGTCATTGATAAAAAAAAATTAAAACGATTCGGTCGCAAGCATTGCAAAAATTTGCGAGAAATTGCAAAAGTGGAAACAAACCCGATTAGAGATCAAAAAATATATTTTATTGAATTAAACAAATATTTCAAATGATAATTAATATTACTAAACAAAATATATCTTGAAAACATTTATTTTGTTTTTTTAACCCCCGACCAAAAAAGGGGTGTTATAAGTTTGTAGCGTGTGTCTGTGAATCTGTGTATCTGTATGGATGTACGAACCCTCGTACAGACCAAACGGATGTACCAATTTTGATTTAGTTTTTTCCGTTTGAAATATGACTTGATCGAGAGTGTTCTTAGCTATGGTTGAAGAAAATTGGTCCAGCCGTTTAGAAGATATCACATCTTTTCTAGCTGTATCATGTTGAATCCGTTGTCTTTGACATCGTAGCTCCCAAACGGCTATCTCCACTTTACTTTAGTAAATTTTTTTTGAAAGGCAACTTTATACAAAATCTTCCATGTTTAAAGAAAATTGGTCCAGCCGTTTTCTGTGGGGGTTTTTAAAATTTTTTGTTTAATATTATCTATTTCAAATACTTATTTAAAAACTATTTTGTATTTTAATTTTTTGAAATAGAAAAATAGAAACCAATTGTATTTAGAATTAAATTATTTCAAATATACTGAAAAAAGTTTGAATATAAATACTATGAAAAAAGTTCATAATATATTATACATATATATTATTAATTTATAAATAAACAGGAATTATTTCATGAGCAGTATGAATTTACTTTTTAATGAATAAATTTATGAAATTTAAGTTGCCTTGAAATATATTCTAAAATCTTTTTTGATTTATATAAAGTAAAAATACACCTTATAGGCAATTCACACTACCGTGTTTATGGCAATTTTAAGTGTTTACGAGCCAAACACGTTAATTTTTAGATGTTTTCCCATATACTCAATTGTCAAAAAATTTACGTGTTTCAAAATTAAACTCATTCAAAAGCCAGTAAAAGGCAGGGTTCCAAGTACTTCTTGATGTATGTTCAGTCGTTTTTTTTTATTTTAGTAAGTATTGAACACGGTTTGTAATGGTGGCAAAATATGTAACAAAATCGAAATTAAAAAAGGTTGTACAATATCTATAAGAACAAACAGCGTGTTCTGAAAATTATGATTTGTGTTGGCTTAAAAGTATTAGAAACCTCGTTTTTGGTTCAAGTTTTCAATTCAAATGGAAAAATTTACATACAAATGTAAAATTCTAATTAATAACTTTGCAAAATTATTAATATTTAAGAAACGAACAAAGTTTTTAGCTGCCGGTTTGCTACTACCTTTTATGAATTCGTCATGATGTAAACATAAAGTTTACAAAATTGTAGTCTGAACAACTTTGTTTAGTTTCTTAAAAAATTTGCCGAAACACGTTAAACTATAGCAGTGTGAATATAGTATTAGTTACAATAGTCTGTTTAGCAGAAAGGAAAGAGTAATGCCTGGCGCATCAGGCTATACAAATTCAACACCGGTTTCTTAAAAATATTTTTAAAAAGAAATATGAACTAATTTATGTAAAAATTCCTAGCTGGAATGACAATAATTTGGAAGAAAATTATCATGTTCGATTCATAACATTTGAAGGGTGCTGGGGAAGAACGACCTAAGTCACGCCAAATGGAATTTGAGAAAAATCAAATTTAAAGTTTCCCAACTAAAAAAAGTACTTCAGACTCATGAAAAAAATATTCAAAAATCAGCATTTGATCAGAAATATATTTATTACAACTCGAACAAAGCAAAATAAGTTTCCGATGACATTTTCCACAATAATTTCAAAATATTCTCTAAAATATACGGACTGATGTCACTTTTCCCTGGCATTAGGCGTCAATCGGTGGGTCATCAACGTATTCGTCCTCGCTTTCTTCTGGTTGATTGATGTATGTCAAACGTCTGTAGAAGTCCTTAGCTTCTGGTCTTACAAGGAATGATGTAAGAGCTTGTAAATCATCCCACTTTGCCTTCTTGATAGGTATCTGGTCAGGGTACAATTTGGTCAACATCACAACTGTGTTTGTCTTTATCTTTCTTGATGTGCTTTTCGCAAACAACGGAGATTGTTGGTAAATGCCTGTGAATGTTCCCTTGTGGAAAATCTTGCTGGGGGTTTCATTTTCGACTTTCAGCATTCTGACCGGTCGGGTAGGGAAGGGGCATTTTGCTGCGTATAGTGAAGAGAGAAAGGCCGTCCAATTAAGAAATTAAAAATTTTGTCCACAGTCGATTACTTGGAATGGGTTTGGTTTTACACGACAGCTTTTGAATTCTTCCCTCCAGTCATCTGGCGTCTCTGTATATGTTTTTTGATTAATGAGAGACATGTTCCGATCGCATTCAAGGTAGGAATGCCCACGTATCGGAAAAAAAACCTTCACTGTTTCGAATCGTTTCTTTTGCACAACCATATAGTGTAAAAATCGTATAACTGTAAAGTTCTTGTTTTGTCCAGGACATGAGTCACAAAAAATTGCCAGCTCCTTAACCTCCATTGGCAAAATGTGGCAAAAGAAGTGGTACATCATTGAACACACGTCGTCAGCTCCTTTTCGAGCAATAGATTCGTCGTAAGTGTAGAATACAGCTTGCGAACTCGATAAAACATGGATGTTGAAGCTAATAAAATTCAACTGACGTTTGTAGTATACGTCGTTCGTTGTTATGTTTGGTGTTGGTAGGTTTTTTTGGTAGTCCATTGTAATCGCTCCCATGCTTTTCGATTTCATACAGCGTTTGCGATAGGATTTCTTCAGTTTATAGAAGCGCTCACTTCTCTTCAGATGAAGTTCTTTTTCTCTTAGCTTATTGTCTAGCTCTTGCTGTACACTCTCTTTGTCCGGACCATCCAGATTTGATTTCGATTTCTCAGTTAGAGAAAAAATGTCAGCCTTCATTGTATCGCAGGTGCTGCATGTATCCTTGCGCGGATAACCAAATGAAATGTTAAAATTATTTTCAAATATGCAACGGAACGATTCATACTGCATTTTATGATCGGGGTTCTGCTCAATATACATTCTGTGTAGCTTAGATATATTTAGAGTATCAGTTAAATATACTTTACTCGATTCCTTCAATGAATAATGGGATTTACGGCCCTTCAGACTTTTGATTAAGTCAATCGCCTTTCCCTTGGTCTCATCGCTCAGTTTATGTGGACGTACGTCATGTTTTCCGCGTTTGTCAGTTGGCGATTTTCCGTCACGAACAAGGGAATCTCTCAAATACCTGACTCGTCGATCTGTAATTCCGTGCAAGGATATGAAAGCCTTTATACAAACTGTTACATCGCGGACTTTTCCATTCTCACTAATCCTAACTCGATAGCTGAATGAAGCAGTATTAATTCGTGCCTCATCTTCATTCTTTCGTGGACGTCGTCGCATGACTGGGAGAACAGTAATAAGACCACCAAGGTAAGCATTTTGAGCATTGGTGGCCCCCAAATCGTTAAATTCGCGTATTATTCTTCGGCGTTCTGGCTCACAAATCGAAGTGAAACAGTGAAATCGTTTACACCGGCAGTCAGGCCCAAGTTCGTGGGTGGTAGCTCGCAAGGTTTTCATTACATCTCTAACCCTTCCTGTTTTTTTCTTTTTTTTCGTTCCACTGCTCGACGATTCTATCTCTTCTTCACTGGACACAAACAAGTCACTGTCACTGTCCATTGCACTGTAATACTGCACAATCGCACAAGTTTCAAAAACAGTAAAGTATACAGAGAAAGTGAAAGGTACGGTACGACGTATGAACTAGAACAAAACACGAGAAGATAAGATTGATAACAACAGATTGGGTGATGCAATCGATGAACAGATTGGGTCACGCAATCGAAGAACAGGGTGGGTCATGCAATCGAAGAACAGGGTGGGTGATGCAATCGATGAACAGATTGGGTCATGCAATCGAAGAACAGGGTGGGTGATGTAATCGCCGATCACTGTAGTTCACACAAAATGAAAATGGAATAAAAGGACTGAAGACGTTCTTCCCATGGCGCGCTCGGACTCACGTCGTTTTTCCCCAGCAGGGTGGATGTTCATATGCTTATTTCTATGGACTCAAGTCACTATAGCCTTTTTTCGACTCAGTCATATTATAGTACTTCCAAAATGCAACTAGATGGCGCTAAAAGCTCGTTTTGTTACAAAACTGGACTGAAGTCGTTTTTCCCCACCTCCCTTCTTTTATGAAAAAATTCCTTGGATATAAATGAAATATTACACATTAAAAAATAATTTTCACCATAAAACGAAAATTAGTTTTACCAATTCTGTTCACTAAATTTAAAGTATCCATTTTTTATATCATAAATCCATATAATTTAAAATGTATTCATTAAAATTTTTTCACAAAAACTTTATTCGTCAAAACAATAAAATATTTTAACATCGCTTTAAAGTAGGTCGGTAGCTGCTTTAAATTATTTGATTTTAACATCGGCTTACATGACGTGTGTTAAGCTAACAATGATTTTTACATGAAACTTTAAGGAATTTTGCTTAACATTGGTTTACCAACCACTGTTAATTTTTTTTGCATAAGGCTGTAAAATTCGTATATATTTCATAAGAAAAAAATCGCATTTTTTTTCTATCAAAATTTTGTATTGGAATATTTAAAAACTAAACAAAAAAAGAATAAAATTTAAAAACAAATTCAAAAACATGTGTGTTAAAATAAAAACCTATGATAATTTTTTCTGTGTAAACAAAGAAGTGCAAATAAAATATCATTGGCTAAACTATTGTCATTAGTTATTTAGTGACTGTAAATTTGGGCCATAATCGCTAAAGCCTTTTAGTTTAAGAGTTATATAAGGATATTAAGGATATTTTTTGGTAGTTTTTACCTCCTAAATGGTCTGTTTATGTTTAAGAAACTTATTTTTTGCGCAACTCGTATTTTTTACCCCCGACTCAATAGAAAACGAAAAAATAACACTCTTGCACATATGAGTGGTCTAATGTACATACATATATAGAAACCTACTACCGAAACTTTCTTTACTTTATGTTAATCCCTATTAAATATTTTAAAATTTTAATGCTTCAAACGTTTTGATAAAGTTGTTATACTTCAATAAAGTATGTTAAGCATTAAAGAAAGAAAAGCAAAAGTTTCATTTTAGCTTTTGTGTATCTTCTATAGAATTTTTTTGTTTTCTTATAATACCGCCAAAAAGACTTTTTAACCACAGCGAAGCATGCAGAAGCAAGCATTCAAGTTTATTTAAATTCATTGCCAAATGCCAGAAACATTAAAAAATATATGAACGTACTTATGTTTGTGCGTATGTCTGTATTTATTTATATAGTTATATTCGTACAAACGCTATTTTAAGTTTTTCAGCCGGCAAGAACTAAATAGGAGTGCAAAATAAATTTTTATACGAGTAATCATCACTTTGGAATATCTGCGGTTTTCTTGAATAAACGCGGATGTCCGTTTATGTCGATTTTGCTCTAATGAACTACACGCGTAGCTATTTTTGAATATACATATTTCTTAAATATTTTTTGATTATTGTTTAGTTAATAAAATCTTATAGTTACTTCCGCGCTTCTTTTAATTCCTCTTCTATTCAGGATGCCCCTGTGGCTGAGTGGTAGCCACGCTAGCCTGTCAGTCCAGAGGTCGTGGGTTCGACTCCCGCCATAGACCCTGGGAGTTTTTCCGCAGAAAAGCTGATCACTTCGCGCATTGAACTACACAATTTTTTTGCGTTATTTTATTTATTGTATCTCCAATAAATTTGAACTATCAATAAGTAATAAATCTTAACTCTAAAATTTTAAATTTTCAGTTCAGCCAAAGCCAGACAAAAATATTTGTTTCTGCGGTTGCTTCATGGGTTGCTTCTCGTGTTGGGATGAGTGCAAGAGCGTCCCTCCTTCTCAGCCGATTGTGGTCTCTATAATTCAGAATGTTGCGGGCTAGCGGGCTTGTGTGCAACTATAGATTCTTGATTATGGGACTGATATCAGGGAGCGGCTCTAGTTGTACGAAGTATTTTATTTTGTCGCCGCTACAATTTCTCTATATTTGATGCCGAGACAGTACCGCATAGCTGAATTCCGTAGTACCATATTGGTTTTAAAATCGTATGGTATACTAAAATTTTACAGTCTAGGTTTAGTGTAGAATTTCTCCCAATAAGCCAATTAAGTTGAACTGCTTTCAATTTCATTTGTATAATATTTGCTTCTATGTGGCAATTCCATGTTAAGCAACGATCAAGATGAATACCGAGGTATTTAACCTCGGAAAACTGCGGTATATTTGGGGTATTAAATTGGACAGGTGGGCATGTTTCCCTGCGTAATATGAATGTGATAGTAATACATTTTGTTCATTAACTTTTATTCTCCGCTGTTTAAACCATTTTTCCAAATGCGATATGTACTATTGCAATTTTAGGGATGCTTCTTGAGCGTTTTCGTGGACACTTAGAAAAGCTGTATTATCTGCGAAAGTTGATCTATGAATACTACTGCTTGTTGACATGTCGGTGCCATATATTAGATATAGTAACAGGCCGAGCACAGAACAGTATTTCCTTTCTTCGAAAGTTCTTCGAATCACATGCACAAGTCTAAGGGCCTGCCCCCCAATATCTATAAGTCGATGTCGTTCTCTTATTTATATTGAAAACAATAATAAAAAATTTGAATTTCTTTTTGTATTCAATATAAATAAGAGAATGACATCGACTTGTCGACATCGTTGGACAGGCCCTATTAGTTTGTCTGCGTTTACATTGTACAACTTTTGTCGTTGCATTTTTTCGTTTGTTCTTTAAAATTGCATTTGCCTTTACATTGCACAACTTTTGACGGTTCAAATTCTAACAATTTATGCATGTATGTGTGTATGTGTGCACATAGTTTATACCATTGATAAACATAGATAGCAAGCTCTCGCACTGTCAATAAAATAATGACAACTCTCTTTACGCATTCAACAAAAATGAGAGGACACCATCTTTGTATTTCAACACACTTGAGAGACTATCATTTTTCCACTTGCACATGCACTAATTCGTAACTTTTTTTCCACGCACACACTTCTTAGTTTTATTTAATTTTTTTATTTGTTTTAATATAAATTTTATATTTCTTCTTGCTGTAATTTTAAAATATTTTTTTAATTTTATTGACATTTGTGTGTTGAAATTTAACAAAATTTTCAACCCTATTTTTCATAGAACATTATTGTATTTTTGTTCCTATTTGGGATAAAAATTTTTGGTACCAAATAGAAAAATTGCAAAAAAATGTTTAGCAAATCAATATATTTTTATCTCGAAATTTTTTTTTAAACCAATACTAATACAAAATGTTCAACTAATACATCGTTAGACTTAGGTTTTTGACAGCACACTTAGGTTTTTGAAGTTTCTGTTTGGCCTCTATGTACCTTATGGTTTATACAGTTTTATATTACGAATGAGAGACCAAAACGAATCTCAAGAGTACAAGCATACGTGTTCCCCTTTGAATTGCTGCGACAAAAATCGTACAATATAAACGCAGTCTTTGTTCGATAGTGCTGTGTTGTCTCTTGCAACCAAATTGATGCTAAAATACATCCCCTCTCATTAAGTGTCGGAGTCAGCTTACTAATAAGTAGTTTTTTAAATAGTTTTGACATGTTCTTTACGCTTTACCGGGTAGCTCTAGGAGCAGCTTATTGTTGATTTTATCGCCACCTGGGGATTTTTTTGAGTGTAAGCCTGCGATAGCATTTTCAATCTCACGAATATTATATCTAAGTGGAGCGGCTGCTTTGGTGACAATTAGCGGCAGCTAAACCATATCAGTTGTGTTTGGAGAGAATACTTTTTGCAAGTGATAGACGAAAAGAGTGCCTTTTTCGGATTCAGTTCTTGCCCAGTCTCCATTTACATTTCTCAAAGGAAGCTTGCATACCCAAGGTATTTTTAGACCTCTGGTTGCTCACCATAACGAGTAATCTGATTGTGGTGTTGCGTCAAATTCTCGCAGAAATTTGTTCAGAGGTGCAATTTTTTGATGATCCAATAGCCTTTTAACCTATTTCTAACATTCCTTCAGCCTAATTTTCAGCTGAGGCGTTCTATAGCGTTGCCACTCTCTTTGATTTCTTCGTTTTTCTTGTATGAAAAACGAAAAAAGCCGTTTAACATCTGCAGAATAAATTATGTTATATCTAACCTGCTGATTGGTAGCTGATTTAGCATGTTGAGCGGTCTTCTAATCAAGTTATCACTGTAAGCAGAAAATCTAAGCTGCATGTTTTTCGTGCAATACGTACTAAAATATTTATGTATTTCAACAAATTAATACTTGTGGCTGTCATCAATAAGTCGCAATGTTTCTGAGACCTATCTGATGTCTAGAAGCTTCTAGACATCAGATAGGTCTCAGAGATAAGCATAACTACAAAATGAAAGCAAAAATATTTTCAATTAAAAAAAGCATAATTCCGCTTGTGTGCTTAAATTAGTTAAATTTTTGTGCAATGTAAACAACTGGTATCGACGTAAGCTCTTGTTTCTGCACACGCTTTTAGTGTCATTGGCACATTGCTTTTTAATTAGTCTCTAGGATCTTATCCTTATGGAATTTTTGTCTGAAATTTTTATAAAAATTTCTTACAACATACTATATTTAAATGAGTGCCTAAAAAATTTCGGCTCTCCTGAAAAAATTGGTTTTAAGAGATACGCGCTTATGCCATAAAACCAGAGATATGTATGTCATTACACTGTTTCTTAACAGACTACATAAGTCCCTACAGTTCGCTTATATTATAAAAATTTATCTAATAAGTTGAATTTATAGGGATGTTAGAGCGATTCTGGGGGTGGCTTAGCTACCCCCAGAGGGGCATAGCTATGCCAATGAGAGTGGTGACTGGGGTGGTTAAGTAAGTTATTTGATAGCATAATAATGAATCCACGCTTAAATAATACGAAAAAAATTGGTCCATAGAATTTAGGAGCCAAACTATCAAACAAAGGACATCAGATTTTGTTCTGATATGTTCCACAAATAATACCGGTTTATACTTATTCTGTCATAGACGAAATACTTACCACAAACGAGGTTGTAAATACCTAAAACTTAACACTGCTATCACCATGTCTAACAAATGGCATAAAATTTCTTATATCATGTGCAGAGACAGGTTTTCTTTGAGTTTTAGAAGCGTCATATTTATCAGGAGAGTTCAAAGCTTTTGGAGGTCTTCCTAGCAAACGTCTGAGAAAATAATTAAAGTCTATTATAATTATAATAAAGTCTATTTATATGTCGCCCAACAAAATCAGTCCCAATGAAAAAACTCCAAATTAAATGGGACCTAAAAAATTAATAATAGAAAATTTTATCATATATATTAAATAAATTTAATTATTCTTAAACTACAAATAAAATAATTTAAAATTTTTTGGGACTTGCTGCATAATGCATTAACTCTTACACACCTAAAAATATGAAATAGGTCCAGAATCTTATGGGCTTTTAAGATATAAAATGTTTTTTAAAGGAGAAGGAACTTAAGCTGCGACGAAATCCGGCAATGCAGGAAATCTTTAGCAAGCGAAGCCGATTTTCTAAATATCTCAGAGGACAAAATCCTTAAGCCCGGCCAATAGCGGGCAATTCATTAAGCGAAAGGATTTTCTTCTTTAAGGTTTTAGAAAACCGTGTTTGCTTACTGAGTAATTTCTGCATTGGCGGCCTTTGGCCGATCTTAAGAGTTTTTCTCCTCTGAGGTATTTCTAAAACCGGCTTCGCTTCTTAAATATTTTTCGTATTAAAGATATTTGTGATTTGGAAAGATTTTGTCATCTTGAGTATTTTCAAAACCGGCGTCGATTAGCCGGTTTTGCTTCCCGAGAATTTTGTGTATTGCCGTACTTAAGAATTTTCTTCTTTACGGTATTTCCTTACATGTTTTACTGAAGATTTCTGCGTTTTCGGACTTGGGGCGGGCTTAAGGATTTTTTCTCTGAGTTATTTCCTAACGCGTCTTCGCGTATTGGGGGGTTTTTCGCATTGTCGGCCTACAGCAGGGCTTAAGGATCTTCTACTCTTAGACATTGCAACTTATTAAGTTGTTTGCACTTACGATTCTACGATTCTGTAGCTTCTTGTTAACAACATTGTTTAAATCTAACATCATGTGGCATCTCTGTTAAAATACACGAAAAGCACAAAGAGCAATATAAAAAACACAAATTAATTTGTGATTGCCAAACAGTGTACAGAATTTTTTTTCATTAATTTCTTTATTTTTTTTAACTGTTGTTAAAATTGAATAGAGAATCGCACTGTAGGTGTCTATGAGATTTAAATTGGAAATAAAATATAGATAATATAAGAGAATTCTGGAAAAAAATCATCAAAAACTCATTAAGAAAGTATCAAAATCTTATATGAAATTATATCCCAAGCGAAAATAATGAGCGCAGCAGATCTCTTTTAAGCTTTTATATCGCTTTGTTTTTAAAATGAGTTTTCATTTCCAACTAGTTGTAGTTCGAATTTTTCAAGTCGATTTGTCTGCCTGCCAAAATGCCTGTCAGATGGAGTTATCTCTTGATCAATTTTGGGTAAGGTTTCTTTTACGTTCCGTGTACTATGGTGGTTAGCTTAAAAATATTTTTTTCGGCCTGCATTTCATTCGTGCTTCATTTGACTTCAACCATACTTTTGAAAACTTTCAAACCTATTATCTTTTTTATTTTTCTTTACCTTTATAGAAATATATTTATATCGAATATAAATTGTTTGTTGTGTTTTTTATAAGTTTTTAAGCCTGCTACGCTTATTCTAGTTAAAAAATTTATTTATGATTTTAGTTAAAAAATACAAGTTTTTAACTACTGCAGATATTGTAATCAAGATATAATGAAGAAGACAGCATATACATGGCTATTTAGAACCATATTTATTGTTATTTGGAATCATATATATGTATATATCGCGTGCGAATGGGACAGTGATGCGTCTTCTACAGCCGATCCTACCATAATGTCAACCTGCACGTGGTGTACCCTGCAAAAAAGAACGAACGAGGCTCTGACGACCGATTTTGGGCGGAATAACCCTATACATGGTGCAAAGGAAATATTCACCCCTTTTGCCTTTCTGGAGACGACCTGGCAGCCCCAGATCCAGAATCTTACGCTGAAGTCTAATCAGCTACTCGTCTTAAACTAAACGATTACTGAAACTGAAACGAATGAAGAAAACCAACGGCCTAACCTGATGGCGACCTTTAGCTTCAAACAACGGACACGATTTGGATTAAGGAATGTAGGATCGCTTATAAAAATAACAAAGCTTACTCAACTCTGCTAGGAAAATAACAACTATAAGCTGCTTTTTGTAGGACTGTGTGAAACCAGATGGGCTGGATCAGGAGAGTTTAGAACAACAGATGGCTACACTCTTTTATATGCTGGTAAACCAACTAACCAACCTCGCTCAAGTGGAGTCGGATTTCTGCTAACAAAGGAAGCACGTAACGCACTCACAGACTGGAAACCGCACTGTGACAGGATTATGACGGTCAGATTTCGTACGAGATCTAGGAACCTTACATGTGTTCAATGTTATGCCGCAACAAAGACACCAGATCTCGAAATAAAAGAGGTCTTTTATAGTAATATCACGGAAGTTACATCATCCATAAATCGAGGGGACATTGTTATAGTGGTGGGAGACTTTAACGCGCAAATAGGCTCAGAAAACACCAGTATGGAGCACATAATGGGCCGGCATACTCTGGGTCGGATGACGGAGAATGGTGAGCTTTTTACGGAAATGTGCTTAGCTCACAACCTCGTAATTGGTGGGTCACTATTTCCTCATAAGACAGCGCATAAATTCACATGGGTATCCCCAGATCATGTTACCCAGAACCAAATTGACCACATTACCATCAGCAGAACCTGGCGAAGATGTCTCTTCGATGTCCGAAACAAGCGTGGTGCAGACTGCAATAGTGATCATCATCTCATCATTGGTACTTTGCGCTTAAAAGTTGTAGCAATCAAGAGAAATAATAGTACTGATCGAAGAAGATTTTTATTAGCACCCCAAGAAACATATATTAACGCTCTACAATCTTTATTCAGCCAAGGAAACAACTGGCACAATTACAAGAACGGTATTGTAAACGCTGCCAAAGAAAGCATCGGGTACAGACACCCAGAAAGAAAAACTTGGATCTCCGACGAAACATGGAAGTTGATAAAAGAAAGAAAGTTATGCAAGCAAAGCCAAAACAAAGCTAACACCCGCAGCGAGAAACAAAAACTGCAAGAGGAATACACCAGAGCTGACAAAAATGTTAAGTGTAGCGCCAGGAAGGATAAACGCACATGGACTGAGGTCATCGCAAAAAGGCTCAACCGGCAGCCGAGGCCAACAGAAGCCGAGACCTATACAGAGCGACAAAACAAATAAAAAAATTTTCAGCTCAAAGCCACTTAAAAACAAAAACGGAGAACTCATCACAACAAAAACGGGAAATATGGCCAATAACTCTTTACCATCGTATGGCATTACATGTTCTTGCCCGGTACACACTGAAAGAGATGACGGACCAACTGGCCCCCCAAGCATAGGTGAAATCGAAAACGCAATTAGAAGTCTTAAAAATAGCAAAACGCCTGGAATCGATAACATTTCCCCAGAACTCCTTAAAGTCGACCGTAACATAAGCGCACGACTAATATACGAGATGATATCCGACTTTTGGAACTCTGGCAATCTTAATGACGAGTTAAAAGATGGCATGACTATTAACATACCAAAGAAGGGAAATCTAATGGAATGTAAGAATTGGAGAGGCATAACGTTACTCAGCATGATCACTAAAGTTATCGCCAATATTTTACACAAGCGATTGTCCGACGCTCAGGGCTGTCCTCTATCCCCTCTATTATTTAATATTAACAATTGCACCTAGGGGCATCACTTGGGGCTTCAACAGAAGGTTAGAAGACTTGGACTATGCCAATTATATCTGCTTACTGTCTCACCGATTTGAGGCTATGGAGGCCAAACTTAAAGCCCTAGAAATCGAGGCATTGAAATGCGGCCTGAAGATCAATACTGCAAAAACAAAAGTAATGAGAATCAGCACCACCAGCCCTCAGCAACTCCTCCTAAATAATTATCAGCTTGAAAACGTTGAAACTTTCTGCTACCTGGGCAGTATAATATCGACAACCGGTGGTTCAAAAGAAGATGTGTCGGGTCGCATAAATAAGGCCATTCAATCCTTCGGTCAGCTGAATTCAGTCTGGAACTCACACCATATATCCAGACGAACGAAAATTAACATATTTAATAGCGGTGTTAAATCGGTGGCATTATATGGCAGTGAAAGCTGGAACGCAGACCGGCGCGATCTCAATGCTTTACAAGCTTTTATTAACCGTTGCTTGCGCAAAATTCTAAGAATTTTTTGGCCAAACAAGTGCCCAATTGAAACTGCAATAAAAAACGTAAATGGAGGTGAGTCGGACACGCTTTGCGCAGACCCCACGATGGAATCCTCAAGGCAGCCGGAGAAGGGGAATACCCAGTCACACCTGGAGGAGACAGTTAGAAATTAAAGCAGGCAGAGCAAACAAATCTTGGAACGAAGTCAAGATCATAGTAATTTTTAAGCCAAATACCCGACTAGAAATTTTCATGCACACCCAATTGGGATCCGACTCGCGAAAAAATTTGCTTAAATCGAAAAAATAGCAAACTCGAGTATTGATTAAAAATCGCTAATATTGTCCAAGGGACAAAAGTAAGCAACAAATCAAAAATGATAAAAAAATACGATTACAAATCAGTGTTGGATTTTCCAGAGAAGTTTCCAATAGTTTCCTACCTGTGAAGAACTGATGTTATATTGCTAATATGTAAATTGGATATTTCAACAAGTTCCCGGCCGTATCAGGAATGGGATAAACGTTTTGCGATTACCCCATACATTCTGAATGGGCCGCAATATGGGTATTGGGAAACTTTCTAGTCGGGTATATGGTTATTTGCAACCATAATTCTACTTCGACTCCAATCATATCTTCAATCAGTGTGTGTTGCTCTTATAATATGGTTGCTTCAACCATGTTTGTATATCGATTTTTGTATAGTAATTTTAATTAATGTGTTTAAAAAGTTTGAAATATTTATGTTTGCTTGTTGGTACAAACTTAGTTTGTACAGTGTATCTTTAACCGAAACTCTTGTCTTTCTTTGAAGAATGAAACCAATATTTTTGTATGATATATTACTTTTACATTTCTGCTACTCTCAGTCGAGTATCCGTCAACTTATATATAAATATGTGCATAAATGGTGTAATTTCAATTCGTAGTTGTGCCATGAAAACAGAACAAAAATAAAAAAGATGCTTAAACTAAAAAATAATATGAAAAGAAAAACTTAAAAACCACCACAATGTTTGCAGTATTTTTAAGTTACAAGGTTTCTAGATTTTTTAAGTTATTCTTTGCTTTTTTGTATTTACAGATTTTTCATTTCTATTTTTTTTGCTGTTAGTGCAACATAAGCTTTAACAAATGAATGTAGAGCGAACGTTCAGTTTTAGTTTATTTTATACAAACTAAAACTGAAGGTATAAAAATTAAGAAGAAAATTGCAAACTTAAAGTAGGTGACTCTGTTAAAGAATTTAATAAAATGTTTTCATTACTATATACATATAACGTTAACAAATCACAGTTTAACTTGAATGAAATGTTGGTGTATTTTGTCATAAATTTTGATGGGAAAGAAATTATTATCTGAGATTGGATTCAACATATGATTCAACAACTAGCAGTAGTTGAACTTTGTCGATATCATGTTATTGGAAAATTTAAGGGCTTTATACCTTTTCAATCTGTCAGTTGCTCAAATATGCCGTTCTAAACACAATTCGCTTTATATATTGTAAATATAATGATATCACGTCTTATGATGCTGAGGATTTCATGAAAAAGGGGAAATCTGAAAAGTCTTACTAACATTAATATATAAGAAACTTTTGCACCTATGCACACTGGGGATTTTTGTATGGACGTGAGGAAAAAAATATATTTTTCAAGAAATTTAGTGATTTCATCACAAATTTAGTTTTATTTATATAGTAAAACACAAAAGTAATCAAAATAAAGAAATTTAAAGAAATATATATCGTCAGCTACAATGTAAAAAGCCCTAAAAAAAAATTTAATGATTTTTTTTAATAATTTCAAGTTTTCCTTATGAAACATGCTGCAATTAATAAAAAATCGATATTGGGTTTTTTGTTAGTCAGAGCATTTTGCGTTTTAAGCCACGACATATGTTATAAATACTACTTAACTTGTACGAAAATATATCAATTGTATTATTAATATTATTATTCTAAAAGAGCCTTAACCCTTAAATGTCTGAATTTGAAATACGAACTGTGCTGCGGCAATAATGCTTGTTCTAGTAATTTTTCTGCTGAAAGTTACGAACATGAGTTTCAATTGCTAAAAAAATGCCCCTTGAAAGCTCCAGGATAAAAACAAGGAAGACCGCCTGTAGACGATTTTAGTGGTTTAGGGGAATTTTTCAGAAATAAATAAAATATGATGCTTAATTGGAAGAATATTAGTTTTATTTTCAACTTTTGATATAAAAATATATATCATGTTCAACCCAAATATATTATGTATTTAAATGGTATTCTGTAAAACAGTTTTAATCTTTGAAAAACATGAGTGGACGTTGTACTTAGTACAAAACTTGTGTGTATCCGATTTTTTACACAGTTTATAAAGATTTTTTTAACCCTTTTGTCGAAAATGATTTATCTTTTCGAACCTTATATTAGCCACAGAATGAGTAGCCTTTTTCCAAACAAGAGAGCTACCCTTTGGCTCTTCGGCAGATGCAGGACGATTCAATTTCCACAGAATCACAGAGTTCGTTTGCAATGCTCCTGCAAAATTCTTGCATCGTTATGTCTAATCATCTCATACTAATCAGAATTTTGGGGTTTTTCGACGCTAAGTATGCGATTTAAAACAAATTCATTTGTTACGGCCATAGCGAGAAGATGGTAAAAAATTCTGGTTGCCATATCTTGTGTGTTCATTTTAAGTCCATATAAGAGTCCATTAGGTCTACGCCGCCCATGTGCACATTGTATTCACGGATAATCTGTGGGCAATCAATCTTATGGTGTGATTTTTGCTTCCGATTGTAACGGGTAACTTTAGTTGGCTGACTGACTGTCAACACGTGGAGTAAAATGTAGAGAGTTCGATAAGCAGAAAAAATTTTAGCTTTCTTCATAGACTCAGTTGAGGATTATGATGACTTTGAAGATTTTGATGGTAGAATATATGATCCAGATTATCATTGTAATAAACTTAAAGCACAAGATAATGCTATGATAAGCGATTGTTTGGAGTTATAAGAGCACGAGGCATTTATAGCCTTGTTACTGTTAGATCAAACTGGATTCCCAGTTGTAAACTACCAACTGACAAAAGCGTTGGTCTGAAGAAAGCCGCGAGAGATTATTCAACTGAGTTCTTTGGATTAGTTTATGGGATCGACATCACCACAGTGTTATGGAAGGACACAAAATATTTCAAACTCCTTTCAACGTATGTTTTCAGGAAACCTTTCCAAAGAAGCACTTCACTCTGGTTGAACACAGTTTGATATTTTGTGCATATCCATAAAACCATAAGGATCTAGTCACTACATACAATCGGTTATCATAGCATTATCTTCCGGTTTGAGTTCATTACAATGATAATCCGGATCTTCTATGCGGTAATAAAAATTTTCAAAGTCATCATCGCCCTCAACTGAGTCCATCAAAGCAGCAATTTCTTGATCACTCAATGAAGAAAGCTTAAATTTTTTCTGCTTTTCGCAGTATATATTTTTACTTCGCCTGTTGACATCTTTTAGAGATATTATTCCTCTTTTACTAGGCCAGAAAAGTGTAGGTAATAATGAAACCGTTTTCTTCGATAAAAAATTAAGTGTAACTAAATTTTTATCAACTAAGTCACTAAGACTGTCTACAGACGGTGTTCACGAAAAAGTAAATGTGAAAAAATTCTTTTTTCAAATATCAAACTAGAAACAAATTATGAAAATAAACCTTTTAAGTACTTACCAAAAAATTATCAAGGCTGTTGACTGCTTAGAAAGTAGTTTTTTTTTAAATTAATAAAATTTGTTCAGCAGATGTAGAACGGCTTTTATCCGACAAAAGGAGAGTTCGTAGAGAATGGCAACGCTACAGATCCCCTCAGCTAAAATCTAGGCTGAAGGAATGTACTAAACAGCTGAAAACTCTACTAGAATATCAAAAAACCGCTTCTCTTCAAAACTTTCTTCGAATGGAGAAAGTATTTACTCCAAATACGTCTGATACTATAGCTGAGCTGCCACCAGTCCTCGCTATACCAGATGTTACTTTGAGGTTCAACATTCGTGAGATTGAACACTATATTGCGGGCTTAAACTCGAAAAAAGCCCCAGGCGCTGATAAAATAAGCAATAAAATGCTCTTAGAGCTACCCTATACTGCAAAACGGATAATTCTACTTATTTTTAACAGTATTTTGCGCCTCAAATGCTATCCCGCAGAATGGAAGGTTTCGCTGATTACCATGATACCTAAACCAGGCAAAGATTATACGAAGGTGGAGTCCTATAGGCCTATAAGCCTGTTGTCTAACATGTCAAAACTATTTGAAAAGCTACTTATGAGTAAGCTAACACCCATACTGAATCGTACTGGATGCATTCCAGACCACCAATTCGGTTTTAGGAGACAACATAGTACGATTGAACAAACACATAGACTCGTGAACGTGGTTAGAAAAACCTTCGAAGAAAAGAAATATTGTTCTGCGCTCTTCATCGATGTTTCTCAGGCATTTGATAAAGTATGGCACGCAGGTTTAATACACAAACTAAAGCAAAACCTACCCGAAAACATCCTTAAGCTTTTAGAAAGCTACTTAACTGAGCGAAAATTTGTTGTTAAAGAAGGTAATTTTCAAAGCCCTCCGCAACCCATTGAAGCCGGAGTTCCTCAAGGCAGCATCCTCGGTCCTGTATTATATCTTATATATGCCTCTGACCTGCCGGTAAGCAGTAACATACACATATCAACATTCCCTGATGATACATCTTTTCTAAGTGTTCACAAAAGCCATCAAGAAGCCACCCGCAATTTGCTAGATTATATACCCCAGTTGGAACAATGGCTAAAACAGTGGCGGATAAAAATTAACGAACAAAAATGTCTACACATTACTTTTACATTGTGCAAAGAAACCTGCCCACCTATACAAATATTTAACCAAACTATACCTCAACACACTGAAGTAAAATATCTCAGTGTTCATCTTGATCGTCGTCTAACATGGAAGTCACACATAAATGCAAAGTTGACCCAAATGAAATTAAAAGCAGCTCAAATGAATTGGCTCATTGGAAGGAAATCTACTCTAAGCTTAGATTGTAAACTTCTTCTATACAACTCCATTCTAAAACCAATATGGTCCTACGGAATCCAGTTATGGGGCACTGTCTCGGCATCAAATTTAGAAAAAATTCAAAGGCAACAAAATAAATACTCCGTTCGATTACAGCAGCCCCATGGTATGTCAGAAACAAGCGAATTCATAAAGATCTAGATGTGCCGCCTGTTAAGACAGTGTTTTCTAAACACGTGACAAGCTACATAAAAAGACTTGAGTTGCACCCAAATCCCCTAGCCCGAAACATCATTAACTTTAGAGGCCAAAATCGGCTGAGAAGGAGGGACACTCTTACTCTCAGCCGAACACGAGAGACGTAAACAACCAAACAACCAACCGATAAAATAAATATTTTTGTCTGGCACTGGCTGGACTTAAAAATTAAAATTTTAGAGTTAAGATTTGATTACTTATTGTTAGTTAATTTTTATTGAAGATACAATAAATAAATACATATAACCGAAAAATTTTTTTTTTTAATTTTTGCAAAAATCACAACTAATTTTTTTGTATTTTTTCACTAAAAATTTTATTGCAACGGTTATTGCTACCACACTAATTAGCGCAACACGTTCAAGCTGATACCATTTGCTAGTTGTTCGACTGTGAAAAGTATTGATTTTGCATAAAATTGTTTTTGTTGATAACCGTTTGTAGACGGTCTTAGTTGTTTAAGGGTTAATTTCATCGCTTATATCACTATGCTTTTTATGGCTAAACTAAGGTGTCAAATGTGAGATCATAGGATCTGATGTTACCATTATACAGTGCATAATATCTTCGTTCGGGGCAATTTGACTGCGTTCTCTGGAGTGTCTGAGGCGATATTTTTTATAGTCTTTATTACGACTTTCCTGAGCCTCTTCGAATAGTAAGCCTGCAAGAAAAATACAGCTTTCAATAATATCTTTTCCATGAATGAGAAATTTCTGGAGTGTAGGTGACATATTGTACCACTCGTAAAGTGCAACAAACTCTTTTGCCGTCTCGAGACAAAAATCACAAAATTTTTTGAATCTACTGCCACGGTGATTGTTATACCTTTTAGAATTATTGAAAACCTCTTGATTATGTCTTCATCTAGACCCGTAATTTCCGAAATTAAAGCAGGTTTAGCAAATAATATTCTTGACGTCTTTCCTAAATTTATCGTACCAGTGCCTTGCTTAAAAGTATCAACATGTATTCCAATTTTCTCTTTAAGTTCATACTTTATCAAACATTTTCGGCCTTCTTTTATCGGACTTGACTCATGTTTATGTTAGTAATAGGAAATACTACACTAGCTTATAAAGAAGAGGCACATTTTTTTAATTACCTTTATTTTATGCTTAGTTTAAAAAAATCCGTCTGATTTATGTACCATCCTTGAAAATTTTCAAAAATATTGAGTCTCCATCAAAAGGGGACTGTACCAAAGCGATAACTGAAATTTAAAAATTCCACTTTATTATAACTTATGAAAAAGTTGTGGAATGCAGGAAACATAGCTTAATTGTAGATAAGATTGTATTCAACTGTTGACTCTTGTTTGTTTTACGTGACAAAGTATAAAAACGTGTGTTTAATTATAAATATGTGTTTTATTTAAATTTTTTATCAACAACAATCTTGATTTTTATGGCTGATTTAGCCGACCGTAAATGTAGAAAACGTAAATGTGATCGTTTCTGTCTCATAGCTTTTCAACGTGACAGAAACGATCAGCAAATTCGACTACATCTACGTTTTCTACATATACGCTGGCTAAATCAGCCTTTAGCCATTATATGCTTCTTAGTAGGGATGGGCAAGTAAATAATATATAGATATATATCGATATCGATATATTTTTAAATATTGATCGGCATCGATATATATCGAACAAAAATATCAATATTTTAATATATATCGACATATTTCCAAGCATGATTTTTCATACATAGTCCCAAAATTTTTTTTTAAATAAAACACGGAAAGTACTTTTCTTATAAATAATTAAACTGAAACGAGTTAATTTCCAACATCGTTATTGATTCATTAATATTTCATGGAACATTCATCAGCAAAATTATATTCAAGAAAATACAATTTTTTGAATACATAAAATTTTATAAATAAAACAAAAGATATTATTGTTAGTAATATTTTATATGATGAAGATTGTGTCGAAGTTTTTTTTTAAACTGCACGAAAAACAAAACCAAAGCTAAAATATTTAGAATTTAATACTGTCGATATTTTTTGAAAAAGTATCGATATATTGCAATTAAAAATAGAAGAATATCGATATATCGATATATTTTCCCCATCCCCACTCCTTAACCCCTTATGACACTTGCTTTTTTCCGTCTTTTATTAATCTAAGATTGAAAGAGTAAAGTAGGAATATAAGAAAGAGAAGAATATACGAAATATATGCTTTTGTTTACTACTTTGTTGTTGTTTAATTTCAATGCTGCCTCATTTTATTCTGCAAGAAACAGCCAATTTGGTAAAATTAGCGCCAAAACCGCTATATTTGGGTTTAAACTTAATGAATCAACAGCACTGTAACGTTTTAAGCTCGAAATGTCAATTTTAAGTTTAAAATTTTTAGATTTTTCTTGACAGCTTAGACTTTTTATAAACATATAAAAATTCTGACGTTTAGGGATTTTTTAATATAGCCGAACTCTTCGTTCTTGATAAAATTTTATATAACAATATATTTGTACTGCTTTCCAAAATCTTAAAAAGACCCGTTTTCTCCATGTGTAATAGTATCGCTGGAATTTCCATTTAACCCTAACAATTTCAAATGTTGGTTGACTGGAAGTGTTCCACACATCACTGAATACGTTTACTTTTTAATCGACTTAAAAAAAAGGAGAAAAGTTATGAAAACTCCTCTATTTATAAACCAATTTCGGTTTTTTCTTTATTTAAAAGGATGTATTTCCAGATTGGTCCCGTTGAAAAGTGGGCGGAGCGACGTTCGTACGGCGTAAATACACATGCCTTTTCATCTACTTCTACTCAACCGATTCCAATCAAACTTTGGTACACACATCAAGCTTCTGTTTGAATACTACATCATGATTAAAAAAGTGAGCAGTGCCACCCCCGCCCATGCAAAGTAAATATTATTTTTCAACAAATTCTACTAAACCGTTTCTTATGAAACTTTTCATATACATTTAGTTATTGTTACAATACAACATTATGCTTACAAAAGTGGGCAGTGCCACGCCAATGAAAAGTAAATATTCATTGAAACCACTTCTACTTTACCGATTCTTATACAACTTTGCACACATTTATTTCTCGTGATAGTACAGCATTATGATAAAAATAATGGGAAGTGGCATGCCTATTTTGTAGTCGGTTTTTTTCAAGAATTATTTTCTTCAATTTCTCATGAATTATTTAACAACTTTCTATGTAGGACTAAAGAATATTATATAGTTTATTAAATAATAGAAAAGAGAACAGATATCTGATTTATCAATTAAGATTTATGTGTTATAGTTGAATTTGTTTGTGTATGACAGCGGAATGCTCATATGTTTAACTTTCCTAGTTCATTGCTATTTTTCAATACATTTTACTGTATTTAAAGATAGCCAATCAAATCAAAGTTAAATTAAGCAAATAGCTATTAACGATTACTCAGTCCATGGATTAATACATTTTATTTAGATAAAAGGTCAGTACGGAATAACGAAGTGATAAAAGCTAAAAATAAGTAGTAAAAAACTGAAAAAATTAAATAAAAAAGGCAAAACTATTTAGTTCACAAAAGTAATTTAAAGAAGTAAGAAAATCTACACCACATCCTGGTTTAATAAAGAATAATAAATGAAAATAGGTAAAGTCATTTGGGAATCCCCATCCGAGATTGAAAAAACGAGCCTGTAAGAATTGAATAAAGACAAAATAAGTAGAATGATATACCTATAGTCCCTACCATGTGCAGCTATCGAATGTGGAAATCGCTACCCCAGCAACCAGCGGAAAACGTGTCGTTACAAACATTTTGCATATATCTAATATATTCGTTTAATAATACTTACACAAAAAGAAAAGTGCCGTTCTAAATTCAAGTGTTTTCTACTTACTTTGAGTACGAGTTGTAGTAAAAATTTAAGTACCAATAACACTAAAATGTACTTAGCTCAAGCCGAAAACGGGACAAAGTTTTTAAATCATGTAAAAATCTTGAATCACGTACAAATTTCTTAAATAAAGTACAAAAATTCTCATTTTAAGTACGAATATTTTTGTAAACTTTACACAAAGTCGTAGTGTGTTGGTATTTGTTTGCTTGTTGATAGCCACATTTCACTATTATGATCTTGTTGTTGTTTTTTGTTGGTATTTTTGAATTCTCAAGTCTGCTCTAGGATTAAATAAGGAGAATTAAACCTGATTCGGGCTTGATTTAAGTACGCGGCGAAGCCGAATCAGGCTAAAATTAAGTGTTTTGCGCTTGAATCATTCTTTCTGTTATTGCTTTCAGGATTTGACACCGCTTGGGATTAATTTAAGTACCGATGGATCGATTCATTAGATGAAATATTTATTGTATATTCAAAGTAGATTTTATGTAGAAATAAAACGGGTAAATATATTATTATCTCTCATTCCATAACTTAATACAAGGTATTATTTACTGAGACTTACGGTTGGCCTTGCTTTACAGTGAGTATCAGAGAACAGATTGAATATATTCACGTTTTTTGTCCATTCATAAATTCATTGCTTTTGTATTGCATTCAATCGACAACAGTAAAAACATATACATTGTTATGTGTAAATATCATTTAATTTTCTGATTGCCTTCGCTCAATCTCTTTTTGTGATGTCGTTATACATCAAGCAATGAAACAACATGATGCCACATGAATGAACTAAAAACATTCACACCATTCGTTCAGTATTCGTTGCTATTTGTGTATAAAGAAGTAGTTTGTAAACACTCGTTTTGTTTAAGTTGTTGTATTTTGGTGGAATTAAAAAATACTGAAGTATGAGGAAATTTAGAAAGAAATAGATGGTGGTATTTTTCCTACATTGTAAAAAATATATAAGTAAAATTTGACAAAATTTTTAAATAATATAAAAAACATAAGCTCAGATAAACAAAACTTATTTGTTGAACTGTGTAATTTCGCAAAATTAATGATTTTCGCTATTTCACTTGAGATTATTTCCAAAGAAACACAAAAAATGTTTAGGTTAATTTTTGTGCAATACAACTTATAGCATGTACGGTAATTTATTCTATCAGCATTAAAACCATTCATACCATTCGTTAAGTATTCGTTGCTTTTAAGAGTGTTAGTTTACATTTGTAGAAGACAATGCATCAGTTTGCGTTTCACTCCTTTTTCTGAATAATGGCATGCATTGCTTTACTGAATTGATTATTATTGCCAACATGAGGCTGTATTTTTGTAATTGTATTCACAAGCATATCAAACCGTTCTCTGGTGAGTATTGCTGATTGCTCCGGGGTCTCTGCCTTCTATCTCAAAAACGGTTGGGCGAATGAAAAATTGTTTACAAGAAAATTTGTCGCAAATTTTATATTTAAAAATTTTTATAATAAGAGGTAACATCATTGGAGCTATAGAAATCGAGATAATCGCGAAAAACTGATTTTTGTGAGCTTCGACCTTAAATATCACCGCGCAGACACGAGATTTTATAAGACTTGTGAGACAACATTTATAATACTAAAGTGCAGCTTATTATCTCTCATTCCACAATTTTAAAGAAGGTATTATTCACTGAGATTCACGGTTGACCTTCCATTGCAGTGAGTATGACTGAGCGCTGCGGGCTCTCTGCTCTCTATCCCAGAAACGGTTGGGCGTATGAAAAAATCTTAATAAAAAATTTCTCGCAAATTTTATGCTCTACAATTTTTATAATAACTGTTAGCATCATTGGAGCTTTAGAAACCGAGATAATCGCGAAAAACTGATTTTTGTGACTTTTGACCTTGAATAACTTACGGCGCAGACACGAGATTTTATGAGACTTTTGACACAACTTTTAGAACACCAAAAGGAAGGTGTATACGAATTTTAAGCTAATTATCTATCATTCCGCAGTTGGCGCCTTTTTTTCTGTTTATTTGAGTGGGCTATATTCATTATTGTTTCCGAGAACACTATGCAGCTGTTGTTCAAAAGTTCATGTTGCTTGCCCTTTAATGAGAACTATCTAGTTATGACAACTGATACAATTTTATATACAAAAATATTGTTGGAACTCTTGGAGCTTACATTACCCTAAATAGTTACAATTAAAGTAAGATCCAAGCATTCTCAGCAAATCTTCTAAATAAGCTGGAATATAAGTATTTGGTAGCTACATAATATATTAAGTGACTAGAGCACTTTGCCAACACCACAAAAGATGTTTGGCCTTTTAAACTATATATGCGGTGTACGTTAGCTAACAATACGAAAACTTTGAAACGGAGAAAATGCTTTTTAAAAGATGTATCAAGTAATACCCGATTGATTTAAGGATACGTTTCCCTTTTAAAATATCTATAGTATAATCCATTAAATCAGACTTTTTTATAAGCAACTTGCATCTTTGGAGAAGTTGTTATAATTTTGAATTTCATTCTAAACGGCTGTTTATAAAAATACTTATTGAAGAAAATTTCTTTAATCATTTCTCTTACTCATTCAAATTCATTTTGCAAAACTTATAGCTTAAATCTTTTAAGTTTTTTTTTATTAAAAACGCTGCAAATGCTATCATTATTGCAGAGAAAAGTTGTGCTTAAACACTACTCAGACGCATGCAAATTTAATGGCGTAGAAATGTGTGAAGTATATTTGAAATGTTCACACATACAGAGTAATAGGTATGCTAAGAAACATTAATTACAAAATGTATGTACGTATTTAGGAAAAAGTCTAGTTATAAGATATATGTAAAGAAAAGGCTTTATTTGCATGTACCATGTTATCAAATTATCAGAATGAATATCTTAAATGTTGCCAAACGTTAAAACTAAAAATATATCGCTCTATTACAAAACTTTGTCATATACTTAAGTGAAACTTGGCAAATGCGCTTAAAGTTTTTAAAATGTTAGGTATATGACTGATTTTAGATTTGTAGTGCGTATAACTTTCATTTAGATTAAGATATGGTTCTGAACATTTTTAACTTACCGTTATCAGAAATAGGAAGTTACTTATTTCACCCCGATATTCGGCAATCGAGATTTCATCATATCTCGACGTTTTGAGGTACTATTCTGAATACTTTTACATCATATCCGTATAGAAATATGTATGTATATGTGTGTGTGTCCCCGTATGCTTATTTATGTAATATCTTATAACTTCAGAATAGTTCAGCCGATCAAAACCAATTTTATGGCATTTCAAACACATTACCTCACTTCGATTTCGTGATATAAATAAAGTTTTCGAAAAGAAAAATTATTTTAAATAAATTTTAAGCTACAATCCGATCGAATTAAAAACTTTATCTGACAAAACGATGTGAATTCAAATTGATTATTAGGCTAAGGTTCGTAACGTTATATTCAGAAAGAATTGGGCATGACTAATATTCCAAGGAACAAAGGAAAAATTAACATCAACTTAATTTTTCAAGGTACACAGCAGAACAGAGTAGCGCCACTTCTCGTATTCAATTTTCACGAAAAAGTTGTATATATAAGAATTAAAATCGCATTCAACAGAGCCACCTGACAAGTGGTGATAAGCAAATACACGTGAGCACTGACGATGGAAGTGTAGCGGCTTCCGAAATTGGCGCTACTCTGTTCTACTGTGTACGTTGAAAAATTAAGTTGATGTTAATTTTTCCTTTGTTCCTTGGAATATTAATCATGCCCAATTCTTTCTGAATATAACGTTACGAACCTTAGCCTAATAATCAATTTGGATTCACAAAGCAAATACGTTCGAAATAATCATATTAATAAAAAACGATGTTTATTTCTGCAGATTTCATTAAAATCTGTTGATTCGCTCGAGAGATAGCGTTACGATAAATTCCGAAAACGGTCTTTATTTTAACAACTCTGAAAGTTCTTGTCAAATTGATTTTCAAGACTCATTTACTTTTTTGGACTTGAAAAACTGCGCCGAATACCGTGAATTGTATATAAATCGGTTAAGTGGCTCGAGAGATGTCGTTGCCGAAATTTACAAAAAATATATAG
This sequence comes from Panzeria rudis, assembly GCA_956483635.1. Classification (NCBI taxonomy): domain Eukaryota; kingdom Metazoa; phylum Arthropoda; class Insecta; order Diptera; family Tachinidae; genus Panzeria; species Panzeria rudis. Next base: position 33,293,480 of record OY101451.1, on the reverse strand, counting down.
TTTGTTATCTTCTCCAAAAATACATAGATTTTCCAGCGCTCTGAGCCTGAAATTAGAGCGAAGTTCCAGGGATAGCCACCAAGGTCAACCCAACCCCATATTATTAACCGACTTCAAGAAAGAAGGATGTTATCAAATCGTGTGTGTTGTATATGATTATGAACATAAACTGCAAAACATCATTTCTGTTATTATTACAATTTAAGTACAACGGCAACACCAACAGCGGTTATTGAGAAACCATGTAAACTAGCTATAAGAACATAATTAATAAATATCCATTCTGGAATTTGCTTTCATCTAAACTGGTCGTTTTCTTCTGCTCGTCTGTGCCTTGTTTTACCGATACATTGGCGACGAGGACAAAGGAGAAAAGAAAAAAGATAAAAAGTGGACTAAAAAAAACAATAAAAAGTGTACATACACGTGTTTAAAAAAAATTTAAAAATACATCATATAAAACCAACAAAAATCTTAATAAGATACAATCAAAATGGTGCAGGACGACAGCACATTAGCAGCTACAACAAACATCTTCCATGTGACGCTGCAAGAATTCAATCCGTCCAAAGAGTCATGGATACTTTGGAAAGACAAGTTTGATGTACATATATCAGAACTTAATATTACGGATGACAGTGCGAAGCGATCAGCTTTATTAAAGTCAATCGGATCGCAAGCATACAATTTATTGCATAGTTTATGCAGCGCAAGCATACCAGCATCTTTAGCCTTTAAAGACTTGTGCAAAAAGCTGGAAACACATTTCACACCACCGTGAATTGCTTTCCAGCAACGAAAGATCTTCCATGCGGCATCGATGCACGCAAATGAAAGCATTGCTGAGTATTTTGCTAGAATAAAAACATTGGCATTGGACTGCAAATTTGGAGATTGTTTGGATAATTTCATATTAAATCCGTTTGTGATGGGTCTTCCAGAAAGAATCTTCGACAAAATTTGCGAAGAAAGCGAAAAATTAACAGTTGATGAGGCATTACGTAAGGCGATGATTTATGAAATTAAAATGGCGGCAAAATCAGGCGAAGGCGAGACCAACAACTATAACAACGTAAATTACGCATATGGCAAACCCAACAACAACAACAACAATGGCAAAGGCAATAATTACAAGAATTCCAGCAAAAAACAATTTGGCAAATGCATGCATTGTGGCTGGCGTAATCACACTTCAGAGGAATGCAGATATAAGGGCAGCAAATGCCATCACTGTGGCAAAATTGGGCATTTGGCGGCAATTTGTCGTTCTAAACATAAAAACAACGTCAATTATGTATCAATTATAATAGACAATCATAATATGAATTTAGATAAACTTGACGTTAATAATTTTTTAAATTCCTATGTTTTCAGTATTACTGATGACAAGTCGAACGCAGCCTACTCACTCACAGTCAACATCGATGGGGTCAACGTAACAGCAGCATGCGACACTGGCGCTCCTTGCACCTTGGTTTCCAAATCTTTTTTTGCTGACTATGGACGTAACAAAAAATTAAAAAAGTGTTCTGTTCCATACGTAAGTTACAGTGGTGATTATATAAATATAATAGGTGAGTACGATTCATTGATTACGTATCAAGGCATAACCAAAAAGTTGAATGTCGTAATGTAATAATGAAAACAACCCAGTTTTATTGGGTAGAAATTTTTTACGCTCTTTTGATTTTGATTTAAAGCAAGTCAATTTTATTAACAAGGTGAATTTTCACAAGTGTTTAGTGATCTCTTAGGCAAATATGAAACAAGCAGTAACGTTGGCTATTGATGATAAAGCAGTGCCTATTTTTTTTAAACCGCGTTCTCTGCCTTTTGCGTATAAAGAAAAAGTAGAAAGAAAATTGCGTGAGATGATCGATATGGGAATTTTAGAGCCGACTGAGTATTCAGAATGGGGGACACCCCTCGTCCTTGTCCTTAAGCCCAATGGAGACTTAAGGATTTGCGCTGACTATAAAGTCACGTTAAATAAGCATCTCATTGACGTTAAATATCCACTGCCACGTATTGATGAGATTTTCGCTTCTTTAGAAGGTGGCCAATTATTTACGAAGTTGGATATGTCAAATGCTTACAATCAGCTTGTCTTAGATTCGAATTCTCAAAAATGGTGTACATGGAGCACTCATATTGGAACTCTCAAGGTAAAACGCTTACCTTTCGGCATCAAAACTGCAGCAAGCATTTTTCAAAGCACAATGGAAAACTTGTTACGTGAAATTCCACACGTAGTTGTCTATCAAGGCGATATAATTATAACTGCTAAAAACTTTAAAGATCACATCAAAACTCTTAAATTTGTGTTATCGAAATTGAGATCTGTAGGGATACAATTAAACGTAAATAAATGTGTTTTCTTTCAACCCAAAATCACATATTTAGGGTTTCAAATTGACAAAAATGGTCTTAGTAAGACAACAGAACGTATATCTTGCATTATTTATGCACCTACTCCACGTAACACGTCAGAAGTTAAAGCATTCGCCGGAATGGTAAATTACTATTCAAAATTCATTCCAAATTTTGCGCACAAAATGACACCATTGTACAATCTTTTACAAAAAAAAAACAAGAAATTCGCATGGTCGAATGAATGCCAAAGGGCATACGATCAAATCAAAGCTGATGCAACTTCTAACCAAGTGTTGGTACATTTTAACCCTAAATTACCCATCGTCTTGACAAGGGATGCAAGTAACACAGCCGTAGCGGGCGAACTTGCGCACCAATACGCTAACGACCCCGTCAAACCGATTGCATTCGTTTCGCGAGCATTATCCAAGTCTGAGCAAAATTATGCTCCTATTGAAAAAGAAGGTCTTGCTATAGTTTTTTGTGTGATTAAATTACGGCAATATATATTGGGCAACAGTTTCACAATACGCACTGATCACAAGCCACTTCTTTCATTATTTGGCCAAGCGAAAGCATTACCTGTAATGGCAGCAGCCAGAGTACAGAGATGGGCTGTGATTCTGTCTGGTTTTCAATACAAAATTGAGTATATCCAGGGTACAACAAACCCAGCTGATGGATTACCCAGAATTCCACAATGTAATGTCACGGTTGTTTCGAAAGAACAAACATACATCAATTTTATTGATAACGAAAGTAATTTACTTTTAAATTATAAAAATATAGGCTTGGAAACTAAGCGTGATCCAATATTGTCGAAAGTTGTTGAAGCTATCAACACAAATGTTCTTCAATATTTAAAAGAAAAGGAGTTTGAACCCTACAGAAATAAATGCAATGAATTAACAATTGAATCAGACTATCTTATGTGGGGTTACAGAATAATTATTCCCCAAAAATTTAGAACGAATGTACTAAATCAATTTCATATTTCGCATTTAGGAATTGTCAAAATGAAGTCTTTAGCCAGATCGTATATATGGTGGCCTGGACTCGACCATGACATATAAAAGATTGTGAACTCTTGCGCATCTTGCCAAGAAATGCAAGATAGTCCTGAAAAGAGTAGTCTTATTCCATGGAACGTTGCGGACTCACTATGGAGTCACATACATGCAGATTTCGCAGGTCCGATAAATAATTATTACCTTTTTATTGTTATTGACTCATATTCGAAATGGTCTGAGGTATTCATCACAAAAAACATAACGACGAATTTCGTCATTTCTAAGTTCAGGGACTTGTTCTCCAGATATGGCCTAGTTGGCATCCTTGTAACAGACAATGGTCGTCAATTCATTTCAGAAAATTCCAAGTTTTTTTTCAACAAATGGCGTTAAGCATATTCTTACCTCACCAGGACACCCTGCAACAAACGGACAAGCCGAGAGCTTCGTCAAAATTCTCAAAAAAGCGATTTACGCCAACTTGAAATCAAATAAATATACTGATTTAGAAACAATAATTTATCGTTTCCTTGCCGATTACAGAAATACTAAACACTGCATTACAGGCGAAACCCCCTCCAAAATTTTCTTCGGTAGGACCTTAAAAACCAGATTCAATTTATTAAAACCACCTTTATTAAAAGATACAATCATTCAGAAATAAAAGAGAAGCGTAAATAATTACCGTGGTACACGGAATGTTGAATTTAAAAGGGGACAACAGGTATGGGTACGAGATTATACCGATCCAAACAAATCAAGTTGGACACAAGCAACTATCAACAAACAACTTGGCCCAAGAAATTATCTATGCATCTTATCTCAAACATCACGCCAAATAAAGAGACACTTGAATCTGATTAGGAGCCCAAGTACTCATGAAGAAACTTTAAACGAAACCAACGTGCAACGAAGCGTCAGTAGAGATGATCTGCTTACATCATCTGGCATGAATACTAATTTTCATCAACCTATGGGTGAGCAAGAGCAATCGAGTTCACACACAAGACAAGATTCGACTAATCATCCAGTTAATTTGCTTCCTGAAAGAAATTTAAGACCTCGTAAAGACGGAACATTTTATAAATGAGATAACTTAATAAACTATTGTATGTGTATTTTTCAGCTAAAAAGGGGGCATGTTGTATATGATTATAAACATAAACTGCAAAACATCATTTCTGGTATTATTACAATTTAAGTACAATGGCAACACCAACAGCGGTTATTGAGAAACCATGTAAAGTAGCTATAAGAACATAATTAATAAATATCCATTCTGGAATTTGCTTTCATCTAAACTGATCGTTTTCTTCTGCTCGTCTGTGCCTTGTTTTACCGATACATCACAGTGTGTATGTTTTTTTTCTCTTTTATTTGTCCACGCATAACTCTGTCCTTTTTGAATCAATTTTCAAAAATTTTTTTTTTTGCTTGAAAGGGATTTCTTGCAGGTTGGTCCCATTTTTTCGACAATTGGTGGAAAATTATTGAATACTGGTATTTCTATTATCAAAAACGAGACTTATTTATTTCTGTATGCATATATAAATAGTTATTCAGGTACACTAAAAGAAAAATCATTCTTTCAGCTAATGAAACGGCTTCATTGACATATGAATGAAATGTTGCATTAATAGAATTAAAATTTTCATTTGCTGAATGAAATTGCTCTCTTTCAACATTTGTTCATTTTTTAGCTTCCATTTCCTATATGATAATTTTTTCGTTGACATTATGAATTAAATTTTTTCCAATTTAAAGAAAACTAAAAGTTTATCCCAATAGATTTGAGTACTTATTGCAAAAAAACTTCACAATACATGAAAAAAAAATTAATTTTTATACAAGAAATACCCTTTAATCTATTTTTTTTAATTCTATGAAATTGGTTAATACATAGAATGAAAATGTTTCATACATACAATAAAAGAGTTTCATAGCAAGGTTTTTTATAGAAAACACTTTCAAAGCGTTAGATGCACACTGTTTTTATTATGCTGTTGACTGAAGTGGCTAAGGCGTGGTCTACAAATCTGATAATGAAAATGAAGAGTCCGAGCTCAATACTCTGAGTGGTTGTCAACGTGGTAGAATTATAGGTAAAATAGTTAATAAATTACTAAAGTAATAAATTACTAATAAAGGAATAAGTTAACGTGGCCACTTAACGACAATTACAAAACTTAATTTCATATGTATAATGAAATTATTTCATTTATTGAATGGAAGAGTTTCACGAAATCAATAAAGTGTCTTTTACGAAACTTTATGAAACATTCTTCATTATTACAAAGAAATCTTACGTTAGATTATTATTAACAACAAAATTCATTGATCCAATGAAGAAAGTCATAGCTTGCACGAAGATTTTTCTTTCAGTGTAAACTAATTCTTAAAGTTTTTTTTTAATATTTGTACACTGAAGGTACACAATTTTGACGAAGATTAAATCTGATGTAAACTCGACCCCAGTAAATTTTGTTTTAGTAATTCTATTTCACTCTGTGAACCTAAATATGCTTTTAGATTTAAATAAACGAGCACATATTTATCTATATATAAAGACTTTTATACATATATGCAGTATGTTGATAGTTAGTTCGCAAGTGTCTAAGAAAATATTACTGCAGGCATACATAAATACTAAGTACAATTACATACACATGCAATCATAAAAATTTTCATTTTCCATTTTTAGTGTAAATTTTCTAAAAGAATTTAATTTCTCTCTTGAAGTAATTTTTACATGCATACGAGTATAATCATCCACAAAAAATAAACTATTTTTGCCTTACAAAGTGTTCGCTACTTTTTAAGTCAAGTATTTTTCACGAAGAAGAATGTACTAAAGCGTTTTACACTTTTGCAGATACACTATATATTTATATGTATTAGAGTGGTGCACAAATTTGCTTTCGTCTTATTTTTTGGTCTTACACCCTATATCTCTTCTATTAGATGTAAAAACAACCTTACAAAAAAAAGCGATGTAGCTCAACTGTAAGAGGGACTCTACTTTTTTAAGTTTTGTATCGAACGTTTTTGTGTTTTGTTAAATTTTGTCTTTTATTTAAATTAAAAAGAAAATTACCTGCCTGTTCTGTAAATCGAGTCGATTTGAAAACGCTCGATTTAGAGAAATTAGATCCACTAATAAATAGCATACTTTTTTCAGACTTTTTTGTGTAACTTTCTATGTTTTAGAGCTTAAAATATCATAGCTGAAATTAATTTACTATATACGATTTAAAATACGTCAAAGGAAGCATTATTTATTTTTGGAATACAATAACACAGCGAAATAGACTTTTTGGTGCACGAAATTTTACCTCCGTTTTGCACATGTCAGCTCGCTCTTTCGAAAGATCCCGTTTTTTATGTTCACATTATATACCCAATTTTTGTAGTGGTTTTTAGTCTAAATTTTAAGTGCTACAGCTTAAAATGAGCGAACTAGCTGTTATTTTTTTTTTAATATCCAATTGGTCATAGACACACAAGCTACACAAATATTACTCTTTCCATAACTATTAAAAAATATTTTTATTTATTTTGGCCTTCCATATCCATTACAAAAGGATTTTTATTTTTTAGGTCTTCTTATAACAGTTATAAAAGACAGTTATAAAGTCATAAATTTCATTTCAAATAAAATTATAACAATATGTCAAATAAAAATTTTCTTAAAAGCTATAAAATACTTTTATTTTTAGATCTTTAAATTACAGTTATGAAAATTTTTTATTTTTTAAGTCTTCTTTTGTCTTTTATAAATGATTTTGTTTAGGTCTTCTTTATAGAGGATTTTTATTTATTTCGGTCTTCTTATCTATCATACACAGACTAAATATTATGGGTGAACAAGCAGCCTAAAGTCGCCAAACATCACTTTTATCGCAAAACTAGAGAAAATTTGCGAAAAAATGCAATATTGCAAACAGGCTCTAAAATTAATTTAACATCCTTAAAGTTGTAAGGAATGCCAAAAACTTGCAAAAAATCGCCAAAATAACGAAAATTCGCAAAAACTTGCTAAGATCAAAAAGATATCAGAGTCCGATATTGATTAAAAATCGGCAAAGCTGTAAAGAAGCCAAAAAACCAGCATAAATCACTTGTACCGCGATAATAGCAGATTTGCACGCAAGCCCTAAAATTACTTAAAAATATCTAAGATTGGGAGGTATGCCAAAAACTCAAAAAATCGCGAAAATGGCGAAGATTAGCGAAAAATTGCCAGAATCAAAAAGTATCAAAGTCAGATATTGATTAAAAATCTGCAAAATTGTAAAAAAGCCAAAAAATAGCAAAACATTTTTTTTAAACTGTAAAGAATGCAAAAAGCTCTGAAAAAACGGAAAAATTACAAAAAATTGCATATAAAAATTGAAAAAAAGCTCAATATCTACTTAGTCGATCAAACCATAATATCTTGTCAAACATTTTGTTAAATTTAGACGGGTTCTAAAGAATCTGAAGTGTTCGATATATTGGAATTCTTCTTGGGACAATAAAAAAGTTGTACGAGGTCATTATTATTTTTATTTTAATTGCATACATATATTTTTACCTGAGTTTGGGCATTTTCGTAAACAGAATTCCTTCTGATGCTAGCAAGTTTTTGCGACTCTTCACAATTTATGCGATTTTTCTGCGTTTTTGGCATTCCTCCCAATTTTAGCTATTTGTAGTCATATCGGGGCTTGTTTGCATTTGTTCGCGCATTTCAGCTATTTTTGCGATAGAAGTGATTTTTTTCTGTCAGTTTTTTGCCTTTTTTGTACCTTTACCAATTTTTAATCAATATCTTTTTGATGTAAGCAAGTTTTTGCGATTTTCGTCATTTTCGCATTTTTTTCTGAGCTTTAACTATCGTCAGATGCGAAAGCGTAATGTTACTCTTTTACACAATTATATGTATGTGTATATATATTTATATATGTATGTGTGTATGAATGTGTATATATCTATAAATAAGAAAACAGAAAAAAAATAAAAATATTATATAAAAGTCCCGAGAAGATGTAAAAAATAAAAACTGTTATTTAAAAACCTTAAAAATAAAAATCTTTCATAACTATTATTTAAATATTTAAAAAATAAAAATCATTTAGAAAGGGCTCAAGAAGACCTAATATATGAAAAGCTTTCATAACTGTTATTTAAGGATTAAAAAAATAAAATCATTTATAAAAGGCTCAGGAACACCTAAAAAATAAAAATCTTTCACAATGATTATTTAAAGACCTAAAACGTAAAAATCTTTCATAACTGTTATGAAAAGACTGAACAATTTGTGCTCATTTTTAATTGTTATTCAGAGAGAACTTTTTTAAGAGGCTTGTAATAGTTACTATTTAACGATTTTTTCAAATATAGGTTATAACTTTTATGTCCCTGGTAAATATCATTTTATTCTTCTTATTTTTAAATATTCATTGGTATTCTGAATCCAAATACAGCAAAACAAGTTTCCTCGTTTTTCAAACCTCGCGAATATTTTGTTAACATGATATATCTCTTTTTTTTTGGAATAAATATTACTTATATGTACAAAAATATCTTTCATATCGTTATAATAACGCAGGCGTTTTTAGCATTATACTTTGGTGGTATTTTAAGGACATTTAGTGCTTAATACTGTCTTGTTTTACTCTTATTTCAGGACATTTTAAATATACTAGCATCCCGCCCAGTGGAAGAAATTCGACCACTTGAGCCGCAACCTGTTTTTTTTTACCGGTTTATAAACAGGTTTTTTTATAAAAAAATTTATATTGTGCATTTCTAGAGAAAAATGCATTTAAAAAGTGTGTTTCATCAATATTGGTGGACAATAAGATATATAAAAGTTGGTTGTTGGACTGTTAAAGTGATGAAGGCATAGCACTTTGGCAGTACCGGTAGCGATTAATGCTAACATATTCTAATGCATTTCACAGCACCCTTCTTCGTAGGTATTGTAGCAGAACCATCGGTGAAGTAAAAGAACTAATAAATGGGTGCACAGCTCAAGGAAATTAATGCCTCTACTTGACACCAGAGGAGCTGCAGCACTGCTCTACAAAAAATGCGCAATAGCAGAATTATAAATGAATTAAGTTTCAATCTCTATCCCACTTCGCCACCTGTTTTCTCTATCTCTCTAGAATATCCCTTTCCCAAAGCAGGTAACACATTAACTAATTAACTGTTAGGCATTAAATACCTGAGGAAAAATTTGAAGGAGTTTTGAAAATGATATGTCCCATATATGTTTTATCAATTATGGTTTTCGCTGGACCAAGCCAAAATGTGCATTTTGTTTTCCTGTGTAAACAACGCTTTCATATCATAAATATAAACTTTGGTGTGCACTAGACACCACATAACAACATTTGTACCCTTGTGTTGCAAAAAGTCTTTCAAAAAGTCTTAAATTGCTAAAATCTGCATACACTATTGAAAACTGCACATATATATATGTTCAATCCACAAGCTCAGTCGCATGTCTTATAGCTTTAAAATATACGATATTTGTTTAAGTGCTTGTAAACAGACAACTTTTTTGTATCATTATTTTGTCGTATTTTAAATTTCGATTTAGTTAATACCAAGGCAAGACGAATTAATACCAGGTGGCCTCGAGAGATCATGTGACTAAGCAAATTTGAACTGTCAACTGTGTTAATTTATCAGCTTTTTGACAGCCCAAATATAAATTCGCCGTACAGAATTTATATTTGGGCTGTCGAAAAAGCTGATACATTAACACAGTTGGCAGTTCAAATATGGTAAACAATTCGTAGTAACCTGATTGCTCGAGGCCACCAGGTATTAATTCACCTTGATATGATACCATGAAATGAAACCAGGTGCGGGAATTTTAGTTTGGCGCGAAATAGAATAACTTTTTACGCGACAACCAATTTTGATTAAAATTGTTTAAAAATTAAATTGAAATGAATCAAGTATATTTATCATTAAGAAGAAAGTATTTTCTGGTATTACTTATCACATATATAAACGATTTTTACAAATTAATCAAACAAATAGAATATTCCCAGACCTGGCTTCAATACAACTATTTGAAGAACATATAAAATTCAATCGTAGAATTATAACACACTTTTGTATGAAAATTAACAACAACAAAAATACAATGTATAATTAGCCGTTAATACGAGCTTATGAATTGAACAATAATTCTATAAATGTTAATATGTGATATGTTTAAGCCTTCTCTTTTAAACGTGTAAGATTAATGGACTTATATGTAAAAACTTGTACTGAAATAGCTTTACTTCTCCTGACAATGAGAATAGCAACCCTAGCGTATACTTAATATTTAGTACATATTAGATGTACCTCATACTTGGTCAACAGAGGGAAAAACAATAATGTGTCCATATATGTGACAGCGCATAGAGAAAGGGACCTAAGGGGCAAAAATCAATTTTCACTTTTTTTCGATGTGGACAACATCTGAGCATCGAATGAGACCGATCCCATGCCCCAAAAGTGTTCCCTCCCAGAGATATGCGCGTTTTATCAAATTGATAAAGCGATAAAGTAAATCTACTTCTTCGAATTCGTCCACCATTTCATCCTAAAACAGTCAGTAAGAATGTTATTAGTTTTAAATTATTTTCGCGAATAACATAATAAGGTTATGTGAAAAAATTTTGTTACTAACAGAGTGATATTCACGATTTAAAAGAATTACAAATGAATATTTATTATAATTCACAATTAATAATTTCAGAAAATAAAAAACGCGAGCAAAATTGATATCAAACTCATGGAAACAGCGCGCTAAGTAGAAAATAGTAAAAACCAACTACACAAAACAAGAGATAGGGACGACCTACGTGCGTTTTCAAGGTTAACCAACACGTTCCTGACGTCATGAGATGTGTCGCTTTCAAATGAGACCAATACCAACACGCTCAGTGATGGTACACCAAAGATACACGTATTTAAATCTTTAAAATGGCTCTCCTGAACAAAACCGGTTTTTACCCTTAGGTCTCTTTCTATTTTGTGCGTCACATATATATGATTATTGATATTTTCAAATGAAGCTTCGTAATTATATAGGAATTTAAGTACTAAATGGAATGTAGGAAAAAAAACAAAGTTTTGGTTCTTGGAATCTCAGAAATCTTAAGAAAGTTCCAAGAAATCAAAAAAATTATATTTTGTAAAATTTTCCCATAGCGTCCATACTGGATCCGATGCCCATTTAACACTTTGGCAAATAAATACGTACACATAAGGGTTTTAAGAATTGGCCATTGATATTGAATTCCAGCTTTTGGATTTAAGAAAATCTGAACTAAAATCAAAATTTTGTTTTAAGATATTTACAACTACTCGTATATTGGGAAATTAAATTATTTTTTAAGCCTCGATTTACGTTTATGCAGATACTTTTCAGATAAGTATACATTTACTACATGTTCCAGAAGAATTTTTTTATATACATGCATATGTATATAAAAGAGCGATGGTGCTTTTTTAGCAAAAATTTAATATATTTCAAACTTCAATCTAAAAATTTTATACTTTTCAACTCAGACAGCGGAATTTCATCAAATTATTTTTAAACTCTTTTAAATTTTCCTTTTCAGCTATCGAAGATAAAATTAAAAAAATTTAATAATATTTTGATCCGATATCTGGAAAATACTGGACAAAAGTTTTGGAAAATTGAGAAATTTAAGTTTTTAAATGAGTATAAGTGATCAACAGGGCTCGGACTTTCATGCAATGCATGTTTTTTTGTGGTGATAGATAAAGAGGTATTGACTAATTATCCATGCGAATCGTTACATTTTAAGTAGGTCGGCATCAATTTGTAATTGCATATTTTTATGGAAAGTGCATATTGTTGAATATTTCTGAAATAAATGCATATATTTAGAGTTCTAAAAAAGTTTTGTAATGCATTTCTCAATTTAAAAAAAATATTAATAGGCCGACTATGGCCGACAGTTGGGCAGCAAGTTGCTGAAAATGATACTAGTGATGGCAACTAAGAGCTCTCAATTTCAGTTGCAATTTAGTGCCTTTCTGGCAACCATTTATTTTCAGTTGGCGACTGACAACGCAACAAAAGTTCGGTGGCATTCATAATAGACCCAATTACGTTGGTTTCTCTAATAATAAAAAAATATTTTCATATTATATATTTTAGTTTTGGTACTTATTTCGTAGGTAAATGCATATTCTTGCGCATATTTTTAATTTTTAGGCGCATTATCAAGCGCTTAAAATTAATATTAATTGCATGAAAGCCCGAGCCCTGGTTATTAAACAGAACTAAGTCTCCAACTTCAAGCAAAAACGCTATCAAATTAACTGGCTAAAAACTAAATCGACGTCAGTAGGTCTTATTTTTCATATGAAAAAAGGAAGAAATTTTATTAAAACACGCCAAAATTGTTGAAAGTATGAGTGAATAAACTGAGAGCATGAAAAAGCCCGCTCTCAAAACAAAATTTTTTCCGTGACTTTTTTTGGTTTACTGCTTGTCATTTCTTTATTAAGCCTCTGATTTCAAATTGTAGTATACTATTAAATTGCTAATAACATGTTAAATAAACTACGGAACAAAGCATAGAAATATCTTGAGCCGTTATATCATAACAAGGGTCTAAACTCAAAACTTTGAAATTTTACTAAAAAAAACTTAAATTTTTCCAAAAAAATTCTTTCATAATTTTAAAAATTTTAAAAATTTTAAAAAATTTTGTTGGAGATGTTAATTTTATTTTTATACACGCTAAAAGGCCATGCTTTAAAGATGAATTTAGCGAATATTTTTGTTCATTTTGGACATGTAGCCTGCATTTGTCAGTGGTAGAAAATCATAAATTTTCAAAATAATTTTTGAGTTTAGGTGCCTGTAAAAAACTTTGCACGGGGTGCCTTAAAGATCTAAGGTTTTATTAGGTAGATAGTTTGCATTCTTCTTGTGTTAAATGAAGACATCGCGGCCATAAATGTAGGTGCTAAGGCAAAATTAGTGAAAAAACTGAAATTTCAAGAAGAAAATGTTTATATTATAAAAAAACTTACTAAAATTTGTTATAGTTTTCTGAAATTTCTACTGTAAACTCTAAATGCATTATCTAACTACGTATTAGAAAATTCTTGCTGTACATTTTACCGATCACGAGATATGGAACTCGTAGCGTAAGTAGCTTCCTACATATATTTCGACGCGCTGAATACGAATATTAAGTCCGTTTTGCCCGTTAATTTTTATACATACTAGAAACTTTTGAGATTATAGCACCTGAATTAAAACAATTGTTCAATTCACAAGCTCGTATTATCGTCGTATGTGTTGTGAAATCGTCTATTTATACAATATTGTATTTTTGTTGTAAGTAATTTTCATAGAAAAGTGCGTTATAATTATACGATTGATTTTTATATGTTTTCCAAATAGTTGTATCGTCTGGGAATATTTATTTCATTTGCTAGATTAATTTGTAAGCAAATATAAGGCATAGAATGGGAACCAGCTATAACAGCTTGTAGAAGAGTTGTTCAAAAAACTTCGCAAAATTATGATTATTTGCAAAATCAAAAGTAAATAGATGCAAGCATCGATATCAAGGCTTGAAATAGATTTAAAGTGACTCGAGCTCTAAAAATGCCAAAAACTTGGAGTAAATCAAGCATATCGCGAAAATGTCGAAAATTTACGAAAAATTGCAATATTGGAAACTAGCCCCAAAATTGTAAGGGAAGTCAAACACTCGGAAAAAATGCGAATATTATGAAAATTTGCAAAAACTTGCTAAAATTTTAAAGATTGCAAAGCCCAAAATTTAAGAAAGCCAAAAAATTTGGAAAATTACGCCTGTCGCGGAAAAAAGTAAAAATTCGCGAAAAATTGCAAAATTTTAAACTAGTGATAGTTTTGATTAAAAATCACTAAAACTGTGAGGAATGCAAAAAATTTTGTAAAAATAGCGTAAATAGTGAAAATTCGCAAAAACTTGCTAATAGCGCCATGATAACAAAGTCTAATGCTGCTTAAAAATCGGCAAAACTGTAAGGAAACTGAAAACTTGCAAAAAGTCACTTTTTTCGCGAACTTTGCAAAAATTCGCGAAAATTTGCAAAATCGGAAACAAGCCCTAAAATTGATTAGAAATCGCCAACACTGTTAAAAACGAAAAAATTAAGAAAAAATCGCGAAAAAAATCGCAAGTTAGCGAAAAAAAATTTTTAAATGTATTAAAGAAATCACTAAACAAAATCGGGATTTCGCCATAAATTATTTACTGAAAATGAATTGACTACATTGAATAAACATTTAAAATATGACAAAATAACGATACAACAAATTTGTCTGTTCACAAGCACATAAGCAAGTGTCGTCTTTTTTTAAGCGATAAGACATACGACTGAGCTTGTGAATTGAACAAATGTTTTCTGAAGCACTCTAATGAATATTTATATGTTTTGGTGCATGCAAACATTTATGTTAAGTAATAAGAAAACGAAACTTAAAAATGGAAAGCATGTTGTCTCTTAAAGTAGTCTTACTTTGACTATGAGGACATACCTTAAAGAACTTGTATGATATGTAAAATATCCTGTGTTCGAGTATAGTTAAATTTTACAGTGACAATCTCGAAGTTGAGTGACAGTCATAAATTAATAATTTTTGAAGGATACTTTTGACTGACCAGACAATCGATCATGTTTGACACTCAAACTGTCGATCAAGAAAAAAATTCGACAAACAAATTTGTTGAAAAAATTTTTATAATGATTTTTGTTATTTATTTTTGTCTTATTGTGTTACACAGATAACATTGCATTTCACAAAAATATATGAATTCCTTAAGCGGCATGGCGACACATAAAACTCGCATCAAGTGGGGCTTCAAACTCACATTTTTTTCGTTGTTTTAGTGAAACAAAAACTCACATATATGATTTGACGAAAAAATCTAAATGGGTTTGATTTTTCGTCAAACTCACATCAATCAATACATATATAAATTTGATCAAACAGTTTGATATGTCGCCGCAGCCCATTAAAAAATAATTTTCCGCGGCCAAGTTGTGAAGATTATGATACAAAAAGTAACTCTTGACTGACACTTTTTTGTACACACTATTAGTCAAAAACTAATATGCCTGCTGACTGTTACTCAACTGCAATAATTTTTTGGTTGACTGTTGAATGACGAAATTTGTGCAAATTTGGCACTAATGTTTGACAATGTGTGCCATAATATACTTTACATTTTTAATATACCACCCTCGTAGTGAAACAGTCATGCAATATTTTATTTTTCTACTGTTTGGTTAGTTGTTTGCCTGCACGGATTTGCTGTTTTATCGGTTTGTGGGGCGCAAGTTTGGCAATAGAATTTGCTGCTACACCACACATCTACAGACAACAACCGCAATTTAACGATTCAACTATATACATATGTGTGTATGTATGTATGTACTTATGTATGTATTTTTTTCCAGGCAATATAATTTTTTAAGACGAAAATTGCAACATTTTGTAAAAGTGTAACATGGCATGATAAGTATTCATTGCATTTTATTTTATACTTTCATTTGTAGGTTCATACTTTCATTCATGCCACAAACACTGAGTAAGTGCTTTGATAGATAAACGAGAACGAGACACAAATACAGTTGTGCTGACAAACACAGATAAAAAAATTTTTAATATAAAAAGAAATTCCTTTAACGATTCTACACAAGAATATTTTTTCTTATTTTATTTTTCTATACATAAACTATTTCGCTTATTTAAGCCGATACTAAGGAAGAAAGAGCAGTACATAATTTATTTCACAATTCCTTTACACGACATACTGATCATTAGAGAACATAATATCGTAATTGAACATTTGTGTCATATACATTAGGCACATAACTAATTTTTACGAAAAATTTGGCATACCACTATGTGTTGGCAAATGTTGTACAATAATAATAGGGCTGAAAAGCCTTACGCACCAAACGCAATTTCTAAACAGTCAGATCTTTTATTTTAAAATACAAATGTTTTCAGTAGTAATCTAATATATAAAAATTAATGTTTGTTTGTTCGTATTTTATGAGTGGCAAAACCGCTTATCTCATCACGATGAAATTTGGTACACTTAGTCTGTGAAACGCGGGAATGGTTTTGAAAACTAGGGCCAGGAGGGCAAAAAGGGGTGAGCCAAAAGGGAAATTTTCTGTCTATAGGTATACCTAAACGTTCAACCCGATTTTAATGAAATTTATAACATAGATAGATCTGCATCTAAAAAGTCACCTAGGCTATGTACATTTTAAAAATAGGGCCAGGAGAATTTAAAGGGAGGCGATTTCTGCCTTTAAACATGATTTATGTGTAATTAACCGACTTCAAACAAGAGAAGGTTATCAATTCGTGTGTATGTTTTTTTAATCTCTTTTTATGTTTGTACACGCATAACTCTGTCAGTTATGAGCCGATTTTCAAAATTCTTGTTTTGTTCAAAAGGGTTTGACAAAAATTGGTTCAAAAATTTTTTGTCGAGAATCGGAGGGGTAAATTGATTTAAATGAATTTTAAAACATAAATATATCTGAATCGATATAATCGATTTGATCAAGCTTACAACATGAAGAGATCGATATTCAAATTTAAAACAATAAAGGCGCTCTTAAAAAGTATACGTACGTACATCTGTCAGATCAGTATTTTGTTGCCTTACTTATTTCTATAGTTATGTTATATATGGTTATAAGGCTAAGGTTCTTTTCACATGTCGTAAGCTATTTACGATATGAAAACACTGAGAAAGCCATGAACGGTGTATGGCTTTCTCAGTGTTGGTTTTTTAGTAGATTTCCCATCCAAAACGAAATCTACTTTGTCGGTAAATTTGGACGAAATCGACTCAAAATCTAGCATTTTTATTTTGTTTTTTACTACCCTGTACAACATTTTTATATAAACGGGGGGTGAATTTACCGACAAAGTAGATTTCGTTTTGGATGGGAAATCTACTAAAAAACCAACTAGATTTAGTTCGAAATATTGAAATTACTAGATTTCGGGACACTGTAAATGCACTATTATTATATGTTTCGTTCGAATTATTTATATTTATATTTATATGCCCCTGTATTAATACTATAGTTTTTCATGTTAATATTTTTGAAAACCAGTTTCCTGGAAAATTTGTCATGTTTCAAAACATTTTTATATTTGAAAATTCAATTTCCTATCATTTATTCCTGACGATGTTAACAAATTGTTAACGAAATATTGGAAAAATAAATAAAATTTGTAACGATTTTATATAAACGACCTCGAGCTTAATCAATATAATAAAATCATTTTAAAAAAGGTCAATAAAAAGCAACTAACAATTATATATATATATATATATATATATATATATATATATATATATATATATATATATATATATATATATATATATATATATATATATATATATATATATATATATATATATATATATATATATATATATATATATATATATATATATATATATATATATATATATATATATATATATATATATATATATATATATATATATATATATATATATATATATATATATATATATATATATATATATATATATATATATATATATATATATATATATATATATATATATATATATATATATATATATATATATATATATATATATATATATATATATATATATATATATGTACATACATATAAATATATTTTTTGTTATAAATGTTTATTTTAGTCCGATAGAGGTAGCGAAGCACATCGGGTGTAGCTAGTCTGAAATAAATTTTAAGTTTAAATTACACATGTGATGATTTCCACCGTGGCAAAATGTCTTCCACAATTTAAGTTGCACGCTGTGTGTAGATCTTATTTCGATGTTCGCCCGGAATAGCGAGTTTTGGAATTATGTTCTTATTATTATATTCTTAGAATTTTTATAGCTATGCTATTTATGGTGGACTACGAGCTAGAAATATTGTTTCGTAACAAAAATAATCGACACTATTACAGTTATAAATTTCTTTTTGTTTTGCTTTGCTTATACTTAAAACCCGAACTTAAATATACGTGTATGTTCTGAATTTCTTGTGGAATTAAAATCAGTGGAATTATTAAAGCATTGTTATTATAAATATTAATTTACAACAAAAATGCTATGATAATTCCGCATATTTTAATTTCACATGAAATACAGAATGACGAAATGCAGATAAATTTGTTTTTGTTAATTATCATCAAGTTTTTGTTTATTGCATCTTTTTGTTTTAAATTTTTCATTTCATTTGTAACTGTTGTTGTTTGATAGAAATGTATATTTTTGTTATTGTTTTAGCGTTTAATATTCGTGTTCGTATAAAACTTCGAAGCATACTTTAGGGAGGCTCCTCTTTTCAAACTTTCAAACTATCCCAGTAAAAAATTTTCATGTTTTTTAAAGCACGAAAGAAATGAAGCGCTTTATAATTTGCTTTAAAATATGAGCTTGTTCAGAAGCTGATTTCATAGCGTCACAACAATGCGGGTTTTGAAGCGAGAAAAAGTATTTGCCTTTTACTTATACAAAAGCTTCGTACACGAGCTAAACAAAAAAGCTGATTTTATAGTGCTGATCCAAAGCAGGGTTATAAGCGAGAATGAAGAGTAAGTTTATTTGAGTTTCTTGGTGCCGTTTTGAAACAGTGTTTTTGGTCGAGTGATTGGTACATTGGACTTCAAACCTGAAGGCTCTTAGCTCGATGCTAGTTGAAGTTATAATAACAAACATTGATTAAAAATATGAAATTAATAAAAATAAACAAAGAAAAGAAATAAGAAAAATTCAAAATGGCGTTAACGACGTTAATCCACATAAAACTATTTTTTTCATATATTTTCAGTTCTAGTGCTGAATATGTTGATGATTTTCAGCACTTCAAAAGCGCTTTTGTGAGCAAAAATGTAGTACTCCAATCCAGGAACTCGCCATACAAAAATCAGCAGCGATATCAGCAGGTTTGTCAGCGCTACTTTTATTCCATAATAGTAGAAAACTGCTTTATTGGAAGCAACTTTTTTACTAATTAAAAAAAATTCCAAAGCATATCTTACGGGTTTTCTTTCTTTTTTATTGATAAAAGAAAAAACAATTATTTGATTTTTTGTTGTTTTTAATTAATAATCATCTGTTCATTTTCATATAGACAAGAAGCATAGCTATAATCGGATGGCCCCAAGACACCACTCGTTTTTTTAATATTGTAGAACCATTTTCTGGAAAAAATAATATTTATGATTGCATACGTGAGAGATACTTTTTTCGCTCAAGAAACGGGTTTAGGAATATTAGGGCGGTAAGCACTCTCACCAAGAACTAGTTATATGAAGAAGGACGTGTGTAAAACTTCGGTAGCTTTCCAAAATTTTGATAAAAAGTAACTGCATTTGGTAAAGCCATTTTCATAGTTGCGAAATAAAAACTTCCACAGTTCTTCTTATTTTTTTTTGCTTTACGCCTAGCTAGCCATTTTTTCTATTTGGAAAAATTTTTTAAAGTTATATGCCTAATCTACATACGTATATACATACATATCTATATATAATGACTTAGACATTTTTGTGATATTAAAGAAAATTACTATGTGTTAGTAAATTATTTTCGTTATCTAATTTTTTTTCGCAAGTAAATTGTTTTTGGTACCATCAAATTGGAGATAGCTAAAAACTTATTACATAGTATACAAATTGATATCTTTAAAGAAAATATTTATTAAATTTATTCGAGATATTCTCAAGAATTTATGCTTCGAATATATTTATTTGTTGTGGGTTAAGCTAATCTTATATAAAATCTAATCTTATAAAAAATTATAAATTATAGACAACTCGCAAATAAATTTAATGAATTTTTTAAATACGAAGTCTACTTTTGTTTTTCGTTTTAAGAAAAATTATTATCCACTAAAGGTTAACAGATTGTATAAAGGCTAAAAGAAAAATAAATAGATTCATATCAATAAAAATTTGTGTTTGTGCTGCTTCTATAAGCTTTTCAAATTCTTTATATTTATATTTTTGTAGTTCCCGTTTCTTGCTTGAAAGTTTTTATATACAAGTTTGAAAACTTTTAGAATTTATGGTTAAACATCTACTGAAATGCGTTTGTCATAATGAAATTGTATTGTCGGAGGGGCTTAATGTGCGTGTCAAGCTTAATAAAATTCGGTTAAGAAGAAGTAGTTGAAAAGCGATATTTACATTCAATGGGCGTGGCATTTTCCAGTTTTTAGCATTGAGTAGAAGTAGTTGAAAAATAATAATTACTTAGTATTTGCGTGGCACTGACTACTTCTATATTCATCAGATTGTATTGTCGTGGTAACCTAAGGTGTATGCAGGATTTCAAGTTGATCGGACATCTTGAAAAATGTGAAACTTACGCTGTAAGATTCCATTACATTCTTAGTTTGTTACACATGAAACTAATATAAAGCATTTAAAAATATTTTGAATATTTTCTGTTTTTTTATTATCAAATAGACAATTGACTTATCTTTATTCTACAAAAACTTAAATTAACATTAAAATAGATTGAAGATATATCCATATGTGTTTTGCTAACTGAATTTCGATGACAAAATTAAGATCCCAGATATAGCCTTTTGAGACAATTGAAGTCTCTATTAAACTATGTTTCCTTGCAAGCTTTGTGTCTATGTGTCTAAGATTAACATCAGTATGGCCTAACCTTCGGGGAGCAGTAACCTTGTCGTGGTGCGTAGGCTTATGGTTACAAGGTCATGTAAAGTTCAACCATGCCAGACGGGCTGGAGGGTAGCAAGTAACTAAGAACTACTACCCCTTAATCCAGAGTGCTATGCGACCCGTGCCCATTGGATGAGTTGCGGCCGGGGTAATTAGGCTGTATTCTAGCGGAGCCTTCCCGATACTTGTCCGCCTCGAGAAGTAACGGCAGACGGCGTTAGTTCTCGAGAGTAACAGCTCGGGAGTAACAGCTCGGATGTTCACCAGGGAACACCTGGGAATGGCATTTATCCACGAACCATGGACGCACCAGGGTAGGATCAAAGGACTATACTGCGGTAACAGTAAGGTAATATATGATCACCCAAGAGCATGTATGCTGATAAGGAAGAATATTAACTATCTCTTCCTTTCAAAGTTTATGTCACGAGACATGCTGCCGATAGTCGTGAGATTATTCATAGGCGGCACTCATCGGAGCATAGCAGTAGTATCAGCTTAGATGACGGGAGATATAGGTGAGCCACCTACAGAGTTGCACCGCCTTGTGGAACACTGCAGCAGAAACAGCTTAATGCTGCTGGTTGGGTGCGATGCTGATTCCCACCACACTTTGTGGAGGATAGAGGTGAGTGTCTTTTAGAATTCCTATGTAGTAATAGTCTAAAAATCTTTAATCTGGGGAGCGCCTCACTTTTGTACCTAGGCCAAGAGATGAGGTTCTGAGCTTGACAATAGGTAGGAACTGGAGAATTTCGGACGAACCATCAATGTCGGATCATAGAATTATAAGTTTCGACATAGATGGTAATGCTGAACCGGCACCTCCATAAAGGAATCTCAAAAAGACCGATTGGCACCTGTATAGGGAACACCTAATGGTCAACTTGGAGGATAGCATTTGCAGAGCACCAAGGCACCAGTTAGAGCTAGAGTATCTATTAGATACCCATTAAAAATATTGTTTCCAATAAAGCAGGTTTCTACTATTATGGAATAAAAGTAGCGCTCACAAACATGCTGATATCGCTGCTGAGTTTTGCATGGCGAATTCCCGGATTGGAGTATTTTTGCTCACAAAAGCGCTTTTGTAGCGCTGAAAATCATCAACATTTTTAGTACTAGAACTGAAAATATATGAACAAAATGGTTCGATGTGGATTGACGTCGTTAACGCCATTTTGAATTCTTCCTATTTCATTTCTTTATTTATTTTTTATTAATTTCATATTTTTACTCACTGTTTGTTATTTTAACTTCAACTAGTATCGAACTAAGATCCTTCGGGTTTGACGTCCAACGTACCAACCACTCGACCAAAAATACTGTTGCAAAATGGCACCAAGAAACTCAAACACACTTACTCTTCATTCTCGCTTAAAAACATGCTTTCGATCAGCACTATAAAATCAGCTTTTTTGTATAGCTTGCGTACGAAGCTTTTGTATAAGTAAAAAGCAAATACTTTTCTCGCTTCAAAACCTGCATTGTTGTGACGCTATGAAATCAGCTTCTGAACAAGCTCATATTTTAAAGCGAATTATGAAGCGCTTTATTTCTTTAGTGCCTCAAAAATCATGAACATTTTTTACTGGGTAAGGTTAACGGGGCAATCATTAGACCATATGAAGCTAGCTGCCCCCTTATCTCATCTAATGGAAACAAAGAGGCCCTATGGTTGAGTAAGGAGCTGTCAGACCTCCGGAGAAAAACGCGCAGGCTGTTTAATAAAGCGAATCATGTGGGCGACTGGTGGACCTACAGCGAAAGACTAAGGGATTACAACTTCGCAATTCGGAAGGCGAAGAGAAATAACTTTAGGATATTTTGTGAGAAGATGTCAATCAGCCCGGCAGCGGGCAGATTAGACAAAATCATGGCCAAAGCAAATGTGGACTCATCAGTAACACTAAAAATGGCAGATGGAACCTACACCAGGAATGAAAGAGAGAAGGCGCTGCTGCTACTCTCGGCTCATATTCCGGGAAATACAGAGGGGCCGGCACCAGAACCAACTGCAGGACTTAGACTAAACAAAGAATCCTGGGACGTTGATCGGAAACTATACACCGAACAGCGCATAGAATGGGCTATTGACACCTCTCAACCGTACAAATCTCCAGGGATGGATAGTATCCTCCCTATATATCTCCAGAATGGGAAAAACGAGCTTATGCTCCACCTAATAAGGCTAACCAGGAGCAGTTTAGCTCTTCGCTACATACCACAGGTATGGATCAGGGCCAGAGTGATCTTTATACCTAAGATAGGTGGGAGCGATATTACACTTCCAAGGTCATTTCGATCCATAAGTTTAACATCTTTCATGCTTAAACTGATGGATAAAATTATTGATAGCTATATCCGATCAACTATCTTGTGCAGGGAGCCGTTGCAACCGCAGCAGCATGCATACAGGACAGATGGTTTTACGGACACTGCGTTAGCTGCTGATGTTTCCTTGTAAAAAGCATCCACCTTCATAAGTGGTAAAAGAGAACAAGAACGCTGATGAGATGGTCTAGCGGCCTGTCAAAATCAGTTGTACTGATCCGTTCTGCTAATCTGATTTGAATATTCCAATACTCCACTCTTAATACAAATAATTTGAATTATACATTAATTCAAATATTGAACTAAAAAGCCGAAATAATAAAATTTTCAGACTTACTCCTATTCCTATTCAGTTCAAAATAAAAATGACGTAAAAAATTTATATGCATGTTTACTTCTCGGTTGAGTGTCTGTAACTAAATACAGACAAAATAACTAAACTCTGTTTAAGCCATGCATAAAAACTAACACACAAACAGCTTTGATTGTAGGTATTGCTGAAATTCCCATCAAAAGCGAAAATAAAAAATAATATGAGCTTGTGAGTGTTGGATTATTAATCAGATAGGGAAATTTCAGGAAACTAAGTTGAGTCGAAATAAAAGTGAATGTAAGAATTTTCATGAAAAAATCTTGTATTTTATTTCGCGATAAATATTAGATTAATAGCTGAAGTTTCCTTGTAAAAAGCATTCACCTTCATAATTGGTAAAAGAGAAATATTTTTGTTGGAAATATTTTTGTTGGAAATATTTTTGTTGGAAATATATAGCCGTCGAAGGGGAGTTTTTTTGCACCCTGTTAAGGAAGGGTCAAAATATACCCATACAGCGGAGCGCTATGGGGCTAAAATGCTCCATCAAAATACTTCTCGTAGAGTTTTACATAAAAGTGCTCTACACACCTAATACCTTGAATGTAGGGCTTACACGATAACTTACACCGATTCTCTATAACAATGAGCAAAAGGTGGTGGCATGTACATAAATTTACATAACTTTTAAACTTATAGAGATCCCATTAATAAAAAATTTAAAATATAAAATAAAATTTGTCGAAGTTAGAATAATTTCTGGGGTTGCACATGAAATTTTTTTAAAATCATCTATTTTAATTTTTTTGTTTTATATTAAAAAAAAAATTCAAAAACGGCAACGCTTTAGCACCGCATAACTCGACAAATAAACATCATGCAAAAAAGTATTTGGAATCCACGGTCATCTATTAGAGGTATAGTTGTGCCAAATATCAAGGAATTTCGCTAAAAGAAATTTCTGGTGTGCTCGCTTCACGAATAATGCCTCATATGTATTTTCCAGTAAGTATTTTTACGAAAGTTATTCAATCTTGAAGAACTTAACATTTTAAAAAAAATTATCCGTTGCAGGATTAAATATGTTAGTATTAATAAGCCTGGTCACGCTAGATTTTAAGCAAAAAAAAAAAATAAATAAAATAAAACTTATGGCGTTTTCTATTCTACAAAAAAAAAAGTGAAATGTTTTTACTTTTTATTAAAAAAATTGCAATTTAACATTCCTTTAAAGGAAAAATTTTCCCTCGAAAGGGATGGACAATAATTTCTAACAAACACACTTCTTCGAAACATGATTATATTGCAAATTTTCATTAAAAAGTGAAAATAGTGCAACACACTTTTGCAGAAAAGAAAACGCAATTAGTTCAAGAAGGAAAAAATATAATGATGTTCGATTGATGACGGAGGGCTATAAAAAATGGCTTCCAATTTTATTTAATTAATGAAAAAAATCATTTTGTTAATTAAAACATTTCATTAGTTAAAGTAAAAAATTTCATTAATCAATACAATGAAATTTAAGTTTGTTGTAGTGAAAAATATGTCATTATGTGAACCAACAATTTTCATTATAATTATAACATTTTTTGCAATTAATGACAAACTTTTCACAACAGAAATAAAAAGTTACGTTGGTTACAAAAACAATGGCAAAATTATTACAGTAACGTAAAAAGTCATTATATTTCCGAAGATTTTCCTTTCAGTTTACATTGTTAATAAAACATTTAACACAACTTTTCTCATACTGTTAAATAGAAACATGTCTGTTTCGTTTTATCATAACATCTTAAGTAAAGTTAAGTCAAAATCGAGTTAAGGTCACATTCTGGTTCCTCTTCTTACAATCCGCATTCTGGTTCGTCTTCTTACAATCGATTTTACATTAAATCATTAATATCTCGAAAAGGATTCTTAGACATAAGATGTTATGCTAAAACGACATAGATATAATAAAATTTAAAAAATATTCTCATCATAAAATTCAAGACTCGAAATTTAAAAAGCTGAAGCTTTCACTGCCAATATGTTAAGTTTATTTGGCTTAAACTTTAATCTATGTTTTAGCTACACGATTTAGTAGAAATGTATATTTTTACCGCTATATAACACACATACATATGTACATGTAAAAGTAATGTATTTTTGCTAAAATTATCCTCCAACATTAAATTTTTTGTTTAGAAAAATTTTCCAATTTATAGTGTTGTGAATACAAATACATGACCACAATCATATGAACTTCAGAGTATATTCCAAATAGAGATGTGGTTGTGATTTAAATTTCACTCACAATTAATCACGCCCATAATATAGAAAACCATTATACAGGTTTCTTAAACGAAAAAAATTATAAAATACATTTTTTACTGCTTCGCCCACTACGTCAAAGCGATTATGTCTTTAGTAAATACAATTACATTTAAAACAAAAACAAGTTTAAAAATTTTGTTCTTGCTTTAAAAGTAATTATGCGAAAAAAAATCGTTTGGACATAGTGGGCCAGTCAGTTTCATTATTATTATTATTCATTCTCCGTATACTCAAATACTGTAAGCAAAAGTAGCTCACGATATATTCACCCCAATCGCGTGAGCCCAACTTTAATTTCAAACGAATTGCAAAACAAATTTTCTACTTTCTTTTGGATTGAAAATTATTACAAAACCGAATTGAAAGCCATTAATTTCTGTTTTCCTATCAATGACTGAAATACACACATGCACAAACATGAATTATGCATATCTACACAAATACAATGTAATATATACAAGAGACCAACATACTACATTACAAATTTAATCAGTATTTTGCAATTTCGAGAATAATATGAGCTGTTAAAGCAATATACAAATTAGAGTGTTTCTTTTCCCGGACCTTTGCATTTCCCGGGAAAGCAGGATTAACTTTTAATATCCTTGGAATTCCCGCCCAATATAAAACGATACAATATAGCGTTTTATTTATTTATTGGAACAAGAAACAAATAGTAATTCTATCAATTAAGCTTATTGATGCATTAAAATTTAGTTTAAAAAAATATAATTTGCGTTGTTAATAGAATAATTCCAAGTAAAATCAACAAATCTGTAGTTATGCCGCATGTTTTTAATTTTAATAAAAAAAATTATTTTTACCAACTTCAAACTTTTTTATAATTGTTCTAGCTTTTTACACAGCGTCTTCACGAGACATTAACTTTGAGATAACATGAGTGAAAACGTCGGGTGAGCAATAAAAACAAAAAGTCAATATTTCTCTTAATCTCATACTAGGGGAATACGTAATTTTACATTTCCTATAAGATTTCATTTTATGCAAATGCTAATCGACTTAGCATGTACTACTTTTACATAATTAGTTATTTTATTTTTAATTTTTCACACAAATTTTAATTTATTAATTTAACCCTTATCAAATTTCTATGATATATTGTCATAATTTTATTTTAAATAAAATTTATTTGCTGGTGTTTAAGCATTGTCTATATGCAGCATTTCATTGGTGCTTTGCCAAATCGTCAGTAGACTTCAAACACAAATCTGAACAATTACAAACCCTTTATATTATGTACAGACTTTCAAAACCCATTTGAGAATTCACATAAGCAAAGTAGGTTTTTAAAATTATACAAAACCCAGCAAATAATTTTTTATTCAATATAAATCTATTTTATCTTTCTACACCTTTATACAATTATAAATCCATTGGATAACAATAAAAGTACTTAAAAGGCAAAATGAAAAATAAAATCCAAATTAAATCCTTATGAAATTTATTTGACATTTTGTCATAATTTTATTTTAAATGAAATTTATTTGCTGGTGTTTAAGCATTGTCTATATGCAGCATTTCATTGGTGCTTTACCAAATCGTCAGTAGATTTCAAACACAATTTTGAACAGTTACAAACCCTTTGACTTATTCCATATAAAACCAACGAGTGATTGGGCCCGACCCCCTCCGAATCGAACAAAAATTGGTATGGTAGTTAAGTCTTTTGCAACTAAAATGTCACCAAAAAAAATTAGAGGAATATTTCCATTGGTTCCCAAATTATGACGCATTTATTGTATGACAAAATACAAAATTTGCTTGAAACTACTTTCATATTCGTGGCTATAACTTTTTTAATATATAATCTAGACGAATGGGTCATGTCTAGTTTGAAAGGTATTATAATAGCGCTTCAACGGTTATAAAAATGAAAAATTATTACAATTAGTCCTTATCTTACGTACAGTGTCTCAAAAACCATTTTAGAATTCGCAAATATGTAAATGATTTTCAAAACTAAGCAAAGAAGGCTTTGAAAATTATATAAAAACGCAGCAAATAATTTTTTATTCGATATGACTCTATTTTACCTTTCTAAATTTCATAAGGGTTTAATTTGGATTTTATTTTTCATTTTGC
The DNA here is from genome assembly GCA_956483635.1 of Panzeria rudis. Classification (NCBI taxonomy): domain Eukaryota; kingdom Metazoa; phylum Arthropoda; class Insecta; order Diptera; family Tachinidae; genus Panzeria; species Panzeria rudis. The sequence goes on along the minus strand of OY101451.1, from coordinate 33,265,252 downwards.
CTTAGAAGTACTTTTGTTGTTATCCAATGGATTTCAAATTTTATAAAGGTGTAGATTCATGACGAATAAAAAATTATTTGCTTGGTTTTGTGTAATTTTCAAAGTCTACTTCATAGATTATACGTAGATAGTCAACTAAAACTTCAAAAACCTAAGTCTGCTGTCGAAAACCTAAGTCTAAGAATGTGTTAGTATTGGTTTAAAATAAAATATTCCCCACAGCTACAAAACCATACTTAGTTGTACAAAAAGTATGTAACAAAATTTATATTTTTTAAACACGAATTTTTAGCTGTTATATACAATGATTTTTGCATTAATTAATGAAGATATGAATCTAGAATCATTTTTAATGTAATTGAGCTCAAAAAATTTTGATTCGCTAAACATTTTTTGCATTTTTTCTATTTGGCACTAAAAAAAATTTTCCCAAATAGTATCAAAAATGCAATACTGTTGAATGAAAAAAAAAAACGGTTGAAAACTTTGATAAATTTCAACACACAAATGTCAACAAAATTAAACAAATATTTTAAAATTACAGCAAGAAGAAACAGAAAATTTGTTATATGACAAATAAAAAAATTTTATAATATAAAATAGTGTTTGTGTGTGCAAAAAAAATTAATTTTAGTGCATTCTCAAGTGCAAAAATTACGCTCTCTGATGAGTGTTGAGTTGCCTCTCTCAGTGTGTTGGATAACAAAATACCCATAGGTGTGAGGAGAGTTATCAATTTTTTTTTACCAGGAGCCCAGTTGACTATCTACATATAATCTATGGTCATAGCTGCCAGAAATGACGATTTTTTACGATATGACACAAATACGATATGACATCCTGTGTTGTCATCTCGTAGGTTTTTTACGATATGCGAACATTGTCAAAGCCATACATCGTGCATGGTTTTCTCAGTGTTGTCATATTGTAAGAAATCTATGATATTACAACACAGTATGTCATATCGTTTTTTGTGATAGCATAAAAAATCGTCATTTCTGGCAGCTATGTCTATGGCCTACTTTGCATACTTTTGAAAATCAATTACATGGTTTTGAAAGTCTGTACATAAGATAAAAGGTTTGTAACTGTTCAAAATTGTGTTTGAAGTCTACTGACGATTTGGTAAAGCACCAATGAAATGCTGTATATAGACAATGCTTAAACACCAGCAAATAAATTTCATTTACTAATTTATTTAACACAAAATTTTATCGAAAACATATCTTTTCATTTATTTAATAAACACTTACACATGCACACCAATTTATTTTCATGAACGTGTTTTTTTTTTGACGTTTCATCTCATAAGATCGTTGGTATAAGATTTCTTATTACAAAGCTAACATAAAAATTCTTATAACATTGAAATAACACTAATTTGAAGTCTACACGTAACATAATTCTCTCTGCGATTGAATTTGACAATCTCATCTGACATATTATGTTACGTGTAGACCTTTAGTTAAGCAGAAAAGACATTGCAATAACTTTTTCTTTATTTTGTAGGCCAGTAATGAGCATTTGAAATAATTAAGTGGGCTGAAAACTGCACATATTTTTCTCGTTTTATCAATTTTAAAAGAGATGACAGAGGGTTCATGGCCAAGATGAACCAAAGAGGACAAAAAGAGCAACCTTGGAAGATGCCTCTCGTTATTTCGATTTTGTGGGTTTTTGTCGTCCCATTCGACGTGTTAAGGTGAATCTCCGTTTGCCACTTCCACATAGCTTGCTTAAGTAAGTGTATACTTCAAACACTTTTGTAAGTAGATCCAGCCCTTAGATCCTTTTCTGCAACCGTTCTGTTGTTGGGCTACAAGATTGCTGCCTTCGCAGTGCTAATAGATTCTCTTGGCTCGACATGACGTTATAATTTTATACAGTGTTGGGAGACATGTTATTGGCCGGTATTTCGCCGGGTCGTAAGAATTTTGTGGATCTTTTGGGAGTAAATATGCTATACCCTGTAGTAGAAACTCAGGAATTTTCTTTGGGTCATTTATCGCTTCATTTATAACTTGGCGAAGCTTCTACCACGTGGTGGTAGATTTTTTATCCAGAAATTTTGTATATTATCCGGACCTGGTGCTTTTCAATTAGGTAATGATTTTATAATTGCCTCTAATTCAGCAGCTTTAATCTCATTCTGTTGTTGTTGTTCTATGTGTTGTGCCCGTAGTATTTTACTCTGCAGCCAGGATTAATGTATTAGGGTTGAAATGATGCACTGTTGATAGCTGCTCTTGCCAGAAATGTTGGACATCTGGTTGAGATGGTATCTGGTAATTAGACTTGCATTTTTCTTTTTCAGTCTTCGGTAAAAAATGCGCTCATTCTGGCTAAACAGCTTATTGGGTTTTTTCCTTGGTCACTGGTTTTATATTTTTTCAACCGGGCTGCAATAACTGACAGCTTCTGTTTTAGTGTATCAAGGCATTCCTCAGCCGCACGATTGGGGCCGTCATATCTATAATGTGCCTTGTGTTTCCGCAAGAGCTTTTTTATACTCTTTCAAGTTTCTTGGATCTTATGTCTCTTACATACTCCGTTAGATGTCCTATATCCATCCTATAGATGTCCTATATCCAGTGTTTGTCAATTTTTCCGTTTAGCCTCATTTCCCATTTAGGCGTTATTGTTTGACGTCAAGAATTGGGTTTTCCGTTCGATAGCTTTAGGTTTAGAGCTTTCGCTACGACTATAGAGCTGCAGTAAAGAGTTAAATGAAGTTCTGAAAGGGTTATTACTGTCGTAATAAAGTTTGGCAAGATGCAATGTTAAGCACACCAATTATATTCATCACTTCCTTAGTTGGGTAAGTTTTATTGATTATAAGCCGGGAAGTGGGGTTTGTTCGTATTCGGTCATTGTTGTTTCCATAAGATTTTGCAAGTATTGCGTTAGACTCTGTTGCGAGGTATCTATCGCTGAGTTGGTGAGTTGTATTCCTGGGCGTTGTTGGGGTATTTTTGTTGTTCGTAATCACGGATACCGCTAGTAGGCTCATGAGCCTCCGTAATTTGGCGATGGTGGTCATCTTGTTCGATAGTTCGTAGAACTTCCTCTCTTATATCGGAAATTCTTGCTGTTGGCATTAGATTAAGTTTCAGGCTGGTACGGTATGGATCTGCAGCCCTTTGCTCTGCTACGTGGATCAATTCAGGATACTTGGTTAAAAATTCTTGATAAAGTTTCTGCCTGTAGCCTGCAAGCAACGTCTGACATTCTGTTACTTTTAAGTAGCTGCGCTCGACATGTACATTCATTAAACTTCCCGGCAGTTCTTCTTGCGTGATCTCTGGTAGACCCTGGGCAGCACTTTAAGTAGGCGGATCCTTTGTCTTAACGGCTGAGGTTCGGGTTGTTGCATTCTCCGGCCGGGAAACTCAAATTTAACCTTTAAGAAATTTATTATTTGACATATTGTCATAATTTTATTTTAAATGAAATTTATTATTTCTTACTTTTCTTTTATTATTTTTTATTTTTCATATTGCGTTATAAATACTTTTATTGTTATCCAATGGATTTCTAAATGTATAAAGGTGTAGAAAAATAAAATAGATCTATATCGAATATAAAATATTTATTAGGTTTTGTATAATTTTGAAAGCCTACTATGCTTATTTTTGAAAATCATTTACATATTTGTAAATTCTCAAGTGGGGTATGAAAGTTTGTACATAAGATAAAGGGTTTGTAGCTGTTCAAAATTGTGTTTGAAGGCTACTGTCGATTTGTTAAGCACCAATGAAATGCATATAGATAATGCTTAAACACCAGCAAAAAATTTTATTTATTTTTATTTTTATTATTATTACTTATATTATAATTTTTTTGGTAAGGAAGGAACCCTTTTGGTACCATGATATAACTTTCATTGTCTTAAACTATGTAATATCTTCTGCGAAAAAATGTGATACTCTTTATAATATTTGAAAAATTCACAATTTTGAGCTTCAAAAAACCCGACACACATGGGTTTTTTGAAGCTAATATTCTTAGAAAATATAGGCCTGTACTTCTTTATTTTCCCAACTCAGTGCCGTTTTGTTATTTTCATTGACTTACGAAAAATGATTTTTTAAAAGTGGAAATTTTATAAAAATATGAGTAAAATAAAAGTATTTTTCGTTGGTTTTTGGTTTTTTTTATTTTGGCGCTTCTTGTGATTTTTTTATATATTTTTCTGGCGATTTTTCGTTTTTTGTAATTTTTTTGTTTTTTGCCGATTTGTTTAGTTTTAGCGATTTTTTGGTTATGGCATTTATTTAACGTTTTCACTTTCTGACGATATTTTTAGTTTTAGCGATTTATTTTAGTTGTGGAGATTTTTTAGTTTTTCGTTTTTGGGGATTTTTTCGGTTTTTTGTGGTTTTTTAGTTTTAGGGATTTTTTTGTTTTGACACTTTTTTCGTTTTTGCGATTTTTTGGTTTTATGGCGTTTTTTTAGTTTTGGCACTTTTTTTGGTTCTTGCGTTTTTTTCGTTTTTGTGATTTTTTTCATTTATTGGCGATTTTTTTATTTTTTGATGATTTATATAATTTTAGCGATTTTTCGTTTTGAAGACTTTTTCAATTTTTGACGTTTTTTTGGCGATCTTTTTAATTTTGGTGATATATTGCGTTTTAGCGATTTTTTAATTTTGGCGCTTTTTTCCTTTAAGCGCTTTTTTCATTTTTGCGTTTTTTTTCGTTTTGAAATTTTTTTAATTTTGGATTTTTTTAGTTTTAGCGTGTTTAAAAATTTCAAGATTTTACATCTTACGTTTTCTACGATACAGTATATTATCTCAATTACATAGTCAAAATTACAATAACTAATAGAATACCCTTTAATTTTTATTGTTTTAAATATCGGTGTTAATTGGTGTAGTTTAGTCTACAGACTACAGACACCCTTTAATTTTTAACTGTCATATATTTTTTTGGTGTAGCGGCAAAAGCTCTACATATCCTGTAAAAATTTTAGGTCCGTAGCTCTTACGGTTCCCGAGAAAACAGCCTGTGACAGACAGACGGACAGACGGACGGACAGCGTAGCGAAAACAATAGGGTCCTTTACACATTTGGTGTATCGGAACCCTAAAAATAGGAGACAAATAAAATGGGCGCAAAAATATATGTACATATGAATATTTATATATTATTTTTAAATTTTTCTAAAAGCAACGCTAAATATGTGTGTTGCCGCAATTATATTTAAAAACATCGGGAATTCTCGCATAAATTTCCCGGGATTTTTTTCCCGGAAAATGTGGAAGATCGTTGGAATTTTTTCCTGGAAAATCCCAAATGAAAAACACTAATACAAATGGACAAACATGAAATGATTCCATTGTATAAGTGTTGGTAAAAAAAGACATGCAAATATATGTATGCAAATTAATTTGTATTGAAGTTTCGTTTTTTCTATTAAAATTAAGCCACCAAATATATACAATGAATACAAATAAGGAATACAATGAGTACAATCGCTAATACAACAACTATTGCAATGAGAGCCGTATGAACTTTAAATGCCCTGC